>OX376065.1:17220000-18430000 GCA_947361185.1 Charanyca ferruginea | reverse complement strand
CAGGTGGCGACATACGTACACATTTAAAGCGCAATGTAGTATTTGTATCTATACAGCCGGCCCTCAGACAGGAGTGGTCCTGGATGTGCGTCCACGGACCGCAATGTGCGTTCGAAATGTCGATGCTCAAATGTACAAATCACATTATCACGCGCAGTTAGCTGCGTTCTTCATCGACCCGCGAGCCAAGTGATCCGCCGACCAGGGTAATAATTTATTTGTTACATAAATAAAAGGTAATAAATATATTAAAGTTTTAGAGTAAGTGGTCCCAACATTAGGAAATTATAAATAATTCCTCTGATAGTATGTATCTTGTCTGTTAAATGTATGCCCCAAATACATTTAGACTGGTTGTTTGATACCTCTTTTGGTTATGTTTTCGATTAGAAAAGTCGATATTGCTCAGTTATCTTCCCTTACACATTTTTATCGGATAGCATGCCCACGTCATGCAATCAATATAAGCGTCGACTATTACGCGCTACGGTTTAGCGGTCGACTGATTCACCGAGCTATATATGCGGAGCAGCAAAACGATGGCATCGGTGTTTTGTGTACGAGAGACGGCATAATTCAGTGGAAATTAAATATTATATTTATAAAGAAACATAATTACAGTTTTGATAACTTTATGGCAGCAAAGCGCATTGTTTGTTACTATTACACAACAAAACATAAAGATGACGCATTCAATTATTTACGTTTTACAATCAACAAGAAAAGATAGGTTCTCTTAAATTAATGTGTTGATATAATTTAATAATAATTAAACATAGCCTTGCGAACCACATTGGCGTTGGTTTCCAGTCTAACCGGATGCTGCTGAGTGCTGATAGTATTTTACGTGGAGCGAATACTAGTTGACGATAATAATATAAAAAAAATATGACGTAGAATTTTTTGCCAAAATGTTCGCTTTAATGTGCAGATGGTTGTGATAATGATTATTTGATAATGATAATGATTTTTTGTTTTGTAAAACTTAAGAAGATAATAAGGTCACAAAAATTTGAAAGTAGAGCGCTATATATACCTATACCAATTAGGTATGGCGTACAAAACATTTATTTTTGCTTAAACACTAAAGAAAGTATGTAGGTATTTTTTTTGTACTTTGGAACTAGAAGATTAAGGTGCTTTTTCTTCCTTAGATGTCTAAGTTAGCCGTCATATTTCAGTTTATTTCTTAAATTTTTCACGCGTATGTACTATTCATCTTTAATAATTTCCCTAAAAGTCTAAATTAATAAAAGTGAAGCCATGACTAGTTTGTTTACAGCCTTGGCAGTTCACCAAACCTAGTATCTGTCTATTTTTGTATCGTGAGTCAGCACTGATCAGGTACAGTCAGCCTCAAAAAGAAGTACACACCTTGTGCCACAATTCTTTTGCTTGATTTTAGTGGTGAAAGGATATTACAATTTAAGTAAGTAAGTTCCTGAATGATAATGTTTTTTTAATATTGTAGTAAGTATATTGTTGTGTATCTTTTGCATAGTAAAATATGGCTAATATTGTTGTAATTTTTGTCATCCTTTTCTATTACCCATATTTGCGAAATAAATTTATCTTTACACCTTTTTGTTATGGGGGGTTTTAGTTTCTGCAATTAGTCCTTAATTAAGGGTTTTTAAGCGTAAGCTATATACACATAAATACAATATTTCGGAACAAAGATTGTTGACAAAACGATGAATTCTTGTATAGGTATGCATGTATAAGTACTTCTTTTCGATACTGACTGTATTTGGTGTTAAAAAAAATGTAATTAATGTACACTTAATAAAATAAACAGATAGGTAGGTAGAGATGTGTAGTATGTTTATGCACATTCCATAAAAACTTGATAAGAATCAGTTTGATTCCGAATACTTACATTATTGGTCGAGTGTTGAAAATGATTACGCAATACCAATCGTAGATTAAGCAATACCAATCGTAGATTATGAAAGTGCAAATTGGCCAGACATAATATTGGATTTTTGTCATAATATTATGTAAGTAGGTATTTTTTAAAACCTTATCTTGGACGTCACGTGAATGAAAACATCGTTGACGAAATCTGGTACTTATGCACATTATAAATATTAGGTCTGAAATGCCTAATCCGGCTGTCAGGTATTTGTAGGCCGGTATCAACTAGTCGTTCTTGATGAGAAACATTTATTGCGGCTACAGTTTTGATTTTTGTTTTTTAATTATGGTAATTATACGTACCTAATTACAGTTCACTTTTTTATTTCTATTAATAAACAATAAAATTATTTTATGCCTAAGTAGGCACCTGTATACATTAGTTTCGATGTTTCACAAAGGTTTAGTTTTTTATTTTTTATGATCAACTATAATATTTTAACCTTGAATTTACCTAATTGGTAAGGTCAAGGTTAAAAAGTGAGAGGTAGTTGACCTAGTACATAATCAAATATGACTACTCCACTATTTAAATATGTTATGGAATAGGTAGGTATGCTAAGCGTAATACAAAGATATTGGTCAAACTATGGACCCATGGGAATGATATTCGGCTACTGTTGCATTAAGCACCCATTTTTTAACCGACTGTAAAAAGGAGGAGGTTGTCAATTCAATTAGTATTTTATTTTTATGTATATACCTACTTACACCGATTACGCTGAGTTTTCAAGGGCACTGGCTACCTTTTCTCGAAGCGCTTCGCCGTTTTTTTGAACCCTCCTAACTTGGGTTTGGATTATGCCAGATAAACAAAATTCTCGGGTTATGATGTCACTAGTAAACTTATCTATACTAATATTATAAAGCTGAAGAGTTTATTTGTTTGTTTGGTTGAACGCGCAAATCTCAGGATCTACTGGTTCGAATTGAAAAAATATTTTTGTGTAGGATAGTCCATTTATCGAGGAACGCTATAGGCCCATAAGAAGCCGGGCCGGGTTGCTATTTAAATATATAAAGTTTCAATTGCATAGCTCTTATATTTTAGAATTTATTGATATCTAAATAGCCCGATTTCGTCACTGACTTCACAAACTCTACACATGTATGTGGCTTGACTGTTTCGTTACTACAAGAACTATTGTTTAACAGTAAAGTAATGAACAGTGAATACATTTTTCATCTTACGCCCATGAAACGGTAGCGAAACGACCTAGCTACATATAAATATTTTGACTAAGGAGTAGAGTTTGTGAAGTTAGGGCAAGTGAAGTAGAGATTATAGGTAGAGATCTGATAACTTTTTGACAGTGCGAGTCATTTATTTCGCGTCTTGGCAACATTTTACATGAAAATGTTTTTGGTGGGTCCGATTTACGTGATTCTTGTTTAGTTTGATGCGGAATAGTTGCCATTTGGTCCCATAAAAATTTAACATAGTTTGGCCTAGTAGTTTTAATTTTATGAACATTTTTTATTTTTGGAACGAAGTTCCTTATCGCGGTTTGTGAAAGGGGGCTAGACGGAAAAAATTCTTACGAAAAGTTGTCACGACACTTTTGTATATTTGATTTAAGAGCCATCTATTAACGTTATTGGCGCAACTGTGCTCTTCGAGATCGAATTACGAACGGCCAATAGATGGCGCAGAAATAATTTATTGGTCTTTCTATCTAAATAACTACGCATTGTACTAACATGTTAGAAAATGTTAATCTTTAAAATTACTTACTTACAATGTAAGCAGCCATAATAACTTTTCATTCCTCGCTTTTTTTTGCCCTGGCTTAAAGCCACTTAAATTCACTTTAACGCATCACATTAATTTAGTGAAGGAATTGTAATAAAATTTTATTACAATTCCTTCACTAATTAATCGAAAGGAACTTCGTTCCATCCGGGTGTCCCTTGACACCTCTCAAGTTTTTTGTTTTATGTATGACCACGCATAACTTTTATCAGTGTGACTACACTGAAAAGTTATGACATGTTTCGCAAATTTGAGGTATACACTATCAAATAAAAAAAAGAATCATTGAAATCGGAGTCGAAATTTCAAGAAAATATTCCACCCCTAAGGGTAGAAAATTAAGGGATGGTTGAATTTTTTTGGTGTCACCGTTTCGTAATTAATTTGTATGATAAGAAGTACTTAGGCACTAAAAAGCGAAACAAAAACTATTTAATAAAAAAGACAACCGCCTTCAAAAAGTAAAAAAATTACTTTTAATTCGCAAGTCGGTGGCTTTGATTTTGCTTGTTGTTTTGTATTGCCACCATTTTTACTTTTTGAAGGCGGTTGTCTTTTTTGTTAAAAAGCTTTTTTTTCAAACAACAAAGTCCCTCCCGCTCTGTACGCTTAATTCTTTTTAACTACGCAACGGATTGAAATGCAGTTTTCAGCAAAAGATAGAGTGATTCAAGAGGATGGTTTAGTAGATACGTATAGTTTCCGCCCCGGCTTCGCACGGGTATTAAACAAACATTTTAAAAGTTATCATTTTTTACACACACACACACACACTCTCCCATACATACTTTCTCGTTTTTGCGTGGGGTCATTAAAAAAGAGTAAAATGAAGAAAATTCGAATATGAAATTATATTTTGTTCAAGTACATTTTTTTAGTATTATTATTTCTTTTTTTTTTATTTAATTTTTAATTTTTGTAAAAAGGCCTTTAAAATATACTTTACTTTCTCTGCTCCTGAAAATCAATGTAATGAGTCAGAGTTTCCCTGTATACGATATTTGATGTTAATTTATTTTGTGGCAGCAAAATAAACTGATTTTCAGGACCTCCGACCCGCGATAGACCAACATACAGTTGGCCATGAGTAAAACATTCTTTACGTAGGTCAATCCTTACTAATTCGAAAGTTTGGCCTTGGGACTTGTTGATAGTTAGGGCGAAAGATGTTTTCACCGGAAATTGAAGTCGTTTAAATGGTATTGGCAGATCACTTGGGATCATCGGAATCCTCGGTACCTATATGAGCTAGTTGACCAGCTGCTGGGCCGCTGATAAAGGTCGCTACAATTAAATTGTCCTTCAATTCCTTAATAAGCAGCCTCGTCCCGTTGCACATGCTTGGAGGGCGTAAATTCCTCAAAAGCATAATTGGAATTCCAATTTTTTAAGTCAATTCATGTGGTGGCACTCCAGAAGGGTTTGATGAATTTAAAAACTCCTGGGGATAATGGATTTGTATTTTTTTATTTGTCCGGGAACTTTTTGAATAATTAGATTGTTTATTTCGTTGACACTATCATTCCTCGGTGACACTATTGCCCCAGAATTATGGTACCGTCTAACCGAGCGGCGTGAGCGGTGACCATGCGACATTTTTCAAATAACCTATATCTTTCGAATGGAATGTCCAAATTGAATAATTCAAAAAGTATTATAATGGTATTGACAGCAGACTTAAATATATTCATTTATTTTGATAAGGATTAATTCCAAAGATAAATAAAAGAGCTTTTAAAGCGGTGGCATTTATATATATTTTTTTAAATGAAAAAACACTTATTGTGACATAACTATAATAGTTAGACATATGCTGTCGCGATATTTTTTGTAGATAATTATATGTTATGCAAAGACGTAGTACATTATTTTGTTCTATAATCAATAGTTTCCGCAGCGCACGCGATGTTAGAAAGTATTTTGGTAATTTTTTCACACCTTGGGTTACATTATTGGAGTTTTAGTATGGATCCCTAACTGTTTGAAATTTTAATATAGCCTATGTTTACCGGAGATAGTGTAGCTTCCCAACAGTGAAAGAATTTTTCAAATCGGTCAAGTATTATTATTATTATTATTTATGGTTTAATCCAAACCCAAGTCGAGGGTTCAAAAAAAACCCTTCGAGAAAAGGTACGTTAGTATAGTGCCCTTGCTTCGCTTGGCTCGTCTTGGCGGGGGCACTACTGTGCCCCCAGATCAATAGGTTTAGGTAGTTGCTGAAATAATCTGCTGTGGGAAAACGAAGGATTCCATTTTTCCCATTTCGATAGGGAATCCTAAAATTGTGTAATTACCTTAGCGTGGATCGAAGGTACTGGTATCCAGATGAGCCGCCTGTCCCGAGCTGCTGTGATCCAATCATGCGCTGCACCATGATCACGTGGTTGTCTGTGAAAAAAAAAGTAAAATTGAGCTTAATGCTATTAAAACGAGCCAACCCACATTGGTGCCGATTCCCCCGTTTACAAACTAAAATAAAATTAGACAATTGGCATCTCTTACTGCCAGGCAGCTGAAGAAAAGGACGGCGACAGATATGAACTATACTCCGTTCACAATAAGATTAGACATATACACAAACCTTTTTTACAGTTCGTTCAACCGATTTTGACTTATATTGCGTTGGTGGCATGACAAATGGCAGCTGCAGTCAACAGTTGTTATTGTAACCACTTTTTTGCCTCTAATGTCATGCCTTTTAACCCAAATCTGATCCAATCTGATCTGAATGAATAGAAGTCAAAATCGGTTGAAGGGACTGTAAAAAAAGGTTTGTGGTTATGTCTAATCTTATTGTGAACGGAGTATAAGTTAGAGATGTTAAATAAGTTTAAGTCATGCTTAGGATAGATTTGAAACTAAACAGAGTAGAGAATATTAAATTCTTGTTCGAAAGGGGTTTATTCCGAAAAGGTCCCATATAAAGGACATCAACCACTTTGTATGGCGTTTGGGCCTGAACATGAACATAAAATTATTGTACGTTTTTTGATTTTATTAAGTGGCTTACAGTACATAGAAAACGTATATGTAGGAAGTTTTGTATCAAATTGATTAATATAATACAAAACAAAAAGAACTTCAACACTTTAAAATAAATGATTTATTAGTTAAACTATTCATTGTCATATATTAGCAAAACATAATCTAAAAACTGAGCAGGTGGAGTTACATTTTCATCCCTTGCCCAGCTTAAATACCATACTACAGACATGATATGAGCGCAGCAACCTACAGTCCTTCGGCCGACTATGCAGTTGCAGCAATAATGTTTTATAGCTTGGATGCCTGGAGTGTGATTTTCATATAATATATAAACGAAATATATTTTACGGCTTATATGTCTGCTCTGTATTTTTCCACGTAATAATGTGCAATTCTCGACCGAAGGAAATCCTTGTAAAAGGTCACTGGCTCTATCAATGCACACTTCAATAGTATAGGAACTATCCATAGGATTCCAAAGTACTGAGCTGTTCTGCTTTGCGTAATTCTTTTGATTATGGCCCAGGCTGCATTGCAATTAGAATTTTCAAGAAAAGCACGCGTTAATAATACCCGCTGCCACGGCGGGCAAAACCCAAAATAACCAAGACAAAATACCAATTAGGAACGATTCTTACTATTTTTTCTCGAAAAAAGCTAAACTACTTTCGACGTTTGTTCTACGTCGGTCGCGTGAGCACGCTGATGATTAATATCACTTAAAAATCAATGTTTACTAAACAATACGTAAACTATATTATTTTATTTGTGTGAGGTTAAAATAATGATCATCATGCTATGATGAATATTTCAACGGTCAGAGCAAAACTCGGTCTTCCAGGAAAACATTGCAATGTTTTGAAGATTTCGAATCGAAACATCAAATATCGATATTATTTTTTCTGGGTTTTACTTTGGCAACCCTAACTCAACGCATCCCGCACGCTGTCACCATACACAAGCAAAATAATCAATTAAAAGTCTTTTTTATTCGTTTTTAATATTATTTATTTTGACACTCCCGAATTAAGATCAATGTTTACTAAATATTATTACTAAATTATTTATGAGTGTCTTTTTACCCAATACGGTTGTTTACCGGTTAGCCCATTACGGTTGATGTCCTTTCATCAAAATTGGTACAGCCCTTTCTGAGAAAATCAACAAATTCCCAAAAAAATTACTTAGACGACGTTTTAGTTTCTTCAATCACTGGAGGACTTACAATTTCTTTTAATTGTGTTGCCGTTTCTTAATGGATTTGGATGTTAAGGCAACACTAAAAAGCGAAAAATAAAAAGTTTTTTTCAAAAAAAAGAAAACCGCGTTCAAAAACTAAAAAGTAATAAATAACTTTAGCACAGAACACACATTACTTTACTTTCGAAAGTCGGTAAAGTAAAGTTTATTTATTTGTTTGTTTGTTTTTTTTTTTGTTTTTTTTTTTTTTTAATACAAAACAACAAACACAAAGCTGTGTTATGTGCTAAAGTTATTTATCACTTTTTAATTCCTGAAGGCGGTTTTTTTTTTTAAACTTTTTATATAGAGTTTACTAGCTGTTGGTGTCATTGATGTTGTTGGAAATTTCTTTATTATTTGATGATTAACTTGTTACTAAACTAGCTTTGATATTACGACTAAAGTGCAGAGTTTGTGAAGTTAGGCTTGCAGAGTTAGGATGTGCAGAGTTAGAAGCTTGGGTCTACATGAGATCAGCTGTGCTATTCTGTTATAATCTCCCTCGGGGAACACCTATGTGAAGTGGGCTGTCATCTGTCCCGATGCTAGAGAATTACAAAGCACTACAATCGGATGACAGCTAAGTTCACCCAGGTGTACACCGAGGGAGATTGTAACAAAATAGCACTGCTTATAACTTTTCGACAGTGCGAGTGCGAGTCTTAAGGTTCGTCTTGGCAACATTTTACATGAACATGTTTTTGGTAGGATTTTATGTATTTGTATAGGTGATGTAATCATGTAAGTATAGATAAAAGACTTGTGTAAAAGGTAATCTTTGGAAGTATCTGGTAAGTCACTTGATTACTGAGCGCCATAGGCCATCTTAAACCGTACAATTATTTGGTATAGATTCACGCACATACCGCTGTTGTACGCACTTTGCTAAAAAAATGTGATAGGCGCATATACGCACAGTGCCTACGTACCTTAGCGCTGCATTCTGCCTAATACCTAATTTAATTGATTAATTCCATATGAGTTTAGTGAAAAAGCAACCTGGCCTGTACGAGCGGACAAGTACCTATTTCCGATTCAAACATCCAAATCATAAGGCTTATGTATTGGTGCAAGGCGCAGGTACTGTGTACGTGGTGATGGTACTCACATCGCCACTTGGTGATCAGACTGTCCATGTCCATGAGGAGAGTGAGCAGCTGGTGCGGCTGAGAGAACCTGGGCTCGTCTCTGTAGAATGTGATCATGATAGCACCTTGCAAGGCCTTGTGGGATAACCTGAAAGTTCGAACATAGTTTTTATTCTAATCAAAGTAAATTCCCCGATACATTATAATCTGGATATCTTCAAGGCACGAGTGAACCGGTTTATCCTAGGCAAGCGTGCTCCACCTTAGGCTGCATCATCACTTAAGATCAGGTGAGGTCCCGCCACACGCAAGCCTATCTTCTATCTATATAATAAAACTGAATCGTTGTTCGTTACTCTCACTAAAACTCGAGAACGGCTAGACCGATTTGGCCAATTTTAATCTTGAAATATTTGTGAAAGTCCAGGGGAGGTTTATACGGTAAGAAAATTGAAAAATCAATTGACAGGACAACGTCTGTCGAGTCAAAAAAGTCATTTATTTGGCTAAAATATGGTAGGTACAGAGAAGGTACATAATAATATTGAGAGTAGAGACACATTTCGCCATTTGATGGTGACATTCAAATAAGAACAAATAAAATGCAACACATAACAGCCAGACAACAGCGAAATTAAGTCATAATAAGCAGCTTAAAGGGCTTAGAATCAAGTCGCGTTAATAGGGTAAACACAAGCCCGTCACACTATTCCCAAAACCACTGCAACTCCAGTAAACCAGAATCAACAGTGGCGACCACCAGAAAAGCGCCGAAGCAATGAAGCTCGACGATTCCCGGAGTCAAGTCACCCAAAGGGCAATGGAGAGGGCTATGCTCGGAGTTTCCTTGCGTGATAAAATCAGAAATGAGGACATCCGCAAGAGAACCAAGGTTACCGACGTAGCCCGTGAATAGCCAAACTTAAGTGGCAATGGGCAGGGCACATTGCTCGCAGAACGGATGGCCGATGGAGCGGAAAAGTTCTGGAGTGGCGACCGCGAACCGGAAGACGTTGCGTTGGAAGGCCTCCCACTAGGTGGACCGATGAACTGGTAAAGGTTGCGGGGATCCGCTGGATACGAGTCGCACGGGACCGGTCAATGTGGCGACACTTGGGGGAGGCCTATGTCCAGCAGTGGACGTCTTTCGGCAGAATTAATAATAATATGTGGTGAAGGCGATAGTGGGATATTTGGAGGATGGGCAGCAGTGTCCTTCTGAGTACCATAACACCTACAGCGATCGCTAACATGGATCGGCCAAGCATGGCAATTACGGCTGACCCCCCCCCCCCCCCCCCCGGGGAAGACCTATACCCAGCAGTGCGCGTCATAAGGTTGACATGTTGATGATGATGATACACAGTGCGTCACAGTGCGCGAGAGTAAATACAGACCTTCTTTCTCCCCGGGACCTGAGTGCGTCATGAACGGCTGGGTCGAAGATAGAACGGTAGATCTCTCGACGGTTCTCAGCGTCCTGCAGACGGTGGCGGCGGACAGTCTCGTTGGTCTCAAGCTGAATGTGAACAAAAAGTTACGTTAATAAACCACACAGCCGACGACTTTGTCTGCATTGACTTCAGAATTGTGTAGATAACACCATGATCTTTAGCCTTTTTCCAACCATGTTGGGGTCGGCTTCCAGTCTAACCAGATGCAGCTGAATACTAGTGTTTTTCATGGATCTGGACTTACACTACCCAGTTACTGTGTAACACGATACCCCTTGGTAAGGGTGTTACCAGACCAATCGATCGATCGTCGATCGACGGCATCGATCGATGGTAGAATGGATTAGTCGACGTCGACCGAGCTGCTTGATTATTATTAGTGATGGATTATAGCCGGAGTTAATCGGTCAACGTCGACCGATGCCATTGACCGGCAATCGATCGATTAGTTAGTCGAACGGTATCCGTCGATCAGCCAAACCTACCACACCAATCGATCAACGTCGATCGTTGTCGACCGATGTCATCGATCGATGATCGATCGATTGGTGTAAAAACACCCTAAGACTAATCAGTCTTAGGGTGAGAAGTCAGGAAGTTTGACAATCGTCAAACTTCCTGACTTCTGACTACCCATACTGACTGCCAAGGGTCTACGAATGACAGCCGGGACCAACGACTTTATGTGCTTTCCGAGGCACGGACGCGTCTCGCTATGAACTATGAAATGGATGGTCAGCCGAGCGAAAGTGGCAAGAGTAGATTAACATGATCTATCGATCCGTAGGTACGGCTTTTACTTATCGACGAACCCCTTATTAATTATGTACCTTAATTAAAAACGGTTAATTAGGCTCCAAGTTTTTGTATTGGAAATGAGATACTGTACCTATTCCTGGTGGCCTACCACAAGCTCTTAACGCGATATAAACGTGATCCATTTTAGGACCTTCTGTATTTTGTTTCTGTCAATTTAAGTCCTAAAATCGATCGAGTTAAGAGCTGTTTTAGGACCTTCTGTATTTTGTTTCTGTCAATTTAGGTCGTAAAATGGATCGCGTGGTAGGTCTGCTGTACGTTACTTTATTAGTAATTAGCTTTTTAATTTTTATAATATTCTTTTCTTAAGTACATATAATTTGCATCTGCCGTGTTATCTCTTCACCACCCTTGGCTGACTGGTAGAAAATGCCTAAACCATAAAGTCTGTCTTTGTATCTTTTGGTGTCATATGAGCCACATACGGTTCAGGGCCTGTACACAAAATCCCTTTCTGTTAGCGTTAACGCCAACGGAAAAATCAAACCCACCAAAAACATTTTCATGTAAAATGTTGCCAAGACGCGAAATAAATGGCTCGCACTGTCAAAAAGTTATCAGATCTCTACCTATAATCTCTACTTTACTAGCCCTAACTTCACAAACTCTACTCCTTAGTCAAAATATTTATATGTGGCTAGGCCGTTTCGCTACCGTTACATGGACGTAAGATGAAAAATGTATTCACTGTTCATTACTTTACTGTTAAACAATAGTTCTTGTAGTAACGAAACAGCCAAGCCACATATATATTTTGACTAAGGTCTAGAGTTTATGAAGTTAGGGCAAGTAAAGTAGAGATTATAGATAGTGATCTGATAACTTTTTGACAGTGCGATCCATTTATTTCGCGTCTTGGCAACATTTTACATGAAAATGTTTTTGGTGGGATTTCACTTCTTTATAAGCTGCTGACAATTTTTTTTTTATTTTGTTATTTTTATCTAGTTTAAGAATTTTTATGTTGTTTGTGTACTAATACTAGCTTCCATACTAAAGAATCATGGCGAGATTTGTACAAAAAAAAATAAGATGTTTAGAGAAGTTGAAATTCTAATTCTTATATTCTTGGGTACCTAAAGAGTATCTTCAAGCATTTACAATATTTTAAAAACCCGCAAAAAAAAAAGAACGAACGAAACGGCGACTGGACAGTAACAGTGACACTGACAGGCACCTTTTCTCAGTTCTTACATTGGAATTGCATCGTTTTATGGGAAGTAATATCACAAAATAATGATTATTATTTTCCACACACTTGCCACATTACTTGTCTGCCAATTTTATAGATCGGTTAACATCGCTTGTCACTTTCTTTTTTTTTATAAACATAAAATGGGCATCGAGATGAAACGAAAAAGTGTTATTTTCATTTCGTAATATTTTAATTATGCGGGGTTTTAAAAATATGCTAAGTATATCAATCTACTCCTGGTAATGTATTCTTCACATAGAAAAATATTTTAAACCCTCTAAATTACTTTTTCTTTCTTCATACAAATGAATGTATGAATCTCGTCATGATTCTTTCAGCTTTCTAGGATTTGAGGAAGTACCCCAGAATTTTGGTGATCATCAGTGACTCAGTGACGAAATCGGGCCTTTTTCTATATCAATAAATTCTCTGGGGAAGGACACAGGCTGCTTTTGAATCCGCGACTTCGTCTGCATCCGCGATAAGTAGGAGAAGAGGAGTAGGAGAAGTATAAGAGCTATGCAATTGAAACTTTATATATTTAATAAGTCTACTATTGACATCATATCCCGAGAATTTGTTTTATCTGGCATAATCCAAACCCAAGTTATGAGGGTTCAAAAAAACGACGAAGCGAAGGTAGGCAGTGCCCTTGCGTTTCG
Source organism: Charanyca ferruginea (assembly GCA_947361185.1). Lineage (NCBI taxonomy): Eukaryota > Metazoa > Arthropoda > Insecta > Lepidoptera > Noctuidae > Charanyca > Charanyca ferruginea. The sequence continues at coordinate 18,416,882 of OX376065.1, read as the reverse complement.
CTTGCCTCGTCTCAGCGGGGGCACTACCCGCGTGCCCTCAGATTGAATGCAGTTGACGTTTTCTTACCAGATGTCACGTGATGCAAATATGTCAACTGCATACAATTTGATTTCTCCGTTGGCGTTAACGCTAACAAAAAACCCGACCACAACAAAAAGTGATCTAAAAAGTACAAAACAAGAAAATATTTCACACAGAAATCAAGACATAGGTACAAAATAGTCAAGGTAAGCCGTGGTTGCATGACTGTATCCCATATGAGTGCGATGAACATGAATATAATGGCATGCAACCACGGCTTACCTTGACTATTTTGTACCTATGTCTTGATTTCTGTGTGAAATATTTTCTTGTTTTGTACTTTTTAGATCACTTTTTGTTGTGGTCGGGTTTTAGTTTTTAAACTTTATATTTTTATTTAAACCATTTTGGAGTCACAGCTAAGTATTATATATTTAATAGGTACTAGTGAACCCCTTTCCAATGATACGAAACACGGTATGCGTATCTTACTTTATTTGGTAATCTTTCCTTTTTTTACAATAATTTGTGACAAATCACCACTAAATATTATATAAATTTGAAATGTACTAGTGAACCCCTTTCCAATGATACCAAACACGGTATGCTTGTCTTCATTTTTTTTTTTAATATTGGTTTTTTTGTCCGCCAGAGGGCGCCACATTGGATTCGGTGATACGTCATATAGCCTATAACCAGCGGACGATCAAGACGCTTCTAACGATACCTCATTTGCTCAGTTCTGATAAGTAGTTTAGGAGCTATGAGCGTACAGATGAACATACATACATACATACATACATACATACATACATACATACATACATACATACATACATAGCCTGTCAAACTCATAACCCTCCTTTGGCTTTGCCGTAGTCGGGTAAAAAGGGATTTTGTCTACAGTCCCAGGTTGATTGTTTAACTATTATGTCTGCTTCACGGACATTGAAACTATGAAAAGCTGATGCTTACCGCAGCAGCATCGATGTCTTCCTTGATCAGTTTGTTGACCGCAGCTTCGAACTTGCCCCAGAAGTTGAAGCCATGGGTGGTGAGGCCTGGTGTACGCTCCAACCATCGCTCGATCAGTGCCAGGAGAGCTGGCTCCTGTTCAGATCTGGAACAGATAATGGCGTCGTAGAGGAAATGGTTTTTCATAGGCCTATAGCTCTCAAGTTAATATTAGTCTCTATTCGGGTATAGTCTATATCTACTACTAGCTGTTGCCCGCGACTTCGTCCGCGTGGTTATGAAGATATGAAGTTTAATTAAATTGAACGGAAACAATTTTAATATTTCAGTCAACAGAAAATGCCTATTTTAAGGCACCAATTTAAAAAAAAAAAGATGTTATTTACGTAAACCCTACAACCTACCTATACACCACATTTATGGTTTAATTTTCAGGCTGCAGTTTATTTCAATTCATTATAATATTTAAAGAGATGGCATTTGTGATTATGATACAGTGGTCTTCTTCGTTTCGAATCGATGTTTGTGTTCTTTTTTTGGTGATAGTCTCATATCCGTGGTTAGACTGCTTGGACCCAGTAGGAGCTGCATTAATCGCAGCAATAGTGGCGTTTTTAATATCCTCTAAGGTGCAGGTGACGGGTCACTTTGGGCACTGTAGTAAGTGGGCCATTGTCTGGTCAGGAGCACCGCACTCACACTGGGTATCAATGGGATCTATAATCCCCCATTTTGTTAGTTTGTGTTTACAGCGGCCTTTTTGACTGCTTTCCATTTAGGCCACTGCAAATCACTTCCGAGTGCCAAGTGTTCCTGGGTTGAAAGAAGTTCAGTGGCGGTGGGTGATATTCCCACAACTTACGTCTGACCGTACGTGGTCGGTCCTGGATGGCCTGTGTGCTGCGGGGAAAACTTTTCCGACTCTTAAGTCTACTCGAAACTGTTTAAATGTGAGCATTCTAAAATTAAATCTATAGTTTTACAGAAAACGATGGTCAATGTGGGATAAACAAAGATGTATAAAATATTGTCTGGAATTTGGTAATTAATATGGTAATATGTGAATACTCCAGCCCTGTCGTAAAATCCGTTCTAAGCGGACGTCTACTACTAATTACCTACCTCTCTGCCGATAATCAAGTTTGTAGTGCAAAAAATGAAGGACTTTCATACAAACTTGCGAGACCCATTAGACCTCCTTAATCCGGCCCTGTAGCAAAATCCGTTCTTAGCGGACGTCTACTAACTATGTACTACCTCTCTGCCAAATTTCATCTTAATATGTCAAGCGGTTTTCGATATTTCGTGATGAGTGACTGAATGACCTTTCGCTTTTATATATATAGATAAAACTTTACTTTTACTTTACTTTTTTATACTTTTATTTTATTACACATACGTACACAACAAATGTTGAAACTCCAAACCCAAATATGTTTGAAAAGAAGAAAACACGTTAAGGAACCTTAGCTATATATTTATAAAACCTCTCTGTAAACTATATTTGTAGTTTTGCCGTTTGTCAAAATGTACAGAAAGTCAGGACTGGTGACGCGAGACTCCGCGAGAGCAAGCGACGTATAGTTGGCCATAGGCAAAGCAGCTGGTCCTGAGATCGACAACCGCAGCCTTCAGTGTGACAAACACCGACCGACCTGAGACTTGTTTATAGTCATGCCAAAGCACACGCTCACAGGGAATTGCGCACGCTTGAATTGGAAGGGGTAATTGTGGGGAATCAGTGGTATAAACACTCTCACCAACGCCACAACCTGTTACAATTTCAGCTTCAATGATATTTCTCTGCAGACAGACGACTTCGAGCCGATTTCTGTTACACAAAATAATAGGTACACCGACCTTCAGCTGGATGATGTGCGCTAGAAGTGCACTTGCCGTAAGCGAATTCTATTCCAAATTCTACGGCGTAACGTGTGGCGTTATCTTGCTCGACTACAGTGTTCATTGAGATGTATACTACTTCTCTCCCTTCAATTTGAGAGAAACAAAATGCTTTTATTGATCGCTGCAGCTTGATCAATTTTGGGTGTTATAATAGCCTGTTCACACACCCAAAATCTGTTGATGCGGTATTTGACTGATGTCACTGTACAAAACATGAATCAGTTGTTCTATTGTAGATACTACAATACCAAGAGTCTCTGTTAGATCCACCTGCCCTCTCTCCTCTGGTAGAGAGCTTTTACCAACTTTTAAATGAACATCGGAGAATTCTTGAACACGTGAATTGCCTCCAAGCTGAGCACGCATATTGATGGTCAAGCGGGATTTATAAACTCGTGACCGTTGATCGTTTCAACGATGCATTTACCTCGTCAGCCCTAGTTCCTCGCGTCACCACAGGCAGCGTCTGCCGGAAATCGCCACTAAACAGAACTGTGACCCTACCCATCATGTCTTGGTTTGAACACGCTGACGTGGTTATTTACGATAGTACTCATTGCACCTGGATGGTAATTGGTTTCGGCAGTGTATTCCACGATTTTAATGTGCCAATGATTGCGGGGCCGGTAACCCAAACTTGACCACAGGAATGACGCCGATGTAAACGACGACGTTTTGAAGGGAAGTAAGAATTGTTAAGCATACGTTTCTCATTGTATTCAATGCCACCTTTAGTAGTTGATCTCAAAACTCGCAAGAAGTCTTCGGACAGATGATGCCGATATTTCTCCTACAAAAGAACTGGGTTTGCAATTCCACAAAACAAACAAATGTCTCTGACGATTGGGAATTTTCGAAAATTTTTGAAAGTGTTTCTCTTCGCCACACTATTTTTATAATCGTTTAATTTAATGTACTAACAATAAATTATATGTAATTCTTCTGCAGTATCATGTAATAATCACAGAGTAATATAATATGTGCGTTATTATTCTAAGATAATAATATGGTAATAATATTTATTTTGAGTTGAGTTTTCAAACATGACATGTGTCAAAATAAAATGTATTTAAATCAAAAGCACTAAGGAGTATTGATATCAACTTCGATGCAAATCACTCTCAAAATAACTTTCTACCCATTTTTAACTCCGTTATGTGGTGAATTTCCATAAAATACGAAACCCATCGTCCATCAATTCTGTTAAAGAATGTTTATGCGAAATTTGAAGTAGATTGGGCCAAGGAATCACGTTGTCCCATACAAACTTTGCCCCCGTTTTTCACACCCTTAGGGGTAGAATTTCGGAAAATCCTTTCTTAGTGGATGCCTACGTCATACAAAGAACACACCCTTCAAGTTTCAGGTCTCTACGATCAGCGGTTTAGGCTGTGCGTTGATACCTTTGCCTTTTATATCAATATATATATAGATACCTACCCGAATAGAGACTAATATTAACTTGAGAGGACTTTATAATTCTCTTAAGTAGGTACGTAGATAGGTAAGTACTTACTGAGAATTTGAGAAATTGAAATTTGATTTTAGAATTTAAAAAGTGTATGTTTTTCTGTTTGAATGCGCCAATCTCCGGAACTGCTGGTACGATTCTAAAAATCTTTCGCTAACAGGAAGTGATGTTCCTGTGTACTATAGGATAATAATATTTTATTATCAAAACTATGAATCGGTAAAAAATCGCGCAGACGAAGACTTTGACAAAAGCCGCATTGTAATAAAAAATCTAAAAGTTGTGGTTCTTACTTCTGTAGTGAATCCATAGCTTCAGGGTCGTCTCCGAACACCGTCTGGTAGCTCTGGTTGTACTTGACGCGTAACGCTTGCTTCAGACCCAGCTGGAAACCACAAACAAATTACATTTATGTAAACTGTAAATAGCCAAGTTTTGCGTCGCGACGATTGGCGTCGCCGATTTTATAGTTGTGACACAGCACCGCTTACTTATGTGTTGGCCTTAGCTGCTACTGGCAAATTTAGAAATGGAAAATTCAATATTGCTTTACCCTACCTGGAAATCAAACCCAGGACCCCCATCATGTCCCACTGTTGTACAGACAGCGTCATCAACTGCTAACCCTCTATCAAATGGCTCCAGTTATTTTTAATAAAATTCCGCGACGAATAAAGAATCTGAATAAAAATATGTTTAAAAGGAAACTGAAAGAATTTTTAATTCATAAATGTTACTATTCCACAACTGAGTTTATGGAGGACACCATTGACATTTAGATTTTGTTTTATTTTAGTTTTTTTTTCAATTTTGACTATGTATTAATATTTTGACATTGGTAATTGTATAATAAATATCGTAAGGAATAAATGAATAATTATGTTGGTATGTAAGTAATTGAATTATTTAATTTTAAATGTTGTGTCTGATCTTACGACACAACTAACTTTTGTTATTATTTGTAAGCTCTCGAGCAAAATGTAGCGAACCCACCATCTTATTATAAGACCTTAAATGCTAATGTATTGAAACCTACATTTACGAATAAATTTGATTTGATTTATCCGAAGAAATTTCAATGCGTCAGGGGTAAGCAGTTGATGACGCTGTCTGTACATAGGTCTCCCCAAAGGGGGGGTTCAGACGTAATCGCCATGCTTGGACGATGCATGTTGGCGATCGCAGTAGGTGTTACGGTGCTCAGAAGGACGCTGCTGCCCATCCTCTGGTCAATATCCCTCTGTCACTTTCTACGACACCCACGGTTAGAAATGGGGTGGTGCTATTCGCGGCCGACACCACACGGCACATTCGCGGTAAGCACCATGGTTAGCAGTAATACTTGCAATCATGAGAACAACGGGTCAGTGATCAATTCATTATTTTTAATAACAAAGTCAATTGAATGTCGTACCTGTTGATTCAAATCAATTTTGCTCAAATACTTGGTGTTAATAAAGATGTTGTCGAATGATTAAACAGTTTATTATCAATTGAACATAATTCTAACAAAACGAGTCAACAATGGACCTCTCATCATCATCTGCTTAGCTTTTTCTCAACTTCCGGCTTCCAGTCTTAAGAGCGCCCAACCCGTCACATTTCCCATACAAACGCTCGTACGCGATTATGGCATTATATTTATAACAAATTATTTTCCAAATATTTTTAACACACAGGCATCTTGTGGTTTAAATCTAGGTTTGTATGAAGCCAAAAATAAACTGACTGAACTTTTTTGACAAACAAATTCAGTAAACACGTACGAAAATCAGTTTTTTTGCACAATTTTATCTGAACTTTGGCTGGTCATAATGCACTCATACATTGAAAAACTAAAAAAACAGCTTCATAGAAACCTTGCACATGTAATGGAGATGCTAAATTACAAACATGTTTACCAAAAATTAAGTAAGGCCTTTTCAAAAACACGTATGTCCTGGAACAAGTTTTGTGAAATTTCCGCGCGCCAATTTTCCTGTGATGTTATCGCGGTCTCACTCACTCGTTTGTTTTCGAGCTTTGCGTTGGTTGAAACAAAAAAAAAACAATCACGCTCGCGTTGAAGTTCGTTCGATGGGGATGGGCGCTCACGGATATAGCTGAATACCAGTGTTTTACATAGAGCGACTCCACAGTCCAGTTACTAGGTAACACGATACCCTTATACCCTGTTCACAATAAGAAAAAACATTTACAAAAACCTTTTTACAGCCCGTTCAACCGATTTTGACTTATATGGCGTTGGTAGCATGACAAATGGCAACTGCAGTAAACAGTTGTTATTGTAACCACTTTTTTGCCTCTAATGTCATCCTTAAGCCTACGGAATAGAAGTCAAAATCGGTTGAAGGGACTGTAAAAAAGGTTTGTGTTTATGTCTAATCTTATTGTGAACAGGGTATAGGTATATCTACGAATGACAGCCGGGACCCACTGCTATACGTGTTTTCCGAGACACGAGGGGGTCTCTGTATGGGTGGTGAATGTGTTTGTGAAATTTTACATGTTTCTAAACGCACCCGGCCTACGATACGATACATGTGAAATTCCTAGTGTGGTCAAACGTTTTATTTTCTACTAATTGGAGCACCACCAACAAGTGAAATTGGAAGTAAATTTTCATATCATTAATAGTTCACTAAGCAAGGACAAGAAAATCTACCTTGTTTTCCAGAAGACGAAACTGTAAGCTCTGGAATCCGGAGGCAGGTCGCAAGTAGTGTCGAAAGTCCATAAAGTCCAGTGGAGTCATCGTCTCCAGGATCATCACTTGGTCTACCAGCAGCTGGAAACAGAAATATTTAAGTATTGTCATTTTATTTTTTACATGACGATGAATGGGTGGAAGACACTTAACAATATTATTAGTGTGAAGGTCAAGTGAAGGTAAAACGTAGTAGACACAACAAGAGTTGCGAATTTATAATAGGTAGGTACTAGTGCTAGTGCTCACTTGCTGAAACCACAGTAAAGATATCTAACAGTATTGTGATTGTGACTCGGCCCTGTCCTTGAAATAATTACCTACATGCGCGCAGTACCTTAACGTGCGATAGGGTCACAGTAAAGATATATCTAACAGTATTGTGACTCGGCCCTGTCCTTGAAATAATTACCTACATGCGCCCAGTACCTTAACGTGCGATAGGGTTGTCCCGCGCACAGTGTTTTATTTTTCTTTTAGTTTTGTGATTGTAAATATAGGTAAATAATATTTTTAATTTAATTAAAAAAAAAAATGAAATACGTTAATGAAATGGGAAGTGTTCAATAAAAATGCATGTTATGTTTTTGATTAGAAGTTTAATAAAAAAAAACCCCCTATATTGAGATTGAAAGATATTTGAGCCTCAGTCGCAGCCATTCAAGGCGTCTCAAAAAAAATATTTCCCTTTATTCTGCAATCCTTACAAACTTCAACACCTAGCTACTTCTTACTTAACCAAAATTCAAAACACAGCTGACAAAACCTCTAACTACCGACTACAAAATCTTACTTAAAAAGTAAATAATAATGTAAATCTGACTAAATAGATAGATACAGAGTCCAGCACAAGCTGGAGCAACAATCTGTCAAATTTCTTTGATAGATAGATAATTTTATTACAAGAGCGTAAGGTTTATATTCAATTGGGGAAATTTGACAATTTTTGATGGCCTGATGTGCTGGTGTCTGTACCTATAATTTACTCTCATTTTATAATGATATTTTGTTTAATTCAATAATATCATTATAAAATGATCATGAGAATAAATGATAGCTACTTACATATTGTGTACTTACATATTGTGTAAGTAGCTAGTACGTAAGTAGGTAGATAGATAGCCTAGCCTAAGAAACTACCTAGGTAGGTACCTACCTACTTACCAGTTGGTTTAAACGCTAGCGTAGGTAGGTCGCTTTTTCACCCTATCCACTTATTTTTGTTTATTAATCCAGCTATCTACTTTACTCGGTAGAAAAAGCGAAATACCTACTTACCTTTTAAAAAAAGAAACAAATTACGTACTATAGTAGGTATATAATTTTTTTAATAGTCTAGTAAGTAGGTACCTATAGTCTGGAAGTCATTTTTTTATAGTCTATTAAGGAACATAATTATAGTCTTTCGGAGTTCCCAGCACGCGTAGCATGACCACACTATGTCTACGGAAGAATAGACATACTGCCAGGAAGAATAGACAAACTGTACTGACTTGTCTATTCTTGCTGTCAGTATGTCTATTCTTCCGTAGACATAGCGTGGTCATGCTACGCGTGCTGGTAATTTAAAAAATGTTATCTCTGGGTGCGGTATTGACGAATTCAAGCAACCAAAAACTACACAATATATTCGCCACTGAGGCGCATTCGAGACTGTCGGTATACTAATTTCCCTACTTACTTAAAAAGTGTAGGTACGACTCGCGTTCCGACCGTTTGTACGAAGATAGAATACTGTATAGATATCTTTACTGTGCTGAAACCCTTACCGGTACCACAGTATAAATTTTAATATTAGTACTACCGTAACTGTACACTGTACACTACTACTACTACAGTTCCTCACCTCTTCCCGCGTCGAACGACTGATCTGGGAACTGCTTTTAGTTCGAGCGGCGCGTAGACACGCACACACACGCACGTATTTGTACAGTCTGTTATTTTGGTAGTAGTGTAGATAATAAAATCGTTTCGTAAGTGTCGTAGGTGTGCCGATACTGGGCCTTGGTATACTATGGGAGGATATCGGAGGGAAACTTCAATGAAAGAGGGACTCCTCTTTAAAAACGCTCTGTGTAATAGAATAATACGTGCGCCTGTGACGGCTGTCTGACTTAACAATCTGATTGTTATATAGGGTGACTGGTAATTAGTGTACGATACTTAAACACGTGATTGTGTTCATGATAACCAACAACTTTCCCGAAGAAAAAATGTTTTTGTACTGGTTCACTTTTATCACAATAACACATCAGCCGTATGAAATTCACGCGCGCGCACGCCTGAGACCTAAAGTGAAACAGTACAAAAAAAAAAAAAGATCCGGAAAGTTGTTTGTTATCATGAACACAATCACGTGTTTAAGTATCGTACACTAATTACAAGTCACCCTATATACAATTTTTAATAAGACTAACGATCTAAATCTGAACTACTACTAGAATTAATGCAGTGCTTAGATTATTGATACTATCAATCGCGCGCGCTCCCAGAGACCTATCAATAATCTAAGGGTTACCAGACCAATCGATCGATCGTCGATCGTCGGCATCGATCGATGGTAGAATGGATTAGTCGACGTCGACTAAGCTGCTTGATTATTATTAGTGATGGATTATAGCCGGAGTTCATCGATCAACGTGGACCGATGCCATCGACCGGCAATCGATCGATTAGTTAGTCGAACGGTATCCGTTGATCAGCCAAAGCTACCACACCAATCGATTAACGTCGATCGATGTCGACCGATGGCATCGATCGATGATCGATCGATTGGTGTAGTAACACCCTAAGGCAGAGTGTTTAGACCATAGATATAAGACTTATATTTCTATGGTTTAGACGAAGCCCTATAATCAATGGGTTCGACCAGCATGCCAAATGCATGCAACATTTACAGTACCGTAAAACGGGGCTATTCGGGTTTCGGGGGGGTATTTGGGACAACCCAGGATTTCGTACAAAAATATTGATAACTTTCGTTTGCTGTTTGGTAGGATTTGTTTTATGAACTCTAGCAACACATTTATAGTTAACGTCATAATTGTCAACTGTCAATGTCAGTATATTAAACAGTTTAGTAACAAATTTTGGTGAAAGAGTCAGAGACCGTTTTTTACGTCAAAATTTAGGCGGCAAAACTTCTCGCACAGCGCAAAATCCTGACTAGTTTTTGAAAAAAAAATTTTCTTCTTAAAATTCTACCAATCCCTAAAACAAAAACATTATTTTATGTAGTTTTTGTCAGTCTTTGTCCTAAATATCGATAGACTTGTTGAAAGTGGCTGTTTTGTCTCAAAATATGCATTTTATATCGGTTTTTCAGTGCTGTCCATAATAGCCCCAAATATGCGATATTTGGGACAGCCTCATTATTTTTTTATTTTTCTGTTCCTGTTACATGTAGCTACTTCAAAAGTATGTCTGCAGAAGTAAGGAGTTCTCCGACACCCGTACAATTTTTTCACCATAGTATTTTATGTGAAATAAACAAGATATTTGGTAAAGTGACTCAAAATATGTCCCGAATAGCCCCGTTTTACTGGTACATAATTATTAGTGTTGCATTTTAAATCAGGACCAAGTTCAACCAGGGTGAGCTAAAGTTGATGTTCAGCTTAGATAAGATAAGTAGGTCCATTCTGTAAAATTCAAACAAAAACTCGCATCTCACATCGCTATTCACTTTCACTTTGCATAAGGTTCAAAATGACCTTGATATATTCGACACTTTAAATCGGGTTCGAGTGCGAAGTGAGCGTCGAAGTGACGGGGAAATTACCTTACAGAATGCCTCATAGTTTATCTGTCAAAATCTCCCTGTCAATTTAGTTCAACTCACTGACACGCTCGCAAGGGTGGCGCTAGTGTAAATTCGAATTATCAACCGAGCTTTTAGAATGCCAAATGCCGTCAGCCTTACCGTGAAACGTATCTTTTTCTAGCGTTCTGAACAGCATCTGCCAAGCTTTTTCTCAACTATGTTGGGGTCAGCTTACTGTTTAACCGGATGCAGCTGAATACCATTGTTTTACATGGAGCGACAGCCTACTTAACCTCCACAACTCAAATACTGGGTAACACGATATCCCGATTTTCTGAAATTTGATGAGTAGTTTCGAATATTACCCCAAACGAACACAAACTCAGTGGACAGGGGACTTTAATTTATAATATTCACGTTGAGTTGCACAAAGCCAACATTAGTTTAATGACATTAAATTCATGTTATCCTTTACATTTTGTATCGAAAAGAAAGTGACAGCATCAATTTAAAGTCTCCGTTAAACTAATGTTAGTTTTGTGCAACTCTTAGACGGTAGAACTCCATTTTAATTTCCGACCAATAATAAAGATTTTACCTCATTCAATAAATTAAATACAATAGGTACCTAGGTAGATTCTTCAATTATCCGATAAGTGCAGTTGCGGTGTTATTGCACTATAATTGCACATAATTGCTTGGTTCTAAGAAATAAGCAGATACGCTTACGAGACAGGAAAATTTTAAAACTCACTGCAAACTATCAAAGATTTATCTCGCAGTTACATAGTAAGTGTAGGTCAACATATACATATATCCCAATTTTTTAAGTAGGTAAGTAATCGTAATAATTATGAAATATGTACTTACTAACTTTTGCCCGCGACTTCGTCCGCGTGAATGTCGTTTATCGTGGATGCAAACGAAGTCCCGGAAGTAGCCTAGGTATGTTCTACCCCAGGGTTCAAGCTATCTTCATACCAAATTTCATCAAAATCGGTTCAGCCGTTTCATCGTCAAAGCGGAACAGACAGAGTTACTTTCGCATTTCATCATTTCAGCCGAAAGACGTCCACTGCTGTACATAGGCCTCCCCAAGGGGGGGGGGGGGGGTTTGCCATAATCGCCACGCTGGGCAGGCGGATTGGGGATCGCAGTATGGTTGTTACAAAGGCACAGAGAACGCTGCTGCCCATTCTCTGGTACGTCCCTTAGTCGCCTCTTACGACACCCACGGGAAGATATGGGATAGTGTTATTCTTTACGTCCGACACCACACGGATATTTCGCATTTATAATCTTCTAATATATAAAATTGTCGTGTCACAGTGTTTGTAACCAAACTCCTCCGAAACGGCTGGACCGATTCTTATGAAATTTTGTGTTTATATTCAGTACGTTTGCCTGGTATTAGTATGAAAGTATGGATTATTATGGAAATTATGGATTGTCCCTACTGCTTTCATGCTTACCTACTCTTAGTGTATCAAGTATCAAGTTCTAGGATATAACGCGGATTACAATGTTGTCGTGTGAATACCTACTGTGAAAGTGCCGGGAAAGTCGATACACGATACGTCTGATAACCGCAACGTGTAGGCAACCGTAATAATGGCATGCTGGATCGATGTTCGAGCATGAAGATTTGACTCTGATAAGTATGAAAACTGTTCTTAATGTGATTATTCGCTTACTTATGTGTAAAGGTAGGTACTTACTGTTGTAAATCTTATAGAAGTTCCACATACGACAGGTGCAACTTTACGGGCGGGGAGTTAGAGGGTTTGTTTTTATTAAAAAAAAAACTTTTTAAATTGAAAGTTATTTTTTATTTTGTTAAGGCGGTTGTCTTTTTTGTTAAAAAGTTTTTTTTTTGTTTTTTAGTGCCTACTTCTTATCATACAAATTAATTACGAAACGGTGACACCAAAAAAAGTCAGCCATCCCTTAATTTTCTACCCTTAGGGGTGAAATATTTTCTTGAAATTAGAATGTCACTTTCAATTAAAAAAGAATAATTGAAATCGGACTACATTGAAAAAGTTATGCGTGGTCAAACATAAAAATAAAAAATAAAAAAATGTTCGTAACATAAAAACTATTAAGTGGCACGTAAGTAGGATCATAAATCTCAGCGTAATCAGTGTATATACATAAAAAAGAAATACCGATCGAATTGAGAACTTCCTCCTTTTTTGAAGTCGGTTGAAAAGAGGGAAAACGCATATAATCGCAACCTGTGATAATTCCCATACAAATGTCGTGATTATGTGGCGTTATAACAAATGTTCCCCCAGATATTTCGAACACAGGTATTTAGGAACAGGAACAAGTTCAGTATCTAAGACGTCTGAAAATCAGTTTTTTTTTTGCACAAGTTTTATCTGAACTATGGCGGTTCATATTGTACTCATACAATGAACAAGTAAAGAAAATTTTGTCATAGAAACCTTGCAAATGTAATGGAGATTCTAAATTGCAACGCGCCAATTTTCGTGCGATGTTATCGCATTGTTACACACTCGCTCACACTCTTTCATTTTCGAACAATGAAACAAAATTAATTAAATCATGTTCGCATTAACGATAGATGAACCGGGAAGGGATATCTTAAGAAGCAAACGTAATAGTTATTTCAGCTGACAGCAAATATCTGCTTTACTATTAAAATCAAGTACCTATCATCATCAGCCGGAAGATGTCCACTGCTGAACAAAGACCGGTGCCAAAATCCCCACGCTTGACAGGCGTCTTGGGGATCGCAGTGAGGTTGTACACGGAAGCCGCTGCTGCCCGACTTCTGGAAAATCCAGAAATCGGGCAGCAGTGGCCCTTAGTCGCTTTCTACGACACCCTCGGGATGAAATGGGGGGGTGTTATTCTAACCCGGACACCCCACGGGGATGTGCTATGTTTATGCGCAAACAGTCGCTTGCTTATCAAGTACTAGCTTCCTCCCGCGGCTTCGCCCGCGTAAAAAGAACGATTATCCCATGGGAACATATTACCGGGATAAAAAGTATCCTGTGTTAATACAAGAAATGGTCTACCTATGTGCCAATTTTCATGCAAATCTGTTCAACGGTTTACGCGTGATTGAGTATTTGTTACTCAATCACGCGTAATCATCAACATCCAAACATCTTCACAAACTTTCACATTTATAATATTAGTAGGAAGGATTTAATAAACATTAAATATATCGAAATGAGAAAACATAAAGCACTTTGTTTTGATTCATAACAGCAATAATAATATTGATACATTATCAGCACGAATCACATCACATGTTACATTACTATTACATCATAAACAATATTTATGTAGTTCACATCATGTTGAATAACGTGTGGAACTATTAAACTTACACTAACTACACACGCCGAGTCGAAATAGCAGTTATCTGCTCACCCTTTCGTCAACTATGTTGGGGTCAATTTCCAGCCTAACCTGACGCAGCTGAATACCCGTGTTTTATATGGAGCGACCGCCTGAGTGACCTTCACTAAAACCGAGAGAGATTTTTACAGAATACTAGCTGACCCGACAGACGTTGTCCTGTCCCGATCTACCTACTTACCTGCCTATTTACCTACACCTACCCTACACCTACCCTGCACCTACCCTACACCTACCCTACACCTACCCTACACCTACCCTACACCTACCCTACACCTACCCTACACCTACCCTACACCTACCCTACACCTACCCTACACCTACCCTACACCTACCCTACACCTACCCTACACCTACCCTACACCTACCCTACACCTACCCTACACCTACCCTACACCTACCCTACACCTACCCTACACCTACCCTACACCTACCCTACACCTACCCTACACCTACCCTACACCTACCCTACACCTACCCTACACCTACCCTACACCTACCCTACACCTACCCTACACCTACCCTACACCTACCCTACACCTACCCTACACCTACCCTACACCTACCCTACACCTACCCTACACCTACCCTACACCTACCCTACACCTACCCTACACCTACCCTACACCTACCCTACACCTACCCTACACCTACCCTACACCTACCCTACACCTACCCTACACCTACCCTACACCTACCCTACACCTACCCTACACCTACCCTACACCTACCCTACACCTACCCTACACCTACCCTACACCTACCCTACACCTACCCTACACCTACCCTACACCTACCCTACACCTACCCTACACCTACCCTACACCTACCCTACACCTACCCTACACCTACCCTACACCTACCCTACACCTACCCTACACCTACCCTACACCTACCCTACACCTACCCTACACCTACCCTACACCTACCCTACACCTACCCTACACCTACCCTACACCTACCCTACACCTACCCTACACCTACCCTACACCTACCCTACACCTACCCTACACCTACCCTACACCTACCCTACACCTACCCTACACCTACCCTACACCTACCCTACACCTACCCTACACCTACCCTACACCTACCCTACACCTACCCTACACCTACCCTACACCTACCCTACACCTACCCTACACCTACCCTACACCTACCCTACACCTACCCTACACCTACCCTACACCTACCCTACACCTACCCTACACCTACCCTACACCTACCCTACACCTACCCTACACCTACCCTACACCTACCCTACACCTACCCTACACCTACCCTACACCTACCCTACACCTACCCTACACCTACCCTACACCTACCCTACACCTACCCTACCCTAACCCTTAACATTTGGATGGGGGATGAAAAAGAGGTGAAAAAAGGGGATGAAAAATAGATGTTGGCCTATTCTCAGACCTACCCAATATGCACAAAAAATTTCATCAGAATCGGTCAAGCCGTTTCGGAGGAGTACGGGAACGAAAACTGTGACACGAGAATTTTATATATTAGAAGAGATAGCACTGCAGCTTGTGTTGTTTTACGTCAAACCACTTTTAAATAGGATTTTAGTTCCAGACCACGTTTTGGTACGAGTTACTAGCTTCAACTTTCTGACTAACTAACAGATTCCTAGCCGCTGAAACGTCCGCGCGCGCAACAAATGTTGCGGTAGGTACAGTCAACAGCAAAAGTAGATGATCAAAATCAGAAATTGAACGGAGTTCGCGGCAGAACTGTGTGGCGTCGAAGTGATTCAAAAGTATGTGTGTGACAATCACATACTTTTTACCCGACTACGGCAAAGCCAAAGGAGGGTTATGAGTTTGACAGGCTATGTATGTATGTATGTATGTATGTATGTATGTATGTATGTATGTATGTATGTTCATCTGTACGCTCATAGCTCCTAAACTACTTATCAGAACTGAACAAATGAGGTGTCGTTAGAAGCGTCTTGATCGTCCGCTGGTTATAGGCTATATGACGTATCACCGAATCCAATGTGGCGCCCTCTGGCGGACAAAGAAACCAATATTCAAAAAAAAAATGAAGACAAGCATACCGTGTTTGGTATCATTGGAAAGGGGTTCACTAGTACATTTCAAATTTATATAACATTTAGTGGTGATTTGTCACAAATTATTGTAAAAAAAGGAAAGATTACCAAATAAAGTAAGATACGCATACCGTGTTTCGTATCATTGGAAAGGGGTTCACTAGTACCTATTAAATATATAATACTTAGCTGTGACTCCAAAATGGTTTAAATAAAAATATAAAGTTTAAAAACTAAAACCCGACCACAACAAAAAGTGATCTAAAAAGTACAAAACAAGAAAATATTTCACACAGAAATCAAGACATAGGTACAAAATAGTCAAGGTAAGCCGTGGTTGCATGACTGTATCCCATATGAGTGCGATGAACATGAATATAATGGCATGCAACCACGGCTTACCTTGACTATTTTGTACCTATGTCTTGATTTCTGTGTGAAATATTTTCTTGTTTTGTACTTTTTAGATCACTTTTTGTTGTGGTCGGGTTTTAGTTTTTAAACTTTATATTTTTTAATTAATAAACTAGTGATAAATTATATAAATTAGTGTTAGTAAATTAGTATTGAATTTCTGATTTTGATCATCTACTTTTGCTGTTGACTGTACAACGTACAGCCGCGCGGAGTCCGCGCGACCGGGTGAACGCCGCGGATGCGCCTCAACTTAAGCCTTATTGTTTAGCAAACTACTGCAGCTATACTAAACGTTAAAATACGTGTACTTATAGCTGAAACTATAGAGAATCGACTTATGTGAAAACTAAAAAAGCGCATTAATTATCTTCACTGTAGACTTGCATCGAATCGAAACAGGCTACAATTACATAAGTCGGGTAACCCACAATTAAGTGTTGCTTAGCAATTAATTACAAAGTCTGTTCATCAAGATTTAATTTCAAGAAATGTTTTATGTATGGGTTTGAATATCACGCGATCTTTGGATATTTTATAACCGTTGTTGATCTCAGCAAATCATTTTGCATCGACCTGACTAGTCAACGTATTTTTACTTCGTGTTTTAGAATCTGTGATACTTTTTCTAAAAAATCTTAGTACAAATTATTGGCAAATCATGGATTATAATTACATCAACCCAACTTTTTCCTACATCATGCCTGATGGGATTTCCTTCCGGCAAAACTGACGAAACTGGCAAAATTGGCAAAACTGACACTGGCAAAACTGACCTACCATTTAAATTTTTATTGCCGATTCAATGGCATAATTTTTAAAAATCCTTATTAGGTGCTTATATCCTGTCTGGGGTTTTCAAGCAAAATTTCATAAATATAGACTCTACGTTGTCTGTCAGTGAATTTAATATTTTAAATATCTGGCTTTTCCACGGATATCGAGCCTATTCCCTCTTCTACTGTTGCCTGATAGCATCTTGGTAGTCATTGTAAAACAAAAACCTGGATACTTACACAGTTCCTTACAAATATTACAACAAAATTAATGTGGATGATTCAAATTAAACAACGCAACTAATTTAAAAAAAAAATCGACTTTATGCCACACTTTGTTTAAACGCTTTAAACTAAATTAAATGAGCGTACATTTTCAGATAGTGTTTTCGTTTTATGAGTACTAATATTCTTTATATTGATTTCCTGTACATCACAAGAGTCAGATCACACGGATAATGACAGGGCTGTTTATCTTGATTTTTTGAAAACCAATATTTCTGACGGTCAAATAGATTTTTATGCTTGGTAGGCATCTAAATTGGTAGAGACATAAGCTATCCTCATTTCAAGCCATATACGAGAGAAAAGAGG
This sequence comes from Charanyca ferruginea, assembly GCA_947361185.1. NCBI lineage: Eukaryota > Metazoa > Arthropoda > Insecta > Lepidoptera > Noctuidae > Charanyca > Charanyca ferruginea. Next base: position 18,398,791 of record OX376065.1, on the reverse strand, counting down.
CACAGCAGCGCGTCACTATCACCAGTGCGAGCCAGATTGTCGATAAAAAATTACGTGAAGATGTCGATATGAGGTCAAATGTCAGGGTTCCTCACTATCTCAGTTATATGCGTAATAATTAATATTACAGTAACACAAACATGTTACTGTGACGTATGGAGTAAGTTTTAGCTGGTAATATCATGGATTTTTTACGTATGTTACGCCAGTTGCTAGTTCTTCTAAAAACAAGTAGAAATTAAGGAAGACAGAACTAGCGTTCCTTCCCCTGTTGGGTAGCGACATTGCTTCATTGGTTACTAAGGCTGTGGTATGGATGCCAATCATTCAATACCTGGGTATCTTTCTGGAAATGTATGTACTATAGTTGCAGTTCAAGAATTATATGCAAATAACAGAGCACTAGCAAGTCTAATAAACATATTACAATGAATTGACAACAATTACAATTAGGGATTTGGACAAACCACGGTAGATGAAACAATAACAACTATGTTGGGTCATTTATCTGAAGAAAATTAGTGGTTTGATGAAAATATGATAATTTTAAAGCTATGAGAGTCATTTGTTTATTTAATAATTTCACTGGAACAATTTAGGGATTTGATCAAATCCCGAATTGTACCACTTTTCAACCGACTTCAAAAAAGGAGGAGGTTATCAATTCGTCTCTGGTTTTTTTTTATTTTATTTTTTATGTTTGTTACCTGATTTCTTTGGACTGGGTGAACCGATTTTGATGATTCTTGTTTTATTTGAAAGCTAGTGCTTCCCGTGTGGTCCCATTTTAATTTGGTCTAGTCTGACAATGACATCCATGAGACCGTATAATTCTTAAATTTGCATTAAGTATGTGCGCGATTTGTTACGCGATTTCTCCGGCAAACGTAAACCGATTTTGAAAATTCTTTTTTTTATGGATAGGGTATGCTTCAGGGGTGGTCCTATATAAATTTTATCGAAATTGATTCAGCACTTTTTGAAAAATCAACAAATATCCTAAAATTTTACATAGACGACGTTTTAGTTTCATCAATCTTTGTTGTAGTTAACTTTCAATCTCTTCTTAATAGATTTGGATGAGAAGGAAATACTAAAAAGCGGAAAATAAAAAGCTTTTTACAAAAAAGACAACCGCCTTCAAAAACTAAAAAGTGAAAAATAAGTTTAGCACAGAACACACATTGACTTAAGTTTCGGAAGTCGGTGGCAATACAAAACAACAAACAGAACAAAGCCACTGAATTTCGAAACTAAAGTCAATGTGTGTTCTGTGCTAAAGTTATTTTTCACTTTTTAGTTTTTGAAGGCGGTTGTCTTTTTTGTAAAAAGCTTTTTCTGCAACCTACACACGTCGTAAACTGTGTACTCGTAACCCTTGAGTTACGAGTACACAGTTCCTATCAGGAAGAGGTAGGTACTTGAAAGGACAGTCTTCAAACGTCAGCCAGCCAAACATTGGCGTATCTAGAGTTATTTTTCAGGGGGGGGCTGGCCCCTGAGATGCCATGGCCGATGCGATAAAGCAGAGTCGACACCCAATGTTTTGTCAGCGAGTAGGTGCGATTCGATTAGTATCATAATTCATAACTAAATAACTTTACAATTATTATAAACTTTTTTTCAGTTCTCTTGCTCAAAAAGGCCGTCATTGTAGCATACCAGAGCGGGGATAAAATAGCATTTCGTCCTCTAGGGGAAAAGATTTTTATTTTTTATTTTTGTGTGTCAAATATGACAATGAGCCTACAAAAACGAAAAAGTCTTTAGTCATAAGTAGAATAACCATGAATAAAGACTCGACTTATTACTGTTTCATAAAAAAAAAGAACCTCATTTTAATTTTCAAAATGGAACTAAAATCGGCGATCTCTGGTAGAATGCATGCAATGTGTTGCGGCTACAGAAGAAACAAAAAAAAACATTGGCGCGAAATCTTTATAATTTTTCTCTAATTGCAAATTGAATTGGTAGTGACCGTAATTAATTTCTCGCAATCGTAGTGAAAAGTATAGCGTAACACACGGCGCTAAAACCCATTAAAACTCGATTTCTATTTACTCCCTCGCTAAAGCTCGGGAGTAAAACTACCTCGTATATAATGGGTCATTTTAGCTCCTTGTACAATCTACTATTGTAGTGACAAAGTTCATAATAAATGTTAAGTTACTTTGAATTACCTATGTTAGGTTACGTAACGTTATGTTTGTTCCACATGTTTGAACAATGAACTGTGAACTGACGTTTTGAACTTAGTGCTTTTTTATATTCTAAAAAGTTTGCGTTTCACCGCAACCACAAAGTACGTACGGCTGCGTGTGCCGCAACTCATCTAATCTTTGTTTTTGTTTGTTGTTAAGATGTATCCGGAATCGTGATTCTTTACATAAAAAAGTCAAACTGGCACCAGGCAACTTAACTCTCCTTATAACATATAAAAGATACAGAAATTTTTGTACTTCTCTGTTGAAAAAGTCAAAAGGCAATTCGACTCAAACGAATTAAATAAGGCTAGTCAGAACCCTAAAAAACTTTGGGACACTATCAAAACTATCACTAACACACACTCTACAAGAACTAACTCAAATCCTTTGCTGACTTATACATCGTCACCCTCCCAGTCTTGTGATGAGGTCAACGAATTCTTCGCTAACATTGGAAAAAAACTAGCGGATAACCTCAATGCTGCTCGTTCATCTTTGTCTCCACCTAACCCCGTATACTCCACCAACTCGTTTGTTATGCTACATCAGTATGTAGAGGAAATTTCTGCCACTATAAACATGTTGAGAACTGACACTGCCTCTGGATGGGATGCTGTCTCCCCGTATTTTTTGAAACGATATGTTAAGATTCTTGCGCCCGTTCTCTCCCACATCTTCAATATATGCTTTCAAACTGCTATATTTCCCACTGCTTTGAAAAGAGCTATCATCCACCCTATCTTTAAAGGTGGTGACAGGAACTTACCAAACAACTATAGACCTATCGCCGTCCTTAGTGCCCTATCAAAAGTGCTGGAACGCATTGTTAACAAGCAACTTACCCACTACCTTGAACGTTTTAAACTTCTATCCCCTAATCAATTTGGTTTCCGTAAAAATAAATCCACCTCGGACGCAGTTCACAGTCTTATTAATAATGTTACAGAAAACTTAAATAATAACAAAAAAGTCTTAACCATCTTTTTAGATTTGGCAAAAGCCTTCGATATTGTCCCTGTTTCTACCCTTTTAATCAAACTAGAGGGCATCGGTGTGAGAGGTCCCCCACTTGACTTTTTTAGGAGCTACCTGTCAGACCGGTCTCAATCAGTTGTAATAGACAATCATAAAAGTGCAGAGCTGCCTATTGAGTACGGGGTACCACAGGGCAGTATTTTAGGGCCTACACTCTTCCTTGTGTACATCAACAGCCTCTGCAACCTAGACGTTCCTAATGCTAAAATAGTTTCCTATGCAGATGACACCGCCATCACTTTTTCTGCAAACACATCGACGGAATTACAGACTGCTGCACAAGACGGCTTTAATACCATTACGAAATGGCTCCTGTCACACACACTGACTCTTAACGCTACTAAAACTAACTTTATGATTTTGTTCTATCAGTAACACCGCTCAACCTAGTAGCTCTATTAATTTAAAAGCACGCTCTTGTCCTATTCGAAGTCAATGTCAATGTCCTGACCTGACTTTAGTGGAAAAAATTAAATATCTTGGCATTATTTTAGACAGAAACCTAAATTTTAAAACACATATTTCGACTCTTACCAGCCGGATACGCAAACTGATTGATATATTTAAGACCTTGCGGCACGTAGCCAACCCTGCAATCATTCGTAACGTATATTTTGCCCTATGCCAATCAGTCCTCAATTACTGTATATCTTGCTGGGGTGGAGCCGCAAAAACCACACTAAAACCTCTAGAGATCGCCCACAGATCTATACTTAAAGTTGCAACCTTTAGGCCTATACGTTTCCCTACTACCGAATTGTACAAAACCTGCAACCTACTCAATGTAAGACAGCAGTTTATCTTACACACAATTTTATTGCAACACTCAAAAACACCCTATATAAAAATAAATAGACGCCGCAAAAATAATATCTGCCCTACTCCGCCGGTCCGAAAAAAGTTTATAAAAAAATTCTTCCCCTACCTTGGTCCGTCACTTTATAATAAAATCAATGAAAAACAAACAATTTACGGATCTACTATTTTTAAATGCAAGAAGACCGTCCGCTTGTTCCTATCTACTCTAAATTATGTAGAAACCGAAGACTTCCTGAGGTAACCACCCTCACTAATAAAACACCCTCACACACACACACACACACACACACACACACACACACACACACGCACGCACGCACACACACACACTCACATACCTACACACTAAATCTACCTATTTACAATGGCTTTCATTTACCTTTATTTTTGCATGCATGTTATTGTTACCAGGATAATTATACCTAATTATAAAATGTACTACGTCATGAGACCCCTTTATGTATATTGTTTAAACGGGATCAGTCCTGTCTCTCCTAAACACAAGCTACTCAGTAGCCTATATAGGAGTACAGCGCTTCACCCGCTTACCAGACTGTGTATTATTCTCATGTCCCAATGTATCTGTACTATGGTCCTTGTAAACAATAAATAATTTTTTAATTTTAATTTTAATTTTTAATTTTAATTTTAATTTTTTAATTTTAATCTTATGTGATAATGTGGTCTAAGGTGGAACACGCTGGCCTAGGATAAACCGGTTCACTCGTGCCTGTAAGATACCCAGATTATACTTATCAAAGAACAGAGAAGCGGGCAGTGAATTCCATAGTCTGGCAGTTCGCACAATAAATATGGTATCAAAGCGCTTGGTTCGAGACCGTCGAACTTCAACTATATAGCGGTTACGTTTCGCCGTATCTCTGTTCGTCCGATGATAGAATAGGGATAGGGGAATTACATGTGTAATTCCAAAGCTCACTCTCAAAAATGTACTGGACGTACTGGAAAAAAGACCGCGACGATAGGCTAGCAACAGTGCGGCGATGTTCAAGGCTCTGGAGCCTAGCTCTAACCTGAGAGTCGTTGTCAATGAGCTTCTTGGCACGTCTATCAATAACTTCCAACGCTTCCAGTTGGTATTTAGCTGAGCCATCACACAGGTGCGAACAGCACTCTATGCACTATGGAACTTGTGCTTGGTATAAGTTGAGCAGCTGTTCCGACGTAAAGTACTTTCGCACCTTTGCGAGAACTCCCAGCTATTTGGCAGCTAATTGGGCCTTGGATTCAATGAATGACCCAAAGTTAAGATTTGACGTCAGAGTAACGCCTAGAAGCTCAAGATCGGGACGGATACATGTCGGAAAGAAGGGGCCAGATAGAAAGGCCTCTTCTTGGCAGAGAAAAGATACGGCTGGGTCTTAGCGTCATTAAACTTGACCAAATTAGCATCGCCCCAATCGGAGACTGCCTTGAACGCTTCAACTTGCCCCAAGTTCAAGCGTTCGACCATGGAAAGACTGGATTACAGCTGCGTTGGCACGTACGCTGGATGTGTAACTCTCTACAACCGTGCTGTTATCTGCGTACCCAAAGGTACCGGGTTTCAGCATATCATTGATATGCAGCAAAAAAAGGGTTGCAGAGAGTATCGAGCCCTGACGGACACCAGCATTTATAGCCATTCGATCAGACGAGCAGTCATCGAAGACTACTCGAATTGAACGATCTCTCAAGAAATCCGATATCCATGTATAGAAACCAGACGGCAAGCCATTTGATGGAAGCTTGCTAATTAGACCATCATGCCAAATATGTTCCGGGAGACGGCAAGTGCTTCCCCATATTTCACGATGGTGTCACTCCAGGTGTGAGTGGCGTACGCGAGAAGATCGCCAGTGGACCGATTTCGGCGAAAGTCGTATTGACGATAACTGATGAGATCATTAGCTTCAAGGTACGCCGGGAGCCTGTTATTGAGGACACGTTCCATTGTCTTGCAGATAATGGACGTGACCGAGATGGGCCTACAGTTTGTAGGATCGGCATGACTACCATTTTTGGGCACGGGCTACACGTTGGCGAGCTTCCATGACTTCGGCACTAATCGCCGAAAGAGAGAGCCGAAAGAGGCGTGTCAGTACAGGAGACAATTCAGGTGCACAGGTCCTCAGAACTATAGCTCGAATACCATCTGGTCCACTGGTCTTGTATACATCAAGTTTTTCGTTTCGCTTTTCGAACCTCCTTTTGGCGAAAGTGAGTATCAGACATTGAGGTCGTGCTGCCAGCTAATGTCGGGAAGTTGCGTCTCCTGCATCAGGAAGAGGGCGCGAAGATTCTGCAAATAGAGAAGCCAATAGGTTTGCTGTCTCTCCTGCAGTGTGAGCCAGAGAACCATCATCAACCATTTCAGCAATGGAGACAGTGAGGGACGATAAAAGTTTGACTCGACCGATTTAGCTAGGGACCGAAAAGCTTTACTACCCGTAGGGTACGAGGCAAGTTTGTTTATGAATAAGGGGTTAAATTTATACCTAACAATCTAACCTAAATAACCAGGTACCTACCTAAAAAAAATAATAATAAATGTAAACAGATAACAATTATTGTCGAATAGTATGTAATATTATTTAAATATGTAGATGATTAGGCCGCAAATGATTTTTGTGTGAAGTTTCTTAGGTGTCCGTCGTAGAATTTCGAATCGTTAACCCAACATCCTGGGGTGGGCACAAGACCATACTGGGGTGGGCACGGCCCACCCGGCCCCCCCTCTATATACGCCTATGCAGCCAAAGTAACAAAATAGGCACGTAGTAAGTTTTCCTACCTTCAATATAAGCACAATCCTGTTGAGCCTCTTCAGTATTTCCATGGTGTGGCTCTCATCAAGACCTTCCACATCCAGGAGTGCCCTCACCGAGTCCACCTCGAAGATTATTTGCTTGAACCATAGCTCGTACGCTGGAACCAAGGCAATAATAAAAAATATCAGCAAATCATAAAGTAAAAACAATATTTATATTACAACTTCAGTTCATACAAAATTAAATATTAAACTTAAAATGAAAAATAATATGTAGAATTTATAAAAGATAGCTCGTAGGGAATCAAAAAACTTTGCCGCATCGCTGTCATTAGGACAAGTGCTCAAAAAGTTGGCAGCATTGCCACGTTGTGTAACAATGCTGACTCTTTGGTCCAAGAAAAGGTCAGTCCTCTGGCCACGGAAAAGTCTGCTAACCGCATGGCGATGTCTCATTAAACAACTCCCTATGACCCTAAGGTTTCAACACGAAACGGATCAAACATACTGTTTCCAAGAAGATGAATCATTGATTGAAGATGATGTTCCTGTGCCGTGGCCTGAAGCCGTGTGTGTCGGTCGCAAATAGCACCACACCACCCTATTTCTACCCGTGGGTGTCATAGAAGGCGACGGACGCAGGGATATCGACCAGAGGATGGGCAGCAGCAGCCTTCTGAGTACCTTAGCACCTAATGCGCTCGCCAACATGCATCGGCCAAGCATGACGATTACGGCTGAACCCCTTATTGGGGGAGACCTATGCCTAGAAACGGTTGAGATGATGATAACGTTCCTTGGTAGGAGGGCTTGGACGCTTGAAGAGCTTGAACTACTTAGAACGTGGTAAGTAGGTAGGTACAACAATCTCTTGAAAATGTGTGAGTTTGGAAATCATTGTAGTCACCTATTCCTACTTCATCCTAACCAGTGTGTTTCATTTGGGTTTTTTTATGACATTATATGTCATACCAGCCCATGGTTCATCGAATGCGAAGTGGTCACCGCTGCATGAAACCGAATTGAAATGTCTCATGTGCCTGTAATTACAGCGGCATCCATACCCTTCTGAAGCCGTGTGGTGCCGGCCGCAAATAGCACCACCCCAATCCTACCCGTGGGTGTCGTAGAAAGAGGGATGTTGACTAGAGGATGGGCAGCGGCGTCCTTCACCTACTGCGATCGCCGACATGTATCGGACAAGCACTTCGATTGCATGGGGCATGGCGATTACGGCTGAAGCGCCCTTAAGTCTCTTAAGTTTGACATGTTGATGATGATGATACACAGTGAGTCACAGTGAGTTACAGTAAATACAGACCTACTTTCACCCCGGGATCTAAGTGCGTCATGAACAGCTGGATCGAAGACAGAGCGGTAGATCTCAGCAGTGGGCGTTAGGTTCACATGATGATGATGATGATTCATAAGTACTCTTTAATCCGGAACAAAGCACCGCTGCTTTACGGCATACATAGGTATGGTAGTACGACTTCCCCGGACCAGCGGAACCAGCTCTTTCATAGAAAGATATGATTGCAGTTGCCTATACTTCTGTTTCTTCCTGCTAAACCGTGTGTCCCATTTCGTTATGTTTTTGGAACTGACCTTCGTAACACTTTCTGTCCCACAGAGCACGACCTGTCCTATGTCAACGTCAATTGAGCTTCTATCTGTGGTGCTATTCTCTAAGGACCACTACCTAAAGCTCGACGCTGCGACAGCGGCGAGTTACATTGTTGTATTCATTAACCTTGGCTTACACAGCGCTAGCTAAATGTGAATCAACGGCTTTTGGTGGAACTACTCAAGGTTAAATAAATTGGACACTTTCGACAGTTCATGTTAAGGAAAACGATAATCGCTACGCAAAAACAGTCGCTGAGCTCGACGTTGATTTCACGGCTGACACGATGTCGAGCTCGTCGTCGAATACAGCCATGAATGGTAAGGTCACAGATGATATTACTAACGTGTAACGTTAAGAGAATAGCATAGCAGCTGGTCTTCTTTGTATGTCTGTTTCTTAATTACGCATAAAATGACCAGAGATTTAGATGAAATTCGAACAGCTTGTATACGTGTTTTGTTAAAGGAAATCAAGTGACCTAAATACTTAATTAACAGCGACTGTGATAATGTTTATTCACTCACTTCATACTCAGTTTCATTCATATTATGATATCCGATCCGTAATTTGACGTCAATAACAATTTAAGTAAGTACCTACCGCTACCGGTTGACTATCTGTGCAATACACACACATACATAATAGGCGATACATTGTTTGGCTAATGCTGGCACTTCACATGGCGTATTTGTGTAAATATTCGCCTTATTTGGATAAAACAAAATGTACCCTATCATTATTAAAATAAAGTCGATTTTGTATTATTCAATTATGGAAAATATTTGAACAAATACGCCATGTGAAGTGCCAGCATAAAAACACACGCACACAGAGAAGGTACGAGCATTGTACACCGCTTGCTCAAGGCGGATTAGCTATTTCTGACGTAGGTACATACATTCTGTCAAGAAAGTACCGGAATGAATCATTTAAAAAGCTCATTTAAAGGGATTGTCTAAATTATTTTTGACGCTAAGTCTGTCCTCTTTACTCACGCGGAGTTCGATCGTCACTGGTCATTTTGTTTGTTCAAAGTGCGCCATTTTGTCAGTTCATGTCAACTGTGTTTTGCGATTTTTACTACATTATAGTTAAAAATATCGAACATATAATTCGTCTTAAATGTTGCATTGTAAATAGAATTTTGTGTTTAGAAGCACTGAAAATGTTACATAAGGCTTTCAGTGAATCGACTTTATCAAAAACACGTGCGTATGAGTGGTATAATGCATTTAAATGTGGTCGAGATGTGGTGTAAGATTTGCCTCGTTCTGGTCGGCCATCAACGTCTTTCACTGAACTAACATCGCTATAATTAAGAAAATGGTGACTGAAAATCATCGTTTTAGTCTGGGAGAGATTGCTGCTGAAATATCTGTGTCTCAAAAATCAATTCGTACCGTTTTAAACGATTGTTTTGGCATAAATCCGTTGCCGCTCAACTAGTACCGAAATATTTGAATCGTCTGCAAAATCTCAATCGCGTAAACGTTGCTGAAGAAGTGTTAGAAGAGTCAATTCTGACCCCACATTAATAAAACGCATTGTTACTGGTGACGAAACATGGGTTTACGAGTTGACATGCAAATCAGTCTACAATAATCGAAATGGATGGCGCCTTCTAACTGGAAAAAGATGACGTAAATGAAAATTCGCGGCAACTACTCAAGTCGAGTCCAAAAAATACGTCTAAAAATGTTTTGATTATTGGGTTATTAGTTGGTGTTAGTGTATTATTACGGAATGGACCTACTTTGAAGGCGAAACAATTTGTTTTTTATTGAATAAATCCCGGTAGGTACTTTTTTGACACAGTAGTATGTACATTAATGAGACCAGCTCAGCCGTGTGGTCTCGAACGCGAATAGCACCACCTTATTTCTACCCGTGGGTGTCGTAGAAAACGACAGAGGCATATTGACCAGAGGAAGAGCAGCAGCGTCCTTCTGAGTACCTTAATATCTACTGCGATTGCCAATTTAACATGCAACGGCCAAGAATGGCGATTACGGCTGAACCCCCCCTTGGGGGAGACCTATGCCCAGCAGTAGGCGTCTTAAGGTTGACATGGTGATGATGAAGACCAGATCAGCCCAGTTCATTTAGATTTAAGGTTTTTACAGAAAAGACCGGCAGCACGACACGGTTGGCGCAGTGCCGTGTCGCGTGTTCGATTCCCGCACGGAACAAATATTTGTATGGCCTACAGAGTTGTTCAGGGTCTAGCTGTTTGTGTATGTGAACGCACCATACAGGAGAAATTCTTAGTGTAGGCACCGATTTAAAAAAAAATACTACTGTTCCAGTTTTAAGGTTCATAGTTGTCTGACATAGTGTTTGTTTGATGAAATCAGGAAATTGTTAAATGAGTAAATAAGAGTTCAAGTGCATGAGGTGACATCCGGCGCCTTCATAAAGATAATATTTTGATGTTCGCAGACTGCGTAGTCACTCAACAGATAAATACTGGTTTATTGGGTCACTTGTAAATTCATGGAAAAACGTGTAACTTTACAAATAAATAAAATTGAAGTGTCTGTTTGTAATGTCAAAATAACAGCTTTTTACTTAATATCAAAAAAAATATTTTAAAATTTTGTGTCTGTGTGTTTGTTTTGGCTAATCTCTAAAACGGCTAGACTGATTTTGACGAGATTTTCACTGGAAGCTATCTGATGTTATAGGTAATGAGTAACTTAGGCAACAAGATGTTAATCCGTTCACCATTTATGCCTATTTCAGGGTTGGTCCCATAGTAAAATTTGTTCATAATTCATAGACTCTTTTCAAGTTGTTTGTTAATTATTATTATTTATTTATTCAATTACCTACACGTTGTATACTTATAATAATAGCAGAATAGCAGAAATACATGTACCGACGCCAGTACATCAAGCCATATCAGACTGACAAATTTTGCCATTTGTATACAGGGTGGGCATGGCAATAGCACAAAAAATGATCATGGTAGGATTTGGTAATTTGGTGTAATTGTTTTTATTGAGCATTAATAATATTAAATTATGACGCCACAAGTTAAAAAACCAATATTGCATATGGTGTTTTATTTTGGTTACATTTGTATGCTCTTTAGTATATCTGATTTTTGGAACGAAGTTCCTTATCGCGCGTTGTGAAAGGGGGCAAGACGGAAAAAATTCTTACGAAAAGTTGTCACGACACTTTTGTATATTTGATTTAAGAGCCATTTATTAACGTTATTGGCGCAACTGTGCTCTTCGAGATCGAATTACGAACGGCCAATAGATGGCGCAGAAATAATTTATTGGTCTTTCTATCTAAATAACTACGCATTGTACTAACATGTTAGAAAATGTTAATTTTTAAAATTACTTACTTACAATGTAAGCAGCCATAATAACTTTTCATTCCTCGCTTTTTTTTTGCCCTGGCTTAAAGCCACTTAAATTCACTTTAACGCATCACATTAATTAGTGAAGGAATTGTAATAAAATTTTATTACAATTCCTTCACTAATTAATCGAAAGGAACTTCGTTCCATCCGGGTGTCCCTTGACACCTCTCAAGTTTTTTTTTTGAATTTTTAGGTAGTTTCAAAATATTCATAAGAATAAGTATTACCAGTATTTTAAATTTTTGTCGTATCGTCGTCCCCACCCTGTATGACCCTTACTCTTTTGTAATAAAGTTGAAAATCTGTCAAAGAAATTTGACAGATTGCTTGATGTACTGGCATCTGTACCTTCATAATAAGAATGGGTAGAAAAGCCCTTACCTTGATGTGTAACAATAAATAAATGCTCATCGTGCACTGTTTTGGAAGACTCAGCGCTGAGCATCCTCTGTGCTGATAGAAGCTTGTCCAGCATCAGATATTCTCCATACAGCATGCCGGCTTCATTGCCCAGGTGGTCGCCTTCCTGAGCCATACTCTCGTCCATTGCAGATCTGGGGAACAAATGAACTGTTATAAAAAATACCTCATAGGAAACTGTGTTATTTTATTTATCTATTTAGTTTCAAGAAAACATGTACATGAAAACATACATAGAAAGAAAACATGTCTGTGCAACCATAAAACAACACGGCATTCTTATAACCTGTCACGATCGCGGTGGAAAGCGCTCTAGCTCGCCGAGACGGTTTGCCTATGATATATGAGCATTTTGATCATGACCCGTGGCGACAGTCACGCCCTATTGCTAAATCTTTCACTGATAGAAAGCTACGCTATTGTTGAGTGTCATAGGCTCAGATTATGAAACAAAAGGCAGATAGACCGCGCGGAACATGAGAGTGAAGCTAAAAAAGCAAATACAAATTCAAAAGCGAATACCTATAACGCGCTTCGTGCTGTACTGACTGACACGAGTCAGTATAGAACGAAACGCCGCATCGTTAAAAAAAACAAATAAAAAAACAAATTTAAAAGCGAATACAATCACGAGATTGTAGAAATTCGCTTTTGAAGTTGTATTTGCTTTTTTGGCTTCACTCTCAGTGTTCCGCGCGGTCTATATGTCTTTTGTATCATAACTACGGATACGGATATATAATCTTTACGGAGATAAACCATTATGTTTATGGGTCTCAATTCTATAACAAATTACTAAAAGATCTAAAAGAAACAAAAAACAATGTACACTTTTAAAAAAATACTAAAACAATACATTATTAAAAACTCACATCTACTACAGTAAGTCTGAGCCACTTCTAGCTTTGCTTATCTGTGTTGTACGGAAACTTGTTTTTGCTTTGTATCAACATTGCATGTTTTCTAAGACCACCCCAAAATATTAAATTATGTTTACTTTTTGCAAAACGCCCAACAATATAATCTATGTATAGTTTTAATATTCTCATGTAAGTGAATGAATGTATTCTTATGAGAATAAAGTTATCTCAAACCGAAAAAAATCTGAGGTCATAGGATGTGTTTTTACCCGACTATGGCAAAGCCAAAAGAGGGTTATGATTTTGACAGGCTATGTATGTATGTACCTATGTATGTTCATCTGTTCGCTCATAGCTCGTAAACTACTTATCAGAACTGAACAAATGAGGACAATGAGGTATCGTTAGAAGAGTCTTGATTGTCCGCTGGTTATAGGCTATATAATATGACGTGTCACCGAATCCAATGTGGCGCCCTCTGGCGGATAAAAAAACCGAGATATAAAAAAAAATGAAGACAAGCATACCGTGTTTGGTATCATTGAAAAGGGGTTAGTACCTTAGGATAGAATAGAATAGAACCACCAAGAAAAAAAAATACAATAAATTAACAAGCAACAGCAACAACAACAATTAATAATAAAAAAGTATATAATATATTTTATACATTATAATTATTTTATAATTATATTATAATATATAAAATATATAATACTTAGCTGTGACTTATCACAAATGATTATAACAAATTACTTAAAAATACACATGATAATCGATCGCTTGCAGAATTAGATAGATTAAGAAATCTTTCCAGATCCTCTTAATTTCTGACGGCGGCGCAGTACATAAACTACAAAATGGTTTAAATAAAAAAATAAAGTTTAAAAACTAAAACCCGACCACAGCAAAAAGTGATCTAAAAAGTACGAAACAAGAAAATATTTATATCAAGACATAGACCAGGTACAAAATGGTCAAGGTAAGCCGTGGTCGCATGCCTGTATCGGGTGCGATGAACATGAATTATAATGGCATGCAACCACGGCTTTACCTTGACCATTTTGTACCTGGTCTATGTCAATTTCTGTGTGAAATATTTTCTGGTTTCGTACTTTTTAGATCACTTTTTGTTATGGTCGGGTTTTAGTTTTAAAACTTTATGTATTTTTATGGTTTATTTAACTTTTAAGCGGACGAAGACGCGGACAGAAGCTATATAGTAAGTCAATCAGTCGATTACGGTATGTTATTGACAAGACAACCTCTGGAATTTCAAACTAGAATTATTATTATGTGATTAATAACAATAATATAATCTTTATCATCAAAAAAACCAGTTACAACTTACAATTTGTCCATCTAAATTAAACATAAAAAGTACTACTTCGTAAGTACAACCTATACCACACCTACGACACTCCATACAAACGAAAACTTTTTAATTACCCTACTACTAAAATAACAGACTATACAAATACGTGCGTGTCTACGCGCCACTTGAACTAAAAGCAGTTTCGAGAGCAAGTTCGACAAGGGAAGGGTAGTAGGTACTAATATTATACTGTGCCTAATCGTTTTTTGAGATAGAGTAAACGTCTGTGCCTGTACCGACTAGTATAAACTGTTTTACAGGCACTGGACTTCCTCTTACAGTTCATTGACAATTTGCTGCACTCTGTAGGATTATCGGTATGCATAAAACAAACTAGATACTTAAGGCGCTAACAAGCGACTTTTACAGATTTTAAACTGACAATCACGTCAAAACGTGTAGTGTAAGTAATTTGAAAAAAATATAGGTTTGGTAAACTAAAACATTTTCTTAATCATTTAGTATGGGAATATTTTTGATTAAGTTCATATTAAATAGTTTAATTAACTCGTGAAGTTGTGTCTGACGCGGACAAAACATTAATAATCACACAAAATATACCAGGTATATTTAAACGAAACTTTCACTATCTTACAGATAATTTTATTATCTATCTTTTAGTACGAGTATACGCCTTTTTTTTAAAGTTAAAGAATACTCTCTTTAACCGACTTCAAAAAGGAGGAGATTCTCAATTCGGTTGGTTTTTTTTATGTATGTACATCGATTACTTTGAGATTTATGATCCGATTTACGTGATTCTTCTTTAGTTTGATGCAGAATAGTTGCCATTTGGTCCCATAAAAATTTAACATTGTTTGGCCCAGTAGTTTTCATTTTATGAACATTTTTTTATATTTTATATATTTATTTTCATGTTTGACCACGCATAACTTTTTTTAGTGTAGTCCGATTTCGATGATTCTTTTTTTAATTGATAGTGTGTACCTCAAATATGGTCCCATACAAGAAAATATGCCACCCCTAAGGGTTGAAAATTAAGGGATGACAGATTATTTTTTGATGTCGCCGTTTCGTAATCGTTGATGATAAGTAGGCACTAAAAAGCGAAAAAAAAATTTTTAACAAAAACGATAATCGCCTTCAAAAAGTAAAAAAATATCAATTCGCAAGTCGGTGGCAATACAACACAACAAGCAAAACCAAAGCCGCCGACTAGCGAATTCAAAGTTACTTTTTACTTCCTGAAGGCGGTCTTCTTTTTTGTTAAAAATTTATTTTATTTAATTTTTTCGCCTAACTTTGAGAGTTTTGGACGCAGCGCATACGATTCTCTGGTCTCTCAAGGTCGCTGGCGTATATCGTCGCCTTAACACATTAGGAATGGGTGTGTGTGGTGTGGGGTGTATTTGTGTGTTTAGTTGTGAGTGAATTCCTGACTTCCTATAAAAGTATACTTAAGAGGAAATACCACGGGCTAGAGAATTGAAAATTTGGCATTTGTAAAATCTATTGCTGTCGCGCGATGCCCGAACACGAACCGCAGAGTGCGATAGAGACAACTGCAGCTTTGACCGAAAATACCTAATTTAAAGTACACAAAATCAATGATTCGTAGTCCCCTGATTTCTTTTCCAAAACTTAACCGATGTAACTGCTTTTTTCATTAAAAAATTAAGAAAGGCTTTTGCCGTGTTCCTATGTTTTCTATTTTTTATATAATCAAGTCAAATTTGTTTTCTGAATGTTTGAACACAGCGGAAAATCATGCCAATTTTTTAGGTTTTTGAATATTCATATCTCTTTTAATAATCAATTTATGAGAAAAAGGAAAGCATAGGGACATGCCAATAGTAGCCATGGATATTTAAAAATAAAAAAAATGATTTACTGGCATTATCCAGGGAGGAAACAGGGGACTAAGTTTGTATGGAAAAACGGCCCTTGTGTTTCCTCTTAATAGAAGACAAAACTGTTTACGAATTCAAACCCTAAACTTTTAACATATTTTTCATCGGCAGACGCAAAAAAAGAAGTCAACAAAAATAACGGGAGTTCGCCATTGTCCTTTGCTAATGTAAAATGAACCTTATTATTTTAAAGATTATGGAGATTGCGGTTTAGGGTCTCTAGGTGATGTTAGTTGACTCTTGGAGATATCAGAAGGTTGAATAAAATACTCGTTAGTAGTGTAGAAATATCATAGGCAAACCGTCTCCGAGAACTAGAGCACTTTCGACCGCGGTCGTAAAAGTTATAAGAATGCCGTGTTGTTTTATTGTTGTATGCCAGACAACAATAAAAATATGAACCTTATATGTTTTCAGAATAAAGTTGAAAATCCATTTAAGAAATTTGACATATTGTTGATTGATTGCATGCACGACGATGCGTTACGGCTGAAATATGGTGGATCTTAATTCACATGCAAGCATAAAACGCTTCGGTAACTTTCATTGTGTGCTTTTGTGCTAATTGCAAATGATAATTATATACCTAATCAAACACATCAAATAACTTTCTTCTTTATTTCTTCTTCTATATTATAAAGCTGAAGAGTTTGTTTGTTTGGTTGAACGCGCTAATCCCAGGATCTACTGGTTCGAATTGAAAAATTATTTTTGTGTTGGATAGTCCATTTATCGAGGAAGGATATAGGCCCATGCGAAGCCGGGTCGGGTTGCTAGTAACTTATAATAATACATACTAGCTTTTTCCCGGGACTTCGTCCGCGTGAATGTCAGTTACCGCGGATGCGGGGGTTTCAAACTATATTCATACCAAATTTCATCAAAATCGGTTCAGCCGTTTCGTCGTGAAAATGTAACAAGCAAAGTTACTTTCGCATTTATAATATTAGTATGGATTATTTAGCAATGCAGATAATGGAGCGCGGCGCTTATAAATAATGTTTCAACATTTTCATGTCAGTTTGTGACGAAATGGGTTACTGCAGTCTTCACTAACAATAATGTACCTAAGTACCATCTTTTGTACAACCGCATTTATGTAACCAAATAAATGTTTTGACCATTGATTGAATTTACGTTTACTTTACTCCGCTTACTCGTACAGTCAACAGCAAAAGTAGATGATCAAAATCAGAAATTCAATACTAATTTACTAACACTAATTTATACAATTTATTACTAGTTTATATTTAAAGTATGTGATTGTCACAAAAATACTTTTGAATCATTTCGACGCCGTACAGTTCTGACGCGAACTCCGTTCATTAGTATTGAATTTCTGATTTTGATCATCTACTTTTGCTGTAGACTGTACTAGGCCCTTGGTAAGTACATAGATGGTTATAGCACAAATATGTTTTAACCGGTACCCCCGGCTCTCGATGTTTGACAGATAATTAGCAGGCTCCGAGCCCAGTTGAACCAGAAATACCTGTCCATAGTACAAAAACAAAAATAATATGTTACGCATACAAACGAAAGCTGCTTTAGTGGTTCAAACTTCGAATATGTAAGATTTTAGGGTTCCGTCCGGATCCAACCGGAGCCCTATCCCTATTGCTCTCGCTCATCTGTCCGTCCATCTGTCACAGGACACACTTTTGAACTAAACAAGGTTAAAACACTTGAAATTGTTACCACATACACATTGTATTAGGTGCTATGGCCAGAATAACAATACATACTACTATTATAAAATGGGAATAAATATAATTACCACCAAAAAATACTTTAGAATCTTAAGCTCCCTTACCAAAAAAATATAGTACTTAAATACCAAATGTAGTAAATGATCACCAAATCTTAGTGTGCAAATTAAGGCTCCCTACGCAGCGGTTGTGCGCGAAGTCTAATAATTTTCGTGCGTTTTTATTAGATTTTGTTCTTAAAACTACACCTACGCAAAAGTTCTTCTGAGAGCTAACCAACAGTTCTTTTCAGGGCTAACCAACCTGGGAATCATGTTGCTGACCGTGTCTTTCCTGAGTAGGCATTTTGCAGCGGTAACCGACATTCACGCGGGCGGAGCCGCAGGCGCCCGCTAGTGCAATATATAGTTCGTGGTTATTTAGAATAGCAAGATGTAAACTTTTTGGCTATAATTTAGTCCAGAGGTGGGCAGACTTACACCATCGGCGATCTAGGTACAACAATAAAATTGGACGACAAGCGATCTACTCGCAAGCAGATTTTTTTTATCAGTTTTTTTTTCTGCTTAGGCATTTATTGTTGGTACTTAGCAGTAGCTACGTACATATTACTTATACTGTATTTGTACTGCCTGTTTTCCGCTAATTTCTCGTAGGAAGGCTGCCAAACGTAAGCACCAAGAAAGATGAGGGCGCGTATTCGATTTAGCGCAACTCAAAATCGAAACGATTGCTAGAACGGCGTAGCAGCATTGACACACACTAGTATAACACAATGGTCTGATTGTGTGCATCAAAAAAAATACGCACGAAATAAGCACAATCATTGAAATTGATCGACGAACGATAGCGCGCGATGTTTTACAGTGCTTCTTAAAATAATTGTCTAAAATAAATGAGTTCGTATAACGGACTGAAAAATATTCTGTAAATTCAGTCACACCTTCCCGACACATGGCACGAATAGCTTGGACCATTGTATGATCAAATCAAAGCTATCCTCTACAACTGTAGTTTGCCATTCTGACATAATAGACCACAGCACAATACTATGCACCATTGGGTCACCCCTACCAAAGGAGAAAAGTTATAAGAATCACTACACGAAAATTGACTACGAGAAGCTAACCCAGGACCTCAAGGATACTGATTGGTCCGACTTGTATAACACGACTGACATCAATGAAGCCACTGAACTTTTCACCAAAAAATTTAATGTTCTCCTTAACCAAAATAAATATACACGTAAGCTACGATGTTCGGATGTCATTGTAAAGAATTGGATAACACCTGGGCTTCTAAGGTGCATTAGACGTCGAGATGCTCTACACGCTGTTGCTAAGAAAAATCATAATGACCACAATTTACAGGAAAAGTATAGACTTTATAGAAATTGTTGTATCAATATATTGCAGTATCAAAAAGACCAATACGAGCAGAAACTAATAACTGATAACCAAAATAACATCAAAAAGACATGGGAATCAATTAAAACCATTTGTAATATTAAAAAAGTTGCCCACAAAAGTGAAGAATTACTTAAAATAAAACCAAACACGAAAGAGTCGCTGAATGTGGTTAATGAGTACTTTAGCTCTATTGGAGTTCAGCTAGCAAATACGGTCCTAATTAAGTTAGAGCTAACTGAGGTTGAACTAGCAAACAACTTCAGAAAGCCAACGGTAAACAATCTGGCAGATTCTCTATTTCTGACACCAACCGACGAAATAGAAATTACTAAACTAATTAGTACACTAAAATCAAGTTCATCTGCTGGACACGATAACATAAGCAATGACTTATTAAAACATACCAGACACGTTATAGCAAGCCCCATTACGTATTTGTGTAATCTCAGTATTTCATCACGCATGGTACCTAGAGATTTGAAAATTGCTAGTGTAATTCCCATATTCAAAGCAGGCGCTTCAGACCTACCAGCTAGTTAGCTGGAGTCGTGAGTGAGTGGACTCAGGAGTGAAATAGGCCTATAGTTATAGGCCTATTTCACTCCTGAGTGCCATATCTAAAGTAATTGAGAAGGTTATAAATATGAGATTACTTAAATATCTCGAACAAAATGGTCTTTTGGCCGGGAATCAGTTCGGTTTTCGCTCTGGCAGGTCCACTGAGGATGCAGTTACGCATCTTGTTGATTCAGTCATTAGCAAAATAGACAAGGGACAGAGATGCATCGGCGTTTTCCTGGACCTGGCAAAAGCGTTCGACACTGTTTCCCGGCCAATACTGCTTAAGAAATTAGAGGCTTATGGGATTAGAGGCCTGGCTCTTGATTGGTTCCGATCTTATCTCGAGGAACGGAAGCAACGCGTTCGCATTGGTGGGCATGTTAGTGATCTTGCAGCGGTAGGTTACGGCGTGCCGCAAGGCAGTGTCTTGGGGCCCACGTTATTCCTGATCTACATAAACGACCTATGCGCCCTACAACTTCGCAATGCTAGCATCTTTACATTTGCGGATGATACTGCAATAGTTTTTGATGCAAAAACCTGGAGTGACGTCGTTTGTGTGGCCCAGGAAGGACTTCAAAAGGTGGCTATCTGGCTGCAAAACAATCTGCTAACCTTGAACGTTGATAAGACTAAAACAGTTTGCTTTAGCATAACCGCACGGTCTGCGCCAGATCACGCACTGGAAATAAAACTCCATATATGTGGCAATGTAGATAATGAAAACTGCCACTGTTCACCGATTCAGCAGGTCTCGTGCATCAAATACCTAGAGGTATTAATTGATGAGCACCTAACATGGAAGACTCAAATTGACGCGCTTTTGAAACGTACAAGAAAACTCTCACACATATTTAAAAAATTAAAATCTATTGCTGACCTAAAACTGATCCGTATTGTGTACTTTACCTTATGTCAGTCAATATTAGGCTATTGCGTATCAGTTTGGGGTGCAGCTAACAAAACTAATCTGCTTAGGTTGGAAAGAGCTCAAAGAGCTATTCTAAAAATCACCTATAAAAAACCTTGGCGATACTCTACTGAGACGTTGTACACAGAATGTGGCCTCCTCCGTGTTAGGCAGTTGTTCATTGCCTCTGTACTGCTGCGTTACCATAGACATGCAAATGAGCTGGCACGCCATTCATCCAGAACACTAAAGTGGGATCGATCACGAGTGCACTCGAACTTTGCACGTAGATCTTTTGCATTTCTTGGACCGTATCTGTACTCAAAATTTTACGCTAGCAACAAAAGTATAATTACTTCAACCTATAGTAGCTGCAAAGTTGCTATTTTCAAATGGTTGCATGCTAAAAATTATGCTCAGACTGAAGAATGTCTATACATACAATCATAGGTTATAGTGATATGTATACAATAGTAAAATACATGAAATCTAGCACGCCTCCACTCATACTTACGCACGCACATATGCACTACACACTCCATTATTTTTCATTCACGCACCTAAATCACCACACCACATCTCACACCACAATCACCACACCACATCACACACCACACCACACACCACACCACACACAACACACTACACCACACACCACACCACACTCACAACATCATACTCACCCTCATCACACCTACACTTACGCCACGCACACAAATTTTTCTACATTATTGTTATTTCTCTTTACATTATTTCATTATTTTTTTTTATTTTTATTTTGTAGTGTTAACACTGTTTACTTTTTGTTAATTTATTTATTTTGTACTACCATACATCTTACATTGGTATGTAGTTTAGCCCTAAATATAACATAAAATAAATTATTATATAAACTTTACTGGGAAGAGACTGGTCACCACGACACAGGGAATCCTAGTGTGGGGACCAGGGAACCTGTAATTTTAGAGCTTAATGCATATTTTTGTACAAATAAATATTTTTTCTTTTTTCTTCTTTTCAATTAAGCATAACCTTTATTTTCATAAAATAAATATATCAGTTATGTTTTTATTTAAATACTGGTGAAAAAAAAAATTGACAAAGTGAACCGATTTTGTA
Source organism: Charanyca ferruginea (assembly GCA_947361185.1). Taxonomy (NCBI): domain Eukaryota; kingdom Metazoa; phylum Arthropoda; class Insecta; order Lepidoptera; family Noctuidae; genus Charanyca; species Charanyca ferruginea. The sequence continues at coordinate 18,376,726 of OX376065.1, read as the reverse complement.
CTTTTTCAACATTGTTTTTTAATACATAATAGTAATATTTTCGTAATTTTAGCTCTGTAGTAGACTTTAGGACTGTATATCCCGTTGGAAAAACGCATAGAACATAATATTTTGGCATACTGTAATGGTTGTATTCATCCTGAAAATTAACTCTGACGTCTATTTTCGTAAAACGCTATGAAAGGATTGTCTTCGCTTTAATAAAGCTGTCTAATAATCTGTCTTAATCTTTCTAAAACTGTAAATTGTCTTTAAATAATCTGCTCACATAATTACGATATTGCTCTGGGCAAAACGCAAAAACATGAAGTTTTCCTCACGAATCGAATACGCGCTCTTAAGAGGGATTCGCCAGGGCAGCTCGCGAAATTATAATTTTTCTTCCTTTTTTTTGTAATTTGCAGGTTAGTATCAGGTTGTATTGTAATAAATTAAATATTCACGGGAGTAACAAATATGCATTTACAGAATAGGGTATTACACCCATTTTTGAAAAGTGTCTCAATGAAATTCTGTAGTGCTAATATGCCACCAAAAAAAACACAAAAATTTTATTCAATCGATAAGTGCCATAAAAATGCATCTAAATTTTAAATTTTCAAATTTCGCGCCTAGTTTGACGAAAACGCCTCTTACTGGACGCCATATTGCTCAGCGTAAATGACGTCAGTTCGTTTTGTATCAAATGAGCTCATATTAAATATGGTTTCATTTAAAAATAATTAAAAGCATATTTTGTATTAGGTGTAATAATTAAAAAATTACGTTGCTTACGAAAATAATAAAAGTACAAAACCTATATTACGCCAATCGGTTGACTAACAAGTGACAATTTTTTGTTTACACAGCCGTATGGCGTAATAACATGGCCGCTACTATTTCACGGTGTTTTATAACAGATTAAAAATACTGAAAACTTTGAATTGAATTAAAAAAATTGTTTTGTTATTTTATGAACTGAAACTTACATTTTCCGACTTCTTTATGCCTAAACTGTTTCAATAACATATTTATAGATTTTTTCTCGTATAGAGTAAAATACCCTATTATAATAATTAAAATATATACACAACTCTTCAAGTTAGAAAAGCTCGTAAAATTCATATTTTAATTAAATGGGCACATACATCGGCGTCGCCGTCCATACATTGTTTACATAAGAAGTCTAAGTCTGAAATGATCTGCATCATCTAGTTTTCAAGAGAAGGCAAGTCAAAGGTATATTCGATATTTCAGGAGCAGTTATTTCAACATCCTCATAAGAAAACGGAAAAACCATAAAAGTAGCACGTAGTAGTGACGTTTGTCAATTTTCGTAATTCAGAAAAACGGCTTTCAAACTTGCTGAGAATATTTCCAGCTTCTGTTTCGCATTTATTATAAATTGATACAGTGCTTGCTCTTGCTTTTAAAGCTGCAAAATTTTTCTAATAATTATTTTTCAATTGGTTGGTTTATCTTTTCCATGCAGCTTCAACTTGATCAAAGTCGAATCAGTTATTAGCTTATTAGACCATTAATGGACACTTTTGAACGTCATAAAAGAAAAATTTGAACCTAGTTGTCCCTTCCAATAGGAAGTGTCGTATGGAATGTAAGAATGGGCAAGAAACTCCATACTTACTCTTTTAAAATAATTGATAACAATATTTTAATTAATAACATTATTTAAATAATTATACGTGAATACGATGTACCTTTCTTCTTCTCATTCGTCGTTGAAATGATAAGGTTTACTTTTCTTTGGCGTACTTATTTTAAATGCCGGACAGGACTACCAAACTTTTGGTATATTTTTGTAACTATGCGCGCGATCGACCCTTACACCGCTTGCGATCGACCGGTCGACCGCGATCGACTGTTTGCCAACCCCTGATTTAGTCGGTCGCCCGTGGTCCCTTACCAAAATAGATAACCAAAATCTTTATTACCCTTAAGATTGGGCCTAAAGCAAAATCTTCAATCTTTGATTCGATTTTCAAAGTAGTAAATCATGTTCAAATTCGAAAAAAAGTATATGTTAGAAAACATCACTATATAAATAATGGTCGGCCCTGACGAAAACATAGTAGGATAAAATTTTCTCGATAGAAATCCATCACAAACTTACCTCTAATTTTCAACATTTTTGTTTTGCATTCTGTGTTGGTTCATATTACTGAACCATAAATTTTGTAAATATTATCACTCATATACAACCTAGAGCTAACCCTAGTTTTTTTTTTAAATATTGTCTATTCTAGAAGCTATCAGAATAAAAAGCATTTGGCGTTTACTACATTTTTAATCCGCGAAATACGCTGTCTTCCGTCTCGCGTGACACGAGCTTGACACATATGTTTGTTTCACCGATCGACGAACGATCAGTTCAACTCGCTCTGTTGAGACGGGTAGTCTATGTCAGTTTGCTCCGCGCCTAGCCGCCGTTATTATTATAAATAAATATCTACATTTTTGTTGAGTAAAATGGGAAACAAAAAGAATACAATAATGAAACTGAAAAAGCGTGAACTAAAACAATTGAAGACTCAAAATGATGGCTGATTGCGGCAATCAGCCATCATTTGAGTCTTCAATTGTTTTAGTTTAGTTAGTATTTTTTTGTTTTCGCGCGTTCTCGCGCCGCCCGTGTTTGTTATTCGTACTAATGCGGGTGTGGCGAGACGCGCGGGGGAAATCAGAATTTATCCTGCCATTAGGCCCGCTCTTAAGGCCCCCCTGGGGCGGATCTGACATGGTTAGGTTATGTGAGAACTGTGACCCCCTACGCCAGACCAGAACACCAGAACCAAATGCTTTTTACAGTTAAACTCATACAATTTTCTACAATACTGTGGTGGTCAATGGTGATCTTTTACTATTTTTGACTATATTTTCAACCGACTTCAAAAAAGGAGGAGGTTATCAATTCGTCTGTATTTTTTTTTTTTTTTATGTTTGTTACCTGATTTCTTGGGACTTGGTGAACCGATTTTGATCATTCTTTTCTTATTTGAAGCTTATAGCTTATAGCTTATAGCTAGTGCTTCCCGTGTGGTCCCATTTTAATTTGGTCTAGTTCTGACAATGGCATCTATGAGAAAACCGTATAAGTCTTAAATTTGCACTAAGTATGTGCGCGATTTGTTACGCGATTTCTCCGGCAAACGTAAACCGATTTTGAAAATTCTTTTTTTTATGGATAGGGTATGCTTCAGGGGTGGTCCCATATAAATTTTATCGAAATTGATTCAGCACTTTTTAAAAATTTACAAATACCCAAAAATTTTACATATACGACGTTTTAGTTTCATCAATCTTTGTAGTAGTTAACTTTCAATCTCTTCTTAATAGATTTGGATGAGAAGGAGGTACTAAAAAGCGGAAAATAAAAAGCTTTTTACAAAAAAGACAACCGCCTTCAAAAACTAAAAAGTGAAAAATAACTTTATTAGAATATCATTGACTTTAGCACAGAAAAAAAGAATCAGAATACAAAACAACGAAAGTTGTTTGTTGTTTTGGCAATACAAAACAACAAACAGAACAAAGCCACTGAATTTCGAAACTAAAGTCAATGTGTGTTCTGTTATGTTATTCTGTAAGAACTCACTTCAGATCTCACTTTTGATTCCGCGGTGAAAACTGTTTTCAACCGACTTCAAAAAAGGAGGAGGTTATCAATTCGTCTGTATTTTTTTTTTTTTTTTTTTTTTTTTTTATGTTTGTTACCTGATTTCTCGGGACTGGGTGAACCGATTTTGATGATTCTTTTTTTATTTGGAAGCTAGTGCTTCCCGTGTGGTCCCATTTTAATTTGGTTCAGTTCTGACCATGGCATCCATGAGAAAACCGTATAAGTCTTAAATTTGCATTAAGTATGTGCGCGATTTGTTACGCAATTTCTCAGGCAAACGTAAACCGATTTTGAAAATTCTTTTTATTATAGATAGGGTATGCTTCAGGGGTGGCCCCATATAAATTTCATCGAAATTGATTCAGCACTTTTTGAAAAATCAACAAATACCCAAAAATTTTACATAGACGACGTTTTAGTTTCATCAATCTTTGTAGTAGTTAACTTTCAATCTCTTCTTAATAGATTTGAATGAGAAGGAGGTAGGTACTAAAAAGCGGAAAATAAAAAGCTTTTTACAAAAAAGACAACCGCCTTCAAAAAGTGAAAAATAACTTTAGCACAGAACACACATTGACTTTAGTTTCGGAAGTCGGTGGCAATACAAAACAACAAACAGAACAAAGCCACTGAATTTCGAAACTAAAGTCAATGTGTGTTCTGTGCTAAAGTTATTTTTCACTTTTTGAAGGCGGTTGTCTTTTTTGTAAAAAGCTTTTAGGTAGTCTGTAACTCGATGAAAACTACGCTAGCGCTACTAAGTGCTGGCATAGGTGAAGCGAGCTATTATTTCGTTACTATTTAATCGAAAACCAAATACTTTTCACTTCTAGTAAGTGAAGTCGGAAATGAGATAGGATTCGAATTCGTGAGTGAATTCTTACAGAATTGCACTGCTGTGCTTAAGTTATTTTTCACATTTTAGTTTTTGAAGGCGGTTGTTTTTTTTGAAAAAAGCTTTTTTACTATATCTGGTGATAAGTTAAACATAAGCCTTATAAAATATGCGAAAGTGTATTTGCTTGTTACGGCTTTTACGGCTAAACTACTGAACCGATTTTGATGGAATTTGGTACAGACAAAGCTTGAACCACAAGAAATAATAGGTATGTAATAATTTCTTTATTAAATATCGTTTACAAAAAAAGTGTATAGTGCGTGCCACGAAAAATGAGACTTGACACAGACTTGATTTGACTTGCGCAGTACTCGCTTGAAACAGTACTGCGCAAGTCAAATCAAGTCCGTGTCAAGTCTCATCTTTCGTGGCACGGACTGTACATTAGTCTATAATAGAAATATATTTCCATACAAATATGTATATTGCTTAAAAATAAACTAAACTAAAATATTTATATAAGTACCTACCTGACTAGTGCAAGTTATGACAAATCGGAGTTACAATGTTTGGTAGCGACCCGCCTGAACTTGGTTACTACAAACCTGTGTTTCAGGCCAGGCAAGAAAGGATATAGACTGAAGCCTAGCCGAATTACTTTCGCATTTTATAATATTAGATAGCTAGTATGGATGGATTAGCATGTGAATCATTTAACGCTCGAAACTCGACATAAATAAATAGCTAGGTAAGTAGATATACCTACTTGATTTCGCCTAGCAAGAACCTAGCAAGTTTCGTGTTCGTACCGTCAATAGGTAATTCGATACGATAGAAAAATGTAAGTAGGTACCTACCTACTTAATCAAATCTTTTTTCTAATTGCACGCCATAAAGGCAATTATTTTCCTTAGTAAAATCCTTCATTTAGTAATATTATTATTTTGTTTATGATAGGTATTGTAGAAACTACCTACCTAACCTTTTCTACTTCGTTGTTTTATCATTATGCAAATAACATTAATTAAAGGTTTTATTTTGTTATATTCCTATAACTGTAGCTTTACGACTAAACAAAGTAATAATGGACTATTCATATTACGAATGATCGGGCTAATTTTATTTTATTATTTTTTATACACCAATTATTATTATTATAATTTTTTTTATATTTTATATAATTTTTTATACACCAACATTATTTTATATACCAATCTATTTTATTGATCAAATGGTTTTACAGTTCACAGATGACTCGTTTATAAGTAGGATTTGCAACGGTTTCTTTGAACATCTTTTAAACGTAAATAAGATTATTTTGATTTTGAATAACCAGTTATGAGAACAGTAAAATCGGGTAGGTAGTTATGCTTGGTTTCTTGAAACATGGAAATTACAATCAGAAAGTAAAATCACAACAAATATAATGTGTTTATTATTTATGTTAGGATTTGATAAATTAAATTATAGAACATATTTTAAACGTAAATAAAATTATTTTGATTTTGAACAACCAGTTATGAGAACAGTAAAATCGGGTAGTTCGGTTTGGTTTCTTGAAACAAGGAAATTACAATCAGAAAGTTAAATTCACAACAAATATAATGTATTTATTATTTATGTTAGGATTTGATAAAATAAATTACCTATAGAAAGTAGGTTGATAGGTAAAAGTAAAAAAAAAACTATCGGCAAACAATATCAAATTAAATTTAAACGCTGATAAGTATAATTAAATATCAAATACCTGAATCAAAACAAAAACTTACCTCATAGGGCACGCCATTTTCAAAAAATATTATTGTGGTCTTATTTTTCACTCAAAAAACTATTATTAGGAACACGCGAGAATAACGCGCATACTCGGCGCGCGGCGATTCAATACTGAGTGCATATTGGATTCGATTTCGTCATTCGCTCTTAACTCAAAACTATTTTATATCGATTTTCCAATGGCTAACTTAATCCGACTAATGTGGACGCTGCGTCGGCGAATTTAACATGGGTAACGGTTTATTAAGGCGCTACCCCGACCAGAAGTGCGTTTTTCTTCGTTATTCAGGGGTTATTAACTCATTAATTAAGAGAAACAAACTACAGTTATAAGCATATTATTAATGTTCAATATCCTATCATCACATTCCACGTTCTTATTTTTTTTTATGTACCCTATAAACACCTAAATCTTCCTATAAAAATAATTAAAATAATTGAAAACATTCTTTTGCTAAAGTTAACGTGCTATTAATTTGAGGATTACACTAATAGATAGGTAACTTAAAAATCTTTATAATTCACGTTTTATTTTATTTCAAAAGATCGTTTCTCTTTTTTTATAACAAAAAAAAAAAACAAAAATTGATCGAATTTCGATTCTGCAGCAAAGAGGAAATGTATGGTCAAGGTTATTTGTTCAGGGAAGCGCCTTAAAACGTGTTTCTGTCCTGCATGTGACAATCACAATAAGTAATAATTAGTGTAATGAACATAGATATCCGAGTAATGAACCCAGTTGAGTTCCGTCATTAGTTGCCAAAAGCCCAAAATAGACTACCTGCCAGTAATCCTACACTTTAGGTTCAAGAAGTTAGCTAGTTATTTTGTAGACCGACATAAATTAGGGTGTATGGAGTAGGTACCCTGAATAGATTTGAAGAAGGCCTTCAAACTTCTGCAGGTAGATACTAAGGTGACTAGGGTGATGGTATAAAGTAAAACTATTTTATTTATTTGCCGACAGGAAGATTATAACTAATAGGTACTCATCATACCCTCATAACTTGGGTTAGGATTATGCCAGATAAACAAAATTCTCGGGATATGATGAAAATAGTTGACTTATTAAATAGGATAAAGTTTCAATTGCATAGGTCTTATACTTTAGATTTTATTTATATCTAAAAAAACACTAGAAAAACACGCTTTTATAAATGCATGTAAAAACCAAAAATAAATTATAGATCGTTCAAGTTTTCTCTATTTCTGGGCTGAAGTGTAAACTATGTGCTTTTAATTATAATATTTGATTGTAAAAGCGTTGGGCGCTGGAACAGGAAAGACTTTCTTGTAAATACTAATACTAATAGGTATCCTGGCGAAAGTTGCATGAGGTCGCACAAGAGTATAACGTTATGCAAAAGGGTTACCAAAGGGAACCAAAGAAATCTCGTCCACGAACAAGAACTCTACATTTTGCCACTGTTGACGCATTTCCCTTATGTTCTTAATTGCCGGAAAGAAGAGGCGTTCAAAATGTCGGTGAATGTCGTGTTTCCTCGCTGCTGGCGCATGTTTTGGCTGAGTTCGACAAACTGGTACTTTGACTGTTTAATGTAGAGCCACCTACTAGTCGTGCTGCAACTCCAGTTAGAGCGCCGATATCTGTAACCTGCTTCCCGTAACATCGCCGATATCTTTAACCTGCTTCCCGTAACATCACCGATATCTGTAACCTGCTTCCCGTAACATCGCTTAACTTGATTTCTCAGCAAGTTATACAAAAAGTCTTTCCTGTTCCAGCGCCCCACGCTTTTACAATCAATTATTATAATTAAAAGCACATAGTTTACACTTCAGCCCAGAAATAGAGACAACTTGAACGATCCATAATTTATTTTTGGTTTTTACATGCATTTATAAAAGCGTGTTTTTCTAGTGTTTTTTAAACTATTAATTTATTTTATACTTTTTAGTCTTTGATAACGAAATATTTTTAACATTTATACATTTATTTCAAGCAGGCGAATGAGCCCACATACTCTCCATCTATTTTGTACCATAAACTTAAAACCTGATCGTATTCAAAGTCCATTACGTGACCTTTCTTACAAGTGCAAACACGACTATGATATGATATTCCATCATGGAATGCCAGTTCCTGTCTTCCGGCTTCATCATCAGACCTTGAAACTTAATCGTGGTTAAAGTTCATTACAAGACCTTTCTATTAAATCCAAACACGGCCATGATACGATATTCCATCATGGAATGCCAGTGCCTATCTTACGGCTTCATCATCAGAACTTGAAACTTAATCGTGGTCAAAATTCATTACACGACCTTTCTAACAAGTCCAAACACGGCTATGATACGATATTCCATCATGGAATGCCAGTGCCTATCTTCCGGCTTCATCATCAGACCTTGAAACTTAATCGTGGTCAAAATTCATTACAAGACCTTTCTAACAAGTCCAAACACGGCTATGATACGATATTCCATCATGGAATGCCAGTGCCTATATCTTCCAGCTTCATCATCAGACCTTGAAACCTAATCGTGGTCAAAGTTCATTACAAGACTTTTCTAACAAGTCCAAACACAGCTATGATACGATGACTCACTGATGGTTATCAAAATTCTGGGGTAGGTACTTCCTGAAGTCCCAGAAAGCTGAAATTTGGTATGTAAGCTAGTATTAGACACAAACATCCAAAAAATCTCATACTAGAAAAACAGAACAAAATAAAAAAAATTGTCATAGGCAACTTACAAAAAGAAATTAAATCCCACTAAAAACATTTTCACGTAAAATGTTGCCAAGACGAGAGCAAAATGGCTCGCACTGTCAAAAAGTAATCAGATCTCTGCGTATAATCTCTACTTTATTTTCTTACTAAGGTGTAGAGTTTGTGAAGTAAGGTTTTTTAGATATAAATAAAATCTAAATTAAAAGACCTATGCAATTGAAACTTTATCCTATTTAATAAGTCAACTATTTTCATCATATCCCGAGAATTTTGTTTATCTGGCATAATCCTAACCCAAGTTATGAGGGTATGATGAGTACCTATTAGTTATAATCTTCCTGTCGGCAAATAAATAAAATAGTTTTACTTTATACCATCACCCTAGTCACCTTAGTATCTACCTGCAGAAGTTTGAAGGCCTTCTTCAAATCTATTCAGGGTACTCCATACACCGTAATTTATGTCGGTCCACAAAATAACCAGCTGACTTCTTGAACCTAAAGTGTAGGATTACTGGCAGGTAGTCTATTTTGGGCTTCTGGCAACTAATGACGGAACTCAACTTGGTTCATTACACTAATTATTACTTATTGTGATTGTCACATGCAAGACAGAAACACGTTTTAAAGGCGCTTCCCTGACTAAATAACCTTGACCATACATTTCCTCTTTGCTGCAGAATCGAAATTCGAACAATTTTTGATTTTTTTTTTGTTATAAAAAAAAAGAAAACCGCCTTCAAAAACTAAAAAGTGATATATAACTTTAGCACAGAACACACATTACTTTACTTTCGGAAGTCGGTGGCGGTGGCTTTGTGTTTGTTGTTTTGTATTGCCACCGACTTCCGAAAGTAAAGTAATGTGTGTTCTGTGCTAAAGTTATTTATCACTTTTTAGTTTTTGAAGGCGGTTTTCTTTTTTTTGAAAAAACTTTTTATTTTTCGCTTTTTAGTGTTGCCTTAACCTCCAAATCCATTAAGAAACGGCAACACACTTAAAAGAGATTGTAAGTCCTCCAGTGATTGAAGAAACTAAAACGTCGTCTAAGTAAGTATGGGGCCTTTTCGGATTAAACGCCTTTCGAACAAAAAAATAATTTTGCAAATCCGTCTATATATGACAGAGTTATGCCCGAACAAACATAAAAAAAAAAATATAAACATTCGAATTGATAACCTCCTCCTTTTTGAAGTCGGTTAAAAAGAGACGATCTTTTGAAATAAAAATAAAAAGCTTTTTACAAAAAAGACAACCGCCTTCAAAAACTAAAAAGTGAAAAATAACTTTAGCACAGAACACACATTGACTTAAGTTTCGAAATTCAGTGGCTTTGTTCTGTTTGTTGTTTTGTATTGCCACCAACTTCCGAAACTAAAGTCAATGTGTGTTCTGTGCTAAAGTTATTTTTCACTTTTTAGTTTCTGAAGGCGGTTGTCTTTTTTGTAAAAAGCTTTTTATTTTCCGCTTTTTAGTACCTCCTTCTCATCCAATTCTATTAAGAAGAGATTGAAAGTTAACTACTACAAAGATTGATGAAACTAAAACGTCGTCTATGTAAAATTTTTGGGTATATGTTGATTTTTCAAAAAGTGCTGAATCAATTTCGATAAAATTTATATAGGACCCCCCCTGAAGTATACCCTAACCTTATAAAAAGATTTTTTTTAATCGGTTTACGTTTGCCGGAGAAACCGCGTAACAAATCGCGCACGTACTTAATGCAAATTTAAGACTTATACGGTTTTCTCATGGATGCCATTGTCAGAACTGGACCACACGGGAAGCACTAGGTTTCAAATAAAAAAAGAATCATCAAAATCGGTTCACCCAGTCCAAAGAAATCAGGTAACAAACATAAAAAAAAAAAAAACGAATTGATATCCTCCTCCTTTTTTGAAGTCGGTTGAAAATAAAACGTGAATTATAAACATTTTTAAGTTACCTATCTATTAGTGTAATCCTCAATTAATAGCACGTCAACTTTAGCAAAAGAATGTTTTCAATTATTTTTATAGGAAGATCTAGGTGTTTAGTTAAAGGGTACATAAAAAATATAAGAACGTGGAATGTGATGATAGGATACTTATATAAGTACTTACATAGTTAACTGTGCGTCCACGTACCTTAGTTAACTATGTAAGTAGTTGGTACCCAATGATATATCGTCATTGTTGGTACCTACCTCTACATTTTATTATTAACTGGAAGACTAACGACCGCTTTATATTAAACTAGCTTTTGCCCGCGACTTCGTCCGCATGAATGTCGGTTATCGCGGATGCAGACAATGTCGTGGATTACAAAGTTGCATATGTCCTTCCCCGGGTATTTAGCTATATTCGTACCAAATTTCATCAAAATCAGTTCAGCCGTTTAATCTTAAAGCGTAACAGACAGAGTTACTTTCACATTTATAATATTAAGTATGGATGTAAGATGAATATAATATGTGGCTCTATCTTACTTGCTTGTAATACTGGCACAGGCGAATATTTTGTACAAATATGCCATGTGAAGACTTATTTGTACAAAATATTCGCCTTACTTGCATGACACAAAATTTACCCTTTTTCATGATAGAAATAAAGTCCATTTTGTGTTAAACAAATAAGGCGAATATTGGGACAAATACGCCACGTGAAGTGCCAGCATAACATCTTATCTCTAAATTCGCCTTCTTTCTGCAGCTACCTTATCTATTTAAAAACTGATAAGGTCAGACATAAGGAAGGCCTTATAAAAAATGGCCATACCATTCACCATATTCATTGAGTAAAAAGTCCACGCAAAATAACATTGCAATTGCCTCAGCCGAATTCTAATGACACATCTAGTTTAATAGAATCAGGTAATTTAAAATTATGATTAGGTACACCTATGTTATGAGAGCATGTGATGAAAGCTTTATTTACGCTTTAGGAAACGACGTAGGACTTCACTATGTCATGTATTCAAATTCAAACAAACAAATTGGCAAATAAAAGTATTATTAACTAGCACTTTGCCCGCGACTTCGTCCGCGTTTATTTCCTCAAGGATTCTTAGATTTTTTCAAAATATAGCTTATGTTACTGAGGGATAATGTAGCATTGTATGGTGAAGTAAAGATTTTTTAAATCGGACCAGGTGTTTTTGAGTTAAATCCGTGCAAACAAATGTTACAAAATGTAGTAGTATCGTGTACATTTAACTAGCAACACTTAAAAGTTGGCAACACCATACCCCTCTCCTACTAACTGTAGGAAGCATAGACATGAAGCTGTTGGTAGGAACGTAGGAAGGAGTTAGAAGACGCCGAAGACAGCTAGACTCATGAAGATATAGGTATAAATGGAGCCAACACTTAGAACAAAAGCTTGAAACCAACTGTGGGCTGATGCTCTCTTTCTGACTGCATACATAAGAACGAGATAGTGATATGTGTTTTCTTTATCTTATGTATGCATTCAGAAAGAGAGCGTCTGCCCACAGTTGGCTTCACTTAGGTATTTAGAGTGTTGCCTCCACTTTTATCTATAAGCTTCTTGGCTAGACTCGACCATTCGATTGCTGACCACAGAGTACATTATATATCGCTTACGATCGCCTCGAGAAGATCTATAATGCCAGCTACACACGTAACAATAGATCGTTACGTGTGTAGCTGCCGTAGCCGGCATTAGTAAAACCTCTGCCTGATTGACCGTTGTTGGTCGTTGAAAGTTTGAAATATTGTTGTTTACCCGAAGTATTATAATTTAATGTATGCGAACTGATTTGATTCTGAGTTGGTTTTCTTGTTAATAAAGTGTATAATAAAAGTTATTCTGAAACTGTCGTTATTCTGAGCTGTCTTACATAAACAAGCAAATCTTTCATCTTTAAAATGTTTTCATACAAAAAATATTAGCCGGGTCCGCTGCGCCATGTTTTAAGTTTTAATGTTTTGAAAACATCAAACACGAACAGATTTGGGGGCGTGGTTTAACATGAAACATTGAACATGAAACATTGTACACATCTACTATTCTGTCTTAAAATATCTAGCCCATTTAACGATGTAAACTTTTTGTGAAACAGTATTTGTGAATAAACTTTATTATTATTATTATTGAAGTTTGAACATTATAGATTGAGAACAACGGATTAACTCACTGTGTTGCCGGGTTCGTCCGACTAGTTCGCAACACAACCCGGCAACACAATGAGTTAATCCGTTGTTCTCAATCTATAATGTGTAACAATACCCACGTTTCGTTTATTGAAGTTTGAACATGAAACATTAACATGTTATCCGCGACGAACGGAAAACATCACCCGCGTTCGCCTGGGGGCCGGGAGGAGTAAAGTTATTCATTTCGTGTTTAGTGCTCGCCTAACGCAGACGAAACTTTTCGTGACAATTATTTTTGTATGAGGGAAAAATATCTACCCTCATAGAACCTTTATTTTTTCGTGTTTCTGTGAACTAATTAGAATATTTACTTAAAAAATATATTTATGATACATAGCATATCGTTCACACAAAAATATTTGATTTGAAAATTAATAACACAAAGATTTATGTATCCATTTAAAAACCGAGGACAGTTCTTTTTATATGTACATTTTTTTTTAAATTGACTCACAGACCATTGTTATGGGACTCTACATCAATTGATTATAAAAATAAACATAAAAAGCTAAGCTAAGCTTTTCAGAGATATCAAAAACAATTGGAATTACAAAAGAAGTACAATCAAAATGGTTAAGTCTCAAGGACAATACAACAGACAAAAGAACTAATGCTAGAACAGCAGACACGTCTTCCTCGTCGGAACTCATTTTTGAAATGAGCGATTTAGGAGCATGGCCTAAACATATTTTTGTCGCAGCGGACTGCCTGTTTGGTTCGTGTTTGGTGTTTTATAAAACATTAAAACGTGGCACAGCAGACCCGGCTTTAGACAACAGATTGTACCTACTACTCGTAGGTAGGTTGGAGAAGACAAAGCGTTGTGGAAACCCAGACCTGACCTGGGTTAATAGGTAGGTGGCCGTGACAAATTCCCCTATGACAAGCAATGCTAAGGTTCCAGTGCCAAACCCAAAATTCAATATAGAAAAACGACATCATAACGTCACGAGCAGGTGTTGAACCTTCATGGAAAGGAATCAAAAGAATGGAGTTAAAAACTTTTTAATCTATCGGTAAAAACATCTTTGTCAAGTTTCACGTTCACAGAGCATCTCATCTCATTATTTAGGATGTGACTTGACGTTAGAAATCCGCACTTTCACAGTTTTTTTTTATAAAAAATTACATTTTGTGCGTAAATCACTTTCAACAATATTTTTTATACATTAAAATAATCTGTACCTATATAAAAGATCAGCAAAATAATGTTTGGAGCATCCAAAATATTGAGGCAAGTGTTTTTCATTTTATAATGGATTGCTACTTTGCTACCCGACACACAGTCCGTGCAATATTTTGTACATTTGAACCAATGATTTCAAAAGGATACTCAGTAATATCAATATGTATCAATAGTCAATGATTTGAACTTTGTTTCCGGCAGTGTATTATTCTACCCAATTTGTGCCAAACTTTTAATTTTCGTGTGGTAGTAGATTGGTAGCTTAATCAGGTTTAATAATTTGATGTAGGTAAACTACTAAAATGTAAATATCAAGTAGTAGTTATAGTTAGCTGACTGCAGGTTCTTGCAGGGTAGATAGCTATCATTTACTGCATAATGCTATGTATGCCCCAGAGTAAATAGAAATAAATAAAAATACTGTCATGGAAATACTTTCATTGCGTTGCATCAATAAATGGGTTGGATCTAGAACACGGAAACACGAGTTGGGGGATAAAAAATGATGAAGTTGGTAGGTGTTGGGTCCCGACTAAAACACTACTACTTTAATTATAGGAAACCGCGTAGTTTTCGAGAAATTAATAAAATAAGTTACTAACCTCAAATCACATCATACCACGTAAAAAGCGAAAACGGAACGTTTAAATGGGCGATTAACAACCAAATCTGTCAAAATATTTTTTTTTGTGGTGTAAAATATCGTGCAAAATTGATAAAATGGAAATGACTTTGTGTGAAACTTTATGGACTGAGGAAAAAACGTTTAGGTCGACATCAGGGGCACCCCAAGGTTCGATTAGTTAGGTTTCTTTAAAACCTGCGGACAGAAATAGGAGCCCCGCGCAGCGTGGCTCCGTTGACCTGGTGGCGGCCGTCTTTGTGACCATTTCCGTACCCGTTGCCGACAGTCGACCAGTCCCACCATCCCCCACTCCCAATTCATGTTTCCACATACTAGATTTTAACTCAATATATTATTTGCAAACCTATTGTTTTTATTTTATTTTATCTTAATCAAACAGAAGTATGATATAGCAGAAAAAGATAAAAGTTGAGGAATTACTGCCTTGACTACGAATGTTCTAATTAACATTTTTAAGTTGCATCGTTGTAATGGAAGTTTTGTTGGTCTTCTACTATTTTAAAAGAGCTATAAAACATTGGCAACTTTAGAAGCATATGTCATTTTGACGTTTTTCTTTCAATCTTGCTTCATTGAAGTTCATTACTAAATATTATCTGAGACAGGATATTATTTACCTACGCACAATCGTAAAATTATTGGAAAATAAGCTTTGATTTGTTAAATATAAAACAATAGTGAACAATAAACATTTTACTAGTGTTCAGCATAACCGTGAGTGTATTTAATAGTATGTATTAATCTCTAAGTGAGGAATAACAGCGCAATTTAAAAGGGCTTTATCTTATCACTTTTTGTTGTTTTTAATTTGATAATTTCATTATTCCGTACTAAGTGAGAGATAAATATGCTGTACAAACAATCTGTGTGTGTTATTGGGTGCACTATTATCCTATATTGCTAAGAAAGTCTTGTACTAGTGTCAAAGATGTTTTTTTTAACGATAATGACATCAGGTACTGTTGTTAGTCATATCTGGATGTTGTATCGATACTGGTAGTTAAAGACGGTCAGTTTACGATTTCCGATGTACCAGTTATGATTTACGACGATGTCCTGCATTTTTATGGTTCAATACGTTTTCTTAACATAGTCAATGTGCTATGGAAATTCTTATTTTAAGAGCTAAGGAGGAGAGTTCCAATTCTAGATCAAATCATAGATAACATATTCAATGAGAGCCTTTATGTGTATATACTTTCTACAAGAAAAGACTCGGGTACTAATTGCTATTAAGAGTATATAGGTAACTAACCAGGTAATTATAGATAACTAACAATTTGATAGTAGCTATGTATCACTTGTTTTTGCTCCCAACTTGGTCTGTGTGAATGAATGGTTATCACAGATGCAAAAGAAGTTGTGGATAAAAATTAGCCTATATCCTTTTTTGGAGTTCAAACTAACTCTGTACCATAATTAAAGTACAAGCACTACATAGTAATAAATTAGAGTTGGTATTTGTTCAGGCTGATCTCCGAAACTATTGATTTGATTATGTAAATTCTTTCACTCATACAAAGCTACGTTTTCTTCAAGTGCTATAGGCTATATTTTATTAACCAATTTCAAAAAGGAGGTGGTTCTCAATTTGGTTGTTTTTTTTTTATGTATGTACACCGATTACTCTGAGATTTATGATCCGATTTATGTGATTCTTCTTTAGTTTGATGCGGAATAGTTGCCATTTGGTCCCATAAAAATCTAACGTTATTTAGCCCAGTAGTTTTCATTTTATGAACATTTTTGTATTTTTACATATTTATTTTTATGTTTGACCACGCACAACTTTTTTCAGTGTAGTCCGATTTCGATGATTCTTTTTTAATTGGTAGTGTATACCTCAAATTTGGTCCCATAAAAATTTCATGAAAATATTCCACCCCTAAGGGTTGAAAATTAAGGGATGACAGTTTTTTTTTTGTGTCGCCGTTTCGTAATTAATTTATATGATGAGAAGTAGGCACTAAAAAGCGAAAAAAAAAATATTTATCAAAAAAGATTCAAAAAGTATAAAATAACTTTTAATTCGCAAGTTGGGGTGGCAATACAAAACAACAAGCAAAATCAAAGCCGCCGACTTGCAAATTGAAAGTTATTTCATACTTTTTGAAAGCGGTTGTATTTTTTGATAATTTTGTTTTTATTAAATCAACTTGAAAGTTAATAAAAAAAAAAAACATGTAGACGAAGTCACAGGTAAATGCTAGTTATTGATAATTGTCGATATATATCTTATTAATTTCCAGAGTAATGGGTCAGACCCTATCAGAACCGGTGACTGAGAAGCAGTCTTCAACAGTTCAGGATAACCGCTACTTGGTCGGTTCCTCATGCATGCAAGGATGGCGGGTTTCCATGGATGACTCTCACACGCACATACTTTCGCTACCTGAGGATCCAGGAACTGCGTACTTCGCAGTCTATGATGGACATGGCGGTATGTTTTTGCTTTCATTTTAAAACGTTTTTGTAAATGTGAGTTTATATGTTTGTAAACGCACCCAAAATACAGTAGAAATTCCTAGGAAATTGTTTTTTAAAAAATTAATAAAAATAAGAAAAAAAATACCTGGGGTTTTTTATCCTTTTTGAGAGCATCTATATTCCATGGTTTACTTGACACTCGTGGAAATATCAGGTAGCGTTGTGTGGTAAATATACTGTCAACTTAGTATTAAAAATTGAAGGCAGATCAGATTTCACAATTTTGTCTCAAATAAATTATTCTTATGTAAGACTTCAACGCTCCTGTATGACATTTGTTCACTTTAAATATGAGTTATTACAAAACAAAGATTATGTTTAAACTGGGTTTCATTGATTGAACTAGTTTTTAACCGTCTTAAAAATAGGAGGTTCAATTGACTGTGTGTGTTTTAAAAAAGCAACAAACAGAAAGAAAGCCGCCGACTTCCGAAACTAAAGTCATATGTCACTTTTTAGTTTTTGAAGGTGGTTGTCTTTTTTTGTGTTTAAAACTTTAGCTTTGTCAGAATTAAGTGTGAAATTCAAAAAACTGTCCCGAGGGTTTGAACTTAGTGTAAGCATTAACCTGGTTCTGTAAAAAAGTCGTATATGTGTTATTAAAGTACCAGCTTTATTTCCAGGTTCTAATATAGCAGAGTATGCTGGCAAGCACCTGCACAAGTTTATAACAGCGAGGCCAGAGTACCATCTGGGCAACATTGAAGAAGCTTTGAAACAGGTAGCCTTTATACTGATACATTTATATATATAAACTAGTGGGCCTGGCAGACGTTGCCCTGCCCTTAAAATAAAAACGTCCTACAACTCGACTGCAGCGCCACCTACCGGATTCAATTGCAAATCTAAACCTTTCTCGAATCCACTGGAATACACACAAAAAATTTCATAAAAATCGGTATAGCCGTTTAGATGGAGTTTACTTTCATACACACGCACAGAAGATTTTTATATATAAGATAAATAAGTAAAATTAAAGTGTCTGCTTGTAATGTCGAAATAACCGCTATTTACTATGCATGTGAATGTTTAGACAGTACTTATCCAGAAAACCAATTTTTTTTTGTCTGTTTGTTCACGCTATCTCCGATACAGCTAGTCCGATTTTGACGAACGACTGATAACTGATTATAAGTAACATAGGCTACTTTTATTTTATAAATGGAATTAAAGTTACGCGCAAAAAATCAATACCCCGCAGTGTACCGACATGAGGACGAAGTCGTAGGCATCAGCTAGTTTCACATAAGAGGCGGGCACCTTAAACCTTCCCTGACCAAATAACCTTGACCATACATTTCCTCTTTGCCGCAGAATCGAAATTCGCTCAATTTTTGGGGTTTTTTTTTTGTTATAAAAAAATACCGGACAAATACCCACCGAGGGTTCCGTACATATTTGTAGGTACATATCCATACTTCTATACTAATCCATACCTCCTATCCATACTATAAATGCGTTTTTTGCGACATAAACGGCCGTATCTTTTTTTCACGTTAACATAGAGGGTTGATTTTATTACAGCATCAAGGGACCGTAGACTTGAATATATGGTTTTAATTTCAACTCGATGCCTCCACGCGTTCGCGAGATAAAGGGTCTTGACAGACAGACAGACAGACACAGTCAGACGGACAACAAAGTGATTCTATAAGGGTTCCGTTTTTTCCTTTTAAGGTACGGAACCCTAAAAAGAGAAACGATTTTTTGAAATAAAATAAAACGTGAATTATAAAGATTTTTAAGTTACCTATCTATTAGTGTAATCCTCAAATAAATAATAATAATTAATAGCACGTCAACTTTAGCAAAAGATATGTACATGTTTTCAATTATTTTAGTAATTCTTTTTACAGGGTGATTTAGGTGTTTAATAATAATAATTATAATAATAATATGTGGGGACATTTTCACACACGGCCGTCTGACCCCAAACTAGGGAGACCCTGTACTACACAAATACATTTTTTTTGTAAATACATACATATAAAGATAAATAACACCCAGACACAAGGCAAACACAAGTGCTCATCACACAAATATTTACCCTGGGCGGGAATCGAGCCCGCAACACGCTGCGCAGCAGTCGATCGCTCAGCCAAAAAAAAATAAGAACGTGGAATGTGATGATAGGATATTAAACATTAATAATATGCTTTTAGATGTAGTTTGTTTCTCTTAATTAATGAGTTAATAGGAATAACGAAGAAAAACGCACTTTTGGTCGGGGTAGCGCCTTAACAACAGCCAACACGGCGTGTTGACAGCACGGTTGGCGCAGTGCATGAGCGATAGACTGTAGTGCTGCGTGTCGCGGGCTCGATTCCCGCACGGAACAAATATTTGTTAACCTACAGGTAGTTGTCCGGATTTGGTTGTTTGTGTATGTGAGCTTATGTGTTTGTACACGCACTCACAATACAGGAAAAGATCCTAGTGCAACGCTTAAATAAAAAAAGAAATACATTATTTTCCCACCATAAAATATTTTCAAACAGATACGATTAAAAAGACGTCATTCGATATTATCGTGATGTTGACAAACCTGATTTTAATTGTGATTAATGTGGCTCCGTATTTATAAACTAAACTACGAAAACTGTATCGCAAATTAATTTTGTTCTTGCAATCATCAGCTGCCTAGCCTTTTCCCAACTATATTGGGGTTGTTTTCCAGTATAACAGGATGCAGCTGAGTACCAGTGTTTTACATGGAGCGACCGCCTATTTTATCTTCACAACTCAGTCACTGGGTAACACGATACCCCTTGGTAAGACTGTTTGTCAGACTTTCTGGCTTCTGACTACCCATAACGTCTGTCAAAGATTTACGAATGACAGTTGGGTGTCACACCACCAATTTCCAAATTCTAGGCTGCTACTGAGAAATTTCACTTTACCCGACCTGAGAATCGAACCCAGAACCTCACGCTCAGCAGTAGGTAATGCTTGCGACCACAAAGTTAACGGGTCAGTTTTGTCCTTGCAACCATTAATGCTAATTTCCGCGCTAACTCCTGAATGTGACCTTTAGAAACACGTGCTTCAACATATTTATATTCATAGCATGTTAGTTTGTGATTCATTTTTTTTTGTGTAAAATACTCATTACGTAAAACCTCGCACGTTTTGTTGAAAATATAGTTAGGGTTGTTCGGTAAAATTTTGTGAGGTAGGTGGAGATGTCAAGTCGCGAAGATCTGCTGCATAAATTGTAGATGGGATTTTTTATTGCTCTCGCTCATGTGTCTGTCCCTCTCACTCACTGTTGTATGTTTTGAATCGTCACCGCCGTATCACTTGAAGAGACGTATTTTTTTCGGCGTTTTTTGCTCGATCTTAATTAATATTAACGGTGGTACGGAATTCTGTTCCTCTTCATGTTCGAAACCACTTGGCCCATTTATTGGTTGTTAACTATTGAGACACGTGTAGATTAAAGCGAGACTGCTGAACTGTGTTTAATCCTGATTCGGTTAAAGAATATTATACATTTTTTAAATTAGTAGCAACATAGAGCTTAGATTTGTTCATGGTTAGTGCCCGATATTACAAAATGAACTGAACTACTGACTTTACACTTCTGCCTACCCATTCTGTGCTGTAGGCAGGTGATGTTTTGCATGTACCTATGCAAAAAACAAGTTACGATTGTTTACAAAAAAATAAAAAAAATCGTGCCAACCCTAGTCTCACGGCTGAAACTTTTAGTACTACGTGTTTCAGTGTTGATTTGTTAACTAAATATTTAGTTATGTCATCTCTATTGGCGTGGCATTTTATTATAAGCAGATTGTTCTGACTATTGTCTGGTTATAAAATTGTTTTATGTAATATGCCAAGTATTCTATTCTTCATCCGATCATTGTTATTTCTTATGTCATTATCAATTACTGGCTTTTGTCCTCGACTTCGTCCGCGTGAATATCGGTTATCGTGCAGTGGCGTGCCTAGGGGTCAAGATTAAGGCAAGCCAGACAGATTTTTTAATATTAAGAAAAAACCAACAATTCGCTCAGACCGAGATCTAAAAACTATTAAAAATGTTAGTAAATTAATATCTTTAAAATCCGAAGAGCAATTTTATTTAATATTTTGTTTTATTGATTAACTCATATGTTATATTAGGGCAAGCCCGGCTTTTCGGCTTGTATGAAGATCCCGCCACTGTTATCGTGGATGCAGAGGAAGTTGCGTATTAAAAAGTAACCTATGTCCTTCCCCAGGGTTCAAGCTATTTTTATACCAAATTTTCATCCAAATCGGTTGAGCCGTTTCGTCGTGAGAGCATAACAGACAGAGTTACTTTCGCATTTATAATATAAGTATGGAAAGTGTGGACTAGTGTCTACCGGCGACTTCGTCTGCTACATTATTGTTAGCCCCTTACGGGTCCCAAATTTCTTGATAATTAAAAATAGCTTAAAGCACTCAGGAATGACGTAGCTTCCTGTTGGTAAAAGAATTTTGGAAATCGGATGAGTAGTTTCCGAGATTACCTCAACCTACAAATAAACACACAAAATAATAAACAAATTTTACCTCTTTATAATATTAGTAAAGATAGTGATCTGTAGTGATGATTAATTATCATCATTATAATGTCAGACGGTCGGTTCATACTGCTAAGCGATTGTTCTCACGCGCGATTTTCAATCCCCGCTGGATATCCAACTCTCGGCTTAGTGCGGAGAGTTGAAAATCCAACAGTGCGCTTTTTTAACACGTTAGGAATGTTTTCATCACGCTCCGCTAAATCCTCAACACTCAGCTCTACGGTGAGAGTTGAAAGTCCAATGCGCGAGCAAATAAGTAGCTGTGTGTACAACTGCTAACATTTTAAAACTGTGAAGAAAAAAACTAAAAAGAAAAGAAAACAATAAACCGGCCAAATGCGAGTTGAACTCGCGTGGAGAGTGTTCCGTACAATGCCAAAGTCAAATGTTTCTTATTCAATAGTGGTATGTTTTTCAATAGGTACTCTTACTGAATGTGAATTTTGAATCTAACTACTATTTTTTTCCGTAAGTGAACGTATTATATTGAGTTTACCACTTTATTTTTAATTGATAGAATTCTTATAGGTTTCCTGTAATCTACAAGCAATGAACTATATTTTGTATTTTAATAAGAATATATTTGAGATTCTCATAACGAGACCTTTCATTTGATATATGACACAGTAAGGTCTGCAAAACTTTTTTTAATTTCCTAATTTGTCACCCGAAAATAACCCTTATTTAAAAAAAAAGTATTCACTTTGCACATCTGTGTTTCGATCATAGGATTACACCATCCTACCAAATTTCACCTGATTTGGTCCAGTAGATACAGAGCAAATTGGTTGTGACAGACGGACGGACAGACAGACGCACGAGTGATCCTATTAGGGTTCCGTTTTTTTTGTACGGAACCCTGAACAGAAATGGTATTCATTTATAGTAATAGTAATATATTTATAGTGCCTTCTCATCACCCAAATCCATTAAGGAACGGCAACACAGTTAAAACAGAGATGTGTGATCCTATAAGGATCCGTTTTTTTTTTTGTACGGACCCCTTAGAACAGTCCCTTCAGCTTTTTAATATGTTGTGGTAGTCAGTGACTATAGCTGTTCTTTTAATGTTTATCACCTACATATTGTCACCAGGGTTTCCTAGACATGGACCAAGCAATGCTTGAAGAGGATATGCTGCAAGAGAAAGTGGCGGGCAGCACAGCTGTCGTGGTGCTGGTCAAGGATAACACTCTGTATTGTGCCAACGTGGGTGACTCCCGGGCCATCGCCAGCGTCAGAGGCGGGGTGAGTGACTCCTCAGGAGTAGGAGACAGGAGAAGGTGGCCGCACGGCAGTCGCAATGCTAGCTAAGAACAACACCGTGTAATCATTTTCTTCAGACCAATCTCCGATCATCATATCAGCCTATTGCCGTCCACTGCTAGATGTAAGCCTCCCCTAGAGAACGCCAACCAACCTGGTCATGGGCAACCCGCATCCGTCCGATCACGGTGGCCAATCTCAATGGAGACCAACCAGGTACATAGGAGATATTATAGTGTACAAAACAAGTGAGTGCGAAAACACAGGTAGGGTCTCTCTTCTCCCACTCGCAGTCTTCTCTTTTAACGTGCACAACTTTTTACATTTTCATCTCATTTGTGTCCCGTAGATTCAACATGAATGACATATTATGTAACCTAAATTTGTAATATTCTGCTGATTTTACAAGAGTGTTCATGAAGTTTCTTGCTCGTTCTTCTCCACAGAAACCTACTGCTAGCTTCAATTTTCTGACTGATTGACTCCTTGACAATTCAAAAGTGCCTGTAAATGGTTTATATGAAATAAATAATTTGAGTTTAGTCCGTTGGGACGGCAATTCGACACCACCGGGGAGAGATCAGGCGCAGGAGCAACGGTATTACTGTTTTGTTGTATCTACTGACGATCTACCTGGTCGAAATTCGTCACCGCCCCTTAAAGACCTGCAACAGCAAAAAAATCATCGCTTCGTCAATTCAAACACAAAGAACCTCTTTCTCCAGGTGGAGGTATTGTCTTACGACCACAAACCCAACAATGAGGAGGAGCTTCGCAGGATCACGGCTGGGGGCGGATGGGTGCAACTGAACAGAGTCAACGGTAACCTGGCGCTGTCTAGGGCGCTTGGTGACTACGTGTTCAAGAGGAACTATAGGCTCTCGCCTCAGGAACAGATTGTTACAGGTATGGTTAAGATTACTGAATGGAGGATGTGAGACTAGCCGTTGTTGTATTTCAGTCTTAGGGACTACTTTATGTGTTCGCATTAAAAGTATGATAGGAACATGCTTTATAGACGCCCGACAATAGGGTATTTTACCAAAAAATTCTAAATCTAATTAGTCCGTCAGATACATGACCAAAAAATGTTGGACTCTTGTTTTTTCTTTTTTCACGTCAACAAAAAAATTAAGAGAGTGCGTCGAAAACTCGTGTGACATCACTATGTCAGTACACTTCTGGTGAAGTGACGTCACAAACCCCCATTAATGATCTTTGATGCGTTTTATTTTCCTCATTTTTTATTGATTTGATAAAACAAAAAATACGTAATCTAATATTTTTCGATAATCTAACTGACGGACTAATTAGATTTTTTTGGTAAAATACCCTATTCCGAAAGCCGCAACAAGCACAATAACGCATTGATGGGACGATATATGTCCGTCCCATCAATGCGATATTGTGTTTTTGTCTGAGCCATACCCTTGAAACCTTCTGGTTACAGAAGAGATATTCAAGGTCAAACTTCCAACATTGTTTTTTTTCTAAAACAAGTTTTAAATGTACTTAGCAGTACCTTGCTGTCGACAGACCCAACTGCAGCTGCCGTTATTGGCCCGGCGTTTACCGTCGACACGTGGACAACAAACGCCGACCAATGGCGACAGCTCCGCGCGCGCTCTGCCTTGTCAGTCGACTTCAAATAGACCAAGCGTTCACACGTGTAAAAATTGTTGAGTCCGAATATCATCCATAACTACCTACCAACAATACCTACCCACAATAAACGATTTCGTCTTTTTTGTTCCTAGTGTTTCTTCCTCGAAATTCATTTTGTTACTGTCTGTCTCTCTTACTATAATATCGTTCGTGACGCGCTACAAAAATGCTGTCGAAATGGTTGGCAGAAGTCGG
Organism: Charanyca ferruginea; assembly: GCA_947361185.1. Classification (NCBI taxonomy): domain Eukaryota; kingdom Metazoa; phylum Arthropoda; class Insecta; order Lepidoptera; family Noctuidae; genus Charanyca; species Charanyca ferruginea. The sequence continues at coordinate 18,351,647 of OX376065.1, read as the reverse complement.
CGTGTCGAATACTGCAGCGGTTGCTTTGGTCGACAGTAGCAGTTACCTTTGTCGACAGTTGAAGTTGGCTCTTTTGACAGCAAAGTGCTGCTCATCTGTTTGACGCCTTAGGGCGGGTTGTTTCAAACAGTTGGTTAACGTTACATACAGACGGTTAAAAGTTACTATGACGTGAGATATTTAACGTACGTTAAATGTAACCGGTTGTTTTGTGGCATAAAAATCTGTCAGTCAAAGTGAAGCCCGTCAGAGACGTAGCTATAATATATATTAATATACGTCAGACCAGTGGCGGGATCTTCATGTAAGCCGAAAAGCTGGGCTTGCCCTAATAAGATCATAAAATGTGCCAATCAATAAAAAAAAATTAAATACAAGCAATTGTCTAGTGAATTTCGCTAAATTTCTCTTCGTATTTTAAACGTATTCGTTTACTAACATTATTAATAACTTTTAGATCAGTATCTGAGCGACTTGCTGGTTTTTTCTTAATAGTAAAAAATCTGTCTGGCTTGCCCTAATCTTGACCCCAAGGCACGCCATTCCGTCAGACGTAGCTATATTCAAGGCATATTACGATCAGCTATAATATATATTTTTACTACGTCACCAAAATTATGTGGACAGATATAGCAAGGCACATTAATATAAATGTGTATAAATGTGTGGTGTGGTGGCTAGCTATAATATATATTATAGGTACGTATGTGACGGACTTAATTCAAAAAGAGATTCCATAATATTTTTAAGTTTGACGTAGCTGTTTGACAACACAAAATTACGTTGACTGGTTGGTTATGGTAATAGTAACTTTTTGACGTACGATTTTGTGAAACAACCTATTTTTTTTATTTGACGATAGTTAGCGCCATTTTTGACTATTATCCGTCAGTAAAATATAGTTGAAGCAACCCGACCTTAGTATTAATACCCCCACAACCTCTGTGCTGTGTGAATACATTACATACTGACATAAACAGTGATATGTCACACCAGTGATGGATAATAAGTTTGACTGGTGTTTACAGCGTTTCCAGACGTACAAGTGAGGCAGCTAAATGAAGAGTGGGAGTTCATAGTGATCGCATGCGACGGTATATGGGAGGTTTTATCTAACGAGGTACTTTAATCATTTTTTGTAAAATTTTGCCGGAATTCAGGCTTCGTCGTGTTGGCCTAGTGGTCAAGGGGCGCTTTGACCACTAAGCCTCATTCATGCACGATATTGTGGTGACTTTTTCAATACTTTCTAACTTTATCTTGGACATCATTGATATTGATTATTGGTGAAGGATCTTGAGGTAACCTGGACTGAAATTAATATAAGTTTGAAATCGCCAATCCGCATTAGGCAAGCGTGGTGATCAATGATCGTGCCTTCTCTGAATGAGAAGAGGCCTTTGCCCTGCAGTGGGACAATTATAGGCTGGTATTATTTATTTGCCGGAATTCAATAGGAATTCACTAATATCTATTGCGTTAATTTATGTTTTCTTACTACGCTGTTCTTTTTTGCAGCTGTCAAAATGCGATTCCCTTATTGATTTTGTATGACAACGGCAAACTGTGACGTCAGTTACGTCCAAAACCTAATTGACTTATTATGTAAGGCAAAAACAAAATTTGATCATTAAGTAATATCATTTAAATAAAGTGCTTTTTGACGTGATAACGTCTTATAAATCGATGAACACCGGCTGCACGCACGAAAAAGTGTCACGTTCCGCCTGAGCGTGCAAGCGAGAGCGCAGAACAAGCGATATATAGGCACGATCGACCCAAGCAATAAGCTCCGCCCACCTCGACGGAAGCCATTATTTGCTTATGTTTTATGTTTCTTTATGACGTTATCACGTTAAACTATCGTCCGTAAACCGACTTTACAGACAAACAATTTGTTTTTTGAGAAGTTGAGTCTTGGATTTGTTGTTGTTTGCAACTCAATTGTTTTACACAACGACATAATGACTCCAGGAAGTGGTATCGTTCTGTCGCGTACGTCTGCTGAGTGGCTGGGAGCCGGCGGCCGTATGCGAGGCCCTTATGCAGCGCTGCCTCGCGCCCAACTGTGCCACGGGCGGGCTCGGCTGCGACAACATGACTGTAGTTATCATTTGTCTCGTACCGTTCCCGCGCATCGATCCCGCTGTGAGTATTAGTCTTAGGTGGCAACTGGTGGCAATTTCTTCGACCATCGCTCAAGCTGTGTGGTGCCGACCGCGAATAGCATCACCCCATTTCTACCCGTGGGTGTCGTAGAAGGCGACAGAGGGATATTGACCAGAGGATGGGCAGCAGCGTTCTTCAGTACCTTAACACCTACTGCGATCGCCAACATGCATCAGCCAAGCATGGCGATTACGGTTGAACCCTACCTTGGGGGACACCTATGCCCAGCAGTGGGCGTCTAAAGGTTGACATGATGATGGCACTGCTTCGATATGGCAACGGCCTGACCGGAATTGCTTTGAAAATCGCAATTTGGTCGCATTTAGTTTATAGCATTAACAAAATGCAACCAAATAGAGATTGTTCTTCGGTGTAATTGTTGAAAATTTGCATTTTTGTGATTTTTTTAATGTTTACAGCTAATAGTAGTTAACATTGCTTTATATTTATTGTGAAATAACGAAAAAACCATATTAGTCTAACGTTATAATCAATGGACTATAACGTTATGCCAGTTTCTGAAAGTTAGGTCTCAGGACAAAGGACAATCCTTGGAGGCATTAAAAATTATTGCTGTATGTTTATTCGATGCATGCCTGCATGTTTGTATTTGTTGCATGTTCGTTTTAAAGTTTTACAAATATTAGATATTTGGTGGAAAAAGGGTTTAATGAGTGGAGTTTAAGACACATTTATTTCATGTCGTTGACAAGACCCAAATACTCCAAATGGGCTTTTTCAAACATGTTTGTAGCCAAATCTATTAACTTGGCTGCAACGGAACAAATATTATCGTAAACATTAATAATTAATAATTTCTCAGTGGATGACTATGTCAAAATACGCGCTGAGACGTGGACTGGCGGACACCAGCCCGTTATTACCACACCATACCCTTATACTATGTGGAGACATACATCCACTTAGAAATAATTATGTGAAACACGTTTTTGAACAAAATTCTCGATGCAAAGAAACAGTATACCAGCCTCATAGCTTGACCTTCAATCTTAAATGTAGATATTATTTTGTTAACAGTTAATAACGAAGCTTTAATACGGACGAATGACCGTTTTTTTACTCAGATTTATGTTTTGAGAAGTCAGCTGTTCTCTACAAAAATCAATTATATTACGATCAAAATGTATCCAATGAAACAACTGTGTTCAGAGTTGGTCTCGTAATAAAAGTTGTCTATATTCATAAGTATTTTGACCCCCTGAAAGATCGGTTTAAAAATCATGTTAAAATTCGGTGGAAGTGACATCGCCATGGATTCAGTTCATAGAAGACTCATTAGCCCACACTGCCCCGTTGGGCAAAGGCCTCTCTCTCCATTCCTTCCATCCCTCTCGATTTTGCGCCATTTGTTGCCAATCCTCAAGGAAGCCATCAAAATCGTACCGCTCCTCCTTCGAGCAGTGGCAGGACCTTTATACAAGGCGAAAAGCCGGGCTTGCACTAATCAGCATAACATTAACTTATCAATAACAGAGCAACTTGATGATTTTTTTCTAAATCGTAATATGTCTACCAGGCTTGCCCTAACCTGGACACCTAGGCACGCCACTGCTTTTGAGGTGTACCGCGGCCCAGTCTCCCAAAATTGGTGCACATTTTGGGGCACCAATTTTGGTTTCTACGAGTCCGTAGCTCATTCCGCATACGGCAGACATGCCCAGCCCAGTCCCATTTAAGCTGGGTAGCGTTTTGAGCGACGTTAATGTGTTTTGGAGCGCAGTATGGTGTTTCCAACACAATCCCTTAATTTGACACGCATGTATGCTGCGCTCCATAGCACATTGGCAAACCTTGACTTTGAACATTTGGATGTTAGTCAAAGACCAAGCCTGTGCGACATAGGTCAAGATGGGGAGAATTTATATGCTCGTTAGCTTGCGCTTCAGTGACATAGGTAGAGTACCTTTGATTTGTCCCTTCATGGACTAGTAGTACATTTTGTGTTCGGCGTGCAATTTCCTTATCTTGCTTTGCCTAGAAAGAGACTACTTGGCCCAAGTAGAGATATTCCTGAACTTATGTAATTCTCCCCCACCTGCGTGTATGTTTCTTGTGGAACTGTTGGTCATGAGCTTAGTCTTAGACATGTACCTACATCTTTAATGCAGACTCAAGGCTCGCACTACAAAGACCTAGTAGCATTTGCTCTAGCCCTGTAGCTGAGCGGAAAAAGAGGACAAAGTCATCGGCGAAACGTAAGTTGATTAGGCTCGCTTCGTTGATAACAAACCCTTTTCTTCCTGTTGGCTGCTACCGTCTTAAACACTTCTTCCAGGGACCCCGGATCACCTTGTTTGACTCTCTTGAGAAATACATCTTTGCACCTAGCCGGTGTAACTTGGTCTTCACTACTGTGAGTGTAAATGCAAAACATTTGTAAAAACAATAGTTGTATATAAGTCGGTTATATGTGCTTGCAAGGAAGGAAGGAAGGGCCTGTGGATGAATAACCATCCATTTCAAGGCATATCGTGTTACCCAGTCACTAGGTTGTAGAGTTCAGTCAGGCAGACCCCAACATAGTGATTAAAAGCCTAAGCAGATGATGAGGTCGGTTTTATGTGCTGTTTTGTAAGGGCATTAAATATCGCGGTATGTATGGTGATTGGGCAAACATGGAAGACATAGTTATTAAGAAAAAAAAACTGCTGATTTATACAAAAGTGCAACACCTAGACCTACACGGACCAATGTATGAATACGATGTTTTTTGTTCACAACCTACGTAAAATGTTAGCTGGAGTTCTAGGATGATGAACTGAATCTAAACATTTGTGACATGATGTCCTTCTCACCGTTTAGAACTTTACCCTTCCATCTCTTCACTAAATCTTATTCATAGTCAGTAGGTTATAGTAACCCGTATATTTGATCCATAATTATAGTCTGGTAACGCATATATTTGTTCCACAGTCCGCGTTCAAATGCTTCGATCCGCCGCGTTCAAACAAGTACTGGACATGTACCCCGTCGCGGCGTTTCTCGTAACTTAAAACCACTGCCCAAGCCCCCCTTTTGCACAATCTTTGAAACTTCTAGTTTGTCTCTATTACTGTGATCTTTGTCCCCCCACCGCCGTACTCTCAAACGTCACTTGACTATAAAGGTCAGCGCAAATAGAGCAGCTTTATGTTTGAGCAGTTTTCATATAACAGAATCCGTGCGATATTTATTATCTTGCATACAATTACGCAATTTTCATGTATTATCAATTATTCAATAAAAAAATACTCAAGCATATAGATGCTTTGTCTGTCAGTTGCGTCTTTAAATTGCCTGTTCTATGTATTATTTAGTAGAAAACGCATTATATGAAGTCTTCCTATCGCTGTAATATACCTTGACTGTGATAGTATAAGGCGATTTAAAGTGACGTTTGAGAATTCGGTTGTTAGTTTGTGACTTGGTTGATTTAAATAAAATAAAATTTGTTAGTTATTGTTTTATTATCAAAGTGGATTTTACGGAAAATCCAAATAAAAATAAACGTGGTGTGGTTAGCATATCAGTCTAAGCCAAAGATTTTATGAATGAAGATAAGAAATGTTCTCATGTCGAGATTTTATCTATGGTAATATTTTAATGATGTTCCTTATTCATTTGGCGCGTTTTTATCAACATTTATTTGCGTGAGATTAGATTTTAAGACTTCATTGAATTTAATATATCAGAAGATTTATCAGACTACCTATAATATTTAATAAAAAATAATATTCTAGCGTTAATGCCAAAGTTTAAATACGTAATCAAAACTAAATTATTATTTAAAAAAATCAACCAAGTTATAAAACTATACAAAAAAACTGCGTAATGTTTCTGTGATTTTATGAATTTAAATTGTTAAGTATTTTATGCAGGCGTTACTCTAAACGTTCTGCAAGACTGTTGTGTGCCATCTAAGAGAATTTACAACGAAACAGTTAAGAATATTAAGACGCTTTCAATAAATCATGTTGGAGCCTAATTTAGATGACAAGTCAGTAATGCAACCGTGTTATGTGAATGCACACTTTAAACGCGCGACGTCATTGCGGCGCGCTAATTCGTCACATTTAATTTTTGAAAGCATTGTGAAATGTGGGGTGTGACATGTGTGCTGCTACCTTTATTATTGAAACACCATATAAAATCTATACTGATGTTATTATTGGTTTCGACCCGTATATAATAATATAACGTGGTCTTAAGAAACGTCCTGTGTGTTTGCGCACACGCAACAGGCGTTATAATAAAGTAAGTGTTATTTACTTGTTATCTGAAAATAGGCTGTGTTGTCTATGGATTTCTGTTCCACTCGTAAGTATAAATGGGGGAATATAATTCAAATATTTTTTAAATCCCCAAAATGTGTCAATTACCTATTTTTAATAAAATAAAAAACAATAATTTATGTCGGCATGTATGCCAGTAATTTGATTCTGAATTCTTGATTGAATGATAAAGAATGAAGTGCAATTACTGTCTACCCCAAAGTGCTATATTTTCATTAAAGGTACTGGTTTTTCTTGATAAAATTATGCTACCATTTAACCATTATTTTTTACATAAAAGTCATTTTTATTTATCATGTTATCACACGTTTTCTGAATCCAAATGTTAAAAATGGCAACACTGAATTTTCTACTATTCTGTTTCCTTTTTTGTGAACTGGTAACACGGTTTTAGTGTTGCCATGTGTGTCGACATGACTGTATTTTTATTCTTAAACGTAATTAGTTGGCTTTTACAGTGTGTGTGTTTGTTTTCTATTTTTCAAATGTTTGTTTTGAGTGTTTAAATCATGTTTTAAATGTGTTTGTCGTTGTTTGCTCGTGTTGTTAAAGTTACTAAAAACTTTTTAAATTGTTACAGATTACTTAGACTTATTTTATGTAGTATCTCCTTGCATGTTAAATTATGCATGTTTTTACTATTATATGAATATTACATTAACTGCCTGGCCGTAAATTTGGACCATCGAGTTTAAGAAAAACTCTAGCTTTTTCTAGAGAATAGAATTTTCAAGAGTGTTGTCTTTGTCAGTCATGGCTGTGTCTCTTTCTAATTCTTGATGCGTCTTATTCACGGCCGGGTATTCTGCCTGCATGATATTTGTTTATTTTTATGTACAGGAATACGATGTCTGTAAAAAATCTGGATCATGTTCATAAATACTTTTGAGTAAATAAAGCTTCATTTTTGCATGTAAATGTATTTGTTTTTTAACATTTGCTTACATTTATGGAATTATCGACAATATTCTGGACTTTTAAGATAAAAAAATTCATCAACAAAATTACTTTAGCTGATACTTTGATAATATATTTTTCAAATTTAATTTAAACTTATTCTTTTTTAAAGATTAACGTTAAAACTTCCTTGGAATATTGTCAAAAATATACATTTAATATATATTATAAAATTTCCATTAACACCGCCTTGTTTGTGTACTCACTATGTGTTGCTTAATAAACTCATTGGAATGCATGCCATTTTGTATTTATTTTTCTTTATTCCTAAACATACAAGCTGTTGATTTCACGACGTAAATTAAGGGGATGTTTCTACATCAAAAAGAGTCTTCTTTTTTATTTATATATAAGGTTTCATTAAAATAGGTGGATAAATTTTAACACAGCGTTCAGTACGTCTAACCAAAGATATCCAAACAAGAAAACACGGATTATAGTGATTTTATATTGTCCTAAAATGACCTTAACGAATGCAGGTGATTATTTCGACAGCTCTGTTATTAATTTAATTAACAAAATGTGATCAAACACATAATCTGAGAATAAAAAGTCTTCATGTTGCCATTTTATACTTTAATTATTACTCGGTTCAAAATCAAAACTACATCACTGTCAGTAAAGTAACGGTGGAAAATATTAACAGGTAACAAAATAAGGTTGGTTGTTCTCAAGAAGCTTAACCTTTTGCCCGCTTCAGTCATGTATAGATTTGGCGGTCAAAAGTTTAAAAGAATCATGGCGAGATCCATACTTTCATTTGTATGAAAAGAAAAAAAACATTTAGAGGGTTTAAAATATTGTCCTATGTAGAGAATACATTACCAGGAGTAGATTGATATAGTTACCATATTTTTAAACCCCCGCATAATTCAAATATTTCGAAATTAAAATAACACTTTCGTTTCATCTGGTTGCCCATTTTGTGTTTATAAAAAAAAGAAAATGACAAGTGACATTAACGGATCAATAAAATGGGCAGACAAGTGATATGTGTAGTTGTTTACAATGGCGGAGATGAAAAAGTACTTTGATTAATCATTATTTTGTAACATTATTTTCCATAAAACTTATAAAAATGGTCTTTAAAATTATAAAAATGGTCTATCTCGCACTGTGTCAATCATTGATCTCCTATTGCATAACCATATGGGGTGGTGCTAATAAAACGGCAATGCTAAAGCTTGAGCGTGCCCAGAGGGTAGTCTTGAAAGTGGGTCACTTCTTACCATACTTACATCCAACCAAAGACCTGTATGAATTGACTGGTGTACTAATGGTACGTCAATTATTCATCCTTAATGTAACCCTTCGTAAACATTCTCAGCTGCATTACAATCCTGCAGTTTTTAAAAATAAACGACGTTAACACGCTGTATGTCCGACAATGCGATTCCATACAAATTTTTCATGTCGACACTTTATGTTTCTCGGTAGTTACCTTTATAATAAAATAAACGAAATTTTATCGATCTACCCCCTTTCTAGACGATCTTGTAAAATTAAACTTTTTAACTGGTTCAAAAAGCTGGATTACGATAGCACCGAACCACTATTTCTCATCCCTTCCTGTTCGTTTAACTCTGGCGGATCTTGTGCGCACACGAACAACACACATACACACACACACACACACACACACACGCACATATACATATACACTCACTACACACAACATCATGAACTCACTCCCGCTGACAAACCTTACACTCCCAAAACACACACACCACACTCACAATGCCACTTGACACTCACACATCACACACACCACACTCAATGCCACACTCCACACCTTTTATGCATGACCAATTAATTTAATATTTAAGTATTTAAACCCATTTATCTTTGTTTTTTTTATTTTGCTTCTCTTTCCTAGAAGTCTAAAAATTGCTTGTTTAACCTTAAATTTTTTGCAATGTAACGTTACTTCACTTAATCACTGGGGTGGGAGCCTGGAGATCTGTAACACAGGGTTTCCCTAGTACGGACTCCAGTCTCTCGCAAAGGTGCTTTTGTTTGCATTACCATAATGTATAGTCCTAAGGTATCAATAACCTAACCTTTGTGGAGAGAGAAATAAATTTGATTTATTATTATTTATTATAGAAACTAAAAATTAAAACGATGCAATTTCAGTGTAAGAACTGCGAAACAGCATCTGTCAGTGTCACTGTTACTGTCAACCGCTGATTCGTTCTGGAATAATAAACTTTTCTCTTTTAACATCCATGTTTATTACGGGGTTTTAAAAATATTGTAGAGTATACAAATGAGAATTTCAACTTCTCTAAACATTTTTATTTTTTTGTACAAATCCTGCCATGATCCAAGTGGAGTAAATACGTCAGAGTAGTGAAACAGGTATAGAAGACCGTTTGTCTCTTTCTGGTCTCACGAGTTTCACGATAAGTTTCTTGCCTGTAGTCAACGACCAAAGAGTATCAAATTAGGTATTTACAAACTATTATTTTTCTAAAACATTTTCAGACCCAACCTCTGCCCGTAGAACAAGAACTAAACAGTAAATTTATGACGAAAATGGAAGATTTATTGTACGTCGAGGACGAAGAAGAAGACCTCAAGTGAATGTTTTAGTACTTTTCTACCGTAAATGTGTGTATATAGATAGGATAGTGGTGTTGAACTCCGTTATAAGGTTGAAAGTTGTGTGCAAAAAAATATGAATTTAAGTCGTTCTGGTTCTATTGCACACTGTTCTTGTGATAGGTGCATTTTAAAATTTATTCGAAATGGTGACGAGTAGGCTAGTCTCGAATTTGTAAAGGCATTGTTACACGGTTCAACCAAATTGATACACCTTGAAAGGTGTAGAAATAAAGGGTACGCTGGTTTTAAATAATTCATTTTTATCGCGATTTAATTTGGTTGGTTCATCCAAATTGAAAGGAAATTTTGAACTATTATTCAGGCGTTATGTTTTTAATGATATTATTACAATAACCTGTTATCACGAAGTAAGTGTAGTGTAACAGCCTATTATGGAAGAACTTTCCTTGTGTATTTGTTACTGTTATTCTTAATTTTATTAAATAACTATCTTAACTCCTTTATAATCGGTTTTTCCATTGAAAATTAATAAAAAATGTTTTTTACACTGTTGACACACATATATTTTACAATTATTTATATTTTTTAATAAAAGAAAATAGTTTGAAGAACAAATACTTATTTTTAATTATTTTACGATTTATCACAATTTATTATTATTTTGCCATATAAGCAAAGCAATACTATTAGATTATATTGTTTTAATGTTATTGTAGGACTTGTTTTGGTGATAGGTTAATAGATTTTAGAACATTTTATTTTGGTCGCAGTTCAAGGAAATTATTCTTTTCCTGTTTTTTTTTATAATTCCTATATTTGCTAGTTCCTCAGGGTTGGCCCAAACTTGTTTAATTTATGATGCTCCTCATATTAAGATACGATAATATTTGGTAGACGACAAATGTTTTTATTTTTTATTTAAGCAAATTGATTTTTATGATTTTCCAAAATTATTTTGTGGTTGTGTCGTCAGTATTAAGTTTTATGTTATGAAATTTTGAATTATTTATTTAATATTTTAATTGTTTAAATAAAAAATATGTAACTACCTACTTGTTTATATACATTTATATGGATTTATTACGAAAAATTATTGCTGGTCAATCCACCATCCTGTGATACTAAATACCTATTTTAGTTTTTATTTTCCAATGAAATTGTAATTTTTATTTACAATTTAGTGAAAGTACTCATATTTACTTGTAATTATTTCACTTGTTGCATTTTTTTGCACTGAACATTTATTTAAAAAATAATGTTTTGTTAAAAGTTTTAAATGTTAAAATTGCATTTTTCGTTACACGCTGTTTATTAACAACTTGATCGTATGTTTGTCTGTTAAGTATTAAAATCTTCATTTGTGTCTGAGAGCTGAGATAAATTACACTTAAAAAGGAATTAAACTAGTGTTTTTATAACACAAATATTTTTGGAAGTAGGTACCAAATACCGGAAATAATATAAAATTCACCATGTTATAAATATAGTAAGTAATTATTACTAGTAAGGTACATACAACGGAATTTAACTAAATATTTTCTGTTGATACGGTTAGCACCGAAAGTAAGTTCACAATGTTATTTTTACGTTACATCTAAATTGACAAAGTGAATTCTGCTTTTATCTGTTCATGTTATTTTTCAATCATCATCAAACTATCTTTTAAAAGCTCAAGTGTTAACCGACTTTCGTTGCTGGCCGTACAATAAATGGCTTGCATGGTCGAAAATGGCTTGTGTGGTCGAAAATTACTAGTGTTTAAGTGCCTAATTTGCAATCAAATGGGTGACTAGAGTCCAGTTTTTAAATAGCTGTATTTAAAGCTTATAATATTGTTTGTTGATATTGTAAATATCGTTATTTAGACAAATTATATCGGCAATAATATAGTAGAATTTTAATACATGTAGCTTTTTTATAATCAGGGAAATTATTCTTTAGTTTATTGATACTATCATGAGAACAAAGTTAGTTGTAAAGCCCGTCACATACGTAGCTATAATATATATTATAGCTAGACACCACACACTGTAGCTATAAAATAATATACTTTCGCCCTTATTAGGTCTACGGTCGTTGTTTGTTTCACATTTTTGAAATATATAATAATATGCCTTGCTATATCTGTCCACATATTTTGGTGACGTAATAAAGATATATATTATAGCTGCGTCTGTGGTCACTCAAAGATTACTATAGAAAATATATCGTAATATGTCTTGCTATAAATTAGCTCTATAGTCTGTGACGGGCTTTAATATAATTTAAAATCCAGGTTTTAAGTGAGTTGTTTTTGTTATTTAACTAGCTTTTGTCGTGACTTTGTCCACGTGAATGTTAGTTATCGCGGATTTAAAAGTAGCCTGTATCTTTTCTCGGGGTTCAAGGTTACTCTGTACCAAATTTCCATCAAACTTGGCTCAGTAGTTTAGCCGTGAAACCGTAATAAACAAACAAACTCACATTCGTATTTATAATACTAGCTTTTGCCCGCGACTTCGTCCGCTTGAATGTCGGTTATCGCAAATGCAGACGAAGTCGCTGATTAAAAAGTAGCCTATGTCCTATCCCGGGGTTCAAGCTATATGGTAACCATATTTCATGAAAATCGGTTCAGTCGTGAAAATGTAACAGACAGAGTTACTTTTGCATTTATAATATTAAAATGTAGAAGTGTTGATGTGAATTAGTATAGATATGGATTACTGATGATCACACAATGATGCGTTAACTTCACAATATGGTAGTTTTAACAAAATAATAAACAACAAAGCCTGCTTCTGAAACTAGTCATATGTGTTCTGTGCTAAAATTATTTATAACTTTCTGTAAAAAGGTTAACTAATTCTGTGCTAAAATTATTTATGACTTTCAGTAAAAACGTTAACTAATTCTGGCGATATACAGGCTGCTAATGTGTAGGGGGTGATTCAACCCCAAACTATAATCATTTTGTTAAAAAGATCATTTAATATTCATGCTTTAACCTACTGACCGCCACGTCAAAAAATCAAAAACGTGCCTTCGGCGCCAAGCTTCGAGTTACTACTTTATGGAAATACGTTTCTAAACGTAATACCATAGAGTAGTCATTCGTCTGTCATGCCTGTCATGTAGTCGTAACCATGGCGTGCTGGGCACATTATTTTGTCATTTATATATGACTGTGGCGGTCAAAAGTTGAATGTGGTCTGTCTACTATTATATAAGGGGTTACAAAATAAACTAAGAAATTTAATGAGTAGTTTAAAATTAATTTTAAAAAATATAGGAAACTAGCTTTTGCCCCGCGTAAATTTCGCGGATTAAAATGTAGCCTATGCCCTTCCCCAGGGTTTAAGCTATCTTCATACCAAATTTCATCAAAATCGGTTCAGCTGTTTCATCGTGAAAGCTTAACAGACAGAGTTACTTTCGCATTTATAATATTAGTATGTAAGTATGGATTAGATGTCTTTTCACAGGTCGGATTAAGGTTCCATATGACAAACTCAACGTGTCTGGTAGAATCATTTTTATAAACACCTTGTACATGTAAGGGCTCTTACACACGAGCGGCATGTTGCCAACGGCAGAGGTCTCTACAGCCGTCGCGCGTCGTCGTTTGAAGTTGACGCGTCGCAGGCTACCGCTTCGCGGCCGTCGTCGTCGTCATCGTTTGAAGTTGGCATGTCGACGGCTGCAGTTACCTCTGCCGTTGGCAACATGCCGCTCATTTGTAAGAGCCCTAATGGAGACTCTAACTAAACATTTTTACCAAAAACTTGTAAGGCTTTTCAAAAAGACGTATTCCTGGAACAAGTTATGTGAAATCTCCGTATCGCGTTCTCACTCACTCGTTTCTTTTCGAACATTGCGTTGGATGAAACAAAACATTTTTCTATCATGCTCGCGTTAACGATAGACGGACCGGGAAGCATCTAGTATCTGTAAGAAGCTACGAACTATTTCCCTGATTGTATTTTTGTACAATAGAATATTGCAGGCCACACATGTTACTGTATACTTGCACAAATACATTATGTATTAACGTGTGACTTGCTCTAAGGCAATCTAAGAAGTCCGATTTGACGTTTCTCATTTTACACGCCGCTTTATCTTTGTATGAACGTCTACGTAAGAAATTGAATCAAAGTCATAATCCTAATTAATTACTATGTTACCCCACTATAACAATGAGTATTATTCGAAAGCATCAAGTTTAACTTTATATTGAAAACATGCACTCAAAAACAAATTAATCGTTAATTAAAATTCCGACAGCACGTTATTACAATGTCATGTCTTTGGGTTGGTCGCTGTAGTGTTGTGACCGTTAAAAACCGTTTTCTGGCCGACATTTTTATTCGCCTCAGCGAATAAAAATGTCGGCCAGAAAACGGTTTTTGCTGCACAAAATATATTTTGGTTAGCTGTCAAATCCGACTTCGTAGATTGTCACGAATATAGTCAAACGTAACGGTATACTTGCACAATTTTGGACTTGCATTCGCCTAAGCCATTTGTGGCTACAACGGCACAACACAAGTCTGAACTTGTGCAAGTATATCGCAACGTGTGTGTCTACCATAAGGAAATGAATTGTTTAGGTGTATGTTGTGTAGGTAAATATTGTGACATATCTGGAATTGCACTAGTCGTGATGTTAGTAGTCCGGTGTGTACAGTACATTATGTTGAATTGTGAGATGTAATAAAGTTTTACATTTTTAAAGTGTTCTTTTATTTTGGTCTCGATTAATTTCTTTTTGTTTTAAGTACGTTGCCCCACACTTTATTTTTCTCCGAATTACTCCTGTGTCGTGGGTGCGTTTACAAACATATAAACTCACAAACACAAACAGCCAGACCCGGAACAACTATCTGTAGGTCATACAAATATTTGTTACGCGCGGGAATCGAACCCGCGACACGCAGCGTAGCAGTCGATCGCTCAACCACTGCGCCAACCGTGTCGTCGAGTCCATTCTTTCTATCTTTTTAATCCGATGTGGTAAATCCGTGGGGTGGTGTGTTAAACCCGTGGGGTGTCCGGGCCAGAAAAGCACCCAACCATTTCATCTTAAGGGTGTCGTAGAAGGCGGCTAAGGGAAAATCCGGAAGTCTGGCAACAGCGGTTTCCGTGAAGTTAACAACCTCACTGCGATCCCCAAGACGCCTGCCAAGCGTAAGGATTATGGCATGCCCCTCCCACCCGTAGGGAGAGGCCTACTGGGGGAGAAGACGTCCACTGTTGGACAAATCCAACAGTGGACGTCTTCTGGCTGATGGTGATGATGATGTGTTACATCAGCAACTGGGTATAGTTATGGATGGATATGACACAATACGCTGTCACTGAGCTGCGTATTAAAGTTTTCGTATACCTTACACAGTCTGACTCTTAATTTAATTAATTTGCAATATTTCAGGCGGTGAAAGAAGTCATGAAAATGAGCAACTTTCTCTATGGGATAAACTCTGAAATATGAAAAAAGAATCGTAATTTAAAAATAAATCATTACAGTACAACACGATAAAAATGAAGGCACGGAACCACTGAATTTTTTCAAGGCGCTCTTGACGTGCCAACTGTATGAAATAAAATAACCGTCGATGCACCATACAACACCCGAGGTGTGCAGTTAGTACGGCGGCATCAAACTCTTAAACTGAACTCTTAATTAAACACGGTTCGAAAATAGAACAGGAGAGACTTCACGGTCAGCCGCGAGGTCTGTTAGGCAATTTAGAGAAAAAATAGTACCTATAAGATCCCGGGGAGTTTAAAATCCCTGTACCTAGTACCTATGTACTACGGTCACCAAAAGAGATAAGTATTCATGTCGCCGGAAATAGTTGAAGTTTACTGAGAAACCGATAGGTGTTTAGGAATAAAATAAAGTAAAATTAATAGAGAATAAACAGTTCAATGATTTAATAACATTTCATTTGCAAGCCTCCATTGGTTTCTAAGAAATCTTCAACTATTCCCGACGACATGGATACTTATCTCTTTTGGTGACTGTACAGACAGCGTCATTAACTGCTAACCCCCCGCGCGTTGAAATTTCTTCGCATAGGGGGTTGGCAGTTAATGATGCTGTCTGTACCTAGTTAGGCATAGTATATAGTATATCCATGGGTGTACCCAATGTATGCAGCTGTCTGTACCTACTGAATTTTGTGGGGTAAGTAAGTATTACAATGTAAAACATCTGGCGTCACGCAACATTCAAATTGCTCACTAATGACCATCAAAGTCATAAAAACATGAAATAAAAACAGCGTCATTGTTTTATTATGTTTATGACCACTCGCTTTTGGACATTTTGAAGTTGTTTTATTTCGGAGTTAAGTATAGAATTTAATATCGTCCTGAGTGATTACCCTGAGGTTAGGTACTTTTCTTACTGCATCTATTCTCTAACGCTAGGGGTTTCCAGTAAATAGAAATCCTATTATTAGACAGCTGTGAGGTTGCTGGCAAGTTGATAAATGGAGGGTGGGAAAAGTATGAATTTTAAATTTTGAAATATCTACAGTCAAATGCACATGAACCTTTACATCCCTACGGCGATTGTAATTATAACGGTACAAAGTCCAATGTGTTAAGCTCCGCGAGCTTATACTGCACAAAAAATAAAACTTTAAAAAAAATTATAAGATAATTGAATAACAATAATTTGATGGCAATCAAATGGTCCATTGAAGTTCGTTAACCTCCCGGGACTCCGGGAGTCTTGCATCCATAGACAAAAGTAGATAAGTACTTACCTAATCTGATAAGAAGATGGTAGCGTAGCTGACTGTCCGTGATAGGCGGGAAAAATGCATCCTGGTCGTCGAAAACATTCTACTAAATGTTTCTTTCAAATACTGAATTATTCTACTTAGAAGTAATTCGCCACACACTAGCGCACGTAAAGTTATATTTACGACTGGGACCGTGTAGCTACCATAGGCTTAACAGTACCTACTGGTCTCCCAAAAATCAATGCCCCATTGAGTGCTAAAATATCTACTTACCTAGTTGAGTTTGGATAGACCACGAACGAAAACGTCCCGGTCCCGAAGCCGGGCCAGAATAGCACCCACCCATTTCATCACGAGGGTGTCGTAGAAAGCGACTAAGGGAAAATCTGAAAGTCGAGCAGCAGCGGCTTCCGTGTATCGTGGCCAGCGTGGGGATTATGGCAACGCCCCCCCCCCCCAGTCATTAGTGAACGTCTTCCGGTTGATGATAATGATGAGTCCACGAACAAGATTATAATTCAAATGTAGAGAATACGTCAAGAATCTCTGTAGACCAAGAGATAGAGCCATTCCCTGGCGCGAAATAGACACGCTGCAAGTACCTAGTTTCCAATTATTTGTAGGAGAAATGAAGGAAGTATATTAAGGTCGGAGAAATAAAATGAATAGTTTTTAGAAAAGCAAACAGTCAACAGTATTTAATTTTTGGACGTTTTAACAGCAAATTTTTTGGAGCTTGCACAATTTAACAATTTATTGTCATTTTTTAAATATTCGTAGTTAAGCCTCTCTACGATTGATATCTCTATAAATCTATCTCCACGGTTGATATAAAATATGAAAAACTCTTTTTATTAAATCCATAGAAGCTCTATTTCTGTCATAGGTTCACAAAAACGGTATTTTGTACATTGATGATTAAAGACAAAAAAGGATTAACGAACGAAAAAAAGTACAACAGTATTGTTTGGGAACTTCGCTCTAGCTCCAAGGTTTCCAAAACGATTTCACTCGACGTGTTCTCTGACAGGTTCTTGTCCACAAATCAAACCTACTCAACTCCAGACAACTGTCCTTGAAAACTAAAAACTTGTATACAAACAACCACGTGGTTCAGATCGGCATCGAACCGGTTCGTACTTCAGCTGACTGCTAATTGGATCATGTAGGGTGGTATAAGAGCGCGGGGGGATGGCTGCCGCGCAGGAGTGGCGTCGCGTCAGCCACGGCGTTCGTTTGATCTTGTAAGTAGATTTTGTTTATTATTTAAATTATTTTCTCGTGGCTAAGTTAAAGCCGTACAGATCAATCGGTCAAAGGTTAAGCTACGCTAGCCGCGGTCGGTCTGTGGATGGGTGACCGACTGACCGTCCCTTTCATACCGAGTTTCCTCCGTGCCTCAGAAAGCATGTAAAGCCGTTGGTCCCGGCTGTCATTCGTAGATCTTTGGCAGTCGTTATGGGTAGTCAGAAGCCAGAAAGTCTGACAACCAGTCTTACCAAGGGGTACCGTGTTACCCAGTAACTGGGTTGTGGAGGTCCGATAGGCAGTCGCTCCATGTAAAACACTGGTATTTAGTTGCATCCGGTTAGACTAGAAGCCGACCCCAATATACTTGGGAAACGGCTAGGCAAATGATGACTTAATTATGAACCCGATACTTTGCATCAGAGTTAGATTTTTATTACGCCTTTCAAGAATTTTACATATCGCAATGTTGCTATTACGAGGCCACTGTTCTAGGTGGTCGATCTTTGCCATAAGCTTCGCAACAATAGGTTTCATACCAACAGTGTCTTGGATTTGTTTCTCGAAGCCGTTGACTATCCTGCAGAGATCGGTTTAAATTTAGATTAGTTGCCTGAACATTTGCAATAGTAAGTACAGAGGCCAGCATATTAAGCCATACCAAACTATCAAATTTTCCCAATTGAATATGAACCTTAATCCTTTGTATTAAAGTTGAAAATCTATTAAAGAAATTTGACAGATTGTTGTAGCTAGATGTGCTAGCGTCTGTACAAAAAACCACACAGTTTCATACACATATCACAATAAAAAGTGTCGTGAATGATTCGAGTTAACCTTTTCACCGCCACAGTCATATATAGATGACAAACCAAAATGTGTCCAGCACGCCACGGTCACGACTACATGACAGACTTCTACATATATGTAATTCGTAGCTGGGCACCGAGGGCACGTTTTTGCTTTTTTGCGTGGCAGTCAAAAGATTAAACAATTTAAGTTTAAAAGACAACCGTCTTCAAAAACTTTAGTCGTTCCTTAATTTTCCACCCTTAGGGGTGGTATATTTTCATGAATATATGGGACAAACTTTGAGGTATACACTACCTACCAATTAAAAAAAGAATCATCGAAATCGGACCACACTGAAAAAAAGTTATGCGTGGTCAAACATAAAAAAAATATGCGTCAAACATTAAAAAAAAATATAAATGTACGTGTCGAATTGAGAACCTCCTTCTTTTTTTGAAGTCGGTTGGAAATAAATTCGACCTTATGAACTGTGCGTTACGTCCTTCTATAAACGTTTAAACTATAATAATATGAAATCAGTGCTCTGTGTAGGTATTGTGGTTTTTTGTAGTCTAAAGTGCCGATTGGTGCATTTTTAGTGTTTTGAGATACATAAAAAAGCCGTTGGTCCCGGCTGTCATTTCTAGATCTTTGACAGTCGTTAGGGGTAGTCAGAAGCCAGAAAGTCTGACAACCAGTCTCACCCAGGGGTATCCAGTAACTGGGTTGTGGAGGTCCGATAGGCAGTCGCTCCATGTAAAACACTGGTATTCAGCTGCATCCGGTTTGACTGGAAGCCGACCCCAATATAGTTGGGAAAAGGCTCGGCAGATGATGAGATGATGATGATAAAGACAATGCAGCATTCGGATTTAGGCGGCACAGTTGACACAATGGCTAAATGATTGGCTTCTGCGCTGCGTGTCTCAGGTGCGATTCCCGCCCGAAACAAATATGTATTTGTATGACCTATAGGTAGTTATTTCGGATCTGGTTCTTTGTGTATGTGCGTTAATATGTTTGTAAACGCACCTACCATTCAGGAGAAATACATCGTGAAAAACAATATTTGAAAAAATAAGGTAAAAAAACCACAACTTCTTCTTAAAATTTCTAACTTAGACGCCAACTACTGAGAGAGAAAATATGGCTGAATTCT
The DNA here is from genome assembly GCA_947361185.1 of Charanyca ferruginea. Classification (NCBI taxonomy): domain Eukaryota; kingdom Metazoa; phylum Arthropoda; class Insecta; order Lepidoptera; family Noctuidae; genus Charanyca; species Charanyca ferruginea. The sequence continues at coordinate 18,331,728 of OX376065.1, read as the reverse complement.
ACTTGATATGATAAAGAATAAACACTCGCGAATATAGTCTGAGTAGGTAGTTATTGTGAACACTTTTGGCTAGTTATAGGCTAAGGAGCTCCAGAGCCTTGAACATCGCCGCACCATGCCAGCCTGTCGGTCTTTTAGCGGGTATTTTCGGAGTAGAATTGCAAAACTTAATTCCCCCATTCTCATTCCATCATCGGAGGCAGAGATACGGCAAAGCGTCACTGCTTTAACGTTGAAGTTCCACAGCCTCGAACCAAGCGCTTTGCTTCCACATTTATTGTGCGAACTGCCAGAATGTGGAATTCGCTGCCAGCCTGTCAGTTCCCCGATAAGTATAATCTGGTTATCCTCAAGGCACGAGTGAACCGATTCATCCTAGGCAAGCGTGCCCCACCTTAGGCCGCATCATCACTTAAGGGCGCGTATTCGATTTAGCGCAACTCAAAATCTAAACGATTGCTAGAACGGCGTAGCAGCATTGACACACATTAGTACAACAGAATGGTCTGTTTGTGTGCATCAGAAAAAAAAATACGCACGAAATAAGCACGAATCATTGAAATTGATCGGCGAACGACAACGCGCGATGTTTTACAGCGCTTCTTAAAATAATTGTCTAAAATAAATGAGTTCGTATAACGGACTGAAAAATATTCTGTAAATTAAGCATAACCTTTTTTTTTCATAAAATAAATATATCAGTTAAGTTTTTATTTAAATACTGGTGAAAAAAAATTTACAAAGTGACCCGATTTTGTACTTTTTCAACATTGTTTTCTAAAACATAATAGTAATATTTTCGTAATTTTGGCTCTGTCTCTGACTTTGCTGCTTTTTCTCTGGGCAAAACGCAAAAACATGAAGTTTTCGTCACGAATACGCACTCTTAAGATCAGGTGAATTGCGACCAAACGTAAGCTATGTAAAATATAAAAAAGTACCACTCTCTGTTTTATGAGTGCTTTGGCGTGTGAGGAGATGGAGGAACATTAATCAAAAGAGGAAAACTGTTATTATACTTATATTTAGAGGTAAACGTCCTAGCGTAAAGGCTGGGCAAACATCTACCAAAATATTAAATAAAACAATACAAAAAAGACAAACGCCTTCAAACACTAAAAGGTTTGAGATATTTTCCCTTTGGGCTTAGACACTATACCCGTAGCTCCTATCAAAAAGACAGGCCATCACACTTACACGTATTAGTGTCCATATCTTGAAAATTACTGAACCGATTTTGATGAAACTTGCACTGATTCCCCCATAGATTTTGAATGACGATTTATACTAATGACGTTACTTGTAGGTTGTCAATTGCCAACTCAATAACTTTAACTTTTTATTGCGTGTTGCGGGTTCGAATCCCGCACAGGGTAAACATTTGTGCGATGAGCACTTGTGTTTACCTTGTGACTGGTTGTTGTTTATCTATATTATTATGTATGTATTTAAAAACGTATTTGTGTATGTATATCAGCCGTCTGACACGCGTAGTACAGGGTCTCCCTAGTTAGGGGTCAGATGGCCGTGTGTGAAATGTCCCCCACATATTATTATTGATTTAAAAGCATAAAAAAAAAACAAATTTTACGTAAATTGAAAATGAATTGGGTGTTCAGGACTAAAATCAAGTACCTATATTTTTAGAGCAGTCTTAAAATTGTTCGTTAATGGTGTCCTTTACCCGATCAGCAGATGGCATAAAACACAAAACATTTCACATTTCAATTATCTAAGTTTTAATTCCACATACTGAGTGTAATGTCAGAAGGATTGTGTGTACTTACGCGCATTTAAAAGGCTTTGACTGGGTCTCATTATAAGTAGGTGAAGGTGAAGTACAACAGGTAGGTATTAGCTCATACATAAGTGGCTAGGCAACAGAAAGATGAGTCTGAGTCATTAATAATAATAATAATGTTTATTTACAGAAAAAATGTACATCATTTCACAAATAAAGTGCTTAGTCTACAGTTATTGTACACAAAAGTATTAGCATCTGGGGCCAAACTAGGCATAGCCTGTATTTCAGCCCTCAACGCCGATCCCCCTGAGTTACAAATAAATATACAAGTTATGTGTTTTAATGAACCCATGTTTAAATGTACGTGCCAAACATATAATAGACAAAAAAAAAGGAGAAAATATATGAATAAAAAAAAAATTAAAAATAAAAACGAAGCATAATCTTACAAGTTAGGTAACTTAACTAAGTGTTTGAACAGTCCTCTCTTTGTGTGAGATGGGGGTGCGCATGAGTGAGTGTGAGAGGGTGTGTGAGAATTGCGGAACATCGTGATTGACGGTTTTTTTTTTTAATTTTATGAACTATAACAACTAATTACTATGACTAATGACATGAAGCAAATTTTCTGTCTCTTCGTATGTAAGCTTTTGAAGATAATTACTTACTTTAATTTTGCAGGATTTTTGTGTCAACGGGTATATGTTTAGAATTTTATTTATCTTGTTGTAAATATAGGGACCTATAAACGGAGCAAACCGGGTGCTGAATTTAGTTTTGGATGTGATCAATTGTTGGCAAACCAAATGTTTTGTACGTCTATTTAATATGAGTGGGTCGTAGTTCAGTTTCTTATGTTGCATCAATATTAAATTTAGAAGATAGAGCTGCCTAACGGTTAGGACTTTACAAAATTCGTAAAGCAACGAAGTGGTGAACAACCGTGTTTTGAAGGTGCAAACCTTCAATATGGCTCGTTGGGCAATTTCAACGGATTTAATAGTGGATTTAGGGGATCCCCCCCATGCTGTTATGCAGTAACTTATGAGGGACTGGCAGAGAGCAAAATATATCTGCTTCAGTACAGAGGGTTCGGCGACGTGTCGGAGAGTTTTAAAGATGTAGATCAATTTCCTGATTCTACCACCGAGGGACTTAGTATGTTCTTTAAAGTTGAGATGGTTGTCTATTGTAACGCCAAGGTATTTAATTGTTTTAACATGTTCTAGTTTAGAACAAGAGCATTTTTCTTTAGAGACACACTCGTGTACAGTGATATTAAGACGATCGTGATTGGGGCCTGTGTTTGACCGTATACTGAAGCAAACATATTTGGTCTTTTCCACATTTAAAGTTAAGGCGTTACTCTCGAGCCATTCCCTTACGGAATCGAAACCACACTGAGCAGCATCAAAGGCCTCTTCCCATGTATTGGCAGAGAATACAAGAGCAGTATCATCAGCAAAAGAGATTATTTTGCCATGGGAAAAATTGAGACTCGTGAGGTCGTTTATATATACGAGAAATAAGGTTGGACCCAGGATACTGCTCTGCGGGACCCCGTGTGTAACTGGAAGGTCTCCACTAATGTGATTGCCAATCCGAACACTCTGGAGCCGCCCAGCCAAATAACTTCTGAAAAGTTCTAGTTGAACGCCTCTAATTCCTAGTGCTTCCAGCTTTTTGAGTAAGATTGGGACAGAAATCGTATCAAAAGCCTTGGCTAGATCAAGAAAAACTGTAAGGCATTTCTTTTTCTTGTCGAGATTGTTGCTAACTATGTCGATAAGAGTATTAACAGCTTGATCCGTTGATTTGCCTTCACGGAAACCATATTGGTTTGTAGAAAGAAGATGTTTAGTTTCTAGGTAATTCATAAGTCTTGTATTAATTAGTCTCTCTAGAAGTTTAGACAGTGCTGGAAGGATTGAAATTGGCCTGTCGTTCATGATACGACCTCTGTCCCCACTCTTATGAATAGGTATAACTACAGATTTTTTTAAGCTGTCGGGGAAAACCCCATTCTGAAGGCAAGAATTAAATATGAAGGTAAGCGGAGGAACCAGAAACTTTTTATATGTTTTGAGGAAAGGGCTGCTTATTTTGTCATGGCCTGTAGCAGACTCAGTTTTCAAGTTAACAATAAGACGTTCCACCTCTTCTTCACTTGTACTTTCTAAAACGAATGAACCAAGCCGTGTAACAGTAGAGATACTACTCAAAGCAGTGCTCAATTTGCCCGTTTTCTTTTGCCTGATCTTGTCAGCCAGTGACTTACCCACATTTGCAAAGTAGGCGTTTATTTCATTTAGTGCTGATTGAGGAGAGTTTGAGAGAGACAGAAGTTCATTTGGGTGTTTCGTATTTTTGGAAGAATTGGTGATGTCTTTTATTTCTTTCCATAATTTTTTGTTATCTTTTTGCGCCGCCTGCATTAAATCTTTCTCGTAGGATCTTTTGACTTTTTTTAAAAGATTATTGCAAATGTTTCTATAGCGCGTGTAGGTGGTTTTCAGGGTTAGATTGTCTGGAGAGAGTCTAGATTTTCGGTGTAATTTGTCTCTATTTTTCATGCAGCGAAGAAGCCTTGTGTAATCCAAGGCTTTATTATTTTATTACGTCTTGATAAAGTTATTTCTTTGGTGTTGGTTACTATGGCTTCTTGAATTCTTTCAGTGAGATACCTTAATGAGTCGTTAGGATTTCGTAAGTGTATAAATAATAGGAGATAAGTCAATTTTAAGGATATCACGTGCCAAGTTTTCAGTGTCGACTTTTTTAATGGATGTTAGAGAGAATTGAGTAGTCTTCTTGAGATTTAAGTTTAGTAAAACAGGGTAATGGTCGGTCAGAGTTGTGTTAGGGACAATGGTCATCGCCGAGCTACTAGTTTTTAGAAGGGCATGGTCAATGCATGTATCGCTTTCACTACGGGTTATAAGAGTATGAGCTGGAAAAAGACCATGGGAAGCAGCAAGGGTTAGATATCGTTCGCCATTTAACTCGAATTTATTATGGATGATTGCAATATTGACATCTCCCATGACAATAATATTGTCAAAGTTTGAATAGTTTGAGAGAACTACGTTTAGTGATTGTAAGAATGGTTCCATATTATGGAAAGAAGGTGATCGATACACAGCAATGATTGCCGTGCGATGGCAACTAAACAGTTGCATTCTTCGAATTTTTTTCTGTAATAGTTAGACGAAGGTTTTCTCTATAGTAAATAACCACACCATCGTTTTGTTTAGGATTTCTTTTTGTAGCCTCAAAGCGATAGCCCCTCAGGTTGGGAATTAGTAGTGTACGTGAAAGCCAGCATTCAGTAAGAATAATTAAATCACAATCTAATTTTAGTCTAGTAAGTAATAATTCTAGTCCTGACATATTGGAATTTATGCTGCGTATGTTTTGCGTTAGTACTAGAAGGCGATCCGACGATGGGGTTATGATTTTGTGACAGTCTCCAATATCGGCGGATTGGGACTGTGAAACAGTCACCCTATCTATGTCCTCAGATAATTCGCCAAGATTACCGAATGCATAAAATTATGATAGTTTCTATATAATGTGGTTTCATTACCATAGGAGGTAATGGTTTTTGGGTACGATAGTTACGATATAATAATATAATGTTAAGGGTGTGTGCGTCAAAGAATCCGTTAGGTGTGCAAAGATAATAACAAGATAAAGTTTGCACAGTCATTGCCTTTAGGACAACAGTGGTTCTATTATATAAATAACACAATCTACAACTCGACGCTACGGTAGCGGCGAGTAACATTTTCGTATTCATTAATCTTTGTTTACACAGCGCTGGCGCCACGTGAATTAACGGCTTCTGGTGGAACTACTCAAGGTTGATATGAAAAATGTTATTCCCTAAGCAAAAATATGATGATCATCACTTAAGATCTGGTGAATTGCGGTCAAACGCAAGCCTATTAGAATATTAAAAAAATGGCCGCTGAGCTCTTCGTCGATTTCTCGACTGACATGATGTTGAGTTCACCGTCGAGCATAGCCACGAATGGTAACTTTAGAGAATAGCATAGCAGGTTATGAGTTCGATTCGCGGAAACAAACTTTTAAAGTTCCAGAAGCGGTTTCAATTTTAGGAATGGGCGATTGACTTTTTCTACATATATGGTGTCCCCTTTTTTATTTTCTACCGATTCTTACTTTATAATTTAATATGCGAAACTAACTCTGTCTGTTACGTTTTCAAGACTAAACGGCTGAAACGATTTTAATGAAATTTGGTGTGATGTTAGCTTAAACTCTGGGGAAAGACATAGGCTACTGTTTAATACACGACTTCGTCTACATCGGCGGTAACATGACATTCACGCGGACGAAGTCGCGGGCAAAAGCTAATTTAAAATAATAAAAAAAGCTTTTTTACGAAAAAGACAACCGCCTTCAAAATCTAAAAAGTGATAAATAACTTTAGCACATAACACACATGACTTTAGTTTCGGAAGTCGGTGGCTTTGTTCTGTTTGATGTTATTGCCACCGATTTCCGAAACTAAAGTCATGTGTGTTATGTGCTAAAGTTATTTGTCACTTTTTAGATTTTGAAGGCGGTTGTCTTTTTTGTAAAAAAGCTTTATATTTTGTGCTTTTTAGTACTTCCTTATCATCCAAATCCATTAAGAAACGACAACACAGTCAAAACAGGGATTGAAAGTACAAAGTTGGAGAACATTAGGTACAACATCGTCCATGTATATTTGTTTGCTTTTTGTCGATTATTTCAAAACGTGCTGAATCAATTTCGATAAAATGTATATGGGACCACCCCTGAGGCATACCCTAGGTATCCATAAGAAAAAGAATTTTCAAAATCGATTCACATTTGCCTGAGAAATCGCGTAACAAATATACAAAAAAAACATACAGACGAATTGAGTACCTCCTTCTTTTTGAAGTCGGTTGAAAAGGGTCAGTCAGTGTTTCTGTTAAACGTAGTTTGGGCCAACTGAGGGGCAGTTGGGTCACAATAGTACCTACCTACCCTAATAATAAAGGTCATACAAAACAATTGTCTGTTTAAAAAACTCATTTCTATATTTTCTGCTACAAAACCTCGTGTCGGAACGCTGTTTAAAAAAAGTTTCAGTACGCTGTTGCAAACTAGCGTTGCATTCAAAAAGTACTGCGTTTTGTTTATTTTCACATTTTGTTAATTAACATTTTTATAAATAAACTGTTATTAGTGTGAGACCTACAGACGAAACCTTATGTAAGGAATAAGTGTTAGTAAATAGTAAGTAACTAAGTTTAGGTGGTTTGAAAACTTTGAACTCGGCAATGTAATTTTTTTTTAATCTTTATTTATTTACGGAGAGGCAAATGTCATAAAAATATCAATATCACATGTCATAAAAATGTCAATATCATCATCAGCCGGGAAGACAACCACTGTTGAACCAAGGCCTCCCCCAAAGAGGGGGGGGAGGTTTGCCATGATCCCCACGCTTGGTAGGCGTCTTGGGGGCGCAGTGAGGTCTTTAAGCATACGGAAGCCGCTGCTGACCGACTTTCGGATTTTTCCTTAGTTGTTTTCTATGACATCCTCGCAGTAAATGGGGGGGGGGGGGAATGGAAATGGACACGGGGGAGATGGGTAGGTGTTATTCTGGTTCGGAGGGTTGCCCGTGGGGTGCTCGGGCAATGTTGTATGATTGTCTTAAACTAAAGAAACGGTTTAGTCACACACTTGATACTTTGTCATGCTTGCAGTTACACACGTAACTGCAAGCATGACAAGTATCAAGTATTGCATGAATCCTTTTGTGCAAGTATGATCCCACAAAAAACATTTTCATGTATAATGTTGCTGAGACGAGACCATAATTATTATGGCTCGCACTGTTCACTTAATAAATAGTGAAGACATTTTTCCCCTTACCCCTTGTGACGGTAGCGAAACGGCCATGTCACATCTTGGCTCTTTGTCTACAAGACAAAGTTCGGAATGAGTATATCCGAGGCACGTTTTGTTAGTTGCGGATATACACCATAAGATGCAGTAAGGCCGGTTACGCTGGTCATATAATGTGCAGGGATGAACACCACATGACGAGACGAGTGATGGATATAGACGAGGGCAAGGGGGGCACAGGTCGCTCGCCAACTACCTAGACTAGAACCATCTCCAAGGACATGACGATGCTAGGCCTAACGCCAGCAATGACTGAAGATCGCAACAAGTGACGATCAAGTATCAGGAGGGTCGACCCCAAATAGGGAATGCGTCAGGGGAATGATGATGATTTAAAAGATTGTCCGTGGAGTTTCTTGCTCGTTCTTCTCCATAGAGACCTACGCTACGTTTTGGAACGAGCAACTAGCTTTATTTTTCTGACTAACTAACTGACTCTTTGACAATTCAAAAGTGTCTGTAAATGGTTTAATTGAATTAAATGACATCCCGAGAATTTTGTTAATCTGATATAATCGAAACCCAAGTTATGAGGATTCAAAAAAAACTACGAAGCGCTTCGAGAAGAAAGCTTTTTACAAAAAAGACAACCGCCTTCAAAAAGTAAAAAGTGAAAAATAACTTTAGCACCGAACACACATTGACTTTATTTTCGAAATTCGGTGGCTTTGTTCTGTTTCTTGTTTTGTATTTTCCGCTTTTTAGTACCTCCTTCTCATCCAAATCTATTAAGAATAGATTGAAAGTTAACAACTCCAAATAGATTGAAGAAAATAAAACGTAAAAATTTTACATATAGAATGTAAAATTTTTGGGTATTTGTTGATTTTTTCAAAAAGTGCTGAATCAATTTCGATAAAATTTATATGGGACCACCACTGAAGCATACCCTATCCATAAAAGAAAAATCCAAAATCGGGTTACGTTAGCCGGAGAAATCGCGTAACAAATCGCGCACATACTTAATGCAAATTTAAGACTTATACGGTTTTCTCATGAATGCCATGGTCAGAACTGAACTAAATTAAAATGGGACCACACGGGAAGCACCAGCTTTTAATTAAAAAAAGAATCATCAAAATCGATTCACCCAGTCCAAAGTTCTCAGGTAACAAACATAAAAAAAAACAGACGAATTGATAACCTCCTCCTTTTTTGAAGTCGGTTGAAAAGTAGTGCCCTTGCGCTTCGCTTGGCTCGTCTTGGCGGGGGCACTACCGTGCCCAGATTGAGCGTTTAAATCATGATTTTGTGGAAGCATCTAACCAATATGGAAGTGTGCAAAGCTTGCGTATGCAATGATTGTTCATTCAGGCTTGATATGATTGCAGTTAGTGTAGCCATTTTTAACTACTTAATGTAATAGGTAGATTTGGAAAAATCTTTTCTGTAGGCACAGTCAACAGAAGAGATAAATAAACAGGGTAGTCAAAAATAGTTGGAATTTCTCAGAAACCGATAAACGATTTCGAACACATTGATTTATTAGACACAAAATAAACATTTCATTAATTAAGTATACTATTATTTTGTATACAATATTTACACGAATAATACAAAAGAAAAACCTATTATCTAAACTAAAAAACTAATATTATAAGATATCAAAAAAATTGTCTAAGAGACTGGCGCCTTTGCTACGTTGGATGGCAATGCTTATCCTCTGACCAAGCTAAAAACCAGCTCTTGAATCACGGGAAGTGTCACAAGCGACTTTTGCAGATTTTAAACTAACAATCACGTCAAAATGTGTAGTGTAAATGATTTGAAAAAAATATATGTTAAACTAGAACCTTCTCTTAATCATTTTGTGATTATTATTATATTTAACCTGTATTGTCCCACTGCAGGGCGAAGGCCTCCCTTCATTCCTTCCATCGGTCTCGACTTTTAGCTATGTCTTGCCAATTCTTAAGGAAGCTATCCAAGTCATCCCGCCATCTCTTGCGTGGTCTACCGCGGCCCCGTTTCGTCATTTCAGGGCACCAATTTTGGGATTTACGGGTCCATAGGTCGTTCGGCATGCGGCAGACACGTCCAGCCCAGTCCCATTTAAGCTGGGCAGCCTTTTAACTCAACGACTGTCGGGCGAAAGTGTTGAAGGTCAAACCTCCGCTGCTTATGTCGGACTGTGTAACATAAGACATTCAAAAGGTTAATCATTTAGTATGTGAATATTTTTGATTATGTTCATATTAAATAGTTTAATTAAATCGTGAAGTTGTCTCTGACGCGGACAAAACATACAGGAATATTTAAACGAAACTTTTACTATCTTACAGACAATTTTATTATCTATCTTTTAGTATAGCCTACGCTTTTTTTTAAGTTAAAGAATACTATTTTTTATTTAATTTTTTCGACTAAAGTTTGAGAGTTTTGGACGCAGCGTATACGATTCTCTGGCCGCCGTATATCGTCCCCTTAAGTTGTATTTAATTCGAAGACATCCATCGGTTTTCAATAATACTTCAACATATATCTGTCCTAACCTGGTTACTTTTCTGTTATCAACCGTTTTCAAAAAGAAGGAGGGTTCTCAATTCGGCTGTATGTTTTTTTGTTTTTTTTTTTCTAGATTTGTAACGCGATTTCTCCGGCAAATGTAAATCGATTATGAATTTTTTTTTTTTATGTATGTGTTATGCCTCAGGGATGGTCCCATATAAATTTTATACAGCACTTTTTGAAAAAAACAACGAAAACCCAAAAATATTACATAGTCGTCTATGTAATATTTTTGGGTTGGTTATTTTTGGTCCTGCCTGAATCTTTGGGTCGCACAATGCCACCAACTTCCGAAACCAAAGGCATGTGTGTTCTGTGCTAAAGTTATTTTTCACTTTTAAGTTTTTAAAGGCGGTACCTACACCATATTTAAAGTGCGGTTAACAAAAAACTTTTCTTACAATTAAGACAACCGCCTTTAAAAACTTAAAAGTGAAAAATAACTTTAGCACAGAACACACATGCCTTTGGTTTCGGCAGTAGTAATTTTACGTGAAGTCATGAAGTTAACTAAGACCATTCACAGTACGGTATAAGTTTTGTAACAGCAAGCAATTTTACTAGTCGGTAACTAAGACATAATAAAGTAGATAATTAGAGGGTGTAGTAGTTAACAAGTACATAGCTCTAGGTGTGGTATCCTGTTACTACGTGTTAATTAGGACTTAGGAGCTGTATTACCCTTTCTATTACCTATTTTCTAGATAGTCACAATGTTACTACTGAATCTGACAAGGTATAGTAAAGCCTCTCTCCCCAGTTTGTCTAACCCTAGGTAGTGTGGCACTTGTGATGCAATAGCCATTAGATAATATGTCTATGGTTGAACATTCTGGAGACTTCGAGAATAACTTCAAATCGTAGATGAATGTTTTTATATTATAATAATTATCAGCGAGAGGTGATTTATGTCTACGTTGAGCATTCTATAGCGTTAGTGGAAATTACGCGCTAAATAGAAGCAGAGTAAAGCACTACGAGGAGGTGGTGCGAGTAAGGTGCAAAGGCGTCGTTGATAAGTCTTCTGAAAGTTATTAATACGTTTCATTTAACGTAGCTGAGACACGGGACTGTAGCGTAGTTGCTACAGTAAGTAAACTACAATAGCCCCGTTTGTCTCGTAGTTGCAAGCACAACAATCCAGGGCCTCAAGTCTGCTATACAATAGTGTCAGAATTGTCTGTCATTGATTTCATAATTGTTGATTCTGACAAGTTTGGTAATCTACTAATATAATGGCGTCATTATGACTTTCCAATGGTCAACCACTGACACGCCATTGAAAGAAATGATGTAGAATTGAAATCTCGTACATAATGACAAATGAATGACTGACTTACTTTACGAACTTCTTACTACTTCAGATTGCTTATAACACTTATAAATAATATGTAAAAAATATATATAAATGAAATCTGGCATGAATAAATGTTCAAATTTGTTGACAACGTCATTATAACACAATTCTATTACGAGACCATTGACCGACCAATGATCGACCATTATGAATTTAGCAGATTACGAACTTGTAGCAAAATGACAATGGGATCGTGTTGGAATGTCGAAATTATAAAAATAGCAGACTTGGCCCCCAGGACTACGGTCAGCAGTTGTTAGCTTCGCGATTTTCAGTCCGACCAATACAAGACTTTCCATTAGGAAGGCTCAAGCTCAGTGGCAACTTGAAGCTTGGAAATAGGTGGTATATAAAACGAGATTTCTCCGTGAAAACCACTTAAAGCCCTTGCTCATTCTTAGATATTTGACAGTCGTTGCGCGTAGTTAGAAGTCGGAAAGACAAGCAGTCTTACCAAGGAGTATCGTCTTTTCCAGTAACTCTGTTGTAGAAGAAAGGTAGGAGTCGGTCCAAGTAAAGTAAATATTCAACTGCATCCGGTTAGACTGGATCCGACCCCAACACAGTTGGGAAAAGGCTAGGCAGATGAAGTACGTGTACCTATATTTTTTTTTCTTGTCCCGCTCTAGCAATTTTTCCTGTATCGTGGGTGCGCTTACAAACATATATACACGTAACTCACATATACTAAGGGAATAAATATAATGACCACCAAATCTTAGTCACCAAATCTTAGTCACCAATTCATAGGACCCTTAAGTCCACCCTGGGGCGGATCCGACATGGTTACACACGTCCGACATGGTTGGACATCCGACGTGCCGCGGCAGCGGCCGCCTTTTTGGTGGTCGTTTGGTGACTAAGATTTGGTGATCAATTAATATTTTTGGTGGTCGTTTGGTGACTAAGATTTGGTGATCATTTAATATTTTTGGTGGTCGTTTGGTGACTAAGATTTGGTGATCATTTAATATTTTTGGTGGTCGTTTGGTGACTAAGATTTGGTGATCATTTAATATTTTTGGTGGTCGCTTGGTGACTAAGATTTGGTGATCATTTAATATTTTTGGTGGTCGTTTGGTGACTAAGATTTGGTGATCATTTAATATTTTTGGTGGTCGCTTGGTGACTAAGATTTGGTGATCATTTAATATTTTTGGTGGTCGTTTGGTGACTAAGATTTGGTGATCATTTAATATTTTTGGTGGTCGTTTGGTGACTAAGATTTGGTGATCATTTAATATTTTTGGTGGTCGTTTGGTGACTAGGATTTGGTGATCATTTAATATTTTTGGTGGTCGTTTGGTGACTAAGATTTGGTGATCATTTAATATTTTTGGTGGTCGTTTGGTGACTAAGATTTGGTGATCATTTAATATTTTTGGTGGTCGTTTGGCGACTAAGATTTGGTGATCATTTAATGTGGTTAAATGTTGGTGATCATTTTCTATTTTTGGAGGTCATTTACTATATCTGGAGGTTCGTTAAACATAAGTCATATACTAACAGCCAGACCCGGGACAACAATCTGTGGGTCATTCAAAGATCAGTTTCGTGCGCCAGTTGTTCAGCCACTGCAACCATTTCGTCATATGGATGACCCGCGCTCGGCCCTCCACTAAGCTTTTATAATTCTCTATCATCACATCCTAAGAACTAGGACACGAGCATGCTCATCAATTGAATTACTAGATACTGTAAGGTTATGTCAGGTCGTAAGTAGGTGACGGTCGTAATCGTCATGTCAAGCAGATTATCTTCAGTTTATGTGTATGCGTACTTGTGAGGCTTCGTGCGTCCGAGCGCCCTTTAGATATGCGCTAGACGCAGTATTGTTGACAGACACGAGTTGACGGGGCCGCCTAAAGGTTAGTCTTAGTTCTCCTTTATGTTATATTCGGGTTTCAAAAATGGTTTTAAATTAAACGAGTCAGTGCTTAATTTAAAGAATCTCTAAAGTTTTAAGGCAACTGAACCCTCCACAAAGCCTTGAGATATGAAACTTCATATCAAATGATTATTTAATGGAATTTAAAAAAAAAAAATTAAATACAGTTCGTTCCCTTTAAACGGTAATGCTATAATTATCTATAATCAATATTCGTACATAAATATATTTATATAGATAGATATTTTATTACTTATATAGTCTTGTTTATGTACTTTACCTATTTTGTTATATTTTTTATATGCACCTGCCGTGTTATCTCTTCACCACCCTGGGTTGACTGGTAGAGAATGCCTAAGGCATTAAGTCCGCCTTTGTACCTTTGTGCATGAAGTGTAAATAAATAAATACAAAAAAATATCCCATTCCCATTGTGAATGTCATATAGAATCGTATCACCATCTGCCTAGCCTTTTCCCTTTTCCCTACTATGTTGGAGTCGGCTTCCAGTCTAACTGGAAGCAGCAGAATACCAAAACAAACATACAAAATCAGAATGATACGTAAAAGAAACACTCTGTACATTTTTGGAAGTTTTTAAAACTTTTTCTTGCTGATATACTTTTTCAAAACTTTTTCTTGCTGATATATTTTTTTAAAACGTTTTCTCGCTGATATATTTTTTTAAAGCTTTTAGTAGATTAACGTGTTCTGTTATTTAACTTACGGTACTTAAGTCTCCTTTTAATATTTTTATTTACCTGGGCTATTAAACCAGGGCTGTGTCAAATAATATGTGTTAATTTATTTCTAAAACTGATTGTTTTCAGTGAGTAGATAAGCAGTCTGCCTGAGGGGGCGGACGCCGCTCCAGAGCATCGTGGGGTAAACCGCCAACATGTCCGAGAAGAAGGACCTGGAGTCCGTGAGTATAGAAGATTAACAGAATAATATTAATGTTATTATTACTTCTAAATCAATATTTTATTAAATATAGCACAAAAACAGCGTAACGCTCAATTAATTAGGACAAAGTTTGCGTTGGTTATAAAGTTATATTTATTTATTTGGCTCACTAACAATTGTTTACACTGAACAGTACAGTTAAACAGTTAAGTAGTTATATAGATCTAATGCCCTTTTCTACGTCATAGTTTGAACATAATTATGTTGTAAGTTTATTTCAACTTCCCTAAAAAAACACTTTGTTTTAGGCCTGAAAACCGGATTATTTTTCAATTAGTGTAAAAATTGATTTTAAGTTACTTGGAATCAATAAATTTTTAGTTAGTTAGTCAATTGAGTTGACATTTAAATGACGTCACAGTACCTTATTACTATACAAAATCTATAGAGGAATCAAGTTCTTTCAGCTCATAAAAAAGATCTCAATAATTGATTAGTGTCTAAATGTATTACATTCCTACTTTATAACTAGACACGGAGTAGAAAACAATAAGTGGAATTTCCTACGCAACTAAAACGTGCGTGTCATAACTATGCGGAAGAATATGTAAAATAATTACAACCTTCACCAGTTGTAATAAGTCTTTATTTTAAATGAACAACATATTGAATTTTGACGAAAAGCTCATTTGTTGTTCTATCAAAATTAAGCCTTATTACAACTGATGAAGTTTGTTATTATTTTACATATTTTCCGCATAATAGGGTATTACACCCATTTTTGAAAAGTGTGTCAATGAAATTCTGTTGGGCTAATATGCCACCAAAAAAAAACACAAAATTTTTATTCAATCGATAAGTGCCATAAAAATGCATCAAAATTTTCAATTTTCAAATTTCGCGCGTAATTTGACGAAAACGCCTCTTACTGGACGCCATATTGCTCAGCGTAAATGACGTCAGTTCGTTTTGTATCAAATAAGCTCATATTAAATATGATAATTGTAAATCATTTAAAAATAATTAAAAGCATATTTTGTAATAGGTGTAATAATGAAAAAAATACGTTGGTTACGAAAATAATAAAAGTACAAAGCCTACATTACGCCAATCAGTTGACTGACAGTTGACATTTTTTTGTTTACACAGCCGTATGGCGTAATAACATGGCTGCTACTATTTCACGGTGTTTTATAACAGATTAAAAATACTGAAAACTTTGAATTGATTTTAAAAATTTGTTTTGCTATTTTATGAATTAAAACTTACATTTTCCGACTGCTTTATGCCTAAACTGTCTTAATAACATATTTATAGATTTTTTCTCGTATAGAGTAAAATACCCTATTATGACACGCGGTAAAACTGCGTGGGAAATTCCACTTGTTTTTTTTGTTCCGTGTTTATAAGATAGTAGATACTTTTCAAATTTCGCGCGTAATTTGACGAAAACGCCTCTTACTGGACGCCATATTGCTCAGCGTAAATGACGTCAGTTCGTTTTGTATCAAATAAGCTCATATTAAATATGATAATTGTAAATCATTTAAAAATAATTAAAAGCATATTTTGTAATAGGTGTAATAATGAAAAAAATACGTTGGTTACGAAAATAATAAAAGTACAAAGCCTACATTACGCCAATCAGTTGACTGACAGTTGACATTTTTTTGTTTACACAGCCGTATGGCGTAATAACATGGCTGCTACTATTTCACGGTGTTTTATAACAGATTAAAAATACTGAAAACTTTGAATTGATTTTAAAAATTTGTTTTGTTATTTTATGAATTAAAACTTACATTTTCCGACTGCTTTATGCCTAAACTGTCTTAATAACATATTTATAGATTTTTTCTCGTATAGAGTAAAATACCCTATTATGACACGCGGTAAAACTGCGTGGGAAATTACACTTGTTTTTTTTGTTCCGTGTTTATAAGATAGTAGATACTTAGATACTCCTTTCTGACACAGGGTGACCCCGATCTAGAATGTGTCCGAAAGCCAATGGAACTGCCAACCCTGCCCAAACCGTTGACCCTAGAGGAGAAGAAGTATCTCCTGGCGGTTGAGCGAGGGGATATGGGCAATGTGAGACGGTGAGTCAACTTTATTTACTTGTAAGGACTGCAGTAAGATAAGATAAGATACTTTATTTTGCAAATATAGGTACAAGATAAGGTGACATAAAAAATCTACTTAGATATTTTTATTATACACGTGACAGTTCGTGCGGATGAATTAACATCCAATCATCTTCATTCATTCATTTAACTAAACGGAATTAGCTAAAATTTGCACACATATAGGTATTAGTCTAGAGCATAGGATAATTAATCCCGAGTTTGTGGTTCCATTGGATAATTTAGAACAATTTAGGATAATTTAGGACAATGATTAATTTTGAAGTCTGCTCAGCCGAAATCGCAAGCAGGAGCCTTTTCTTGCTCTAAAGATGATTGAGAAACAATAGGATAAAATTTGCACACATATAGGTATTAGTCTAGAGCATGGGATAATTAATCCCGAGTTTGTGGTTCCATTGGATAATTTAGAACAATTTAGGATCATTTAGGACAATGATTAATTTTGAAGTCTGCTCAGCCGAAATCGCAAGCAGGAGCCTTTTCTTGCTCTAAAGATGATTGAGAAACAATAGGATAAAATTTGCACACATATAGGTATTAGTCTAGAGCATGGGATAATTAATCCCGAGTTTGTGGTTCCATTGGATAATTTAGAACAATTTAGGATCATTTAGGACAATGATTAATTTTGAAGTCTGCTCAGCCGAAATCGCAAGCAGGAGCCTTTTCTTGCTCTAAAGATGATTGAGAAACAATAGGATACAATTTCATTTTCAGAAAAATAATGAATAGTCAATAAATTATTTAGGTCTTCATAATTGGAAAGCCACTTATTTTTAACTCAAAAAGTGGGCCCTCAACGAAATGTCTATTTCTGTCACTAAGATACCTATAAATAAAAAATGAAACTAATGTTTTGTGTAAAAGTAAGTAAGTACACGATATTTCTCGATTGTTTGATAAATTTCACTTAACATCCAATTATATTTACAAGCCGAAATAAACAGAATGTCTTTTGATAAAAATAAAATGGCTTATTACATGTTTGCTTGGAAAATAACTTGTCTTTGATTTACTGAAATGTTATGACGTCATCAAACGTGCGTATACATGGAAATTGTTTTCGATTCTTTCGAGAATAGGAACTACTTTGACCCGACTACTGCTGCAGCCAATCCATTTTCTACGTTGCTCTGCAAAGAATAGGTTCTAGTATCTATGTTACACACTTCCACCACTTAACCATTTCAAGTAATATTATGTCTTAATCATACCATTCCTAACCACTAGTACATGGGGTGTGATTCTATAAGACCTCATTCTAAACTTCGAATCTGAATCCGTTGTGAGTTTCTTGATTTGATTGGCATTCTAAAAACTCGGTTGATAATTCGAATTTACACTAGCTCCACCCTTGCGAGCGTGTCAGCGAGTTGAACTAAATTGACAGGGAGATTTTGACGAATAAAGTATGAGTTGACGTAAGAAGTGGCATTCTGTAAGGTAATTTCCCCGCCACTTCGACGCTCACTTCGCACACGAACCCGATTCAAAGTGTCAAATATATCAAGGTCGTTTTGAACCTTATGCGAAGTGAGAGTGAACAGCGGTGTGAGATGCGAGTTGTTGTTTGAATTTTACAGAATCGACCTACTGTTTAGTAGTATGTGGATAACGTTGTGAACAGTGTTTTTGTTAGGTACCTCTATTATTAAGTTCTAACCCATGTTTACTTATTATTACACTATACTTCGTTGTAAATAAATACCTTTGCATCTGCTGTACATCCCACGATCATTGGGACGCATGACCAAACGGGTCTTTCTGCGTGGCAAGCGACATAGTGGCAGGCCCAGGCGGAGATGGCGGGATGATCTATACTCCTCCGACATAGGCTGGTCCCAAATATCCCTTGATAGACAGAAGTGGGTAACGTTACATATGTTTCAAACCTTTGCTTCTGCTGTATGTCCGATTGTCATTGGGTCAAACGCATGACCCAATGGGTTCCTCTACAAGGCAAGCGACATCGCGGCAGGCCCAGGCGGAGATGGTGAAATGATCTAGGCTCCTACGACATAGGCTGGTTCCAAATAGCCCTTGACAGAGAGAACTGGAAGGAGAGTAGAGAGGTCTTTACCCTACACTGGGAAAATTCAGGCTGAAAAAATAAGGTCGTTTATCTAATTTCGGGCTAACGGCTAGCAAAAGTGATGAGCTAATTTTTGGGCAAATTTTCAATTCCTACATCGTTATTTCGTCAAAGCGTGTCATAACCTACACTTAGACAAATAATTATTTCTTGATGTAGATATTAGTATTGTTCAGTGATGTTTTACAAAATAAATAAATACTATTTTTAAATTCATTGTCTAGTGGTCGCCCCTCATGACGTGTAAGGTTGTATAAGAATAATAGAATTAAAAGTCGAACCTTAAGCCCGTCACATACGTAGCTATAATATATAGGTATTATAGCTAGCCACCACACCACACACGGTAGCTATAATATAATAATATATTTTCGCCCTTATTATGTCTGCGATCGTTGTTTGTTTCACATTTTTGAAATTTATATTAATATGCCATGCTATATCTGTCCATATATTTTGGTGACGTAGTAAAAATATATATTATAGCTGATCGTAATATGCCTTGATTATAGCTACGTCTGACGTATATTAATATATATTATGGGTACATCTGACGTATATTAATATATATTATAGCTACGTCTGACGTATATTAATATATTTCTAGCTACGTCTGTGACGGGCTTTAATGGTCGATTTGTGCGCAAAATTATAAGTGAAACTAGATTTAAAATATAGCTGCGGCCTCTTTCCTGTCTGCAAACTTAATTACTGTTACTGTTCTAATCGAATTACCTTAGGTATTAACTTTGTCGAACTGAATCCATAATCCTATATTGAACTATGAATGCGTGAATTGGGTAGCATTGAGTATTGAATAGATAGGATTTCAGTTTGGAATAGGCAATTGAATGTTAGAAAATTGAATAAAAACTTTTATACGTTTTTTTTTGCTGGTTTTACAGTTGAGCAGCCGTTTTGGGTTATGAAATATTTTACCTACTTTCTCAGAGATATTTCAATTGCGAGCGATAACGGTAGGTAAAATAAGATTCCAGGATTTGTTTTTCCTAGGAATAAAAATATGTTATTTTATTCCTTGGTAAAACTATGTAGGCATGTGTTGTACTTTTTCACATGTTGTATCACACGATGATGTGAACTTGTCGTATGTAAATCTTGTAATGACAAAGTACAGTCGTGACGTGACCCTACAAACCCTACAAAACTGGGTGAGGGTGAAACTACTTATGTATAACAATTAACCCGAACTAGCTTATTACCTACTTCTTGTTGTATTTCTGCTGAAGATCATAAATTTCTATGTTTTAAGTACCTACATAATTTTTTTTTATCAAAAAAGATAACCGCCTTCAATAAGTATAAAATTTTTTGTATTGCCACCGACTTGCGAATTGAAAGTTATTTTATACTTTTTGAAGGCGGTTGTCTTATTTGACAAAAAACATTTTTTCTCTTTTTAGTGCCTACTTCTCGTCATAGAAATTAATTACGAAACGGCGACACCAAAAAAATCTATCGTCCCCTAATTATCAACCCTTAGGGGAGGAATATTTTCTTGATATTTTATGGAACTAAATTTGAGGTATACACTATCAATTAAAAAAAGAATCATCGAAATCGGACTACACTGAAAAAAGTTATGCGTTGTCAAACATAAAAATTAATATATAAAAAATACAAAAATGTTCATAAAATGAAAACCACTGGGCTAAATAATGTTAAATTTTTATGGGACCAAATGGCAACTATTCCGCATCAAACTAAAGAAGAATCACGTAAATCGGATCATAAATCTCAGAGTAATCGATGTACATACATAAAAAAAAAACGAACCGAATTGAGAACCTCCTCCTTTTTGAAGTCGGTTAAAAAATACCCACCCGTTGGACGGACTGGCTGTCTAATCCTATGATGAGTCCTGCCCTTTTATTTTCTAACAGTGTTCATAATAATATTATCTAAACTGTAGGAACCTAAAAACTGGTAGGTAAACTATTATTGGACACTAGCTTCTGCCCGCGACTTCGTACGCGGATACTGTTGCTTATGCCAGCGACAACGGGGCCGGCAAAATCGAAGATCTGAAACATCTGATGTCGAATTCTAAGAGCCCGGGGACGGGAAAACAACGGGATGCGCAAGACGATTCGAGACGTTCAAAAAGTACAATTTTGAATCATACCTCCGATGGCGGAATATGTGGCGTAGTCAATCATAGGAGTATACGTAAATGCACTCCGTTCCTTATCAACACAAGAAAGGTCGCCATGCCCTACGGCTATATCTTGAGACACATCCGATTTTTCAGATGACATCGACATTCTGTTCAGAAAATGTCGAAGTCGATCAGAATTCAAACGTTCGTTGCGCTCTTCTTCTGTCTCTTCATGCCGTACTCCAGCAATTCTTTCTCTTTCACTTTCTAACTGATTATGAATATTTTGTTGTGTGCGTGTTCGGGACAATGTATGATAATCTCGATCAGCAGTTAGTCGCGCATCACGTTCATCACTCGTTTCAAAAGACCTATCAGTAGATGTGCGAATATGCTGAGAACTCAAGCGTGATTCTGTATCGGTAAATGCATGTCGCTCACGATCAGCGGACAGTCGCGCATCACGTTCCGCACTTGTCTTTAGAGACCTAGAAGCAGATGCGTAGATACGCTGAGAACTCAAGCGCAATTCTTTATCCGTGTAGTCGTGCATCATATTCTTCACTGGTCTCTAGAGACCTGGATGTAGAACGCAGGCGTTCTTCGCGATTTGAAGAGGTTTCCACGGAGCGAGTTGCAGTCTGATGTTCTCGAACAACATCAAGTCTCTCCTGACGCTCTTCGGTAGATTCTTGGGAACTTATGATCCTCAATCTTTTAGCTCCTTTGGAACATTGGGAAAGATTTGACCTCTTTCTAGGCATGGTTATAGTTTTATTGTGAAGATACCTGATCAATTAAAATCTAAGTGACTGCTCCCCTGCGTTACCGGGTAGGCTACCGTGTCACGAAGATAAATGGAAAAGGAAATTAAACTCTCAAATAACATATGCGCAAAGGCATATTTACACAATAAAATAAAAAAATAAATGGGAGTTTTGGCCAGTAGAGTCAAATTTTCAATTATATACCATCGTCATCAAAAATCAGTCCTAAACTGTTACCGCCTTCACCTTATTATAATATACAGTGAAATTAGTGATAGCTTTACAGTGAAATTTTAAAAATTACAGCTTTGATTTCCACGTCAGATGTTTCTGATCTTCGATTTTTATAAGTCAACAGGAAATGCCCATCAGACCGAACAACTTTTGCTAAGACGTCATTAATATATGTGTTATGGTGTAACTGGGCTCTTGGAGTTCCACATCAGGTGCTCCAGATCTTCAAATTTATTCTCAGCAGAAAAAGCTCATCACGTGGAACAATTTTTGCTACGGTACCATTTTTGTATCTCTTATAGTTTAGCTGGTCTGTTGCGGTTCTGCATCAGGTGTTCAAGTTTCCAAGATAAATTATAGCCTATATGTTGCCCAGACTTAATACCTATACTAACAAAAAAATCATTCAAATCCGTCCAGCAGTTCCGAAAATTAGCGTGTACAAACAAACAGACAAACAGACAGACTTTTTTTTTGGATTCGTGCTCTATTACTGTTTCTAAACCCCCCTCAATTTTTTTTTTTAATATATTCATTGTACAGACAGTTTTTTTACTGATTTATTATATGTATAGATTAGCTTCTATTCGTGACTTTGTCTGTGTATTAAGCCAAAGTCCTGAATTATTCAACGGGAATACAAAAGTGCAGCGTGGGATTAAAGTTCGCCCAAGATGAAGGCACCTTTATGCCCGAGGAGAATACTCTACTTTTCACACCATCTACGAGACAATAAAAAGCAATAGTACTAGAATCAAGAGTAGATTGTTGGTAATGCCAATGACTTCGGATTTAATCATGAAGATATAGGTATAAATGGAGCCAACACTTAGAACAAAAGCTTGAAACCAACTGTGGGCTGATGTTCTCTTTCTGAATGCATACATAAGAACGAGACAGTGATATGTGTTTTCTTTATCTTATGTATGCATTCAGAAAGAGAGCGTCTGCCCACAGTTGGCTTCACTTAGGTATTTAGAGTGTTGCCTCCACTTTTATCTATAAGCTTCTTGGATTTAATGTACTCCGGAGTCAAATTATTATCGTCACTCGACATTTTTGTGAGAATTTGCATTTGCTGTAGGTTAAATAACAAACCAAAGCAATTTTCAGTAATCGTGCCTCTTTTTTTTAGTTTGTGTTCTATTTTTATTTTATTTATATTCTATAATCGTGGTGGCCGGTTCGATTTTCGAACAATTTATTTTATAGCGCGGATCTTAATGGTTCGTAATTGATTTCTACTTTATTTTACAAAATCAAATCACAATAATGACCAGCGGGTCATAATGAAATTCAGTACCATATTAATGCCCTGCTAGACCTCTGGTCTTAAATGACTTACTTTAGGATAGGTTTACATGACATATTTGACATTGTCGAGCAGGTAGTGTGAAAAATTATAATAATATGTGGGGACATTTTTACACACGGCCATCTGACCCCAAACTAGGGAGACCCTGTACTATGGGTGTCAGACAGCTGATATACATAATATATACAAATACATTTTTTTTAATACATACATTTATAGATAAACAACACCCAGACACAAGGCAAACACAAGTGCTCATCACACAAATGTTTACCCTGGGCGGGAATCGAACCCACAACACGCTGCGCAGCAGTCGATCGCTCAGCCACTGCGCCAACCGTGTCATCACATTGGAAAATATTTGAAACTCTCTAAATTATGTTTTTTTTCAATTGGCATTGACAAGTGATGACAAGTACTCATGTGGAAAAAAATAATCTTTATTTGTGAAATTATTTCCCATAAAACGATCCAATTTCAGTGTAAGAACTGCGAAACGGTGGCTGTCGGTGTCACTGTTACTGTCAGTCACCGTTTCGTTCTGAACTAAGGAGATTTTCGTTAAACTATTCACTTTTTTAGCGGAGTTTTAAAAATATTTTTCACTTCTCTTGCTCATAAAGGCCGTCATTGTAGCATACCAGAGCGGGGATAAAATAGCATTCCATCCTCTAGGGGAAAAAGTTTTTTTTTTTAATTTTTGTGTGTCGATATTTTTAATAATTACAAGGGATATACTCGCGTTAGGTTACGATCTGACCGACAACGAGCCTACAAAAACGAAAATGTCTTTAGTCATAAGTAGAATAATCATGAATAAAGACTCGACTTATTACTGTTTAAAAAAAAAGAACCTCATTTTAATTTTGAAAATGGAACTAAAATCGGCGATCTCTGGTAGAATGTATGCAATGTGTTGCGGCTACAGAAGAAACAAAAAAAAGACATTGGCGCGAAATCTTTATAATTTTTCTCTAATTACAAATTGATTTGGTAGTGACCGTAATTAATTTTACAATAGTGAAAATGACATCATCTAGTGAGAATGGAGACCCTAATTTACAAATAGAAGAGAAAGGAAAATAAATAATTTTCAATCGGTTGCCGTCAAGGTCACAAAGCATTTATTTAAATACTTACGAAAAGTTTATGAAGTGGAGGACTGAAAAACGAGTGGATCCTCTTACGGAAGGAGTTTTTCTTACGTATTTCGATGTACTTTCCAAAAAATATCAAAGTTCAACGCTTTGGAGCACATATTCAATGTTACGAACAACCATCATCTCGTTAAATATCCAGAATTGTACAAATTGTACATTTAATTTTTAATAAAATAAACTACATATTTCATATTGTATTGGATTGTTTTATTTTCTCGCAATCGTAGTGAAAAGTATAGTGTAACACACGGCGCTAAAACCCATTAAAACTCGGATTCTATTTACTCCCTCGCTAAAGCTCGGGAGTAAAACTACCTCGTATATAATGGGTCATTTTAGCTCTTTGTATAACAATCTACTATTAAATGCCTGAAGATACTCTTTAGGTACCCAAGAATATAAGAATTATAATTTCAACTTCTCTAAACATCTTAATTTTTTTTGCACAAATCCTGCCATGATTCATGAGCTAATTCCATTTAGCCGTTTGAGAATGAAAGAGAACACAAACATTCATCTTGATTTATCCATCCATCCCTTTTCACAAACTGTTGCGTTTTTTAATATTAATAGGCAATAGTAGGATGTTTAAACCAATGAGAACTTCTGGTACCTTCCTGCTATAGTCCGTACATCTGTTTTACCTTCTACCCATTCTATTTCTTTTTTCAGAATACTCCAAAAAGCTCATCGCAAGAAACACATAGAGATCAACTGCGTAGACTCCCTGGGTCGCGGAGCCTTGACCTTGGCTATCGATGGTGAAAACCTTGAAATGGTGGAGTTGCTGGTCATCATGGGGGTGGAGACCAAGGATGCTCTACTGCAAGCCATTAATGCTGAGTTTGTGGAGGCTGTTGAATTGCTGTTGGAGCATGAAGAGCTGATTCATAAAGAAGGGGATCCTTACGTGAGTTAAGACCACAAAGTCCCATCCGCGCCTTATAATTAAGTCAGAGTTAATTGGTAATACGGGGTCAACTGATTAAATGTAATACATAATGCACAGTGCATGCACCGTGACCGCTAGACTCTTGCCCAGACACATCTATTACGTGGGGACTCTTGTATTCACGTCATAGGTGTCTGAAGATGAAAGGTGGTAGGAAGTTTCTGGAACGTCTAGGGCGTGACCTGTGCCCTGCTGTGTGACAGGACAGGGTGCAGAAAAAATAAAGAAATATGCTAATGGACCCGTGTTAGCAACTAGTTTATTAACACATTGTGCACACACTTTGTTCTTTTTAATAATAATGTATTGATTAAATAAAGAGTAAAGAGACAGTGAGAAAGAAAGAGTTTTGAGTAATACATGAAGTACTTAGTAAGTATCGCCAATAAAAACAAAACTAAGAACATGTTGTACACTCGAATTGTTGGGTGAAACCCTGTTCTCATAGCTAGATCACAAAGTAATCTAGTTATGTTAAGGAGAAACAGACCTTGGTTGACTGGTAAATAATGCCTAACGCATTAAGTACCTTTGTGCATGGTGTATAAATAAATTCCACTTTCTAGTCATGGGGTGATGCGTAATTTTATTCTTCCTCATACAGAGCTGGCAGAAAGTGGACAACAACACGGCAATGTTTACACCAGACATAACACCATTGATGCTGGCAGCCCACAAGAACAACTACGAGATCATCAAGATACTGCTGGACCGCGGAGCCACGCTACCCAACCCTCATGATGTTAAGTAAGCTTCTGAAGTACAAATACAGGTTGAATTTTTATGCACTAGCCATTCGTCAGAGGGCGGACGGAGGGAACCTACTGGATGCTTTAGAATATATTATTTGAATTATGTAGAATATAGCTTTCATACTATGACATGTTATGTCATGGAGACCGACGGCTCGTCTAAGAGCGAAGGTCGTGTAAATCTTACCTCTCGTTAATCTTATTAATATAATCTTCTACAAGTTATTCGTACCTTTCATTTAACGTAGCGTAGTCCTACAATAGTTCGTAAAGGTGCAAGTGTAGCATAAACGTTACAGTACCTACTCATAAAGAACGCCTTCTATTATGGGATCTTTTTTTCATGTTTCTTATTAGCTTCTATAGAAAATGAATGATCTGCCATTTTTCAGCCGTGACAGAACTTAGGAAGGTACTCCTTTCATTTTTGAGTATTCATGGTGAGTATATTCAAATTCAACCCATATCCTTTCCTCGTGTTTTATTTCCGTTCACTGTTTCCTCGTATTTTAATCCCGGACTGAAGACGGTCTACTGCAACAGACATAGAGTTAAAATTGCATTATTGCGTAAAAGATACCTTACATACAATTTTAAACTCTATTTGACTGTGTGATGTTTTGACCTATGAAAATAGAGGGGTGTTACAAATTGAACGTGTGTATCATTGTCTGTCTGTGGCATCGTAGCAGGCTCCCAAACGAATCAATATTGACGCGGTTTTTTTAAAAAGCTAGTTTTACGGAGACGTTTCTTAACTATGTACGATGCAGATAGGTTATACCAATTCAAGGATATTAGCATTTTTCCGTTATGATGAAAGGAATTTCTGACACAAAAATATCAAACTTGGACCCATGAGATTTTTGAACTATACGCACTAACAATATTGAAATACTTATTAAGCGGTCCTCCGGCACGACGATGTTTGGATCATTAGTATCTAAATTAATTAATTTAAATTTATTTTGTTACTTTTTAGAGGTTTTTGTTGTGTCGGGTGTTTTTTAGATCTTCACAATCTGCTCAAGCAAATTACTGCTCTATTTACGCTGAACCTTACAACTTGTTTTCGTTTTATTCAGGTGTGGTTGTGAGGAATGTATCCGCATGTCTACAGAAGACTCCCTCCGACATTCACTGGCTCGGCTGAATGAGTATAGAGCGTTGGCATCGCCATCCCTCATAGCTTTGTCTTCGACTGACCCCATCCTGACAGCCTTCGAACTGTCCTGGGAACTGAGGAACTTGGCATTTGCTGAACAGGTACAACAGGGGCTATGATTTGAACAGCACTAGAACGTAGAACAACACACACACACACAATAGGGGAATGATAAATTGAAAAAATCTCTACCAGAAAAGTATAACTTATAAAACTCCAGTCATCCTAATATTAAACAAATATGGTTTTTGTTTGTTTTTTCACCTCTAAAGTATCTATTCTAAATTATTTATCACCGATCGAATATCTTTACATCAATACGCGAATCTTACAAAAAAAAAAACTAGTTCTTGACTGACGATATATTGTGTGCGCGTTATCAAAACCTAATATTGTGCCAAAATCCAAATTCCTATGTTGTGGCGATCTTGAGAAAAACTGTTCTGACAAACGAACAAAAAGTAATCTTTATGTAGCATAAAACGATTTAAATCTAACAAATTGTCCACCAGGAAAGTAAATCCGAATACCTGGAGCTTCGTCGCCAATCGCAAATGTTCGCAGTAGACCTGCTGGACCAATCCCGAAGCTCACAGGAGCTGGCCATCATTCTGAACCATGATCCTGATGAGCCGGCTTTCGTCGATGGAGACCACATGAAGTTAGCGAGGTTGGAACTCGCTATCGATTTTAAACAGAAGAAGGTAAATCCATACCTGCATAAAAATTTTTTTTGTATGCTACACTTTTACTGATAATCTACTGAACCGATTTTGATGAAATTTAGTACAGACTAAGCCCCAACAAAGACTATTGACAGGCAAATAGCTATTGATAAAATCAATGTCATGAATAAGACCCAAACCATGACTTCGAAGTGATAGCTTCAAATGAAAATATTATACTTGATAGAAAGCTCGCTAGCAGAGCCAAAATATTTCGTGTATGTCACGATGTATATGACTACAGTTTATGTAGCTACAGATGTACAAACACCTTAAGCAAATTTTTGTATTGACTCTTTGACAATTCAAAAGTGCCTGTAAATGGTTTTATTTAAACAAATGCTTTGACTATGACTTTGTGTGTGCGTGTTTGTATTTTTGTAAACGCACATCCCGTCTAAGAAATTCCTAGTGTGGGCCAACGTAAAAAAAACCAGAAAATAAGTATACCTTTATTTTAATCTTCTTTCTTTTTGTCCAGTTCGTAGCCCACCCGAACATCCAACAGCTCTTAGCATCCATATGGTACGAAGGAGTTCCCGGCTTCCGACGTAAGACAGCGATGGAGAAGATAATGATCATCTGCCGTGTCGCCCTACTGTTCCCTTTCTACTGCACCCTTTACATGATCGCCCCCAACTGTGCCACCGGCAAGCTGATGAGGAAACCCTTCATGAAGTTCTTGATACACGCCTCAAGTTACCTGTTCTTCTTATGTAAGTAAGCCATTTGCATTTTCACCATTGAAGTTGAATCTTTTAGTCATCATCATTTGCCTAGCCTTTTCCCAATTATGTTGGGGTCGGCTTCCTGTCTAACCGGATGCAGCTGAATACCAGTGCTTTACATGGAGCGACTGCCTATCGGACCTCCATATCCCAGTAACTGTGTAACACGATACCCTTTGGTAAGGCTGGTTGTCAGACTTTCTGACTTCTGACTACGCATAACGACTGCCAAAGATCTACGAATGACTAAGATGCTTTTCGAGACCCGGAGGGAACTTGGTATGAAATAAGGTCACCCATCCACAGACCGACCGCGGCATGCGTAGCTACTTTTGACCGATCGATCTGTAGGGCTTTTATTTAGCCACGAGCTCCTCCTATTCTAATCTATTTATCCTAATTTATCTTTTCAATAAATCGTTGTGTTGGTTTTTAATTAAGCATTTTCCTAGAACCGTTAATACTTTTCCTAGAACTGTTTTTTGACTTTACTTCTTTTCATAATTTTTACTTCGGAACGGGCACTGAAGTTTTGGTCGCAGCCTGGACTTTTGATAATAAAAAAGTACTTGAAAACCGTTTACTGAATTAGGTATCCAAGTAATTTACCTTCTGATATATTCCCGTCTCTATTGCGTTCTTGTAGTTTGACAGTTATGCGAAAGTGACAGGGATAATGCTTAGCCAAGGTATTTTTTTAAATGACCCCTTTACTGAAGAATAAAATTGTCCACAGTGATTTTAATTCTGGTTTCACAAAGAGCGGAGGTGCAGGCAATTCAACTGTTTGGTCCTGAGTGGATGGTCAAGGAGCTGGAGAAAGAACTCCTCAAGCAAAGAGGGAGCGGACCTACATATTTGGAAATAGTCGTCGTGGTATATGTTATGGGTATGAATGTCTGTAGTATATTTTTCAATGGTGGAATCATTCATTATTAGTGTTATCTTATTAAGTTCAACTTAATTGCTAACCCGCCGTTTATATTTTTAATTTAACACTGTATTAGCAACTAAAGCCTGACGGCTTAACAGAGACCTTTCCTGAGGTAGCTACGCGGTGCGTGAGGGGCGACAGTTGTCACAAGTTGACGGATCAGTGAGCTCTGGCGTCACGTCACCATACCCTAACCCCCCTACTTCCTAGGTTAGAAACGGTCTCAGTAAAGCGATCGGACTATAACTCTGAGTTAGCTTTTTTTTCTTAAGTGGGCGTACGAAATACACATAGTAGAATATTAAAACATTCGCGAAGATTGCCTGCAGGTTGCAGCCAAGACCATTTATTATATTTCACGTACAGACGCCACCATATCAAGCCATACCAAAGTGTAAAATTTTTCCAATTGAATATGAACCTTAAACATTTGTAATAAAGTTGACAATCTATCAAAGAAATTTGACAAACTGTTGTAGCTTGATGTGCTGGCGTCCGTACAATCCAACTATTTGACGACACGGTTGGCGCAGTGGCTGGGCGGTTAGCTGCTGGGCTCTGTGTCACGGGTTCGATTCCCGCACGGAACAAATATTCGTATGACCATTTTCGATTGCGGGTGTGGGCGAAAAGCCTGGCTTGCCATCAATTACACGAGACGATAAAAATAACAAAAGAAACATTATTAGAAAGTTTATCTAAATAGGTACCGTCAAATGCTGTAACATTGCCTACATGTTCAACATTGCCTACATTCTAAAAAGGTAAATTATTGCCGCTGAAAAATGTTTTTTGCCATATAGGCCATAACTTGCTTTTAGTAATACCTACCATACACTGTAAAAACATTTCTCAGCGGCAATAATTAAACTTTTTAAAAGGTAGGCAATGTTGAGCATGTAGGCAATGTTACAGCATTTGATCGTACTGAAAATTTATCGGGTTATATTCTTATTAAAGTGCTAACAGACGATCGAACCATCCACCGGACAGAGGGAGACAGCATCATATGCTAGAAGCAATTAGGAGTACAGAATTCTCTTATTGTCGTAGGTATAGCGCCGTCTTTCTCTGTCCGGCGGACGGTTCGATCGTCTGTTATCGTCTTTAGATCTGTCGGGCTTGCCCTAAATTTGATTCCTAGGCACGCTACTGGGCTTAGCTCTGCTGTGGGACAGTAATAGGCTGAAATTATTCTTGCTTTTCTCTTCTAGGCTTCATATGGGAGGAGACACAAGAGATCTACATCGAAGGGATCCGCTCCTACCTCAGAAACATGTGGAACTTTATCGACTTCACGAGAAATTCTCTCTACGTTGCTGTTGCTGTGTTGAGGTTTGCAGCGTATATCCAGCAGACCACCGAAATTAGGAGGGACCCTCAGACTAAGTTCATTCCGAGGGAGAACTGGGATGCCTTCGACCCTCAATTGATTGCTGAAGGATTGTTCGCTGCGGCGAATATATTCAGGTACGTTAAGATATGGAATTATTAAGTAATACTACTTTATTAGTTTTTTTATTAACTTAAATCCATACTAGTATCATAAATGCGAATTTAAACTGTCTGTTACGCTTGAACGATAAAACAGAACCGATTCTGATCAAATTTGGTATGAAGATAGTTTAACATACCAAATTTGATCAGATTTCCGCGATAATCGACATTCACGCAGACGAAGTCGCAGGCAAAAACTAGTACATAGTTAAACAAAATTATTCTATGACACATGACAATAAAAAAGCTACACTTTTTATCAGTTTTGTAATCAGATCACTTCTACTTACAACAAACAAAAAACAAACAAACACAAAAGACTACTAAGAAAACAATACAAGATGTTTTCTTTGTGTTAATAGAAGTACAATAAGATTAGACATAAACACAAATCTTTTTTACAGTCCTTTCAACCGATTTTGACTTCTATTCCGTAGTCTTAAGGATGACATTAGAGGCAAAAAAGTGGTTACAATAACAACTGTTTACTGCAGTTGCCATTTGTCATGCTACCAACGCAATAGAAGTCAAAATCGGTTGAACGCACTGTAAAAAAGGTTTGTGTAAATGTCTAATCTTATTGTGAACAGGGTATAGGTGTCTTACAGCTCCAAAGAGACATCAATCAATACAGGGCACTCTAAATAGAGCAACACAGAGAATTTTCACGGCCTTCACGAAAATCACAAAAATAGGCTGTATTAACAAGCGTGATGTATTTTACTAGTTTCTGTATGCATACGGCAATTGGGTAGATGACAGCAACACCAATATTTTCCAAACAGAACTCTAAAGAAACACTTGATTATACCCCTGAAAATACGATTAATTTTTAATTTACTGTAAAATTACATTTTTAGTTTGCTGTAAAATCGGTAAATAATTAGTCAACTGAGTTGGCAAATGACAACCTACAAGTGACATCATAAGTATAAATTGCCATACGAAGTCTATGGGGGAATCGCGTTTTGACAACTTATAAAATTTTTGCCAATTTATTTGGTGGTGTCATGCACAGAGGGCAGCTCATTAAGCTACAACAATCTGTCAAATTTCCTTGATGGATTTTCAACTTTATTACAAAAACTGAATGTTCAAATTCAGTGGGGTGATGTGCTGGCGTCTGTACCTAATTATTGACGTGATAACGTCTTATAAATCGATGAACACCGGCTGCACGCACGAAAAAGTGTCACGTTCCGCCCGAGCCTGAGCGTGCAAGCGAGAGCGCGGAACAAGCGATAGAGAGGCACGATCGGCCCAAGCAATAAGCTCCGCCCACCTCGACGGAAGCCATTATTTGCTTATGTTTTATAATGTTAGCCTTTGTGTTTCTTTATGACGTTATCACGTAAAACTATCGTCCGTAAACCGACTTTACAAACAATTTTTTTTTTATACAGGCTCGTGTCTCTTCCTTAATTACAAATTTATTTTCTCCATTCCAGTGCCCTCAAGTTGGTGCACTTATTCTCCATCAACCCTCACCTGGGACCGCTGCAGATTTCTCTCGGCCGGATGGTCATCGACATCGTCAAATTCTTCTTCATCTATAGTTTGGTGCTCTTCGCTTTCGCTTGCGGTAAGTTAATACTAGGCGATTTCTTTTTAATATCATGGAGCCCTGAGACAGTAAAACGGGATCGCGGCAGGCCACGAAGGAGATGGCGGTACGAACTGGACGGATTCCTCCAAAACTAGTGGGATGAAGCCCAGGAAAGGGATAGATGGAAGGCATGGAGGGAGGCCTTTGCCCAGGAGCGGGACAGAACAGGCCAACAAAAAAAAAATGGGGGGCAAAAAATTTGGAATTGATGAAGTTGTGCTTTGGTATTGCACTACTTAATTCCCCCATCCTCATTCCATTATCAGACGAGCAGATGTACGGCGAAGCATCACCGGTATATGTTTGAAGTTCCACGGTCTCGAACCAAGCGCTCTACTTCCATATTTATTGTATGAACTGCCAGACTGTGGAATTCACTGTCCGCCTCTTTGTGCCCCGATAAGTATAATCTGGATAACTATCTTCAAGGCACAAGTGAACCGGTTCATTCTAGGCAAGTGTGCTCCACCTTAGGCCCCTTGTTAACGAGACGGTTTTTCGCCGGGTCTATGCACGGTTTTAAACCGTGTCTATGTTCGGTCGTCTGTTATGTATGGGACGCTATGGAGGTTTGTTAACGACACCGGCGCTAGCGTGCTCGTGTACAAGCTTAGCAAGTATCGGCCCGGGGTAAAAACTGTCTCGTTAACATGGGCCCTTAGGCCGCGTCATCACTTAAGATCAGGTGAGTTGCACGTTAAGTGGTCACCGTCGTCTATTGCAGAAGCCTCGCAGATACGTTTCCATCTCAGAGACAACGTTAAAATGCAGTGGCGTAGCTTGCCCTAGAAGGGCCCTGTATCAAAATTTGTCGGGGGCCCTTCTGCCCGATACGGCGAAGCCCAAAAGCGGGGTATATTTTTGTATAAAATAAATTACGGTACATATTTTGATTAGAATAGAATAAAGTTTATTGTTTCCAGAATTACAGCTTGTAGTAGTAGGTACATAATATACAGAACTATAATATCTACCGAAAGCAAAGGGTTCAAGCGTCAGCATTTTGCTTAATCATACCTACCTTTCAAAACGAAACATAGCCACGCGTCGCTTTGCTGTAAAAATAGGTAAATTGGTAGTATTTCCTTTACGAAGAGTTTTACTTCTGCTATTTTAGCATACGTTTCGATCGATTTAATCAGCTGTTTTATGGCGAATAAATTAATTTTAATTTGTATCTATGCATGGTATGCCTACGACCGGTTGGAGGCGCCGATTTAAAATTTTACGACGACAACGACACTGTGTTTCTTTAAATAGTATTCCTGTAATACATCAAATGGTCATAAAGTCCACGTTTTTCATTTATTCGCTCCGAGCAGTCGACGTAGAATCGTCAACAATATGAATTTCTCACATTTTGGGAGACGGTGATTTTTGTCTACTTTCCTAGATTTGGCGTATTATTTTTATATTTTTCCTGAATAATTTATTTTGCTGTTTGCTTTTTATACAACTTTAATTACTTTGATCAATGATTTCTTCGGATTGTGTTCCTAATTTGTGTGTCAAATGTTTACGGAATAAAACTTAAAATACGTTTGGTACGTATTTATATTTGCAAAAGGGAAATAACCCTTGCTTTGTTTGTCATTTTCTCGGAAAAATAATGACTTTTCGACCGAATTTTTGTGATTTTGGACACCTGATTTAGCATTACGTTAAACCTAGGTTTAAACCAACTACTGTGGTATTTTGCTGACTTGGAAAAACGCAAGTGCTACGTGTTGCCTGGTGGTCTACCTGACTGGGACAATGCTGGGGACTCCTGCATGAAGTGGAGGAGCTTCGGGAAGTCAGTCCTCACTAGAAATTCGTAGTTGCCAGATCCTAAGTTGTTATATGTGCTAGAGACTATGCTAAACTCAGAATATGAAACAAAAGGCAGATAGACCGCGCGGAACACTGAGAGTGAAGCCAAAAAAGCAAATACAAATTCAAAAGCGAATACCAACAACGCGCTTCGTGCTGTACTGACACGAGTCAGTATAGCACGAAACGCCGCATCGTAAAAAAAAAACAAATAAAAATACAATAATTACAAATTGAAAAACCAATACAATCACGAGATTGTAGGTATTCGCTTTTGAATTTGTATTTGCTTTTTTGGCTTCACTCGCAGTGTTCTGTGCGGTCTATCTGCCTTTGGTTTTATAATCTGAGATGCTAAATAACAATTATTTATTCCTACTTACCCCCTGGCCACAGCTTAGGTAATTATTCTTGGCAAATATCAATGTAGACTAAATACTAAAATACTCAGGAGATATTATAGTGCACAAGCACACCTACGACACTCCATAATACAAACGAAACGATTTAATTACCTACACTACGACCAAAATAACAGACGGTACAAATACGTGCGTGTGTGTGCGTATCTACGCACCACGAGAACTAAAAGCAGGTTCGAGAGCACGTTCGACGCGGGAAGGGGTGAGGAACAGTGTTTCGGAGGGAGGCGGGGCGTGTCACTCATAGTACAAATATTTATACTGTGGACTGTGGTACAAGTGTGTACGCAAACACTCCTCAACATTGCACTCCCTCTTCCTTCATTCTTACAATCCGATGAGACGGCAATCGAACACGACCGGTGTGAAATCAGGTGCAGGACCAACGGCTTCACTTTCATCTACAATCAACAATTTATTTCATCAACTTCCAAACTCTGGGCTAGTACCGAGAGCTTCCTAATGGAAAAACATATTTAACACTTTTGCCCGACTTGGGAATTGAACCTAGGATCCCATACTCGACAGTCGCGCTTGCGATCACGAGGCTAACGGAGCAGTTAAAATTATTTATTTCTAAGCAATAATAATCTTCTGTAAATCATCATCTGCCTGGCATGTATATTGGAATCAGGTTCCAGCCTGGAACAGTCTGGAACAGAAGTCAGAATGCAGCTGAATATCAGTGTTTTAAATGGAGCGACTGCCTATCGGACCTCTACAATCAATTTACTATGGGTAACATGATACCCCCCCCC
Source organism: Charanyca ferruginea (assembly GCA_947361185.1). Classification (NCBI taxonomy): domain Eukaryota; kingdom Metazoa; phylum Arthropoda; class Insecta; order Lepidoptera; family Noctuidae; genus Charanyca; species Charanyca ferruginea. Next base: position 18,296,185 of record OX376065.1, on the reverse strand, counting down.
CCCCCCCCCCCCTGGCCACAGCGTCAAGCGGTGACCGCCGAAAACAAATGGTAGAAGTATGCCACAGCTACCGGCGACGCGAATTGCGGCGCGACTTGCGGAATCGCGGCGGCGACGGGCTGCACGACGGTCGCGCGAGTGAAACAAATGTACTAGCGAGTATCGGGGTGGCCACAGCTCAGAGCGGCGGCATCGGTGGATGCATTTGGATTCGCGCGACCCTAACAAATAATTTTGTTTTTATCGCGCGTTGAGCTTATATAAATAATGGATACGGATCAATTTATTAGTGAAATACTGAGTAGACCAACAGAACATATAAATATAGGCATGTTATAAAAAAAATATGGGACGAAATAAAAAAACAACTCATCGGAGTAGTTCCTATATTCATAATAAAGATTGTGAAATTCGTTAAATATTCTCTCCTTTTCTGGTTAACTGGGTGCACTCCTATTCTTGACTGAATGATATCTTGTGCTAAGAACGCACTTATTTCCAGGCAATACTGTGCCACTTTTGATAGGGCAAAGTTAATAGTTATCTAAATACGTCCACCGCTACCGCCGCCGCGGTCGTAGCTAGTCGAGCTGTGGCATACCATAGCAAATCGCGCCGCCCGCAGCGACTCCAGTCGCGCCGCAATTCGCGACGCTGTTAGCTGTGGCCAGGCCGAGTCGTCAGACTTTCTGGCTTCTGATTACCCATAACGACTGCCAAACATCTAAAATAACAGCCGGGACCAACGGCTTTAAGTGCTTTCCGAGGCACGGAGGGAACTCGGTATGAAATGGATGGTCACCCATCTACAGACTGACCGCGGCAAGCGTAGCTTAACCTTTGACCGATCGATTTGTACGGCTTTTACTTAGTCATGAGCCCCTCCTCCTATAATCTTCTGTAAAAGTAATAACATTTAATAAAACCATCGATATATAAATTGTACTACGCACACCCATAGAGATATACCTTTGGAGATGCCCATGACTTCTAAATGTTTGAAGAAAACATTAAATTTGTCAGAATGTAGCATGTCCCCTTTTTTGAGTATCAGTTTTTGAATGTAATTAGGTCCATATTCGTATGAAACGCGTTAAAGCACCTAGGCACAGTCACGATCATAAATATGTATACAGATTGCAAAATTCAAAAGCATTTTTCTCGTGAAAAAAATATTTCAACTTGTAGGTAAAACCAATTTTATAGTAGTTGGGGATGGGGATTAAAAATACCCTGTTCGAAACCCTATAACATTTCAATCAATAGTTTAGGAGAAAATCAATTTAGAAAGAGACTAACTGTTTTGCATGGTTTTGCTCGTGACTGTACTATTCGGGGAATACTTCATGTTTCATCTTCGTGTTTCATAGTGGCAGCTTTTTTCGTAGTTTAGAGCTCGACCATAAATACAAGTCAGTGGTAAAACCAAATATTTGTTTACATTTGCTTTATTTTCGACCTTGTTTCTGAACTAGAATTGCGCATGCTTATACACGTCGCCAAGACAACCAAATAAACAGTTTTGTCAATATCTTATTTTTGAACTAACGTGGTCTGTTTAATCCAGTTGTGAATGAGGTTTATTTTATAAATTATTTAGTTCCCTATTTGTAATAATGAACGAGGAGCAATTTGGGGTGCGCCACGTGATCGGGGCTCCTATAGCGACCACTAGGCTGTCGGAGCAGGCCATAGTGTGCATACCTCCCAGAACAGCCAAGTTCACTCTCTCAGAATGGAAGTTAAGCAACGACCAAAGATGCAGGAACACGGTGGACCAACAGCAGCTCGCGGACAGAGTTCTTGGAGAGTCCGAACGTATTCGAAACGAGACTGGCGAACGCGCGGAAATCATGAAAGCTACTACTGACAGACGCATTGAAGAACGCATTGGTGATATCGAGTTCAATAAAAATGAGTTGCTAATACAACGTGAGGAAATTTGTTTGGAATTAGAAGCTCTGTCAATGTACAAGACCCGTGTCTTTGATTGTCTCTCCTCTCTTCAAGCAAATGCTTTGACGGTTTGCCGTAAATGTCTCATGCTCAGAGATGGACGTCTTGGCATTGACTTGGTCGTCGACCCTGTTGAAACTGCTCTGCAGCAGGAGATCACCACCATCAATGGCGGACAAAGCCTACTAAGACGAGTGCTAGAGCAGTTGAACGAACAGATGAGGCGTCTACGTTCCACGCGCTATCTTCTCGATCGCGACTTGCAGTATAAACAAGCAGCTATTGATTTAGACAAAGACAATCTTTCCCTCAAACCTACTGATTTGTGCCTCTCTGTGTACGAAGGCTACGCTAACCTTGACCCAGCGAATATATCTGCCGATGAGTACAACGCTTATTCGGCGAATAACATAAAAATGGCAGCTAGGGAGGTGACAAGCGCGCGTCCTATTCGAATGTACGCAGATACAATCCTGAAGCAAGTAATCGATGATCTGTGGTGCGCTTTCAAAAAATGCAACCACGCATTCGCTGACCGGATTGAAGATACGAAAAACGCTAAAGCAAAACTTGAGGATATGCATCGGGACACAACTCAAAAGATTAGTGACATGCAGGACAATATCTTGCAGCTACAGAAGGCCTTGTCGGAAAAGGAAGGTAATATAGCTTTGGCGCACACGAGACTCGGAAAACGGGCTCAAAGAGTGGGAGCTGAGCTGGTAAGAGACCCACCAGGGCAGACTTTATACTACGAATGTGAGATGTTGCGACACAGTACTGGGCAACTGCAACAAATGCTGCATGAGGCGACTGCTTCCCTGCGCTACTTATTGCAGACGCAGATCCAGTTGGAAGAAGACATTAACGTTAAGATGAACACTCTGAAGATTGATGAGGTGGACTGCATGACTCTGCGGCAGACTATGGACTACCATGTATATTAGGGTATTGGTTTGGGTAATCGTGGACTCATGCAGGCAACATTTGTAGCTAAAAACTTGGTTAAAAATAGTAGGTAATGCCGATGAAATACTTAATGAGTACCATGGATGAATAATTCCAACTAAAAGATTGTGCATCATCGCATTCACGCCTCCGTTAGTTCACGATTGAATTACGATGAGTTCTACAGTTTGGTGTCGTTTAATAAAATGTACCCCACGGTATTTTGATAGGGGTGAAACTATACCTATTACAATGTTATTAAACCGTATTTTGGGGTGTTACGCTAGTTTTTGAGCTCAAGTTTGAGTAGCATTTTTGTATTTATTAAAACTTAGTGTTTGTAGATCAGCTATTGTGTGATTTGTATTGTTTGTTTTATTAAATTGATTGTGCTTGAGCTCACGTATTTATTTATTCTTACATAGAGCTAGTTTCTGCAAGTTTCTTTCTGTTAATCCAACATTCGCCAGACTTTCGTCACTTTACCATGGCTAGAATTTTAAGAAAGTTTATGAAGAAAAGAAAGTATATACATGTACTTGTTGGCTTTAATGCTGGGCCCTTTTTCAGGTATCAGGTTCAAAAGGTATAGATTTAAACTCCCCACCATACCAGTGGCCGTATCCCTGGTGGTATGGTGGCTCTAAACCAGTCTAAACTATATCACTCACCTAACCTAACCCAAATGATTTTCTCAGTGATCTCAGTTTTAGACCCTTTATACAACCAGGGGTATGGCCAGTGGTAGGTATAGTGGGTCCGCACCTAACTCATCTCGGGCCCGGCGCCATAGCGTGGTTGAACAATTGCTCGGACGATGACTGTCTCGTTCGTCATTGTCACACAAATTAAAGCTGCATATGGAACCGCGTGCACAAATGAGTTGAACTATCTGTGCAGAGGCCAGCACATCAAGCTACAACAATCTGTCAAATTTATTTGATAGATTTTCAACTTTATGTCAAAACCATAAGGTTCATATTCAATTGGGAGAATTTGACAGTTTGGTTTGGCTTGATGTACTGTAGTCTGTGTACCTTACTCACGTTCAAGTGTCGGGCTTAAAGCCCGTCACAGACGTAGCTATAATATACGAGTATATTGTACGGCTGGTTTTTTATCTATGTTCACAGAATATTGTTAACTATCTATACTCCATTTACAATAAGATTAGACATATACACAAACCTTCTTTACAGTCCGTTCAACCGATTTTGCCTTATATTGCGTTGGTGGCATGAGAAATGGCAGCTGCAGTAAACAGTTGTTATTGTAACAACTTTTTTGCCTCTAATGACATCCTTAAGCCTACGGAATAGAAGCCAAAATCGGTTGAAGGGACTGTAAAAAGGTTTGTTTTGAAGTCTAATCTTATTGTAAATGGAGTATATCTAATGACAATTGAATGACTGATTTACGCGGTAAGCTGCTAAAATTTTGACACTTCCTTTGATCAGTGACTTACCATTAGAACGTCATTGTGCAGTCATTGCTTTTAATTCGACCGACCAATGATCGACCATTATGTGCCATTATGAATTTAGCAGATTACGAACTTGTAGCAAAATGACAATGGGATCGTGTTCATCATTCATCATTTCAGCCGAAAGACCACTGAAAGAGAGTCCACTGCTGGACATAGGCCTCCCCAAGGGGGGGTTTTGCCATAATCGCCACGCTTGGCAGGCGGGTTGGCGATCGCAGTATGGTTGTTACATAGGCACAGACAACATTGCTGCCCATTCTCTGGTAAGTCCCTTAGTCGCCTCTTACGACTCCCACGGGAAGGTATGGGATCGTGTTGGAATGATGAAATTATAAAAATAGCAGACTTGGACCCCAGGAATAAGGTAGATGACACCATTAATCAAAAATTCCAAAACAGAGCCACTAGCGCCGTGGTTCGTGCCTTCCTGCGTGGACAGCAGTATTAATGCTTAGCGTTCGCCCTTTCACGTGGTGACGCATGTTTCCGACTCGGACATTTTATTTTCATTTTTATTTTTAGTATTCACTTGTTTTATTTGGGTTTGTAACAATGTTTCAATAATTATGTGCGTTGTTTTCGCGTGAATAAAAGGTTTTTCTTTCTTTCTTTAGAAAGTCTCAAAAAAAAAACTCAATGTCAGCCTTGAAAACGCGGTTTACTTTAAAATTCGATTTTAAATTGCTTTGAAATAGTTAGTTGAGTTAGCAAATGACTGATTGGAAGTGACGTCATGATTATAAATTGCTGCAAAAAATGGGAGAGTCTCGTTTTGACACCTCTTAAAAAGTATGTCAATTAGATGGTGTCATCTACCCTGTCTTCCACCATCCCTCTTCCTTCCTTCTTTCTTCTTCCTTCTTTCCTTCTTCTACCATATCTTTCTTTGTTTAAAATTTACGCTGCTACAACTTATCTACCTCTTCACCAGCGTCTTCGAAGCCTCCCAATCTCTGTTCTGGGCTTCTTTCGGCATGGTCGGTCTGGAAAACTTCGAGCTGGCTGGCATCAAGAGTTACACTCGGTTCTGGGGTCTGCTGATGTTCGGATCTTACTCCGTCATCAATGTGATCGTGCTCCTGAATCTCCTCATCGCTATGATGTCCAACTCCTATGCGATGATAGATGTAAGTATTTTTGATTTACGTAATAAGAATAATAATTCTCCCAAGCGAATTTCAATGGAGACTATTTAGCAGGAGATATTAAGTGTGTGCGCAAACACAGGTGTAATCCCTTTTTCTTCAGCTTCATAATCTGATGGGAGGGGGGGGGGGGGGGGGGGCAATCCGACACAACCGCAGAGAAATCAGGCGTGGGAACAACGGATTTACATGCATTCCGTTTATATCGTTTCGCACTAGGATTTTTTTATTAAGTATTATACAATCATACTGAGCTGAAAACGGCATGCATTGGATACATGTATAATATGTAATAATTACATTATGAAACAAAAGGCAGATAGACCGCGCGGAACACTGAAAGTGAAGCCAAAAAAGCAAATACAAATTCAAAAGCGAATACCTATACTGCTATTCGTGCTGTACTGACACGATGCAGTATATCACGAAACGCTGCATCGTTAAATAAAAATACAAAAACAAATTCAAAAGCGAATACAATCACGATTGTAGGTATCCGCTTTTGAATTTGTATTTGTTTTTTTGGTTTCACTCTCAGTGCTCCGCGCGGTCTATCTGCCTTTTGTAATCTGAGGTTTACACCAACTTTATGGACCTTATCAAATGAAGCTAAAGCATTGCTTAGTAAAAAATTCTCTAATACGGTGTTAGCTGAACTAAAATAGACTCATAAGTCATACAAATTACAACCGCAATACCAGCAATTTTTAATGTGTCCTTACAAAAGTGTATCTTAATGAAGCTGTTCATTCAGTTTTTAATGAACACTAAAGTCTACAGTTCAACGCAAGCAACGGATGAGCGGGTAGACGGTAAAATTAATTGTGGAACGTAATGAAAACTATTCGCATTAAACATGCTTAGGTGCAGCGCAGACGGCACACTTTTTGTGCGATCGAGTCTATGGCGCACAAAAAGTCTGCATGGCGCGCAAAAAGTCGATCGCGGATTTTTCACAGACTCAACGCACACGACGCACATCTTCGATCATTCTGTCGGCAGAGCTAGACGCTATGGAAATCGTGCAGAGATGGCGAAGTATTATTTTGTACATGAAGTACAGAAAAAGAAGAAGAAATAGAGAATTTTTTGTGCGCCGGACTTTTTGCGCGTCGTGTGCGTTACTGCATATAATTGCATAGGTTCTATTTTCACAGACTAAAAAGTGCGTCACGAATAGTCTGTCGTCTGCGCTGCACCTTATGCTTTCAGACTTTTCTGTTCGCCTTTTATGCTCCGTTTATAACTTTAGTTAAAATTTTATTTTTTTTGGAAAATTTAATGGCGATAAGCTTTTTAACACCAGTCGTATACGTAACACAAAAACAATACAAAAACAAATACCTGACAGGCCCTAACTTCACAATCTCTACACCTTAGTCAAAATATGTGGCTTGGCCTTTTTGCTATCGTCACATGGACGTACGGTGAAAAATGTATTCACTGTTCATTACTTTTCTCATGTTTTCTGTTGTGTTTCGGGAATGTTTGCTGAGGCGCGAATAGACGACTTTTATGCAGTCATACGCAAGCGATGTGCATCTATGCTGCGGCGATTCAGGGGGGCGATTCTCACGCAATAGACATGATGTCGAATTAGAGATATGTCGAAATAAAATGGCGGATGTCGATTGAAACCGATTTTTCGTATTCTCGAAATGTCACATTAGAGAAATGTCTATGCCTAGCGCTCGACTTGCAACGAGTGGTAAATATCAGTCGACATGAATGTCGCGCGTGAAGTCTATCGAGTTCTCTAGTTGTTGTTGCTGCTTGCTCACGCAAATTCCGTGGAATTCCCATTATTCCCCAATTAAGTTATATTTAGTTGTGCTGTTAAATTATTTTTTACTAACATTAGGTTAAGATGTAACTAACACTATATGGATCAATGATCTGATTGAAAGAATTATTATTATTATTATACAATAGTTACTTTTCTGTTATACAATAGTTCTTGTAGTAACGAAATCGATGATTTTATTTCAACACAGGTCACCTCACTATCGATAGACAAGGCTGGCCAATCATCGCAAACCTTGAAGCATCGCATGGTTGAAGTGTAGAGAATGCAATGCATGCAGTACATTGCAAGCGGACTCGGTCATTGCGTTGATTAAGCGAGTAAACATTGGGCAATGTATGCTTTTAAATCGAAACGGCCAAACCACATATTTTGACTAAGGTGTAGAGTTTGTGAAGTTAGGGCCTGTAGAGTTAGGGCGTGTAGAATTAAAAGCTTGGGTCTACATGAAATCTATAAATGTTTGATAGTGCGAGCCATATGGTCTCGTCTTGGCAACATTTTACATGAAAATGTTTTTGGTGGAATTTTCTTTTTCAATTTATGTTATTATTTCTTTTCGTGTAAATTCTATTATTATAAACGCGAAGTTTGTGAGGAAGGATGGATGGATGTTAATTACTCTTTCACACTTTAAAAGCCTAAATCAAGTCTCTAATCAAGTGGTTTTAAGAGGAGTTCTATTTTGGAATTATTGGCTAATGATGGCATCTACCTAATTTAGCACACATATAGAAATTGATTTTTATAGTTTTACTAGCTGTTAGCACCCCCACATTTCATCCCGAGGGTGTCGTCGAAGGCAACTAAGGGAAAATAAATCCGGAAGTCGGGCAGCAGCGGCTTCCGTGTACTTAACAACCTCACTGCGATCCCCAGGACGCCTGCCAAGCGTGGGGATTATGGCAATGCCCCCAATTTATGGGGGAAGCCTTTGTTCAATAGTGGACATCTTCAGGCTGATGACGATGACTAGCTGCTGCCCGCGACTTCGTTCCCCGTCCCGGTTACCGGACCTCCTTAATCCGGCCCTGTCGCAAAATCCGTTCTTAACTATAAACTACCTCCCTGCCAAATTTCATCTTTATACGTCAACGGGTTTTCGATATTTCGTGATAAGTGAGTGAGTGACATTTCGGTTTTATATCATCATCTGCCTAGCCTTTTCCGAAGTATATTGGGGTCGGCTTCCAGTCTAACCGGATGCAGCTGAATACCAGTGTTTTACACGGAGCGACTGCCTATCGGACCTTTGACCTTTCGCTTTTATATATTTAATAATAATTCGATAATATAATAATATTAGATAGGTTTGCGTTTGGCCTCAACTTACCTGATCTCCTAAGGTGAAGCACATACCCATGACATTGACTATGATTTGACGTATGACTTGTAATCCTGGGCATAATAGTACCTATATCAACTTTGACGTGGGAAACCGCGGGCAGAAGCTAGCTATTGAAATAAATCGTTCGCTATAACTTGCAATAAGGAAGTTTACCCTAACGGGAAATAATATCTGTTTATATTATTTTGAGATATTATTCGTAGTACTCTAGGGACTAAAGGGTCGTGAATACCGCACTCAATTCTTACTTTATTTAGATCTACGTATATTTATTTATTTATTAAAACTTTATGCACATAATGAAAAATAAAACACTACAAAGTTAGACCTAATGCCTTCGGCATTTTCTACCAGTCTACCTTAGGGTGATGCAGAGACAAAACATAGTAGGTGCAAAGATGCAGACAATTTACAAGAATAAAATATAATAATAAATACATTATCATCACTTCAGCTTACTTTTGGTCCACTGTTGGACATAAGCCACCTCCATGGCGCGCCAGTTTTCCTGGTCCTCTGCCTTCCGCATCCAGCCACCACCAGCTATCTTCTTCGGTCCATCGGGCTGTAGGACGTCCCACGCTGCGTCTACCGATTTACGATCTCCACTCTAGGACAAGCCTGCTCCATCGGCCGTCGGTCCTGCGACAGACGTGACCAGCCCACTGCCACTTCAGATTGCTGATTCTGCGAGCAATGTCGGTGACTTTAGTTCTCCTCCGGATTTCCTCGTTGAGAATTCTATCCCTTAGAGAAACTCCAAGCATTGCTCGCTCCATTGCCCTTTGAGCAACTCTGAACTTGTGAACTAGCCCCGCTGTAAGTGTCCACGTCTCAGCAGCATAAGTCATAACAGGGCATCCTGCCTGTCTGCCTGCCTCGTCAAAGACTTTCGTCTTCAGACTAACCGAATGCAGGTGCATACCTGTGTTCGACATGGAGCGACTGCGTTCTGACCTTCACAACCCAACTACTGGGTAGCAAGATACCCTTTGGCAGGACTGGTTGTCAGTTTTTCTGGCCTATAACGACATCCTTTTCTATTCGAAACTACCATTTGGAAGGGGCAACTATATTCAAATTTTCTTATATGACTTTCAAAAGTACCTTTTAATGGTCTAATTGAAATAAATAATTTGACTTTAACTATACCGGGACCACAACCGCTATAACAAAAAACTTTTTTGAAAAAAGAAAACCACCGACTTCCGAAACTAAGTCGTGTGTGTTCTGTGCTAAAGTTATTTATCACTTTTTAGTTTTTTATTGAATGCGGTTCTCTTTTTTAAAGTTTTTATTTTTTTACTTTTTAGTGCCTCCTTATCACCCAAATCCATTAAGGAACGGCAACACAGTTAAAACAGAGATTGAAAGTCCTCCAAAGATGGAAAGACGGAAGAAACGAAAACGTCTTCTCGGTATTTGTTGGTTTTCTCAAAAAGCACTGAATAAATTTCTGTTTGTTGTATACTAAAACCTCCAGAATGTAACAAACACTTTTATGAAAACCGCATCAAAATCGGTTCAGCCAAACGGCAGATAATTGCGGACAAACATACATACATACAAACATACGGGTCGAACTGACCTTCGTCCATTTTTTTAAGTCGGTTAAAAAAGACAGTACAAAATACTTTTCATCCAAGTCCTCTCCTTGAAATACTTTTGCTAGGAAGCAAAAATTAAATCACAGAACAGTTAGTTAGCTAAAATAAACAGTAACTTCATCTCATAGGTCAAGTTTAAGTTAAAAATAGTATTACGCTAAGAACTTATAAAATGTCTCGCTTATTCTCATTTTGCTGCGATTCAATTAGAACTGTTTAACTGGCTCTGTCAAAGAAGGTTTACTGCAATGACTTTGTGACAAATATTTACTGACAGAAGTGCAACTTCGAAGGAAAGTTTCGACGCAAAATTAAACCAACATTTTGGAAGGAAGTGCAAGTACGGAAATCGAAGGTCGTCCAAGATCTGTATTTTGAAGGCGATTTGCATACGGAGCAGGGTCAGTTGACTCAACTGTCAACTTTTAAAAAGTGTTGCAACAACTGCCTGCGTCTCTCAAGTTTCTTTAGGCGTTTTGTAGACGGAACCACTTTATTTGACTAACACAAAAAACAAACATTTTTATTAATTTAATTAAAAAAAAAAGTCAAAAGTCAAATCATTTATTTCAATTAGACCATTAAAAGGCACTTTTGAACGTCATTGTAAAATTTGAATCTAGTTGCCCATTCCAAATGGTAGTTTCGTATGGAGAAGAATGGGCAAGAAACTCCATACATACTCTTTTAAAAAAAGGGTGTTTACAATATTTTCATGTACAAGAATGATTATGTTAAGTGAATACGATGTATCTTGTATAAAAATCACTATATTATTATGGTATGCAATAAATTATTTTTTAAACGTTTTCGATAACGTTTATAGTTGCAACAACTGCCTATGTCTTCGCAGTTTCTGAAAGATGTATAAAGATCGACAATAAACAGCAAGTTGCGAGTGGCTTAATGCCGCCATCGGGGCTAAGAGTTACTTCGTCTACGTAACGTCTACAGGGCTTCGATAGACAGTTGTAATTGCCCTTGTGATTGCAGTTGTGATTATAATTGACGTGTTGCAGTTGTGTTGTAATTTACTTATGTTGAAATTTTGATTAAATGACCATGAGTAAACTATTAATTTAATACAAAAGCGTAAAACCTAGAACACAGAAATAAGAAGAGACAACAGGTCTCTCCATTCGCTTCTTTATCGAAATCGAATTAAAGTTCAAGAGTTTTGGAATTTAGGCGAAATGTGGATTTTCTGTAATTTCTTGTCTTTTGAAACATCTTTGAAATTCAAAGATTTTCACGTAGACAACTACCTACATAAATGATATACAAACTTGACATTTTAAAAATGCAATGAGACAAAATAAAATCCATTTGAAGGTACTACTTTATAGGTGGGCGATAGACAAACGAGTGCGCGTACTTTATGACTCGACCATAATTTTCTGTCATGTGTACGCGAACTTTTAGAGTGAAACATGGGCGAAAACGACCGTAGAGTTTAAATTACCGTAAAATGTGGTGAATAAAGATGCAGGGGTAAATCGGGACGAAACTTTAACGGCGATTTTAACATTGAAATAGTATAGTTTGTTGTCAACAAGAACTATAATGAATGACTGAATATATTTTAACATTGAAATAGTATAGTTTGTTGTCAACAAGAACTATAATAAATGACTGAATATATTTTAACATTTTTTTTTTTTTTTTTTATTATTTATTTGCCAATTAAAATTACATAAAGGTATTACATATTTGAGATGATGCAAACATAAACTCATTAGAGTTTTACCGTGCATCAAAATCATCGACTACATGATCTAAAACTAAAACATAGGTAGGTAATATTTACTCAAAGAGGGTATAAGCAAATTACAGGTACAGTAGTACGTAATATTGGCGGGCGAACATCGGCAACCAAGCGGACTAGTGACCGCTTATCTCAAGACTAGTAGGTAGTTGAGGAATGTATTTGGAGATACAGGTTGCTCCTTTATGCTATAATACGATATATTATTATGATTGAATAGGTGTTTTTTTTATTTTAACTTAAGATTAATATTAGCTAATTATTACAATTTTGAAGGAAGTATTGTTTTAATTTATATTTTATGTTTTTATGGGTAATTACGTCCTTTAATGTTGCTGGTAGATGATTTATAAGGTCGGGTATTATATATTTTAACGTTCTCTTGCCGTGTAAGTTCCTGTACCTAGGGAGTAGCAGCTTTGCGTTGGTGACACTACGAGTATTAATTTGATTGTTATATAAAGTTTTTGTTGTCTTATAATTTTCATTAAAAAATTCTTCATTTAAAAGTGCTCATTTTATTTTGTTATTTATGGGTATTATTTTACAGAATTCAAACAGTTTATGGTACTCATGTTTATATTTCGCCTTTATGTTGTCCGGTACAATCGCTTTTAATATACGTAATTGCAGTGTATATATTTTGTCAAGGTGGGTCTTATATGTCCTTCCATAGCTCGATAAACCATAGGATATTACTGATTCGGCCAGTGATTTGTACAGCATTAATAATATTTGATATGGAATTTTATATTTTATCAACGAAAATTTGGCTAGGATACATCTTAATTTATCGCACACTCTATTAATATGTTGTTTCCAACTGAGTCGACTATCAATAGTAAGACCTAAGTAGGTTTGAGTTTCCACGAGATCAATGGAGTCACATTTGCAAGGTTTGGGTACTTTGTTAAGGCTGTTATCATGCATACACTTATGACAGTGGGCGGTTAGCTTAGGCAAGGTCGGGCTTCTATTCTGGCTGGAACTGATGTACATTAATTTAGTCTTTCCAGCGTTTAATACCAAGCCGGCATCATGCGACCACTTTGTGAGTAAATTAAAATCTTCTTGCAGTTGCTGTTGAGCTTCTTCAAGATTCCGTCCAGCAGCAACAAGACAAGTATCATCGGCGAATTGATAGATCTCACACTGTTTAATTACATTGACGAGGCTATATACATAAGCTAGATAATGTAGCGGGCCAATGACCGATCCTTGTGCCGTGCCTTCAGTTACCCTAACTGATTCACTCATCACGTTATTGACTTTGACCATGTATTTCCTCTCGCTAAGATAATATTCACACCAATCTAGTAATTTGCCTCTAATGCCGCTGTCATGAAGACATTCTATCAATCTGTCATGTCTGAGTGTGTCAAAAGCCTTACTGTAGTCTATAAATACTACTAATACGTGATGTTTATCATCTAGGTGTTTTTGAATACTATCAGTAAATTTAGATAACAGCTGCGTTGCATTCTTTTTTGGTTGAAAACCGTATTGTTTATGTGTTAATATTTCATTTTTTTGGTAGAATTCATGTATTTGTTTGCAAATGTATTTCTCAATAATTTTATCAATAGTAGGCAATATAGTAATAGGTCGATAATTATTATAGTCCGTCCGACTTCCTTTCTTGTGGATCGGTCTAACAATTCCTGTTTTAAGTACTGGCGGATACTTCCCAGTTTGTATACATAAGTTAATTAAATTAGAGATCACCGATGTGATTGTAGCACAAACTCTCTTCAGATCAATTGCTCTAATGCCATCTATTCCTGGGGCTTTATTATTGTTCAAGGTCATAATGATCTTTTTAACACTATCTGGCCTTGCAGGCTTCAAACGCATAGATACATTGGCTGGAATTCTGTAATCTGATTTATTTAACAAATTTTGTGAGCATTTAGGAATAATTAGTTTAACGCTTTTATCAAAAGTGTGTGCAAAATTGTTAGCAATGTCTCTAGAAGTTGAGTTGTGTAATGCATTTTGAATAGCATCATCAATTGAATTTTTTATCCTTCCTGTTATTTGATTCAGAATTTGCCAAAGTTGTCTCATATTTCTTTTATTTGATATAATTTCAGATTTAATCTTATTATTTTTAGTTTTATGTATAATAGTATTTGCATAGTTCCTCGCTTTATTATATTCTTGTTTTAAAATTATGTTGCTAGGGTCTTTTATCCATGTTAAAAATAATCTATCCCTATATTCACAGGCTTTGGTAATTTTTAAGCTCATCCATTCATTTTTACTACGAGATGAACTACATTTAACCTTAGTTTTATATTCAGCATTTTTGTAACACTCTTTAAACTGTGTATGTATGTAATTATATAGGGTTATAGGACATTTAATTTCATAAGACTTCGCCCACTGAACTTCATCAAGACTTTTCACAAGGGTATTATGATCTATGCAGGTCATAAATTTAGGAGCAACCTGTATACGCGCGCCAACGCAGGCGAGTATAACAGCGCGATGGTCAGCCAGTGTGGTACCGAGTGCTGCCGCATACAGGTCTTGTGTGCGGGACCGCGCATAAATGTGATCGATACAAGTTTTACTTAATCTCCCATTGCTTATTGCTATTCTTGTGTGTTCAGTGATCCCGCACAAAAGGCCCTTGCTATGTAACATGTTATTGTATTTATGCTTTACAGGATTATCCGATTTCAGATCAATGTTAGTGTCTCCTAACACATAGAGATCGGTGGTGTTAGTGAATACATTTAGCGCAGTTTGAAGTTCGTCAATAAATGAGATTTTATTATAACTAGGTGGTCGGTAAACCGCACACAGATTTGCGACGTAACCCGACTGGGTGGTGATGGTACAGAAGATGCTTTCAAAAAATGTTGTTTTTAAGTTCGTGATATTACACTTATGTTTATTATTAACATACAATATAATACCACCACCCGTTCGGGAGTTTCGCAACTCTGTGTACATTCGGTAACCGCATAGTTGATACAAAGTGCTATTGCTTTCGGATATATTACCTTCAGTTAAAATAATTACGTCGATACATTTATTTGATGTAAACAGCGTTTGTTCCAGGGCCGAGAAGTTTTTGATTATGGATCGAATATTAATATGCATGCACAACAGGTTACATTGACTGTTAGGAATATAATTTAGGAAATCATTAACATTTAGGCAGCTAATCATTTCACTTATATCATTGACACAATAAGACATATTTAATAATAAAAAAATATAAGAAATTTGTACAAGTAAGTCGTTATTTTGTTTATCGTGACATCTTAATCCTTGTGGTTGTCAATTAGTGCGTGTATGTCATTCAAGGTCCGCAAGGTACGAATTTTTTCGCCATCCTCCTTACGAGCTTTGACCAGTCCTTGTTTAAACCATACATACTTGAAATTATTTTTGACTTTTAACTCCTGCTTAGCGCTCCAAAGTAATTGTTTGTGATGTTTGGTCATAGCTTCTCTCACATATACAATGTTGTTGTTATTTACTTCACTCGTTAATACCTCTACAACCGTTGGCTTGATACTTTTTGCGGCACTAATCCAGTTTTCGGGGAGTTTTTCGTTGTTGAGCTCCACTAATATGTTGGCCGACTGCTCTTTGAATCCGTGGAGTCTTCGTGCACTTTTGATCTCCTCTATGGGTTGTTTGAGGTGAAGCGCGATTTTGTTCACAACAAGACTAAGATTCTCATCTTTTTGTTTCGACACATTTGCTATTTCCACGTATTTTGCTAGCTTCTCTTGTTCTATCTCTTGCAGACGTTGTTCTAGACAGCCTACACGGGTTTCTAAATTGCTATTTTTATTAAGTAGTTCCACATTCTTCCGCTCAAGAGCTTTGATGGTTTTCTTGAAAGTTTCGATACACTCCACTGCTTCATCAAGTTTGGCACTATGGAACTGCAAGGAATCAGTTAATTGCGTCATTTCGCTTTTGATCGCTTTTTCAACCTCTTTACTAATATTACTTAGTAACTTTTTTGCATTTATTTGTACTGGTGTTTCGTCATCTTCGTCGTCATCTTCAGGAGTAATGATGGATATGTTTCGTCTCGGAGATTCCTGCTGACATTCTTGGCAAGTCCATTCCAGACTGGGTGCAGCTTTTAAGGCGGCGATCTGCTTATTTGTTAATCCTGTACACTTTGGATTCAGATGCACAATCCTCTCGCATTTACCGCACTCTATACCAGGTAAAGTTTTAGTTATATTTTTCTTACAATTATCACACTTAGACATTTTTTTTTTTTTCTTCTATACTGCGGGTATTACTTTTAGTTAGGTTGATATCGCGCGTGCGTTACAGACGGTAGATCGTCGATGACTCAAATGAAAATGATGAAATAGTATAGTTTGTTGTCAACAAGAACTATAATGAATGACTGAATATATTTTAACATTGAAATAGTATAGTTTGTTGTCAACAAGAACTATAATAAATGACTGAATATATTTTAACATTGAAATAGTATAGTTTGTTGTCAACAAGAACTATAATGAATGACTGAATATATTTTTTTTACGCAGTCCTCTGTACTTCCGCATGTCGAACGGATCGTGGGCTAAAACACCAAAATGTGGGTCCCGGAAAACGTTCAGCGACATCGTGGTAGACCCAGGCTAAGAAGATGGCGGAATAAGCTTGACGTTTAGAGGAGGGATTAGTCCACACTAGCTTTAGAGCCAACCCTCTCTGGGTTGGAAAAGAGAAAGAGAGGCCTTTACCCTGCAGTGGGACAATACCGGATGAAATAAAATATAATATACTAGCTTTTGCCCGCGACTTCGTCCGTGTGAATGTTGGTTATAGTGTAGGCAGACAAGTCGCGGAAAAAAAGTAGCCTATGTCTTGAACTTGCCGCCTAAATTTTGTAAGGAGACTAGTCTAAAATTTATTCTTCCGTTTTTTTTCCTGTTCAATGTTGTTCAGTTTCACGAGTACATTGACCTCCCTTCGGATGTATACCCCCTTTCCGGAACATCCTGTATAAGTATAAGTAAATCACAATAATAAAATTAATAATAAAACGTTTAATTCGACCACAAAGGATCATAGCCACACACATTTATAACAATACCAGAAACACAAAACAATTAAATAAAACAAAAAATATAATTAAAATACACACATTTCTACTGATACAACAATACAACAAAACTACAACAAAACTTATATTTGCGATTGTTTTTAAGAAAAAAGTGTTAGGTTAGTTAAAAAGCAAAAAGAGGTATCTGCCGAAACCAGGGATTGAACCAGGGACCTTTAGATCTTCAGTCTAACGCTCTCCCAACTGAGCTATTTCGGCTGTGGAAAATATGGCGAAATTAACACGTACTATCTGTGTTCAAATTTACATATGACGTAGGTACTTTTATCACTATCCAAATGTTTATCAATATCGACTAAATATTGCATCAGTAATATGTAAACTACATAAATAATAATATTATACGTTTAATGAACACTGTGTTTAAGGAAATATCTCACATAATAACATGCAAATTATAGTTTGACTCACTTTTATTATGACAAAACAGTCTTATTTTTACCCCGACTGCAAGGAAAGGGTTATGTTTTTAAAATAGTTTTCCTTGAGTGACCTCGTAGTAATTTATAATATCACTATCATTACACATTAGGTATTAACTAGCTTTTGAGAATCTCTGTTATCGCGAATGCAGGCGAAGTCGCGTATTAAAAAGTAGTCTATGTCCTTTCCCAAGGTTCATGTTATATGTAGATAACTAATTAATTCATCAAAACTGTTTCATCGTGATAGCGTAACACACTCAGTTTCTTTAGCATGTATAATAATATTAAGTAGAAGTAGTGTTCAGAATTAAGAAGTAATATTAAGAAAAGTAATATTAATAAAAAGAAAGAAAGTGAAGAAGTAATATTAAGTAGAAGTATGAAATAAAGTTAAGTTTTTTTTAAATCTTGTTAATTTAGGAACTTTTTATCTTTTAGACATGTCGAAGTGGTATTCGTTCGGGCTAATATTCGGAACTGCAGTTCTGTTTCTGTATTTTTTTTCGTTTCTATGGAGCTACGTTATCTTTAAGTGCCATTGGCTATATTTTATTATATACAAAACAGGGATTCGTCAAAAAAAAAAAACGCGGATGAAATCGCGAGCAAAAACTAGTCTATTTAATAAAAATGAATCGTTGTTCGTTAGTCTCGCTAAAACTTGCGAACGGTTGGACCGATTTGACAAATTTTGGTCTTGAAATATTTGTGGAAGTTCATGGAAGGTATGGTCCGTAGGTCCGTATGGTGTCGGACGTAAAGAATAGCACCATCCCATATCTTCCCGTGGGTGTCGTAAGAGGCGACTAAGGGACTCACCAGAGAATGGGCAGCAGCGTTCTCTGTGCCTTTCTAACAACCATACTGCGATCGCCAACCCGCCTGCCAAGCGTGGTGATTATGGCAAAACTCCCCCTTGGAGAGGCCTATGTCCAGCAGTGGACGTCTTTCGGCTGGAATGATGATGATGATGATGGAAGGTTTATACGGTAAGAAATTGAAAAATCGATTGTCAGGACAACGTCTGTCGGGTCAGCTAGTAGATTGTAAATAAGGTGTAATTACATGATATTTAGGGTTTCGTTGCCATGCTATCGAGTACCTACAGGCGCTAAGGCAGGATAATAAGTATATTCGCTCACAATTCAGTCAAATAGTTCGACGATGCCTTATATTAGTTTACATATGCTTAGTTCATTTGCCGTGAACTGGTTAACTTAATTTAAAAAACCTTTCTATAAGAAAAGGCTTTTGCTCTTCAGTGAGACAGTTATAGGCTGGTATTACCTATTATTTTATATTATTATTACAGTTATAGGCTGGTATTAACTATGATTTTATTATTTTTACTAAAAAGACAACCAACTTCAAAAACTAAAAAGTGATAAATAACTTTTGGTTTGTATTTTCTGCTTTTTAGTACCCACCTATTTTTTATCATCGAAATCCATTACGAAACGGCAGCAAACCAAAACGTTATTTACGTGTAATTTTTGCTTCTTGTTGATTTTTTAAAAAGTGCTGAATCAATTTCGATAAATTTATTTTATTCACAGGAACACTCCGACGTAGAATGGAAATTCGCTCGCACCCGGCTCTGGATGAGTTACTTTGAAGAGAGTGCCACTCTTCCACCTCCATTCAATATTTTCCCCACGCCCAAGCTTCTTCTCAAGATGCTCGGCATAAGGAAGAAGGATAAAATAAGGAAGATGAAGATGAAAGTAAGTGAACCGTTGAAAAAGCAAATAATTTTAGAAACAAGTATATCTACCATTTCAGGGTTCTGCCCCAAATAGGTGCTAAACGAGGCCTATATTAAGACTCTGCTATCTGTCTGTCTGTCCGTCCGTTTGTCTGTGACAGGACCATTCGTATTAGGCCGACTTGCCCTTGGACGGTATTTTTCTGAATTTCAATAACACACATGTATTCTATGTTTTTCTTTTCGTTTTAAAAGTTAGGTAAGAACTTAGTACTCCATTGTAGGCACTGCAAGATAGAACATGTACCTAGATCTGAATGACATAGTCGCTGCAAGTATTTTCTTTTTAGTTAATGCCACATAGTTTATTATGTAACGAAACTTCACTAAGTAAATGTTTTATTTTCCTGTCGTGATAAGGGTTGCCACCCGTACTTTATAATAAAGTATTGTACGTTATTTCGGGTAGACGTACTTTATACTTTATGAGCAGTACCCCTAGCACGAATATTTGTAGGTTTCGTATCGCAAACGTATCGAGTTCTCGATACGATAACGGAGTACAACGAAAGTAGGAAGCACGAAACACTTTCGAAATAGTATCGAGAGCTCGATACGATAACGTTGGTGACGTCATACTAACGTAAGTAAAGATGGGCAAAATAGAACGAATGATCTTAAATTGAATGAATGTTTCGTACAGAAACTGGATAATTTAGTGATTTTAGGGCATTTAAAACTTTAATACTGTTCAATTTATGACGCAATACGAAGAAACTGCAGAAAAAGTTAATATTGAGTTAGATAAATGGTATAATAAATTAACTTATTACTAAAACGTTGTGTTTGGTTTCACTGTATTCCTAAACGAACGACGGGTGCTCGAAGCTCATTCAAGGTCAACTTTGTTTTAAAGTTAACTTGTGTTTTGTTGTGATTTTGGTGAAAATTTTGAAACTATTTTATTGTGTTAAAATGAGAACCAGCCACCCGCAGTACACCATTATGATAGAATTTATGGAAAAGAAAGTGTATTACATTTAAGATTTTATTGTCTTACGCAATGTTGATTTTAATAGTGTTTCAATGGGATATTTGGACTATGTTTTTGTAAAGTTTAAAAGAGCTAAAGTTTATTTGTATACTCAAGTCAAATAAAGAATTAGGCTAGTCATGTGAAATAGGTATGTAAAAACAAAGTATTGTCAATTATGCCAGTATAAAATAGAAAGATAACATACTTACTATTATTATAATCAATCGCGCTGCAAGATAATAGTACAATGCACTACGTCGTGGGGTGCTTCTTCTGAACATTTTCTAACAAAATATATCCACACAATCACTTAAATTATAATTTTATACTTAAAATAAACTCCGACGAAAGTTTTCTCACTGTCAAATTTACAGTGAATAAACATTCGTGAAACTCGCAAGCCAGCCTTCGACAATTACGATACTATCCGTCATTTTATGCCTTCGTGCTAGCTATCTTCATACAAACGACTCAAGTTACCTTACGAATTCGATACGATGACGATACGAAACTTACATGTATTTGTTCGTGCTCTTAAAATTAGTTTAATTTACGGACACCAGAGGCGCTGTTCAAGTTTCCATACTAAATGCTTACGTTGACGATACGAATGTTTTTTCGATAGTGATTCGTGCTAGGGGTACAGAATAAACTACGTGAAAATACTTTATTTTGCCAGTTTGGACTTTACGAAGGTTTTATTCAACAAAAGAAACAAAGTTAACGGTTTTATTAGCTAACTTCAAAAAAGAAGAAGTTGAGAACCTATTCTTTTTAAAAAAACAAAAAGACAACGCCTTCAAAAAGTAAAAAAAATAACTTTCATTTCGGAAGTCGGTGGCAATACAAAACTACAAACAGAACCAAAGTTGACTTACGATATTGTTTTGTTTTTATTTTGTAAAAAAGACTTAATTAGGTATAGAATGGATCGCATCGATAAAACCTTGCTCCATAAATAATACTTTATTCGCATTTTATTTGCTTCAAAAAAAGGTGGTAACCCTAGTCGTGATGGCCCAGTGATTGGGGCGCCTGCCACTAATGCACGAAGTGGTGGGTTCGCAACTTGGACATTTTTTGGACATCACTGGCATCAGTCACGGAAAACATCGTGAGGAAACCTGTAGGTTGATTCTATAAAATTCAAACAACAACTCGCATTTCACATCGCTATTCACTCTCACTTCGCATATAAAAAAGGTTCAAAATGACCTTGATATATTTTACACTTTGAATCGGGTTCGAGTGCGAAGTGAGCGTCGAAGTGACGGGGAAATTACCTTACAGAATGCCACTTCTTACGTCATCCTCATCTCATACTATATCTGTCAAAATCTCCCTGTCAATTTAGTTCAACTCGCTGGCACGCTCGCAAGAGTGGCGCTAGTGTAAATTCGAATTTTTAACCGAGTTTTTAGAATGCCAATCAAGAAACTCACAGCGAATTCAGATTCGAAGTTTAGAATGAGGTCTTACAGAATCACACCCTTGGACTAGCTGGAGCAAGCGTGGTATGGTGATCAAAACTCGTGCCTTGCATCGTGCCGTGCCTTGTATGAGAAGAGGTTTTTCCTCGCATTGGGACAATTATAGGCTGGTATTATTTGCCTGAATATATGTTCTTTGTATATTATTGTAAAAAACCCGGACAAGTGCGAGTCGGACTCGCCCACCGAGGGTAACGTTCACCCATACAACTATGACCGCGCATACCTCGATGATTGATTACGTACTTTAAATAAAGACTATACTTTTTATGATTTAATTACAAGTGTATAGTTTTTAGAGTTTTCCCTGTGTACTTGTAGTATAAGACGATAATGCTTGCCAAATTTTAAGATCAAAGGGAAGTACCGTATAAATTTTGATTCCCTTGAAAGTGTCGAAATATACGTTTTTTGCGGTATAAACGGAAGGTAACTAGGTAGTTTGATTGTTTCACAGCTTCAAGGGACTGTAGATTTGAGTATATAATAATAATAATAATAATAATAATAATAATATGTGGGGACATTTTTACACACGGCCATCTGACCGCAAACTAGGGAGACCCTGTACTATGGGTGTCAGACAGCTGATATACATACACAAATACATTTTATTTTATAAATACGTACATATATATAAACAACACCCAGACACAAGGCAAACACAAGTGCTCATCACACAAATGTTTACCCTGGGCGGGAATCGAACCCGCAACAAGCTGCGCAGCAGTCGATCGCTCAGCCACTATGCCAACCGTGTCGTCGATGGTTTTAATTTCAACTCGGTACCTCCACGCGTTCCCGAGATAAAGAGTCTTGACAGACAGACGGACAGACAGACTGACAGATAGTCGGACAACAAAGTGATCCTATAAGAGTTCCGTTTTTTCCTTTTGAGGTACGGAACCCTGAAAAGGGAGTTATGTTTCACTGTCCATATTTAACTTTCTCTATATTATTAGACAGTGCGTCCTCTTTAAAATATTACCTTCTCTCAGCGTGAGTCCATAGCCTAATATCCGGTAAAATAACAAAGGTATTAATTACAATCTTTTGCTTAACGCCCTTAATTAAAAGATCCGGAAAATTTTAATGAAAACTTAAGTTATTAAGTAAATAATTCTTTTTTTTTGCGAGTTTATAAAAGTTGTAATGAATAATTTTTGGCCTGGAAGAAATGTCTGAGAAATGTATAAAATAGAAACTTCGTCCTTATTTTTTTTACGCTTACACGGCTAAACAGAAACAGCTTAAAAACAGAGAACAACAGTTGTGTTTGTGTTTTATTGTTATATTCGGTATAACAAAAATATGTAGTTTTCATTTTCCATATCAGTGACTTACAAAATATATTGCTGTGTTTTTTCTTTGGGCGCAGTATCAAAAGGCGTATTTTCCACCACCTATTTGTATTTGGGCTATGACGTAATACTTCTAAAAAATTGCATTTTTAGTATTATTGTACTGATATAAATATAATGTTTTATTGACTATCTTAAAAACTAATTCTCAATGTCTCTTAATACGTAATCCATACCCAATCATCATCATCATCATCATCATTTCAGCCGAAAGACGTCCACTGCTGGACATAGGCCTCCCCCAAGGGGGAGTTTTGCCATAATCGCCACGCTTGGCAGGCGGGCTGGCGATCGCAGTATGGTTGTTACAAATGCACAGAGAACGCTGCTGCCGATTCTCTGGTACGTCCCTTAGTCGCCTCTTACGACACCCTCGGGAGATATGGGATGGTGCTATTCTTTACGTCCGACACCATACGAAATGCACCATACCCAATGCAGATGATTAATTACTAACCATATACTTATATTATAACAAAGCATATGTCAGCCACTGATATTCATAATAAAATTTACATAATTTTCTAACACATCATTTTACAAATAAAACCGTGTGCCTCTTTCATGGGCCGTGACAATTCTTCTGTTACAGTTAATTGAAAATAAATCTGGTTTACACGGCTTTTTTAGAGAAGTAGGAATTATAGAAATGCGTCTACACGAATTCCTAAAGTTACTAACTCCTACCATTCAACAGGAACATAAAGAGAAGGAACATGACGTACGCTACACCGCAGTCATGCGAGCTCTAGTCTGGAGATACGTATCAGCCATGCACAGGAAGATGGATGACGAAGAAGTCACAGAGGATGACATCAACGAGCTGAAGGGAGACGTGTCAGCCCTCAGATACGAACTGCTGGAAGTCTTCGAGAAGAACGGCATGGATGTTAGCTTTACAGATCGGAAAGAGAAGAGTGAGTATTGGGAAATGGAATGTTTTGGGTGGTACCTAGTTTTTGGTAGCTAGTTGAGAAAGCAATCATCATCATCATCTCCTTCATGTCATCATGTCAACTTTTAGACGCCCACTGCTGGGCATAGGTCTCCCCCAAGGGGGGTTCAGGGGGGCAAAGGAATGGCATCTGATACAATGTTTCAGCGTAAATCTGTCATTGAGATTGCCCCTGATCCAAATTAGTTCGGTTCTTCTGCCAATCCAAATACCTGTCTTCAATATGATTACTAAACTACTGTAAGCATGGACTTCTTGGCGTGATTTTAAACGATCCTGGCATCCAGGAGACGTCATATCGTGTACTTCTAGTATCTGATCGGGGCGTAAGCAATATCAAGTAGGTATGGAGATGTCATGGGGAAGGCCTACGTTTAGCAGTGGACGACAAAAGGCTGATATGATGATGATGAAGATATCGTGGTGACTTAGTGGTTAGGTCCCCCACCTCTTATCGTCGAGAGTCCCCAGGAACCCCCAGGAGCTCCCAAGTTATGGGTTCGAAATCGGTGGGCTCGAAACCTTTCTTAGTTAATCTTGGACATCACGGACTTCGGTGAGGATAAAACATCGTAAGGAAACCTGGATTTGTAATAAAATTAAAAGTCTGAAGTCGCCAATCCGCCTTGATCCGCGTGGTGATCATTGTTCGTGCCAACTCTATATGAGAAGAAGCCTTTTCCCTGCAGTAGGACAATAATCCATACTTATACAAGGTGTAACGTCAAATACGCAAAACCTGAAAATAGTTTGATTAGAATAACAAGCAGAATCAATTAAACCACTTTTTAATATAGGTCATATTATACATGTTGCCCTGTCTATTTATTAATAAGTCAAGCCATCACGTGCGCAAACCTGCCAAAATAGGTAAACAAACACAAATGGTTGTCGTCCAATTTAAATTTTCTCATACGCGTGATAATAATAGTTCTTATTTCAATGCAAATACGAGTCTTGGAAAACTAAAACAGCACATAAAACCTTTAAATATTTTTTTTCTCTCAGAATTAGGTTAATTGAATTAAAAATCATTTGGGGTGTCTGAGGTTTTGCGTGTTTAACGTTACACCTTGTATACTTATCCATACTAATATTATAAATGCGAAAGTAACTCTGTCTGTTACGCTTTCACGATGAAACGGCTAAACCGATTTTGATGAAATCTGGCATGAAGATCGATTTAACCCCATGTAGATAACCTTGAAGCATTATTGTCAGAAAGACTGAGTTTAGTATGCGAACGGTCGCGCGTTCATAAAAGTTCCAAGAATTGCACACCAGTAGAACAATTCTGTAACAATCTCCCTCGGTGAACGCCTAGGTAAAGTGAGCTGTCATCCATCCCGATGCTAGGGATTTACAAAGCAGACGGACGGATAACAGCTCACTTCACCTAGGTGTTCACCGAGGGAGATTGTAACAGAATAGACATACAGATATCTTAACAATTTTCACTTCACTCACAGTGGTCCTCGGGAAACGCATGAAGGTATGGGAGCGTCGTCTGATGAAGGACTTCCAAGTGGCTCCAGTGGCCGTAGAGGATGAGAAACCAGCTGATGAGGATGGACTGTCTAGGTTCAGAAGGATCGCCAAGATGGCTGTTGCAAGCACCTCTAATTCTAAGTGGGATCAAACACTTGCTGTTACTGGAATTTCGTAAGTATTTTTAAGTCTATGTTACCTATTTTGAAGATGTTCTTTTGTTTTCCATATTAAGACAATAGTTCAAGATCCCAGAGTCATCAGATTTACGTCATTTTAGCACGGTAAAAGAGGGTACTATAGAGGTTTTTTCTATGGGTCTTTGTTACCTGAAAATAAATGGTTTTATTATTATTTATTATTATTATTTAAAGCGTCTGGCTGAACTTATGACCCACGGAATCCCACCAGGTCCCAGATCGGTCGCTGTCGCAGTAGAGAGTCGTTCAAGAATCAACAGAATCTACAGCGAGCTATGGAGGAGGCTAGGAAGCTGGTGCTCCGGTCGCCACTACCAGGTAAGGTGTTGTTCGGAAGTTGATGAATTTTTAGAAGTCAACAGACCTAGTATGATACTAGATCTATCAGTTTAACACAGTAATTTTTCTAAAAGTGGAAAAAAGGTGGTTCTTGAGTTATAAGCTTGATAGGAGACGTGCAGACAGATACCTATAATGTTGTCTGTTAATAATGAGGGATCGAATAATCGTATGCATATTTATCTAAAATTTATTTGTCACTAAGAAACTACGAATGCGTATTCTATAATAAAATTATTTGAAAAAAAGCGATGCATTTCCGCTTAGTAAAAATGGATACGACGTATAGAAATAATTGATTTAAAAAAAAATACCTACGCACATAAAAATATCGGAATCGTGGTATTTTTTCAATACCAAAGTCCATTATTCCACGCAAAGCCACATTACATTATAAAGGGTACATTTCGGAAAGGGAGGAATTAAGTTGTGCAATTCCAAAGCTCACTTTCCGAAATGTACCCTGTCAGGGTACATTGCACAACTTAATTCCTCCCTTTCCGAAATGGTACATTTCGGAAAGTGAGCTTTGGAATTGCACAACTTAATTCCTCCATCCCCATTCCATCATCGGACGAGCAGAGATACGGCGAAGTGTCACAGCTACTTACATGGTTGAAGTTCCACGTTTTCGAAGAAAGCGCTTTGCTTCCACATTTATTGTGCGAAATGCCAGACAATGGAATTTACTGTCCGCCTCTCTCTATTCCCCGATAAGTATAATCTGGATATTTTCAAGTTACGGGTGAACCGGTTCATCCTAGGCAAGCGTGATCCACCTTAGGCCGCATCATCACATTGCGGCGATGGCGGAAAAGGCAAGCAATAATATAAAAAAGGGAACACATAAAGTTTAGGCTAAATCTAATTTATCAGGTCTCTGGTTATAATGCGCAGGAACAATGTAGTCAAGAAAGAAATGAATAGAAATTAAAAAAAAACTCAGAAACAAAAGCTTTTGCTATCGGTGCCACAAAGTCCAGAACAGCTGCCAAGTCCAAGTTCTTATATATTCATTTGGCACTGACTAAAATTAACTTGTATTATTTCAATACCGAGGTTGCGTTTCTCTTAAAATATTATTTTCTAGAAAACAGTTCACTAAGTGCTTTAAATGGTTCAGATACTGAAGTTATCATTTTTATTCTTGTGTAACTTGCACTTTCATAACGAATGTTTATTTTATTTGACGACACGGTTCGTGCAGTGGCTAAGGGGTTGGCTGGTGTCATGTCGCGGGTTTGATTCACGGAACAAATATTTGTATGGACTACAGTTACGTTGTCTCTGATCTGGTTGTTTAATTTTTTTTAACGTTACCCTATATTAGGAATTTCTCATGTATCGTGAGTGCGTTTACCGTTTTTATATAAACTCACATACACAAACAGTCAGACCTGGAACTACTACCTGAAGCCTGTAGGCCATACAAATTTTGTTCCGTGAGGGAATCGAACCCACGACACGCAGCGCAGCCAATAGGGTATTACACCCATTTTTGAAAAGTGTCTCAATGAAATTCTGTAGTGCTAATATGCCACCAAAAAAAAAAAAAATTTTATTCAATCAATAAGTGCCATAAAAATGCATCTAAATTTTAAATTTTCAAATTTCGCGCGTAGTTTGGCGAAAGCGCCTCTTACTGGACGCCATATTGTTCAGCGTAAATGACGTCAGTTCGTTTTGTATCAAATGAGCTCATAGTAAATATGATAATTGTATATCATTTAAAAATAATTAAAAGCATATTTTGTAATAGGTGTAATAATGAAAAAATTACTTTGGTTACGAAAATAATAAAAGTACAAAGCCTATATTACGCCAATCGGTTGACTGACAGTTGACAACTTTTTGTTTACACAGCCGTACGGCGTAATAACATGGCCGCTACTATTTCACGGTGTTTTATAACAGATTAAAAATACTGAAAACTTTGAATTGAATTTAAAAAATTGTTTTGTTATTTTATGAACTAAAACTTATATTTGCCGACTGCTTTATGCCTAAACTGTCTCAATAACATATTTATAGATTTTTTCTCGTACAGAGTAAAATACCCTATTGCTTAGTCACTGCGCCAACAGTGTCGCCAAAGAATTTATAATTGTATGTTTGTAAAAGCACCTTAATACAGGATAAACTCCTGGTATTTGCCTCACACTGGGAATTTCTCCTGTACTTAGGGCCGTTAAAAAAAACAATATGGGGAAACACAGTATTTACGGTTTTCACAGTATTCACATTTTTTCACGTACAATGGTCTATCTTAAGGACTAAGTGCGGAAACCAAACCCCCTTACATAGAACACAGTATTCTCTCAGTTACGTCATTGCATTTACTTCTCCTCCTAACCGTTGGTACCTTATCTACTTACCACAGTTACCTTCTTCTTCTCCTAGTTCTAAGTCTATTGATGTAAAGCTGTGTAAAACTTTTTTCCCGCAGTTGACTACGATAGTCTATATCGACATAACTAATCATCATTTGGTCAGCAGGTTCAAGAGCGGGAACTCCAATAGAGATGCCAATCAGTCCGGGACACACTCTTTTGGAACTGATCAAGGATATATCCACGGAGGTTGCAGAATCTGAACCGGAACCGACTACATCACCCCCAAAATCTCCTTGGAAACCACCAGGTAAGTAGAAATATTTGAATCATCTAGACACAGGCAAGTGCAAGAACGTCACTAGCTGATGACCTAGATGGGGACAAGTTCTTATATGGAGGATAGGAAAAGGCATATGACATGAAGCTTTTGGAATCTCTACGCCCCTGGACGTGTGTCAAGCTTAGTTTGGAAACGCACCCCATACGCTCATTAATCTAAGGATCGCTGTACACATAAGCGGGTCGGCACAGTCGGTTCGGCATACTCCGTACAACTTTTGATAACGTTGGCGTTGTATTGAATAAGGCGAATCGACTGGGCCGTCCACTTATGTGTCTAGCGATCCTTATGATTCTTATCGAGTGGCTAGTTAACCACTGGCCAAAACATAAATCAAATTCGGGTAGACAGCTAAACCAAAATCGTTTTTGCGATTTTCTTTTTTGAGAGAACATCACAATCGCCACACCTTTGCCAGCCTATCGGCCTTTTAATCGGGTACATTTCGGAGGATATGCTTTGGAATTGCACAACTTAATTCCCCTATCTGCATTCCATTATCGGGCGAGCAGATATACGGCGAAGCGTCACCGCTATATGGTTGAAGTTCCACTTTCTCGAACCAAATGCTTTGCTCCCACATTTGTTGTGCGAACTGCCAGACTGTGGAATTCACTGCCCGCTGCTCTATTCCCCGATACATATAAGTAATCTGAGTATCTTCAAGGCACGAGTGAACCGGTTTATCGTAGACAAGCGTGCTCCACCTTCACCACCACTTAAGATCAGGTGAGTTGCAGCCAAACGCAAGCCTATAAGATTATCAAAACCGCTACCTGTTCTAAAATCTGCTTCACTCCACATAGGAGAAGAAGGAGCAGCAGGTGTAGCAGCAGGCGCATTACTATCAGCAGCGGATGCTCGCAGCAGACCAGTGTCTCCTAAACCTGCCGTCCCCACTCTTGCCATATCACCTGTTCCAGCCAAATCGCCGGCACCGACACCAGTTCCTGCTAAGGTATGCTTTACAATTCTTCCTTTATTTCATATCGTTGCTCCAAAAAATCTGATTGAAACGAGTACCTCTCTTTACGATAAGGCTACCTAGAAAGACACAGCAGTCCTTGCCTTGAAAGATAGGAACAGCATCACGGTCTCCAAAACGGATTTGACTAGACTCCTTGTTTTCTATCCTGTATAGAGGAGGCTTGTGTCCTGACATTATAAAGATGATAACGATTATCCAAGGTATTTATTTGACTACTGTGCAATAAATCCTTTGATAATTATCGAATTTACAGTATTTACACAACAATAAAATATATACAAAGCTTTTTTTATAATAAAAATAAATAATAGTATGAGCTTAACTGTCCATCAAGCAGACCCAATAATTAAACAATCGCAAAGTCACTCCAAGAGTGACATGACCGCACAAATGGAAGAGGAGCTCATAGGGCACTAAAAAACTCGTCCACATCGTTCTCAATGGAACAAGTGCCCAAAATGCTAGTAGCATTACCACGTTATGTAGCAATGCTAATTCTTTGGCCCAAGAAAAGACCAGCCTCGTGGCACAAGGTCACGTGAAGAGTCGTTCAAGCGCTTAGCTATGACCCAAAAAACAAGGTGAACTCTCGGGCCCCATGGCCCTAGTGTTTAACCCCAAACAGCTTAAACAAATAAGACCAAGAACGTTGTTATATTTACGCCGTTTGAGGTTTTCGGCACCTGTAGCAATAGAATCATTCGTTAGGAATATTGCAGTATTGTGTGTATGGCATTTTCTATTTTCATTTTCACAAAGTCACAGTGCTCGGTGCTCGTACAAAGGGTAACAAAAAAAAGAAGTGACAGACAGAACTGAAATAAAACAATACAAACTTTAATAACCTTTTTATTAATTCACATATCTGACATTTAAATTCATATAAAGTAGTATCATAAAAGATGAAATTCGCGTAAACAATAATTAGTTTTCTGTGACACTTTTAATTTTTGCTGTAGTTAACAAACAAGCTACACGCAGACTTAATTTGAAATACATTTTCAGTTGAAACTAGTGACGATTGAAGTTTGCGCTGTTTTTATTTAATTTTTAATGAATGAAAACGAATATGAGGCGAGTTTCCTGGTTTTTGATAAAGTGTTAGCGAGAATTATTTAGTTTTGGTATGGTTCTATGGTGTTTCGTTAAATCTGTGAGTGTGCAGTAGTAAATCAGCACAACATTGGCAAACCTCTAATGAATACGTGAGTTTGTTACGCTGATACGACAAATAACGAGGACTCACTACGCCACCACTACGTTAATAAACGTGGCCTAGCTACGCCTCTACGTTAATAAACGTGGCCTTGCGACGCCACCACGTCAATCTACGAGAAGTATCCTGGCCACTGTGTCAATCTACGAGACGTATCATGGCCACTGTGTCAATCTACGAGACGTATCATGGCCACTGTGTCAATCTACGAAGCCTAGCTACGCCATTATGTCAATCTACAAAGCTTAGCTACGCCACTACGTTAATCTTCGAGGCGTAGCTATGCCACTACGTCAATCTACGATGACAAGCTACGCCGCTATATCGTTCTACGAGACTTAGCTATACGGCACTACGTACCTAAATCTACGAGGCCTAACTATACGCCACTACGTCAATCTACAAGGCCTAGCTATGCCAATACTTCAATCTGCGATGACAAGCTACGCCGCTATATCGTTCTATGAGACCTAGCTATATGGCACTACGTAAATCTACGAAGCCTAGCTATATGCCACTACGTCAATCTACAAAGCTTACCTACGCCACTACGTCAATCTACGAGGCCTAGCTATGCCCCTACGTAAATCTATGTGGCCTAGCTATCCCACGACATCAATCCATGAGGCCTAGGTACGCCTCTACGCCAATCTACGAGATTGACGTAGTGGCGTATAGCTAATACGCCACTACGTCAATCTACGAGGTCTACCTGCACCACTATGATCTATGCTGTAGCTAAAAAAGTCAGACCTTACATCATGTTCCCATAATATGATGTCGTGATAGCCCAGTTGTTCAGGTGCCCACACAGTATGAGCTTGTGGGTATGTTACCGGGCAAGTACCAAAGGGATTTTTTCAATTTCAATATAGTTACTTAGAAACTACCTATATATACCTTCCACACATATAACTACATATAACTATACCTATATCTTGAACATCACTGACATCGGTGACGAAAACTATCGTAGGGAAACCTGGTCATAAAATTAATATTAGCCTGAAATCGCTAATCGTGTCTTCTTTGAATTGACGTGGCCTAATAGGAAGGAAAGGAAGCTGGTAAATAATAAAAATAATACCAGCCTATAATTGTCCCACTGCTGGGCAAAGGCTTCTTCTAACACAAAGGAGAATTGATCACCACTTGCTCAAAGTGGATTAGCGATTTTAGCCTAATACCTATTCATTTTTAGCCAAGCTGCAAACTGGTATTAACTAATTATTTATTTGTGTCATGGCGTCATGTTTGTTTAGACCCCGCCGGCGGGTCCATCACCGGTGCCCGGTGCATCAAGAGTCGCCAGTCCAGTGCCGACAACCACCAGTCCACCTGGCGAAAGAACCACCTCACCGCAACCAGGTAAATAATGTCACAATTTCCCTTTATTTATTTATCATCCGTTTCACGTTTCCCCATTTCTACCCGTGGGTGTCTTAGAAGGCGACAGAGGGATACTGACGCAGTAGCGATGGCTGATGGGCAGTAGCGTCCTTCGGAGTAACATAACACCTTGACCAAGTCCCCTTAAATAAAGATATAAAAAAAAAAACATTAACACCTACTGCGATCGGTCAAGCAGCTGAACTTGGCCGGGCGGAGATTTATTTCCAGCATTGGGCGTTTAGACGCGAGGTTGACATGATGATCAATCATTACAGGTTTTTTTAGGGTTCCGTACCTCAAGAGGAAAAAACGGAACCCTTATAGGATCACTTTGTTGTCCGTCTGTGTGTCTGTCTGTCTGTCAAGACCCTTTATCTCGAGAACGCGTGGAGGTATCGAGAAAAAACCATATACTCAAGTCTTCGGTCCCTTGATGCTGTAAAAAAATCAACCCTCTATGTTGACGTGAAAAAAAGATACGGCCGTTTATGTCGCAAAAAACGCATTTATAATATTAAGTAGATTAAAGTATGGATTAGTATAGAAGTATGAATATGTACCTAGAAATATGTACGGAACCCTCGGTGGGCGTTCGTGCGAGTCCGACTCGCACTTGTCCGGTTATTTTCCATATGCGACAGCTCAATTAGTTAATTTTATCAAAACATATTTTGACTTTAGCTAAATTTATAACAAGTCACAAAACCATCCACCAAGTTCAATTCTTGTGGACTCCCTCTGAGAACAACTGAGAAGGTCCGTCTCACTAACTATAACCCCCCATTTACACTCAGCCCCTGCCACTGCTCCTGCTGCTGCCGGAAATATTGTCTTAAATACTTCTGCGCGAGTATCGAAGCGAGTGAGTGTTCACACTCAGCCTTCATAGTACTTTATTGAACGAGGGAGCGTCGGGCAATGGCAGCGGCATGAGCAGTGGCAGCGCGAGTGACCTATTTACATTCTCGCGCTGCCCACTTCCCTGCTCACTTCCCTGCCCAACAGGGCTGAGTGTAAACGTGGTAGGTTAAGCGCGAGGAGTGCACGCATCAGTGGCGCCTCTCTTAAAAGATTGATCCGCCCACACGGCTCCACCAGCAGCGTTAATTTAAAGCAGCGATGCTGTGTTCTAGTTTAAAGGGTATAAAGTAGGTGCTTTAGAGGTATGATTAACAGAGTAGAAAGTTCTTCATCCTCCATTGAAGAGGTAGGATCCTCCGACCAGCACGCGTAGCATGACCACGCTATGTCTACGGAAGAATAGACATACTGACAGCAAGAATAGACAAGTCAGTACAGTTTGTCTATTCTTCCGT
This sequence comes from Charanyca ferruginea, assembly GCA_947361185.1. Taxonomy (NCBI): domain Eukaryota; kingdom Metazoa; phylum Arthropoda; class Insecta; order Lepidoptera; family Noctuidae; genus Charanyca; species Charanyca ferruginea. The sequence continues at coordinate 18,262,426 of OX376065.1, read as the reverse complement.
CATGCTACACGTGCAGATGGTTGTAGTCGGGATTTTTATATTATATGCTAATGTCGCGGAGAACTTTGCTTGCGGGATCTAGGAAACGTCAGTTGTAGTACGCATCATGTGCGATAGATGTCGCTACAGAGCTATTAAAGATGTTATTGACAGCACATATAAAACTGTCCAGCTTTGTCTCTGAAATGGCAACGCATTTGAGGCCTCAGGTATTGGCGACGTCTACGCGATTCATCGGGATTTTTTTTTTCAATGACATTAGCAAAAATCTGGCCAGGTGCGAGTCGGACTCGCGCACGAACTGTTCCGTGCCATTATCTATACAACATTAGACACTATATTAAAACCTTTTTTTTAATATCATGCAAAAACACGCGAAAAATTACGTTTGTTGAATGGGGCTCCCATTCAACAAACGTGATTTTTTAATTATTTCTAATGCAGTTTTAGCGGCAACAGAAATACATTATCTGTGAAAATTTCAACTGTCTAGCTATTACGATTCATGAGATACAGCCTGGTGACAGACAGCCAGACGGACAGTGGAGTCTTAGTATTAATAGGGTCCCGGTTTTATCCTTTAGGTACGGAACTCTAAAAATGAAAAGGAAGTACTTGCATTTTCTTGGCCATTCTTCATGCCATTCCATTCTACCCATACTTCGTTTGATAAATGATGTTCTAGATACGGCAATGAGACGTATATTAACGGCTAAGCCTGTTTTCCATTCTCAACAAAGATGTTTTTTGTTTTGGCAACATGCCAACATATAATATATCCTGTGGGCGTCGTAAGATACCACTTAGGGAGTCTTTCTGCAGAATGAGTAACTAAATCGCTCTGACATTAAATGATGTGATAATAATTAATCAGTACTACTTGTACGCTTTGGCATAATATCTTGCTTTAAAAAGAAATATGATGACAGAGAGGACGTTTATCCGATTCATGGCCAATGACACCCCAGGCGCGTCGTAAGCAAATATCACGTTAAGCCCATGACGCACCTGTTGCGTCACATCGAATTTATCTAAAAACAGATTTAAAAAGATTGAGATGAAGAGAACTATCACTTTAATACATCACAGAGGGCCAATGACGCTCTAGGTGCGTCATCCTTGATGTAGGCATATGACGCTTGACGCGACTTCGTCCAATGTTCGGGGCCTGGCTAAAGTATGTATTTAAATGGTGGTGGTAATGAAACGGTTAAAAAAGTCAAGCTTTTTCAAAATTTGCCGGTGGATCTGTCAGGGGGTCAAACTACTAATAAATAAAATAATAATAATAATATGTGGGACATTTCACAAATGGCCATCTGACCTCAAACTAGGGAGACCCTGTACTAGGGGTGTCAGATAGCTGAAATACATAAACAACACCCAGACACAAGGCAAACACAAGTGCTCATCGCACAAATATTTACCCTGGGCGGGAATCGAAACCGCAAGACGCTGCGCAGCAGCCGATCGCTCAGCCACTGCGCCAACCGTGTCGTCAAATATGAACAAGTTTCTTGTAGGGCTAACTATTAAAGGGCTAACTATTATAGGGCTTACTTTATAGATCTAACTATAGTAGGACTACTCCGAAGCAAGAAAAAATGGTCCTCCATACATTTTAATCGTGTTCTAGCATATTTCTGAAGGGAACTACTGATTTTGTTTATATTTTAGAGTTTGTCCCAAAATAAAAGTGGTTCATATCATGAATACATTCACCCCTTGAAAGATCCCTAGTGAATAAAAAGTCATGTTTTATAAAATACTAGCGGGCCTGGCAGACATTGTACTGCCCTTTTAATAAAAAAGTCCTACAATTCGACTGCAGCGCCACCTACTGGGTCTAATTGTGATTCTAAACCATTCTCGAATCCACTGGAACACACACAATATAATTCATCGAAATCGGTACAGCCGTTTAGGAGGAGTTCACTTTCATACACACGCACAGAAGATTTTTATATACAGAATGAAATATAATTCATTAGCAAACTTTTAAGGAGTGGCTCAGACCATGAACTTGAACAACTTTCATTATGGAGCCAACGAAAACAGGGCGAAAAAATAACCAGCTGTTCCATACAGAAGTGCAATAGGTACTCGACCAAAATGTATGGAACAGCTTCTTTTTTTCGCGTTTTTTGGGTTGGCTCCATAATGAAAGTTGTTCACGTTCGTGGTCTGATTCACTCCTTAAAAACTTACTAATTCAACTTCACCCTGTATGGATAAACCGTTCGCTATTCGCGGAGAAGCTCGTGGCCAACTAAAAGTCGACGGACATGATGGTTAAGCTTGCCGCGGTTGGTCTAAGGATGGGTGAGCATCCATTTCTTAACGAGACCCCGACGTGCCCCGGAAAGTTCGTAAAGCTGTTGGTCGCGGCTGCCATTTATAGATCTTTGACAGTCATTATAGGTAGTCAGGAACTGCATCCGGTTAGATTGGAAGTCGACCCCAGCTAGGGTTGCCACCTTTTTTTGAAGCTAATAAAGTATATTTAGATTCTAAGGTAAAAAAATAAAGTACATCGTCTGCAAATAAAGTATTATTTCCGGAGCAAGGTTTATCGATGCGATCCATTCTACAATCAAAAAACTTTTCTACAATAACAAAAATAATTTCGTGAGTCAACACCACACAACCAAAGTTGAGTCACGAAATTTTTTTTGTAGAAAATTTGTATTATATCTTTCTACTGACTTCCGAAAAACTATTTTTTACTTTTTAGTTTTTGAACGCGTTCTCTTTTTATAAAATTATATCGCTTTTTAGAAAGAAGAGGTTCTCACTCAACCTCTTCTTTTTTTTGAAGTTAGTTAATAAAACCGTTAATTTTGTTTCTTTTATTGAATAAAACCTTCGAAAAGTCCAAATAGGTAAAATAAAGTATTTTCACGTACTTTATTCCGCTCATAAAGTATAAAGTACATTTACCCGAAATAACGTACAATACTTTATTATAAAGTACGCGTGGCAACCCTAACCCCAGCGTACTTAGTTGGGAAAAATAGTTAGTCAACTCGGGGTGTTTCAAACAGTCGGTTAACGTTAGATACGGACGGTTAAAAGTTACTATGACGTGAGATGTATAACATAATTATTATTACCTATGTTAACTGTAACGGGTTGTTTCATGACACGAAAATTCGTCAGTTAAAGTTATTGAAAAAGAGTTTCCATAATATTTTGAAGTTTGAAGTAGCTGTTCGACAACACAAAATTACGTTGACTGGTCGGTTATGGTAATAGTAACTTTTTGACGTATAATTTTGTGAAACAACCCATTTTTTTTGATTTGACGATAGTTAGCGCCATTTTTGACTATTACCGGTCAGTAATGGTTAGTTGAAGCAACCCCCCCTAAGTTGGAAAATAGTTATTCAAGTTGGAAAAAAGTAACGTCACATTTTACTATAGCCCTCAGATTATGAAACAAAAGGCAGATAGACCGTGCGGAACACTGAGAGTGAAGCCAAAAACGCAAATACAAATTCAAAAGTGAATACCCACTATCTCGTGATTGTATCCGCTTTTGAATTTGTATTTGTACTTTTATTTTTTATTTTTAACGATGCGGCGTTTCGTGCTATACTGACTCGTGTCAGTATAGCACGAAGCGCGTTGTAGGTGTTCAATTTAGAATTTGTATTTGCTTTTTTGGCTTCACTCTGTGTTCCACGCTGTCTATCTGCCTTCATTCATACAAAATCTATGGGAGAATAGCGATTTGATAGTTTAAAAAAAGTATATTAATTGATAAGTGGTGTCAAGTACCCAATTCCGATACCTATAACTACACTATACTATTATTATTATTATATTTAGCCTGTACTGTCCCACTGCAAGGCAAAGACCTCGCTCCATTCCTTCCATCGGTCTCGACTTTTAGCTATTTCTTAAGGAAGATATCCAAGTCATCCCGCCATCTCTTACGTGGTCTACCGCGGCCCCGTCTCGTCATTTCAGGGCACCAATTTTGGTATTTACGGGCCCATAGGTCGTTCGGCATGCGGCAGACATATCCAGCCCAGTCCCATTTAAGCTGGGCAGCCTTTTGAGCTACGTCAACGATCTGTGTTTTGGAGCGCAGTATGGTATTACGAATGCGATCGGTTAATTAAACACTGTATACTGCTCCATAGACTATAGTATCCATAATATTGTTTATTAATTACTACATAACTAGTGACTGTCTGTGGCGTTCGCCTGTCTATGCAAGATTAATGGTTATTGCCTATATCCAGTCTTCCCTACAAATTGGGTTATGATACCTACATAGTTTAGGGGTTTGTTTCAATAGTTCAATGATCGGGGAGAGGTCAATGATCTTTCGCGATATTTCTAATAGTACCTAGGTAAATAAGCGGGATTGGATACGGTGACAGTAAAAAAAATAAATACAAACAATTTTTGGTCAGAAAAAGTTTTGACTTTTGTTTGCGAAAGCTGGTACACACCTGGTCGCGCCTTTTTAGGGTTCCGTACCCAAAGGGTAAAAACGGGACCCTATTACTAAGACTTCGCTGTCTGTCCGTCCGTCTGTCTGTCACCAGGCTGTATTTCAAGAACCGCGATAGCTAGACATTTGAAATTTTCAAAAATTAGGTAAGTATTTCTATTGCCGCTATAACAACAAATACTAAAAACAAAATAAAATAAATATTTAAAGGGGGTCCCAAACAACGAACGCGATTTTTTTGCCCTATTTTGCTTGATGTCTAATGTAGTATAGATAATGGTACGGAACCCTTCGTGCGCGAGTCCCACTCGCACCTGGCCAATTTTTTTCCTATTTTTACATTTTACAAGAATAATTGACGGATATTTAAGTTTTGATTATAATTATTTGCCATTTAGAAACTTGTCTATTCTATAATAAGAACTTAAAATAAAATAATATTTATTATAAAATTATTAAACTTTTGTACCTGGCATACAACTGGTTATACAAGAAACTTGTTAATTTTGTACAGATCCAAGCCCTTTGAAAGCGAAACGTGTGCCCGGAGAATCTTCTCCACCAAAAGTGATCAAGAGAAAGTCTCCAGGGCCACCCTCAGCGTCAGGAGATGAGCCGGTGAGAACCGTTATTCTTTTTTCAGTCATTTCAACATTCCGAGGCATAACTACACGGTATAGTCGGAATGCACGTAAAGTCGTTGGTCCCGCTTGTCTTTAGTACATCTTTAACAGTTGTTACGGATAGTAAGGTGCCGGAAAGTTTGACATCAGTATGTCTATTCTGTTACAATCTCCCTCGGTGAACACCTAGGTGAAGTGAGCTGTCATCCGTCCGTCTGTTTTGTCAATCCCTATCAAATCAAATCACATTGAACAGACACCGTGAACCAAAAGTTTGCTTCATTTCGGTAAGAGTTAGAACTAAAGTTCGCTGCAACGCTGAAACAGTAGTCTAACTAAACTATTAAAACATGCAGCGCTAGATCGCTATAGGCTTTAGTTTTCTCGCGACGAAAACGTCGTAAGCGCCATGAATTTCATGACGCTTACGCGTTTCGTTCAATGTAGTGTAACAACAAGTCGCTCCTATAGATTACACCGCAGAAGTGACACAGTTTTTGTACACACGGCTACACATCAAGCTATACGTTTCCAGTATAAGCTGACCTCGCATTGTACGGAAATCCTATACAATGTGAGATGAAAATGAACCGCCGAAATGTATGTACGCGCATAATTTTCGAACGACTGCACCAAATTGGATTTTGTTTTTAACCGACTTCAAAAAAAAGGAGGTTCTCAGTTCGACCCGTATGTTTGTTTGTCCGCGATTATCTCCCGTTTGGCTGAACCTAATTTGATGCGGTTATCAAAAAAAATTGTTACATTCTGGAGAAGGTATAATAGTTTAGTATACAGTTATACAATAAATACATTTTTTTTTAAATGCAATGAAATATATGTATGAGGAGTCGGAAGCCATATTTCTTCTTTGCGATTATTTTGCACAAGTTTAATCTGTAAAGTTATTTAGGTAAAAGTCACAATTTACTTATTTTACATCTATTCTACACTATTATGAATAACACACAATATGCTATCGACAAACTGAACAACAAAATAGGTACAAATGTATAGTGCGTATCTGCCTCTTTTATTTTCATTACTCTATGTTTAGTATTGCAAAATGGCGGCGCTCGGCAACCCGATTCTCGTGAGCATTTTCACATCGTGAAAAACATTCAATCAAAAAGTTTTAAACGTTTTTCTGTTTACTTACCGATGAAATGTTATACCAGCACATTTTTTGATGTTCTGGAGTGTTTACGGCAGTCTTTAGGAACACAACCAGGCATTTTGATATAGGTATTTATGCAAGCAAAACACGACTCGTCTCTACGGGCGTTGGATACTCACTGGCCAGTTGCGGTACGGCGTACCGCAAAGCGTGGCGCAAAATCATGCAACGCGTTGTATTCTCTATACGTAGTAGTAGTACCTCATTGTCAAATCAAAATCATTTATTTGCGTAAATAAGGTACGGAATGTTGTTATAAAATAGTATGTTGCTCTCTTATTCTGCCATTAATTTCAGCGTGCAAATTTTACATAATTACTATTATCTATAGAAAAATTAATTGGTTTGAATTGGGCATGCATTAAATAAACAAAGTATCAAATTGTATTAAATTCGGTATTAAATTGTATTAAGTTCCTAGTATCGGGACGGATGACAGCTCACTTCACCTAAGTGTTCACCGAGGGAGATTGTAACAGAAAAAAACATACAGGCAGAAGGTCGGATGACAGCTCACTTCACCTAGATTTTCACCGAGGGAGATTGTAACCTAATATCTCTACTGGTCTTAATAAGGGGTGCTGTGGTACTCAGTGACTGGATTGTGGAAGTCAGATAGGCAGTGGCACTGGTATTCAGCTGTATCCGATTAGACTGTGGAAGCCGACGCTAACATAGTTAAGAAAAGTCTAGGCAGCATGCAGCATGAGGATAAAATGGATCTCAAATCTCAAATCTGCTGGATCTCAAATCTGCTGGATAAAATGGAGTAAAGATCTATGGAACTACTTTAAGTAACCGTGATAGCAAAACACGTTCTTCTGTGTGACCGATAAAGTATAATTCTACACTATATACATATTAAGCTAAATAGTTTATTTGTCTGAACGTGCTAATATTATTTTTCTCATAGGATGGATTCTCTTTCTCCTTGAGTGTTATAGGCTATATAGCAAAAAACAAAACAAACTCTTTAGCTTTATATTATTAGTATAGATTTAATACTACATTGTGAGTACCACAGGCCCTAGAAAAACCTGACGACGCCGAGGCTAAACCAACAGAAGTCATAGCTGTGGCAAGACCAGTTGTTCCTGAAATTAAACCTGCAGATGGAGCTATACCTCCTCCACCACCGCCTGTGAAAGCAAAGGTAAGAATCAAAATCAAACACATAGAAATAACTATAGGTAGGTGTTTTTTGTGTAAATATAGTTTTGGAGAATATACCAGTTAAAGTGAATTTATAAGCGGTTAAGTTTGAAAGCATTACCCACAAAAGAATTTTTATAAAGAATAATCTAAAAATAATTGGACCACATGACATAAGAAAAATTACCAGAGTTACATCTGTTATTTTTCTTGTTAACGTTTTGGTGACTGTTCATTTGCGACCGTTACGAAAACATCTTGAAGGAAGATACATTTTAATAAACTTAATTATAATAAATGATTTATCTGCCTGCCTCTTGTCCAAAATCTTTTAATTTGTCTTCATAGGCCCCACCAGCGCCTACAATGGAGGTAACACCTAGCACGCCTCCAGCGCACGCTCCATCACCCCCCGAAGCTTCCAGCAAGCCGCCGTCGCCCCCTAAGGTCGCTCCACCACCTCCGACGGTTGCGTCGCCACAGCCGTCAGCTTCTGCTACAGATGCTGTAAGTATTTTAACATTGAAGTCTTAATTTTTATGAAACTTAGGATTCTAAGATATATGAAATACCTATAGAAGACCAGGGTCTTCTAGGATCTACTAAGGATGGCTCATTAGGCTCCTGCCCTAATTATAAATGGTCGTCTCTTCATGTCTTCTTCTTCTATAATCTCTATGAGCCGTTATTTCCAAAGTGGTCCCCTTTCTAGACGTCAACATCATCAATCTTTCACGCAGTTCATTCATTGTTTCTCTTGTGGTTAACTTTGGTTCTACGTATCATAAACAATTGTTTTTATTTTACCAGGACGCAAAAACGCCGCCTTCTCCACCAAAGCGATTAACTTCCACCTCTAGCACGGAGCAGCTAATACCGCCACCTTCGCCGGAACCACTCCGTCCAGTCAAAAAGTTGGAGGAGATCAAGACCATTAAGAGGCAACAGAAGACTGGGTGGCTTTAGACACTTCGCCGAATGTAATTCCTTGTTGAATTGTGTTTACTCATTCAATGCAATAAATACTCATGGATTGAAATCTCAGAGTAGCCAGACCAAGATAATTTTACCATCGGCATCGCTGAAATGTAAGAATACTGAAATGTTGTAGTTGTGATAGTATGCTGGTTTGCGGCAATGCTGTGCCATTTTTCTGATGGCAAGTACACTTACGTACAAGTGTTACACAAACGTTGTTAAAATTCAATGATATTAATAATTGCCAGACACTTCCCGTGGGTCATAACTTCAACCAGACTTAAAGGTTGGAACTTTATAGGAACATAGGTTTGGGTACTCTAGGACCTTAGATCATCAGTCACAATGGACTTGGCCATCAGGCTTTTGTTTGGGTTGATGAAGAACTCAAACACATGGCGCGTGTTGTAACGAAATCCTCTTCCTATTTGTGCTTCCTTCCAAACGAAAAGCTGTGATGATGATATTAAATACCAGCGTTTATCACATAAACCAGCATAAATTATTTAGAGATTATTTCAACTTATGGCGAAATTGTTTCGAATCCGAGTACAGTCCGATGTAAACTTTTTGGTGTGAACATGAGGCGAGTCGCTGCGCAGTAACAAATTCACGTGTCAGATGTACTGCTCAGCGAGTAGCGCATTTCAGAACCGACATGAAGTTAGACGCATTCTGCAAAAGCATTTATTACTATGGTTTGTGTTGAATGAGTTATCTAATTCTATTTATTTTGAATAAGTTTAAGTGTTACATTCAACGTTAACTTTTTTGTTTAGGGTTGGTTGGCAGATGAATGAAATAAAATAATGTGTTGTCCATGAAAAAATACAAAAAAATAAGCAAAAATAAATTGACAGAAAATTGATGTGACCTCTTCAATTATTTTATTTAAATGTTACTTTTGTTTATTTTGTACCAGTATCATTATGTTGATTTATTTTCATTGACGTTATTCTATCCTGTGCAGTAAGTACACCACAATCAATAGTTTCTCGTATATTTTCGTACCGAGCTCGCGTGTAGTTTCAGAGCGTCAAATTCATGACTAATGTGAATGTCTGATAGACCGTGGTAGTCGGTATCATTTTACGACTCCTTATTGATTTGGTGTGCTATTGTAACCCGGCTGACTTTTCTACTAAAATATATCTTTGTCAATCTTTGATGTTATCGGGAACCAGGTAATAGATTATTTATGTGGTTAAATTTTTTGTATCTTTATTTGTGATTTATGAAAAAGAGATCCTTTTGTTTTTTTTATTAAATTTTTCCTGTTTTGTTTTTTTGCATGAATTTTAATTCAATAAATGTCTGGGATTTTTCATTTTACATTTTCTTTTTGTTATTTTTCCTTTCTGTATGATTCTTAGTTTTGATTAAATATTTAGTGATTTCTTTCTTATGTTCGTACTTTGTTATTATTATTATTCTCAAGTTAAGTACCTACGTTGTTTTACTTCATCTCTTTTTTGACCAAATCGAAAAACACTTTCCAATTGCTATAAAAATCTGTAAGATTCTAATTCAAGAATCGACCTAACATTTGGACTGGTTCCAAATTTTTATAATCTGTCCTACTTTTATGTTCCACGAAATTGTAATAAACACTGTCTAAATTGCAAATAACTCATTCTATTCTACGAAAAACCCTCTTGCTACTTATACAAAAAAAAAATTGTTTAACAAATTAATAAAATTACAACCCTTCTGTCATGTTTGATACTAGATTTCCTGTACTAATAAGAAAATTTTGAGGGAAATCAAAATTGGCAAGTAGTGTTTTGTAAGTCTTGTACTAAATTTTAATACTTACGAGAATAAAAGAAAATATCACTTTACTTATTTGTTTTTAATTCAAAGGAATGTAAGACCTCACTAGGCAGAAGGATTTTGTGATCGCTCACATACTGCGGTCTGGATATGTAATGAAGAAAACATATTCGAGAACACCATTACTTAAGTCATTATTCCAAGTCAGAACTTCTTTAAAAAAACAATCGATTTTAGCAGTAAAACCCGTATCATCATCATCATCATCATCATCATCATCATCATCATCATGTGAACCATTAGACGCCCACTGCTGGGCATAGGTCTACCCACGGAACAGATAGATAGAGTCTATTTATCTGTTCCGTGGGTCTCGGTAATCGCCATGCTTGAGCGATGCATATTGGCGATCGCAGTAATTGTTATGGTACTCAGAAAGACGCTGCTGCCCATCCTCTGGTCAAGATCCCTCTGGTGCCTTTTACGACACCTACGCTTCTACGACACCTACGGGTAGAAAAGGTCTATTCGCGGCTGGCACCACACGGCTGACCCGAATCAATTTCAATTTATTGTAAAATTTATTTTTAGTTGATTTGAAGTCAATAGAAGTGTAGTTATAATCAATTGACTTGACAAAATGAGTAACTTCGACGACACGGTTGGCGCAGTGGTTGAACGTTTGTTGCGCTGCGTGTCGCGGGTTCGATTCCCGCACAGAACAAGTATTTGTATGGCCTACAGATAGTTGTTCAGGGTCTGCTGTTTGTGTTTGTGAGTTTATATGTTTGTAGACGCACCCACGATACAGAAGCAATTCCTAGTGGGCCAAAGTTTAAAAAAAAACTAGAAGTGACGTCATAAGTATAAATTGCCATACAATATCTAAAGGGGAATCGCGTTTCAAATAAATAAATTATTTATTTCGAATTCTCACATCATTATGTATGTTATTATACTTGACTATATATTATATATGACTATATAAACTCCCTGGGACACCCTGCGGCAAGATGGACCGACGATTTAAAAAAGGTTGCTGGCAGCGGATGGATGCGGGTTGCCCAAGACCGGGTTGGTTGGCGATCTCTGGGGGAGGCCTACGTTCAGCAGTGGATGGCAATAGGCTGATATATATATATATTATATATTATATTTGATTTTTTCAGGGTTCCATACCTCAAAAGAAAAAAACGGAACCCTTATAGGATCACTTTGTTGTCCGTCTGTCTGTCTATCTGCCAAGACCCTTTATCTCAGGAATGCGTAGAGGTATCGAGTTGAAATTAAAACCATATACTTAAGTCTACGGTCCCTTGAAGCTGTGAAAAAATCAAACTTCTAAGTTAACGTGAAAAAAAGATACGGCCGTTTATGTAGCAAAAAACGTACATTTCGACACTCTCAAAGGGAGTCAAAATTTATAGGTTACTTTCCGTTGACCTAGAACTATGAAATTTGGCAAGTAATTTTGTCTTAGATTATAAACATAGGAAAAAATCAGAAAACTATACATTTGTAATTAAAACATAAAAAAATATAATTATGTTCTTTCTTCATAACGACCTTTTGTCCGCGATTTGGTCCGTCTGAATCAGTTATCGCAGATAAAGACAAAGTCCCGGAATAAAAAGTGTGCCTTTCCAGGGTTCAAATAATTTTCATACCAAATTTCATCAAAATCGGTTCAGCCGTTTCTTCGTGGAAGCGTAACACACAGAGTTACTTTCTCATTTATAATATTAGTATGGAAGTATGGATATGTAGGTACCTACAAATTTGTACGGAATTGCAATCATACAAAAGTCATATAATTATCATACACGAAGTGTATATGAAAATAATATGATCTTTCCACCAGATAAACACAAAGGACTCCGAACGTCTAAAGAAATAATCCCAACTTTCAGCGGCCAGCTGGTTTGCAACCACTAGGCCACTTGGAGAATTATGTTGACATAGAATTCAATACATATTTCCTTCAGTTATCACACTTAGTCCGCGTGAGCGAAGCCGCGGGTACAGCTAGTACTAGCAACCTGTACTGGTGTTAATTACATTTTTATTGGTTTTAAAGCATCTTCAGTTATTCAGTTAGAAGCCCAAAACCACAATAATGCAATACCCTAAACGTAAACTTTTACTGTACACAAATTTAAACTTGCAATTTGGTCGATCAACTGACACGATTCAACTAAAAATTTAAAGTTATGCCATAGTGCACTCAAAATTAATGAACTACACCCTAGAACTAAGAGTAAACATTTTTTTGACCAGCTCTGATAAGAAACAATCATTGGAAACACTTCAAGTTTTAGTTATTGCGAGATAAGCGCTTGGCCAAGATTCCGTGCCGCTGAGTAGTAAATGTTACAGTGAAAACCCGTTCTTAGTTAAAACGCGTTTTCTCTAGTTAAAACTAGTTTTTACTAACTGCCTCAGTTACAACTAGACGAGATGAAGACGATATCGAAATGCTAATGAAATGCAGCAAGCATTGTTTCTGTCACGGCTCCGGCGCTACGGGGTTTGGGCGGCCCCACGCGAGCTTATCGTCGCAGATGGTTTTAACGCTCACCACCGCAGCTTCGACTTGCTGGCCAGCAGCGCCGGCTAGCCTCAGCCGCGGCGATGAAGCCACCTGCTGCTCAGCTCGCGGGCCGCCCCACCCCTCCGCGCCTACGCGGGCTTAAATTACACTCTAGTCGTAGGGCAGACAAGACTAATTTTCTAATTTTGTAGCACAACATATTGAGTTTTTATAACAATATTTTAATTTAATATTGAAAATACTACCAAGTAACCGGCTATATATTTGTGACAAAACGCGTTTTCCCTAGTTAGTACTAGTTTTCACTGATATTCATTTTTGAACAGCAGTTAATTCTAGTTGTAACTGAGGCCGTTAGTAAAACTAGTATGAACTAGAGAAAACGCGTTTTAACTAAGAACGGGTTTTAACTGTGACATATATAAAGGTACCTAATTTGGAAGTTGCGTTCAAAGCATTTAATTATGCTAAGTTACGGTTTAGTTATTTAAGCTACTATTAGTATTATTATAAGGTACGATGGGACTGGCATACACGTTCGTGTAAAAGTTTCTAATAGATAATAAATAAAGAGTTGAAAAAAAAAAACTAACTATAGTCACTACTTTTATAATTAGGTACTTCAATGTTATCAAAATATGTGATGTGGCGGCTTAGTAATCGGAATATATTATGCTGAGTTGCATTATTGACGAAGTACGTGGGAGCGGGCAATCGGCTCGCCAGTCGCCTACATACCACCGCCCTGCCTCGACGCATACATTGTACGTAGTTAGCTATAACGAAGTATTGTGGAACTTGAATTAAAGACATTTGTTTCCTCGGAGTCCGATTCTTTATTTATCTCACCAACAACATAAGACGCACAACATATGTTTTGCCCAACAAACCAACAAAACATGAATATTTTACTAAGAAACTTTTTTTTTGAGGATAAAACACGAATTGTAACTAAATGAATGCGAGAGTTAGGTAAAGGGTGGTGGTATGTCATGTTAAAAGAGGAATTTCCCCTTGAAACAACGCTGTTGATCGGTTACCTCCCCAGGCGAAGGGTATGGTGCTATTGTAAGCGGTAACAAAGGCAAAAAATCACAATCACAAACTCTAAATTTTATTTAGTAAAATAAAACCAAAAAGGCACTTCTGAACGTCTTCAACATAAAAAAAAACTGGACAAGTGCGAGTCGGACACGCTCACCGAGGGTTCTGTACATATTTGTAGGTACATATCCATATTTCTATACTTACTAATTCATACCAACTATCCATACTTTAATCTACTTAATATTATAAAAACAAAACGCGAAAAAAAAAAACAGTTGTTCGGTACATTTTGGCCGAGTACCTATTGCACTTCTGTATGGAACAGCTGATTTTTTTTACGCGCTGATTGAGTTGGCTCCATAATGAAAGTTGTTCAGGTTCGTGGTCTGAGTCACTCCTTAAAATTTCGCTAATTAATTAATTTCATCCTGTATAAGTGTGCCAAATTTCATCTAATTTCGTTCAGCCGTTTAAGCGTGATAGAGTACCAAACATCCATCCATCCTCACCTAATTTCTCATTTATAATAGTAATAGGATAAGTATGATATCATAAAATAATGTAATTACGCCTGAAGCTAGAAGTAAACATAAATATGAAAGAAGCCTTGTTTTTAATTCACTGGGCAGCATTTCTAATGAAATCAAATCAAACCCAACGAACCCACGCTCAGAAGACCATTAGACTAACGAGGCAATCAAGTTATAAAACAACAATTAATAGAATACTATGGTCAAAGTTTAAAGGTCCACTAAAGCATTTACTTATAACAGAACATCGACCCGCTCTAATAAGACACCAGCTTACGAACCGAACATTGATGACCCTTGACGCTTTGTCACAACTTGGTTTTAAAAACCTACGAGCGAACTTGTGTAACATTTCATCAAGCAAAAACGCAACACATGTGACCAGGGGGCCAAGTCTGCTATTTTTATAATTTCGTCATTCCAACACGGTTCCATTGTCATTTTGCTAAAAGTTCGTAATCTGCTAAATCCATAATGGTCGATCATTGGTCGGTCAATGGTCTGATAATAGAATTGTGTTATAATGACATTGTCAACATATTTGAACATTTATTCATGCCAGATTTCATTTATATGTATTTTTACATATTATTTATACGTGTTATAAGCAATCTGAAGTAGTAAGAAGTTCGTAAACTAAGTCAGTCATTAATTTGTCATTATGTACGAGATTACCATTCTATATCATTTCTTTCAATGGACTGTCATTGGTTGACCATTGGAAAGTCATAATGACGCCATTATATTAGTTGATTACCAAATTTGTCAAAATCAACAATTATGAAATCAATGACAGACCATTCTGACACTATTGTAATAGCAGACTTGAAGCCCTGCAGATCCGACATTTCAACAAAGAGTGAAGCCCTTTTCCTGTCGTGTGTATTTTCGCCCGCGCGCCGATCTGGTACGCATGCAAGCTCTTTTCATACATGTTTTCCTACTATGCGGGCACACGCGCGCGGAACGCGGATTGGCTACGGGCACGCAGCCCGTGTGCGTGTTAACCGGAAGCGGGCGGCGTTCTTCTGCTTTCAATGTTGTTTTTACTGTGACGCGGGTCGCACGCATGGTCGTACGCACGAGTTAAGTCACTGGCGGCACGCAGGACACTGCAGCGGCAAACGAAATCTTTATCCTGCGTGTGGCCAGGAGCGTGCTATCACCCGCCTGCGGACCAGATCCGCGCGTGGGCAAAAATACGCAAGGAAAAGGGCCCTAAATGCAAAATAGACAGAAATGTTACAGGTAACAGCTCACACGCTTTGAGCATTACGTTGAACACTCATCAATCATTCGATGGAATGTTACGTAACATGGAAATGTTTTTTGTTTGTATTGCACCCTTTGTAAGAACGTGCACACACACAGACATTGAAATTTAGGTATAAGTTGTTTATCATGCGTCTTGAAAAGTGTTCCTTGAATATTTCGTCAAACACAGGCGTCAACGTTACATTACATCATAAATGTTTGCGAAAATGCTGAGGTTTGACCTTTACAGAAGCATCAAGCATCGATTTGTTTGCTGTGGTCAGTCTGTTGCTTCGTGGAAATCCTGATTTTACGGAGATATCGTTAGTCTACGAGTTGTGGCGAATAACTAGAATATATTTTTACTTGTTGAAAAATCAAGCGAACAGATGTTACGGGAAGCAGGTTACAAAGATTGGCGCTCTGACTGGAGTTGCAGCACGGCTAATAGGTGGCTCTACACTGCATAGTCTGCTCAAATTATCAGTTCAAAGAGATGGCGTCTTAGTGAACATGCCTCAACTCTCCGGCAACTACTTGAGAATTAATAGTTTAAAAATCTGCAAAATAGTAATAACATTTAATATCTCAATATACAATATTTACATTTAAAAATAAAAAAGGAAAACCTATAACTATTAAAAACAAAAACAAAACCTAAGACAATAAGGCATCAAAAAAATCCCCCACATCGTCGTCAACTGGGAATGTGCCCAAGAGACTGGCGGCATTGCCACGTTGGATGGCAATGCTTAACCTCTGTCCGAGGTAAAAACCAGCCCTTGGATCACGAGAAGTGTCAACCAACCTTTTGGAAATTTCTTTAAAAAGTAGATGAGCACTTGGACCCCACGACCCGAGGGTTTCAACCCCAAACGGCTCGAAAATAAAGTTATCGCTTAGGGTACTATACTTTCGCCGTTTGAGGTTTTCTGCAGCCGCAGCAGCAGCACCAGCACAGCACGCTGTACTAGGAAGATGGGATGGCGCAAGAGTATCGACACACGTAGCGTCCCACACTAAGGGCCTACCCAACTTCCATGGAAATAATGACATGCCGTCCGGTCTCTTGCCATCGTCGCGTGCCAAGCCGTTGGGTTCCAAAACAGCCGGAACGCCGACGGCGACGAGAGCACGACGGATAATGTCATTAATATTCGCGTGCCGCGCTATGCGACCCGCACTCCGGCTGCACGACAGGCCGTGGTGTCCAAGGCAGTTGACAGCTTCCCCACAGCGACAGCGATGAGGGGAGCAACAAGATGCTCCTAAACGTAAGGAAGCAGCGAGGCGAAAAGTAGTGTCGTCAAACATAGTTCCTAGGTTTGACGACGGAAGTGCCAGAAGCCATAGACCCGACTCCCACTTTCCCACAGCCAGCAGGCGCGCTCGCTCAGCAGAATTAGCAGAAGTGGTAAGTAAATTATTCTGTACTAACCTGCAGAGCGGCTCATCCCACCGTCTCTGAGAAGACGGGTTCTCAGGTAGATCAGTACGTGGGCAAGCAAGTTTCCAAGCATCTATGGCCTTGGTAATGCACGGCACATCAAAATCAACCAGTGTAGGAGCTAGAATATTCCTGATTAACTTTTCAGTGCCGTGGACCGAGGATATAAATGCTGGAAAACCGATACTTGAGATTTTGCGGACGCCGAGACCCCCCATACGAATAGGTAGAGTAGCTTGGGCCCACACACGGTCGTCCATTGCCAAATTTAAAATAGTGGTTAATGTTTGACGAATAATTTGGTCCATTTTCTCTAAAAGGTGACTGTGCTTCCACAAATGGGAAGCGCGCAGGAAGTAATTTAATTTTGGGCCGAAACAGCAGTACCGAATTATGGTGATGGCCGAATGCATATTAATTTGAAGCAATCTTTCCGAAATGTCATTAAAATGTTGTATTTTTTCCTCAATGAAACTGGAAAACGAATTCTCGTAGATTGGAGACCCAAGAAGACGAAGAGTACTTTTTTCTATAATTTTGATTTCTGGGGCTATTGCGTTAAATTTTGCAAGTGTCGATTGTCTGTCAGTATGGTCCGCTAAATACAATTCGCATTTCGAAAGATTGAGTTCTAGGCCTATTGAATTTAGTTCATTTTTTAAGATAATCAAATCCTTTAAAACGTAGTCTACATCGCCTCCCAGAGTCCCATCATCGAGATACCAAACGTTAAATTTGGAATTTAGTTGTTGGATTATTGGATGAATGGCTAAACTGAAAATCACTGGCCCAAGAGGGTCACCTTGTTGACAACCAACAGCGGATTCTAAAAGCTTGTCACGATACAGTAATTTCGAAGGATGTCTGTAACATTGCCAAAGGAAACTATAGATTTGGGGTATTTCTTTTTTGGATTCTGCCAGCAAGGTGTCCCTATTTACTGAGTTAAAGGCATTCTTTATGTCAACCTTCAAGATGACCTCTCCTTTGCCAGAATTTAGGTAGGTCGACAAGGCGTGTACGGCAGCCTCACAGCCCCCTTTAGAGCCGTAACCTAGCTGAATGGGCTGAAATTTTTTCGAAACAATCTCACCGTAAAATTTACAGCAAATCTTGGCTGCCATACGACGGTATGTAGTACCCACGGCAATGGGACGAATGCCGCCATCCTTTTTACGCAGGGCACATAGGTTAGCCCCGTACAAAACATCGATGACGGCCTCGTTCACCTTGCCTGAGAGCATAAGATTAATCAGAACCGTAAGCTCCTTCAAGAGCAACTCACCAGCATAGTAATTTACACTTCAGCCCAGAAATAGAGACAACTTGAACGATCCATAATTTTTTTTTTGGTTTTTACGTGCATTTATAAAAGCGTGTTTTTGTAGTGTTTTACAATTATTATTTTTGAAACTAACAAGCTTTTGTTTAGTTTGTACAGACGCCAGCACATCAAGCCATACCTAACTGTCAAGTTTTCCCAATTAAATATGAACCTTATGCTTTTGTGATAAAGTTGAAAATCTATCAAAGAAATTTGACAGATTGTAGAAGCTTGATGTGCTGGCCTCTGTACATTCCCCGACTGATTCGTTAATTAGTGGTAATATGCGCAGTTTTGAATTGCGTGTACTCCGTTCCACATCAGGCACAATTTCTTAATGTTACTTTAACAATATGTTTTCGTGTAGGTTTCAAATTAACAAGCTGTGTTGTTCAAAGTTGCTTACATGAATTACATGTTCCTTCTGAAGGTTAGGAAATAAACAAACTAATAAGATGTAAGTCTCGGGTTGTAACATTGTGCTAATTATTTAAGGGGATAGTCACCGCTAGCACAGGAATTTTTTTAGTCAACAAGTTTTTTTTTAATACGTGGTAATAATTTTAAGTTCATTAAAATTTAGCCAATTAATAAAAACATAGTACCTAGCAATATATATATAAAACTTAAATCTAAATAATAATATTATGTACAATTCTAAGAAAAAGGCAGGGAGCTCAAAGGGCATCAAAAAACTCGTCCACATCGCTGTCAACGGGACACGTGCCCAACAGGCTGGCAGCATTGCCACGTTGTATGGCAAGTAATTATATTGGATGAAATTTTGTACAAGTATTTTTGGACTTTGCCTCATAAGAAATTATCTTGTATGGTGGTTGCATTTACAAATACATACACAAACAAACAACCAGGCCCGGATCAATTACCTGTAAGCTATACAAATATTCTTTCCGTGCGGGAATTGGACCCGCGACACACATCGCAACAGCTACTGCGCCAACTTTGCCGTGCCGTTGTACATACATCCCTATTCCTTAGATAAATACACCCATTATTATCATCTTCAGCTAGAACACCTCCACTGTTAAACAAAGGCCTCCCCAATAGAACGCCACAACTCACGACAACCTGCCGCTTGCATCCGGTTACCCGCTACCTTGATGTCGTCGGACCATCTGGTAGGAGGCACTCGAGAACCTTTCTTCCCCTTCGGTTATGGGTTCTACGAGAGTGATGTGACCTGCCCATTAATAATAATAATAATATGTGGGGACATTTTCACACACGGCTATCTGACCCCAAACTAGGGAGACCCTGTACTATGGGTGTCAGACAGCTGATATACATACACAAATACATTTTTTTTTGTAAATACATACATATATAGATAAACAACGACCAGACACAAGGCAAACACAAGTGCTCATCACACAAATGTTTACCCTGGGCGGGAATCGAACCCGCAACACGCTGCGTAGGAGTCGATCGCTCAGCCACTGCGCCAACCGTGTCGTCACCACTGCCACTTTAACTTGCATATTCTGAGACCTATGTCGGTAATCTCCGGCGAAATCTCTCGACTCCGAGCATAGCTCTCTCCATGCCTCGCTGCATGACTCTAAGCTTCTCTAGGTGGCTTACACCCACCTAGATATAAATATAACCTACCGGATTTTTCTAAAAGAAAGTGACGAAACGACGGTGAGTGAAAGTGAGTTTCAGTATTAATTCGGTTAGAGTCACAGGTAAAATCTAGTATCTAAATTAGTGTCTCCAACCGCAAGATTAGGTTTTATTCACAGCTAAATCTGTTTTGTAACTTAGACAGTTTGACGTAATAAAGTACATTATGAGCCTTGATATTAATTCTCAGGTCCCAAAGAGAATAGCATCCCACCTCTCACTCCGTAAACTCGGATAAGAAAAGAAAAAATACCGTAGGTTCCGTACGATAAATATGTTGTCTACTAAGTTTTTTTTAAAAACAATCTTGAAATTCTCGTTTTTTTTTCAACCTGGTATTTCTCGTTTAGTCTATTAAAAACATGTTCTTCCATACATTTGAACTACAAACAAAATACACATTCCCACACACAACACCAACCAAGTGACATACTTTTGAAGACCTGTCAAAACGCAATTTCCCCTTCTTTTTTTTTATATGGAAATTAAATACTTATGACGTCATTTGTAGATAGTCATTTGCCAACTTTATTGACAAACAATTTATTGTTTTCAAAGCAACAAAAAATCTAATTGTACAGTTTTTTTATTAATTTAATAACAATTTATATTTATATATTTAATTTTATCTACCCAATTGATATGTCACACGGTAAAGTGTGCTAATTCGTTTCTTAATTTTCTAATGTGCCCCCTTATGTCACCCTCTATATTTAAAATTCATTAATTTGAATACACGTCCGTGTTTGTATCACAAATTTATATCATGTGTACCTTCAACTTAACTGGTCTAGTAGAATCGGAGAAAACAGGCTGTAAGAGACGTATGGGAGTGATCCTATAAGGGTTCCGTTTTTCACACAGACATACAGAACCCTGAAAAGGAAGATTTCATTTGATCTTTCATTGCCCACCTTGTTCTGCTTACAAAGAAAGGTTGTGTTATAAATAAAATAGAAGCAAATGTAAACCAAAGGTTTTATTTCTTTATTAAACATACGCTTAAGACTACATCAACCAACTACAGAAAATTCTGGTCTTCTAAAGGCATTCTGCTATTGGATTTGTGTGCTTATTACAAATGGCTGCGACTTTTTTTATAATAATTGGGTTTATTCTGCAAAACCGAACCAAACCCACCCACATACAAATTTAATTCTAATTATTTTGGTTCTTTAATGCTATTAAACAGTTACAAATTGAAATTAAATTTTCACATTTTTACTTTCTGATCCACAATCGAAAATGATTTTCGGTATAGTTTAAATTGGTTTCATTAACTACAAATTCGAAGTAATTTTAATATTACTTAACATAATTTTGTCTAGACCTCATAAATAGTCAATTAAAGGCCACTTGATCTGTTGTAATTGTATTTAACTTAATTACCGACTCCTCGACTAGGTACCAAACACAAATACATAACTTAGAAAACGGAATAGGTACAATTGACCACTTCTGAAAGCGCTTACAGAGAACAATAATAAGTTATTAAGCGCTATTAAGTAAAACGTAGGTATCTTAGATTATTGATTAGCTCCCGGATACCTATCAATAATCTAAGGTACGTATAAGGATACGAAAGTTTTCGTACGTTCAAATGTACTTCGCACTCGATATTTTTTTTTATTTTGGATATATCAGGAAACCTTCAGGTTATGATCCCAGATATGGAAGGTCAATATTCAAATATTGTCCTAACGTAAATAAGTTCTCAAAAATGTTAAAAACAAATGTTTGCGTGCGCTGTACTGCGAACAGCAATGTTTGAAGTTAAAATTAAAAGTCGCTTCCTAGCAACAATTTTTGCTTCAATAAAAAAATATTGGATAAGATTTGGATGAAATTTGGCACACGGGTATACCATGATCTGGATTATGACATAGGATACTTTTAAACTCGATAATACCTTTCAGTAGGAACCATGACTATATCTAAAATTTATTTAGTCTATGACTCCTCTGTCATAGTCTAAATAAATTTTAGAACGGCTCATTCAAAATATAACCAAGTATTCCATAAGTAAAGTCTTGGTTTGACTGCTACGTTGACCTTTTCTTTTAAATGGCACATGCCCATCACTCTATTCCCAAACCGTTGCAACTTCTTAATGCCAGAACCAACAGTAGTGACCACTAGAAAAGCGCCGAGGCGACGAGTCCTGGAGAAACATAACAACTGTTTTGGATCCCGCAACGAAATTCATCAGAAAAGAACAGCGGAGGAGTAAGAAAAACATATTTTCCACTTCCCTCTAAATTAAGCAGGAGACAGAACAAAACCAGGTTAATAGGCACAAAGGGACGTTTACAACCGGGGAAAGCCCAGTGGATAAGCACCACGGATTACAATTAACATTATTTACTGGGTCCTAAAATGTATTCCAATAATGGGTATAGAGAGATATATTATTATGCTCGGAGTTCCTTTGCGCGATAGAATCCGGAACGAGTAAATTCGCCGAAGAACTAAGGTCACCGACAAAGCTCTCAGAAGTCTCTCAATATGCAGGTTGAAGTGGTAATGGGTAGGACACATTGCTCGAAGAACTGATAACTGATGGGGAAGAAAGGTTCTCGAGGGCAACCACGAACCGGAAGACGCAGCGTTGGTAGGCCTCCCACCAGATGGACCAACGACATCGTCAAGGTCGCGGGTAACCGGTGGATGCAAGCGGCAGATTGCCGCTCGTTGTGGCGTTATGTGGAGGAAGCCTATGTTCAACAGTGGACGTCTTTCTGCTGATGATAAATAGGTATGGCACGGAAATTAGTTCTACGTGGTCTAAGCGTGACTGATAAGCATGTAAGGTCTTGAGATTTTCCAGTAGCAGTTCGGAGTCGTAGAGGGATATTGAGCAGAGGATGGGCAGCAGCGTCCTTCTGACTACCATAACACCTACTGCGATCGCCAACATGCATCGGCTAAGCATGGCGATTACGGCTGAACCCTTGGCGGAGACCTGTGCCCAGCAGTGGCCGTTTAAAGGTTGATATGATGATGATGATGAGTTCGGAGCTTGGAAATTGGTGGTGTAACACCCCCGTGGCTCGGAAAGCACTTAACACCGTTGGTCCTGTGCCTGCTCTCTCCCAGGTCGTGTCGGATTGCCCTCCCATCGCACAAAAAGAGTAAGGAAGGAGGCAGCTTGAACCTGTGTTTACGCACATGCTTGTGTACTATAATACCTCCTGTGTTCTTGGCGTATCCCTTTATTGAGATTAGCCGCCATTACCGAAATTCGGTCAAGAAAATATTATTAGTTTGAGAACGTTCATCATGATAATGTCTATAATTTTCGCCGTCATAAACGCATACTGTGTTTTTAAAATTGTAGGCACGATGAAACTTAAAACTATAAAAAAAAAACAAAAAAGAGTATTTTTAAACACTGCCTTTTGGTAGATTTTTAAATTAAAAAAAAACGTAAAGCGGTTCTAAAACGTAGAGCTTTCTATAGTGATACTTATTCGTAATGTGACGACTATAATTACTAGATACGTATAAATACATAATATAGGATCTAGGTTTTCTAAGGCCACGAACTCTAGTATTAGATACATCGAGTACAATACGGATTAAAGGCACTTTATTATTACTAGACAACACCTGGGTATTTTCAGCTGTTATAGTTTATTTTATTCTGATATTTCTGGTGGGTGAAAAATATTCACCAATTTTATCGGAAACTGATACTAATTAATTTACTAACTTACTTACAGTTTCAGAATGATGCAAGAAAAAATGTTGCTGATATGTATTGTTTGATATGTAGGTAGTAGCAATCAGAGTCGTGACCCACCAGATCGTCCTAAAGTTAATCGATGACAACATATCGATAAAAACTAGTTATTGCTATAACAACAGCATATCTCACTAATACGTCGATTCGGAAATAAGACTGCAAACACTAGAAACCTAGAATTAAAATCTCAAATCCAAAAAAAACTGCAAAATTTCCAAAATGGGTCTACATTCAGCTCAAAGCCATCCAGAAACGACTCTTCCAGTCACTTTTGACTTGCCTTTATCTCTTCCGTAGCTTGGAGACGCTGTAGGACTGACCCTAGCTGACCTAGGAGTACTGAACGAAGATAGACGAGGAGAAATTTCAGATCCACTGGGATCTGGAGTCACGATCACACTAGGGGTATCTGGAGTCACGATCACACTAGGGAGAGGATCTGGAATCACGATCACACTAGGAGGCTCTGGTGTCATCTGTTTGTACTGAGATTCTAAGCTAGAAGCTGAAAGTATCTGTTCTGACTGAGAATGTATGCTAGGAGTCGGAGTGATGGGCTTCTGAAGATTCAAATCCTCTTCTTGAGTGATGTACAAAGTCTTTGTTGGTGTGTCTGGTTCTATGGTGATGACGTGGTCTGTTGACTGAAATTCTGCTGGCGGGGGCAGGCGGCTGCCGTCAACTGGGTCGAAAGCTGGAGTGCTTGGCTCCGATGGTTCTTGGGACGAGGATTTCAGCGGACGAGTCTGTTCTGATCCGCCTTCTGAACCTAGAGAGATAAAAAAACTGTAGTTAATCTGTAATTATTTCAAGCTGTTACATACGACGAGGCGTAGATATTTCAAAATTACTTTACTAAATGAAGATATGACAAATCTTCATTCATTAGTGTCAGAAGTGGTTAATATACAAACAAACCGTTCCATTCTGTATATTTTTCAAAACTCTAAGGATGTTACCAGACCAATCGATCGACCGTCGATCGACGGTATCGATCGATAGTAGAATGGATGAATCGACGTCGATCGATAGTTTCTACCAGACTAATCGATCGGTCGTCGATCGACGGCATCGATCGATGGTAGAATGGATTAGTCGTCGATCGAGCTGCTTGATTATTATTAGTAATAATAATAATAATAATAAATCGATCAACGTGGTTCGATGTCGAACGATGGCATCGATCGATGATCGATCGATTGGTGTAGTAACACCCTTAGTAAGATACAACATAGTGAATTTTTTCCATTCTTGAGATTTATCATTGGCAGATGGAAAAAGTTGATCAGAATGTTAATGCAGTAAGTTTCAATGAATACAATATTCATACTGATTAGTTAGTGAATAACAACATAGTGATTTTTTTGCATTCTTGACATTTATCACTGGCAGATGAAAAAAATTGATCAGAATGTCAATGCTATAAGTTTCAATTAATTTTAAGACAGCGTAGTTCTAGTAAGCCTTACAATATTCATACTGATTGGGTAGTGAAATAATAAAAGATGTCGTGAAGATAGCGGTATTGTAGGTTTGAAAATGGGTCTAGGTGGCCTACCACAAGCTCTTAACGCGATCCAAACGCGATCCATTTTAGGACCTTCTGTATTTTGTTTCTGTCAATTAAGGTCCTAAAATGGATCGCGTTAAGAGCTATTTTAGGACCTTCTGTATTTTGTTTCTGCCAATTTAGGTCCTAAAATGGATCGCGTTAAGAACTATTTTAGGACCTACTGTATTTTGTTTCTGTCAATTTAGGTCCGAAAATAGATCGCGTTAAGAGCTATTTTAGGACCTTCTGTATTTTGATTCTGACAATTTAGGTCCTAAAATGGATCGCGTTAAGAGCTATTTTAGGACCTACTGTATTTTGTTTCTGTCAATTTAGGTCCTAAAATGGATCGCGGTAAGAGCTATTTTAGGACCTACTGTATTTTGTTTCTGTCAATTTAGGTCCTAAAATGGACCGCGATAAGAGCTATTTTGGGACCTACTGTATTTTGTTTCTGTCAATTTAGGTCCGAAAATGGATCGGGTTAAGAGCTATTTTAGGACCTTCTGTATTTTGTTTCGACAATTTAAGTCCTAAAATGGATTGCGTTAAGAGCTATTTTAGGAACTTCTGTATTTTGTTTCTGTCAATTTAGGTCCTAAAATGGATCGCGGTAAGAGCTATTTTAGGACCTACTGTATTTTGTTTCTGTCAATTTAGGTCCTAAAATGGACCGCGATAAGAGCTATTTTGGGACCTACTGTATTTTGTTTCTGTCAATTTAGGTCCGAAAATGGATCGGGTTAAGAGCTATTTTAGGACCTTCTGTATTTTGTTTCGACAATTTAAGTCCTAAAATGGATTGCGTTAAGAGCTATTTTAGGAACTTCTGTATTTTGTTTCTGTCAATTTAGGTCCTAAAATGGATTGCGTTAAGAGCTATTTTAGGACCTTCTGTATTTTGTTTCTGACAATTTAGGTCCTAAAATGGATCTCGTTAAGAGCTATTTTAGGATCTTCTGTATTTTGTTTCTGTCAATTTAGGTCCTAAAATGGATCGCGGTAAGAGCTATTTTAGGACCTACTGTATTTTGTTTCTGTCAATTTAGGTCCGAAAATGGATCGCGTTAAGAGCTATTTTAGGACCTTCTTTATTTTGTTTCTGTCAATGTAGGTCCTAAAAAGGATCGCGTTAAGAGCTCGTGGTAGGTCTCCTGTGCCCACGAACGAACCGAACCTACAGTCGAGTTGGCACTCAAGTGCCAATTATGACTTTTTAATTTCATGTAGAATCGTCAATACACCTTGAGCTAGTGTGGTGTTAAATGCTCGTGCCCACTCTGTTGAGAAGAGATTTGCCCAGCAGTGAGACAATAGTAGACTCGTAGGTACTTATTATTATAGTAGCAAAATAATAAATTCAAGTTATAAATATCAAAGTGAGTTTATTTGTTTGTTACGTTTTCACGGCTCGCCTACTGAACTTATTTTGATGAAATTTAGCACAGACTAAGTTTGAACTCCAAGATAGGATATATATAGACTTCTTTATAACCGACATTCAGGTGGATGAAAAAAAAAAAAAATAATATGTGGGGACATTTTTCACACACGGCCATCTGACCCCAAACTAGGGAGACCCTGTACTATGGGTGTCAGATAGCTGATATATTCTTTTTTTTTTTGTAAATACATATGTATATAGATAAACAACACCCAGACACAAGGCAAACACAAGTGCTCATCACACAAATGTTTACCCTGGGCGGGAATCGAACCCGCAACACGCTGCGCAGCAGTCGATCGCTCAGCCACTGCGCCAACCGTGTCGTCGGGTGAAGTCGCGGGAAAAGCTTGTAGGAAATATTTGTACAATTCATAAGATTTGCATCCTCCTTTAATTTATTCATCTTTCAATTTTGAGATATTTAAATTAATTAGCAACAATCGTATCTCATTACAAAATTAAATGAAATTAATTAACTTGCTAAGGTGTTGATTAAAGTCGGTAATATTTTAATGAATTCCTAATGAAGGAATCATTTGTCAGTCATAACAATGTTTATTTGTCATCAACTGCTTACCCCCTATTCAAAGAAATTTTAATGCTTGGGGGTAATTAGTTGATGACGCTGTGTGTACATTAGCTTTTTTCTGCGACTTCGTCCCTGTGAATTTACGGATCTTACGGCTTCTATTTTTTTTATAGAAACAAAAATATACATTACTAGGGAAAACGTAATTTCCTATTAGCGAAATAATTTTCAGAACCTGATCAGTTGTTGACGTTTAAACTCAGATTATGAAACAAAAGACAGATAGACCGTGCAGAACATTGAAAGTGAAACCACAAAAGCAAATACAAATTCAAAAACGGATACCGAATATAAACGAATACGAAGCATTGTTAAAAAAAACAAATACTAATACAAATAAAAATTCAAAAGCAAATACAATCACGAGATTGTAGGTATTCGTTATTGCATTTGTATTTGCTTTTGTGGCTTCACTCGCAGTGTTCCGCACAGTCTACCAGTCTTTTATTTGATAATCTGAGCGTTTAAACTAAAAAGACAAACAAACAAACTCTTTAGTTTTGTAACAATAGTACCTATGGATTTCTTGCATGGGGTCCTGTTGAGCAAAAGGGCGTTCCTTTTAAAACTTCGATACGGTTTGATGAAAATGAAAACTTTGGAGATAATTTAAAAAAAAGTTATACTCATTAAACGAAACTTGAGTATTGTTACACATTATGGACCCGACAACAGTGAGTTAATCCGTTATTCTCAATCTATAAAGTTATACTCGTAGATATTCTATAGGCGGACAATCCTACTCTTACTAATATTATGAACGGGAATACCTTTTCACGCATATACAGCTGAACTTAAAAAGTCAAAGTCAAAGCATTTATTTCAATTAAAAGTGGTCAGAAAGTTGAAGCTAGTTGCTCGTTCCAAAACGTAGGGTTAGTAGGTCTCTATGGAGAAGAACGAGCAAAAAACTCCAAGGACACTCTTTAATCAAGTTTTTCTTGTTGTTGAAAACAATGAAGGTAATCTAGCAATACAAAATATAAACAATAATCAAGATAAAAGCCATGGCAGTAAAAATTTTACATAGGACAATTTGTATGCTGTTTTTGTGGTAATTTAGGACTTAGGTTTAATTTTGAAGCCTTGTTAGACGAAATCGCTGGCAGAATCTAGTAAAGCAAGCGATTGTTAAGCTACGTTAGCCAAGGAAAGCACGCAGCGGCCGGCAGTTTTGCTGCCAAACCATTTTCAACTTTATCTCTAGACCTCAAAGCATAGTATCGCTTCGGCGGTCTAATCTTTAAGCAATACTATGTCTTGACGATTAGAGTTAAAGTTGAAAATGGTTTGCCATCAAAACTGCCAGCCGCTGCGCTGCCATTCCGGTGTGTTGACCCTTAGTGTACCCAGTCAGCTTAGTCAGCTAGTGTACCCAGTTACTGGGTTGTGGAGATCAGATAGGTAATCGCAGATATTTAGCTGCATTTGTTTAGACTGGAAGGTGACTCCAATGTAGTTGGGAAAAGGTTAAACAGACACACACACAGACAGAACAGATTGTATGCATTAAAATGTTAATTAGGTTATTAATTACTGGTTTTCGGCGATCGGTTTATGGTTGTCACATTTGGTTAGGTTCAGAGAAAAATCTAGGAAAATACGGACGAATAAGCTAACACAAAGAAATCGCTTGATAATTTAGTAGGGTCAAAAGATATCAGGTGTTTCTAAACGTTAGTTTGTTAATTTTGTTACTTTTAGATAGGCAAACTCAAGATTTACCTAAATCTTTGCTTGAACTGCGTCACATTCAAATTCTTGAAGCTGAGCATTCATTTGTTCAGGCTGTAATTAAGTTAGTTGACAGTTATAATGTACTTAGCGGCGATTACGTGGACTAGACACTTAATTTTGAACATTGTTACCGAAAATGATGGGGTAAACATATCTACATAGGGCGGGCACAATTACCTACATCGTTTTATTTACATAGGTATCATAAAAGAGCAACTTGAATGGAAAATCTGTTATTTTTAATTATCCGATGAAATATGTTATCATGTCAGTCATTGTTCACTTTTACAGGACAACTTTTACAGGGTCACGACAATGGCCGGTAAGCTATCAGACCGCCGGTTGCAAGCCATCAACTTAATATCTTGTCATTGTGAAAAATGTTTGAACCCACACGATTTAAAGCTCTAACTTGAGTGGCAAATTAATGGCTATGTCGGAGCCATGCTGCCATAATTTGCGATGATCCTAAACCCCTAAAGTCCACTTCCGCTGTCACCAGGACATTACCGAGGATAATTTGAACCGAACATGACTGTCCTGCAACGTCGATCATGTATCTACTGTCACCAAACTCGTCGGTTCAGTTTCGCTCTCGGTGATGATGATGACGACGACAGTGATGATGAAGAAGATGATGATGATGACGACGGTGATGATGATATCGACGACGATGACGACAATGTTGATGAAGATGGTGATGATGATGGCGATGGTGATGATGATATCGACGACGATTACGACAATGTTGATGAAGATGGTGATGATGATAACGGTGATGATGATGATTACGACGACGCTGACAATGATAATGATGGTCTCCTGTTTTGTCTGTCATCAGACAACACAAAAACCGGAAGATTGGCGCGATGCAACGGCAGTTTGCGCGCAAGATCAAAAGTGTTTTCTATTACTAGCACATCGGCTCGTCACAATCTCGGGGCGAGTTCTAGCGGTAGCGTCGAACTGCTCGAAACTTCGGTGTCGAGAATTACGGTCCTCGAGTGATGGACGTGCGGTGAACACGCGGCCATAGTATGTATGACTACGTCGGCGCCGTCATCTCGTTCTTGTCGACGTCCCGGTAACGGCGGTCGTGGCCAAATGCCTTTACGCTAGTGGTTTAGAATCATGTAAAGGTTTGTGTTACGACGTTCCTTTCTACCGTGTATAATAGTTATATTACCTTTGTCCTCAATATCAGCTTCTACTTGTATTTCGTTTTCATTTAGTCCTTCGTCATCTGAATTTTCGGGTATCGGTGTCTGGCTACGGAATGTTCGACCTGTTGAATAATTATGATTATAAATAATATCAGTAGTGTTTTCAATAGCAACTTGTCCTAGGACGTCATTTTGTATAACTTAATAAGATTTAAGAGAAAACAATTCCCCATTTCATTTCTTCAGTAGAAAAATTGTGACTTTAATTAACATTGAAGGGTTTTCAGACAATAAGTCCGATGTTTTATCCCAACTATGCTAGACACCAACTGTGACAAACTGAATTACCATGACAGTAGTAAACCCCAAAAACATCCTACACTCCAAGCTAATGATATCCTTATCAAGAGGAAAGTAGATAAACCAAATCTTCTAAGTCTTCAACTAAACAGTTTAAAGTTAAACTCATCAACCCTTATGTGACACGGAAGCAGGCAATTAAACTAACCTAATATAACTCCGAGCTTAAAATAGCAGGTTGAGTTGTTAAACGTAATCAGCTTGGATGTTTAATTACTGGAAGTGCTATCATCGTATAGGTTACTGATGTAGGGAGGGATTTGAACGGATCTTACAGAATCTAAAGGCTATAACGGGGCTTAGCCGCTGAACTTATCTTGAACAATAATTTATTTACCTATTTATAATGCTCTCTCATTTTTTCTTCTATATTTTTTTGTCTTTCAGGCCTTAACCCTTGTTAATATCAACTAAATAAATACTTAATAAAAACCTAATAAACAAAAAACCCTATTTATCCCACTTATATAGGGTCCAAATACTGTTTAGAATTTTAGATTTGAGTTGACTATTCATTTTCTCCAGCTGTGGTCACAGCTGTATTAAATTAAAGCGCGAAGGCGAGCAAGTGAAGCGAGCGGTGCCGCGGTAGCAGCCGCCGAGCGCTAGATTCCCTCTATTGTTGGTGAATCATTTGGGTTAGGTTATGTGAGTAGTATAGTTTTAGACTCATCATACCACCAGGGGGTGGGTCTGCAATGAAATGGGTACTAGGTATATTCATTACAAAAAACACATAATTTCTCTAATAACCGGGACAGATACCTACATAAATATTTGACAGGTCATGGGCAAATACTGTTTAGATGGAGATGACCATTCATTTTCTCCAAAGATTGTTCTAATTATGTATGTGAACTTATTGCACAAATAGGTACTATGTATTTTCATTACAAAAAAAGAAAATAAAAACTATAATAACCGGGACAGATACGTAAATATTTGACATTAATATTTGACATGCCATACAAATATTTCTTCCGTGCGGGATTCAAAATCGCAACACGGAAAGCACAGATACGGCGCCAACCGTATATTTTAGACTATAATTTTGCAATTAGTAGGTACCTATTGAAATAATTGAGTTGGCTTGATCGATTACGTAAATAACTCATCATTCATACATTTGAACATTTATAATTGAATTGGAAGTTTATGTAAACCTATGCATTTCATAATATTAGATTCTAATTTTAGCAACCGCGATTGTGAAAACAGAACTGATGATTGACTGATAATGAATTTTAGGATATCCGAGATATATATATGCGTATGTGATACTATACTATACTTACTTACAAAATATTAATGTGGCTTTAAAGACAGCGATTTTATTTTTAGAAGTGAACCAGAATTTCAGGATATGGCTGCTGGCTGGCTGGTTCTATTATAATAATAATCACAAAAAAGCTTTTTACAAAAAAGACAACCGCCTTCAAAAAGTGAAAAATAACTTTAGCACAGAACACACATTGACTTTAGTTTCGGAAGTCGGTGGCAATACAAAACAACAAACAGAACAAAGCCACTGAATTTCGAAACTAAAGTCAATGTGTGTTCTGTGCTAAAGTTATTTTTCACTTTTTGAAGGCGGTTGTCTTTTTTGTAAAACGCTTTTTTGTGATTATTATTATAATAGAACCAGCCAGCCAGCAGCCATATCCTGAAATTCTGGTTCACTTCTAAAAATAAAATCGCTGTCTTTAAAGGCGGTTGGTTTTGAAGGCGGTTGTCTTTTTTGTAAAAAGCTTTTTATTTTCCGCTTTTTAGTACCTCCTTCTCATTCAAATCTATTAAGAAGAGATTGAAAGTTAACTACTACAAAGATTGATGAAACTAAAACGTCGTCTATGTAACATTTTTGGGTATTTGTTGATTTTTCAAAAAGTGCTGAATCAATTTCGATAAAATTTATGTGGATCCACCCCTGAAGCATACCCTATCTATAAAAAAAAGAATTTTCCAAATCGGTTTACGTTTGCCTGAGAAATCGCGTAACAAATCGCGCACATACTTAATGCAAATTTAAGACTTATACGGTTTTCTCATGGATGCCATGGTCAGAACTGGACCAAATTACGGGAACGGGACCACACGGGAAGCACTAGCTTCCAAATAAAAAAAGAATCATCAAAATCGGTTCACCCAGTCCCGAGAAATCAAGTAACAAACATAAAAAATAAATAAAAAAAGATAAAAAAAAATACAGACGAATTGATAACCTCCTCCTTTTTTGAAGTCGGTTGAAAATTGATATAATTTACCTTTAATAGAACTATTCGTATGTAAATATCGATATTGATCCTTACCCCCTTACCTATAAACGTTATTAAAAGTTAAGTTATGATTAGTGTCTACCATAATATGTATTTTTACTTCAGTATTTGGTCTCCGTTTACATCAGACTTTTTGTAGGACACATTACCGGACCGTTTCAGTAATTTAACAGGACTGACTTTTTTGGGGCTTCTGCGTTCATGTATTCATATTGTATTCATATAATAAGTTCCATTCTCTCCGACAAAAAATTGGTCACCGATTATCTATCGTGTGCTTTTTAGCCTACGTTTACAAGGAAAAGGAGAGTTATCAAAGTTATCTCTTACCACTGCATCTCCTACAACTGTCTCTCTCTCTCTTCTTTGGCGCCTCAAACACCTCATCAACTAAGCTGAGCTCCGACGCTCTCCTGCCTCTTTCCTCTCTCTCGTTGAATTCAGACTTGATTTTGCTTCTCATGAACTTGGCATATGCTACTCTTGCGCATGGAGATACTGCAGATAGTTGAGGGTTGTATTCTGAAAAGGAAATTGTGTTTTAGATCGTAGGGTCTAAATTTTTTCGGCCGGCCTAACGCTTATGCTCCTACTTTTAAAGCGTCTGGCTGAAGTTATGGACTATGGAAAGTGTTCGGCAATAGTATAACCATAATATTCGTGGTTTTAACATTATCCTGTAAAACATATATAAGAACCAGCTATCACACTTGATCCTGATACCTGAAAAGTGGACCAGCATTGAAACTAGCAAATTCGCATACTTTCTTAACTACGTCATATTCTTCTCATTAAATCATAAGTAAGTCGTCGTTGCGCTTTATTAGACCTAACAGTAGTATGAACCTCTATTAATATTTTTATTTTTTAAAAGAGCTTAACTGCCCATTATGCATATACTCTATAATACCTAGTTAAACAATCGCAAGTGATTTTTTTAAGACCATAGAACTGTTGGGAGGATAAGCACTTGGAAATATTTCACACCTTCCTTGCGTCCCATTAGACTGTAATTTTTAGAACTCCAAAATGTACCATACCTAATAGTTTCTGTGGGTCAATAGTCCTGGACGCCATATTCTCCAGGATATGAGCTCTGAGGGACTGCCGGCTTCTCCTAGTTTCCGCTTCAGCAGTGGTTCCTATAGGATCCTTGCGAACGGTGTTAGTCCGGACAAGGGCGTTCCAATCGCGTTTTTTGCTGGAACAAATTTAAATTGTTGTAGATTTTTTGACAGTTAAATATAACAGCACTCAAAGATATCGTAGCCTCCTGTTAACTAAATATTTTTTAAAGCCGGAGCACTATTTCTGGAGATTAGTGTGTTCAGTAAACTCTTCAGCTTGAATATAAAGCATAGATGAGTAGTTGTATCACTGCAGTGACGACGCTGCTCATGAGCAGCGTCGTCGAAATTATTAAGTCGTGTACAAAAGCCAGTTATTCCAAAAGCATACCTGTCAGTACTTCCTCTCCTGACAATGGCTTTAGCGATTTGGCTGAACACATCCTTGGGTTTGTTCTCTTTGGATATAACGTCTTTTATGATGCCCTCCACTATGCCAATGTGGAAGTCTTTTAGAATTCTTCTCTCCATCACTTTGCCTTTTTTACCAGCGACTGGAACAAAGAGTTTTTGACTTTTTACTGTAGGTTCAGTATTATAGTGCATTCACTTGACCGACACACATTAGACGAAAGAGACTGTTCCCCACGATATAGGGTATCCTATTGCAGGTTTCAGTGTCACATAAATTAAGGATGTATTGTTCCTATGTTACATGGGGTCGGCACTACATGTTCTCTTCTTTCATTCTTTCCTGTCAACTGTCATTTCACTGACTTCCTTTTCATTCATATCATTCTTCACACAAACTACCCATCTTTTCTTTGGCCTTCCTCTCCCTCTCCATTCATTCAAATTAATATTCATAAACATAAACTATACATAACGTATCGTCCAATATCTTTTCTAAGTCAACATTTTCATTTTCGGAGATTTTCTTAGTTTTATAAGATTGAAATGCCTAGGGGTCTCCTACTATTAGCATAACTTTACTAAGAAAAATATCTTTACAAAATCTAGAGAACAACGAGATATATTGGTATTTTAACGGATAACAGTACCAACCAACCAACCAATAACAGTTAGAATGACATTGGAACCGCCATCATCACTATCAAAACGACACAACTCCACAGCATCTTACCAGTAGCATCCTGCATACTAATCCTGGGTGTCTTCATTCCATTATTATGCAGTATATCGATCAGCTCGTATCGCAAGGTAGAAATATCTTGTCTGATCTCCATGACGTCATCCTCGGTCACTCCCGTCTCATCTCTAGCTCTCTGCTCAGCTGTGACGTACCTTCGAACTAGTACTCTCATTACAGCTTCGTGTTCTTGACGCGCTTTCTCACGGGATTTGTTCTGGAGAAGAGTTGAACTATAAGTATTGTTGCGGCGATTTAGCATGTCTGTGGCAGTTATTAACCCATCTATATTTTCAAGCATTCTTAATAAAAAAAATGAAATAAAGATCGTAAGTATAATTAATTTCATTAGGTTCGTAACTATCCTGATTCGATATCTAGCGTATGCGTGGACGTGTTTTACTTACGAGAAACAATTAAT
This sequence comes from Charanyca ferruginea, assembly GCA_947361185.1. Taxonomy (NCBI): domain Eukaryota; kingdom Metazoa; phylum Arthropoda; class Insecta; order Lepidoptera; family Noctuidae; genus Charanyca; species Charanyca ferruginea. The sequence goes on along the minus strand of OX376065.1, from coordinate 18,226,954 downwards.
AGTTTTTTGTCCAGGTTGCTACGAAGAGATATTAGGGAAAGGGCAATGAATGCTATTGTCATGTAAAAACGCCGCAGTTATAGTACCTACCTATCTTCAGAGTTTCATAGATTTTTTTGACAAAGAACTGACAAGTAAATTTTACGAAATATCCTCCTCTTTGCTCCTCTTTTTAACAAACACATCTTGTATTTTATTAAAATTAAAATCACACTTTTTGTTCAGAACTAGGTATTCCTATAATATTTTTACAAATCTTTAAAATTAGCAAAAGAACGGAAAAATAAAAGAAATCTAAAAAGGTTAACGCCAAATCAACAAAGTAATCTTACAATAATAGACCCCCGGTCCCTGTTAAAGCATAGTCGTCTGACCCAGCACATGAAATGCTTGGGGGTAGGGAAGATGTTAAAAGGGGGAGGCACCGTATCCCCATCTTCGAAGTACGACATCCACAAGTTGCTGCGGGCGAACTTCCACTCGGTGTCGGCTCGTTCCTGAGAAATAAATACAATACTATAGCTACACGCACACATACAAGAATTGCTGTTCTGTAAAAATCTCGATTGAGGCTAGATACAAATGAGCTTGTAGCGAGTTATCATCCCACCAGCCGCTGTATTCTGTAAATAACCACTTGGAATTTTTCGAGAGAGATCTAGAAATTTCAACAAAAATATTTATGTAAAAGTCTGTTTATGAAAATCTAAAGAATGATACGGTTGAAGTGTTTAGATACACTAATCAGGAACCTATGATAACCATTCTAAGGATCTAAGTCAAAGTGAAATTATTTATTTCTTTTGGACTGTTACAAGGCACTTTTGAACGTAACTAAGGTACGAAAAAAGTCTCCCTCTGAATTGATTCTTACGATTCTATTCGGTCCAACGCCAAAGACCAAGGAGAAAGTCAAAGTCAAAGCATTTATTTCAATTAAACCATTTACAGGCACTTTTGAATTGTCAAGGAGTCGGTCCGTTAGTCAGAGAGTTGAAGCTAGTTGCTCGTTCCAATACGTAGGTAGGTCTCTATGGAGAAGAACGAGCAAGAAACTCCACGGACACTCTTTTAAATCAAGTTTTTTACAAAGTCTGGTTACATGATTCTTGTTGCTTCTATATGTGAAAACTATAAAGGTAATCTAACAATACAAAACCAAGAGAAATTAGAGCAGAAATCTTTAGCCGACTAATATCATCATCATCTATCTGCTTAGCCTTTTCCCAACTATGTTAGGGTCAGCTTCCTGCCTAACCGGATTCAGCTGAATACCAGTGTTTTACTTAGAGCGTCTGCCTGTCTGACCTCTACAACCCCGTCGCTGAGTAACAGTTGTCATGCTCACTCAAATGTCTCGCTGATGGTGGCGCGTGTGTTGGATCATGCGGCTTCCTTCAAAATGGTTGAGCTGAATGGTGCTGATCCACGCGTCATGTTCGTGAACGGGCGCTGTCAGTAGAGATTGGTCAACACTTAACTTGGTTTTTATCTTTTTATCTTGATTCTTTTTTTTAATGCATTGTATTGGTCTTTACCTGCATTGTTTTCACATATAGAAGCAACGTGAATAATGGAATCAGTATTTTGTAAAAACTTGATATAAAAGAGTGTCCGTGGAGTTTCTTGCTCGTTCTTCTCCATAGAGACCTACGCTACGTTTTGGAACGAGCAACTAGCTTCAATTTTCTGACTAACTAACTGACTCTTGGACAATTCAAAAGTGCCTATAAATGGTTTAATTGAAATAAATGCTTTGACTTTGACAGTACGATTCCCCTTGGTAAGACTGGTTGTCAGATTTTCTAGCTTCTCACTACCTATATCGACTGTCAAAGATCTACAACTGACAGCCGGAACCAACGGCTTTACGTGCTTTTCGAGGTACGGAGAGGTCTCGATATAAAATGAATGGTCCCCCATCCACGAACCGACCGCGGTAAGCGTAGTTTAACCATCAGGACTTCGATTTTTCGACTGATATGATGATAAGAAATAATATATTATTCTTGTGGATTGAAACAAGATGCTGCTGTTGTTACTTACAGATATAATCTGATAGGAGTTGGACATCATAGCAATCAGCATGTTTAGCAGCACGATGATATTGATCACCGAGTAAGATCCGAAGGTAAGGAGAGCCCAGAACCTGGTGAAGCTCTTGATGCCAGTCAGCTCGAAGGTAGTCAAGTCCACGAGACCGAATGATGCCCAGAATAGGGATTGGGATGTTTCGAATAAGCTGAAAAGAGTGCATTGATTAAACACATTGAAAACAAAAATGAAGATGAAATAATTATTGTGTAGAAGAATTATTTTTTGTTTAAATTGTCTATCAAGATATTCCGCTTAATGTTTCAGTTATCATTTAATTCTAGACATGTTTTAAACTCCAGAAATCAATGATTATTTCTATAAGAATTTTGCAGAAAGTTTCATCATCTGTTCAGCCTTTTCCCAACTATGCTGGGGTCGGTTTCCAGTCTAACCGGATACTGATGAATACCAGTGTTTAACATGGAGCGAGGCAGTCGCTCCACAACCCAGCTAATGGGAAACACGATACCACGGTAAGACTGGTTGTCAGACTTTCTGGCTTCTGACTACCCATAACGACTGCCAAAGATCTACGAATGTAGTAATTCATTTTACTCAAGGCAAGTTTTAAAACCTAGAAATCAATGATAAAAAAATCTCAAATTATAATAGTTACTTAGCGTATCGTCTCCAAATCGTACAAGCTCGTTCTTGACCATCAAAATCCGGTGTGCCATTCGGAAGATGGTAGCACTTATTCTTCTCCAGCTCAGCGTAATACCACATCAGTTGGTTTAAACCTGCATCAAGGAAAGAATTAGCTTTAGGCCCTGTGCCAGTCGGAGTTTTGTTATTAACTATCGAGTTAGTTGTTACTGTTGTGTTGTTTACTGTCAGAACTTTTACATGGGCAGCCCATAGGCTACCCATAGGTCAACCATACACGTAAAGCGCTAGACGTCCTACGAATACGGGGTGCTGTTGGGGCTGCCGCGTTTCTATAGTGCTTCCGTTATGTTCGCAGAAGCGGGAGTTGATGACTTTTACGCAATTAGAAGGAATATGACTGCTTCATTACTTATTAGGGTGCTTGGCAGTTCCAATAGCGTTCTGAAGGCCCTAGCTGATCAGCTGGATGCCCCAATTTTAAGGCATTTTGTAAATGTGTGTGGCTCTGTTTATGTTACTAACCCGTAGATTAAGTTTCTAATGTTACTAACAATTGGACTTAAGTAGTCAAATAAATAAACGTATTATTATAGCCGATAGTACTCAGGAATAATGTAGCTATTAAGCAAAAGAATTTAGACTCAGACTAGTAGTAGCTAATTCAGCTCTATCATAATTAGTGTAGGTTAGTATTATTCTAGGTACTATTTATACATCTTGTTACATTGTTCTCACATTGTACTCGGATTCAACATGAATGATGTAATCTAAATTTGTAATATATGATCGATTTAAAAGAGTGTTCATGAATTTTTGCTCGTTTTTCTCCATAGACCTACAGTTACATAACCTACAGTTTGGAATGACCAACTAGCTTCAACTTTCTGACTGACTGACAGTTCAAAAGTACCTGCAATAAATGGTTTTCAGTTTGAGTTTGAGTATAGATTTCAATTCAACTTACCACACCCAAAAGCGAAAAGCACCAGCATATAGACAAAGAAGAACTTGAGAATATCCAAAATCATTCTTCCCAGAGATACTTGAAGTGGTCCAAGGTATGGGTTAATGGAGAAGATGTGAACCAGCTTCAAGAAGGAGAAGATCATGCCGGCTGCAAAGGCACCTTCTGACAAGAGCATGGGGTCGTAGGAGTCCCATTTTTCTCGTGGGTACCAGGGGTCTGTTCCAATGCCGGAGTCTCGCTAAAAGGTAAGAAGTATATAAAAGTTTGGATCAGCTAGCCAGTAGGAAGTAAGATATACAATTAGGTATGTATAAATTAATTTTTATATATTATGTAAAAATTATACCTTTAAGTGGTTATAATTTTTTTTCTTGTGAATCAGTTTCATTTATTTTGTAACTTAAAACAGCATTGCCACACAGCACAACATAGCCATAATATAAATATAAGTACCACCGTACAGTAGCGACACGATCCGCCTCCCTCCGAAACACTGTTCCACACCTCTTCCTACGTCAAACATGCTCTCGAAACTGCATTTAGCTATCGCGACACGTAGACACGCACACACACGCACGTATTTGTACAGTATGTTATTTTGGTAGTAGTGGAGGTAATTATATCGTTTCGTTTGTATGGAGTATTGTAGGTGTGACATAGCAATGCTGCCAACCTTTTGGGCACTTGTCCCATTGACAAAGACGCGGATCGGATGACTTTTACCTGCGTTAATCCAGTCTCGACCGTAATGACAAATTTACCCCACTAGTATATGTGTATTATAAACTAAGATCAAAACTTACCTGAACAATATACCAAGATGAGAATCGTAAGCTAATCCAGGCGATGTAAAAGGCATTCGTAATGAAATCGACGATGTTCCATAGATCACTAATATACTCAGTTATTCCACCAGTCCAAAGTGATCTTATTTCTGCCCAAATTAGACCTGAAATATTGACCTGATTTAGCATCATGGTCTTCCCCTTATAATGATTTATTAGAGTAGGCACGGTATGTCAGGCAAGAGGCCTTTGCCCTTTTTTCTTACAGAGAAGGTACGAGCGATGATTACCACACTGGGTATTGGACAATTTCAAACGTATATTAACCTTTCGAATGTCTTATGTTACACAGTCCGATATAAGCAGCGGAGGTTTGACCTTCAACACTTTCGCCCGACACTCGTTGAGTTAATTGTAAGTCCAGGATATCTCAAGATGTTTCCCGGGTTTAGTCCCATCTCGGCACCTTCCCACCTCGACATCCATGAATTAATTTATCATGCCCACGAAACATTACCATTGTCATTCATGGGTGCCATTTTCATGATGGGAAGGTGCCGAGATGGGGCTAAACCGTTTTCCGTCACCGATGTCAGTGGTGTCCAAGATAATCTTAGAAAGTACATACGTATATATGGATTGAAAAAAACACATAGGGTAGTGGCACCAATAAATAAACGATTAAGCGTTTTTGACAACTTTGAGTAGCTTTATCTCAGTTATCTCATGATATTGATGCTTGCTGATTTTTTTAATAATTCCAAATATTTTCGAAGAAACGATCGATAAAAAACATAACTTCCTAAATCTACAACGTTATTTTTAACAAAAGCAGTTTCAAAAAAACTTGTAGAAATCCCCTAAAGTTTAACACTGGGCCCTAATTATAAACATTTTATACCCAATAGTTTTATATTTTTTGGTTTTTCAGTCGATCGTTCATCTATTGGGGGTCGTTCATCTTTTGGTGCCCCTACACTATTTGGTTGAGTGATAATACATGGTAACATAAAAAATGTGTTGTTGTGCTTTAAATTTTAGTTAATAGTTAAGGAAGCGATATTGATATAAATGTGATATGGACCGAGATACAAAGTCGACAAACCTATTTCATACTATTCCCATCCGTGCCTGATTTTGGTAATTTATTAAAAATGTAACAAATTACATAGATGAAGTTGCATGTATTTCGATCATCGTGTCCACATTATAATTGGAATCAGATTAAAGCGTATGGTAATTTAAAAAAGTGAAAAATAAAATTAAAATGCATGTCAATAGGAAGGATAAAATTATGAAGATAAAACTTTGTATCAGAGAAACGTTCCAAGAATATTATAATTGCATTAAGTTGTTACCTATACTGTTGTTAATAATTATGTCAACAAATGACTTTAAAAATGAAGACATCAAAACTGAAGGTCTGGGTTTCAACCATCTAGACAATTTATGAATTTCAAACTGAATATAAATGTGGATGGTGGGAGGGAAAGACCCAAGAAAAGATGGATGGATTGTGTGAAAAATTATATGAAAGAAAAGGAAGTCGGTTATAGTATGTCGATTGACAGGGTGGAATAGGCAAAAGCCCCAAGGAACATGGGATAAGAAAGATGGTGAACTATATTCCGACACAGACGAAATAAATAACAGAAATACCTTGCTTCGAAATAAGGCAGAATAGGTACATATTATTAATTATTAAAACCATCAAAGAAAATATAGAAAAGCATGCTAACAAACGCAAATTTACTTGCTATGTAGATGATGACGCTGAATTCAATGATGCTGGGCAAGGATCCCCTCTCCCGTTCCTTCCAGTGGTCTACCAGTTCCTGGAGCCAGGTGATACCAGACCATTCCAGGACTAAGTAGTCTGCACGTTGAGATGCTAGCGATAGGAGAGCTGGAAGAGGAAGAATATAGTAAATTTTTTTGAGTTTTGTTAAAGCTCGGATACACTGGAGCGGAGAGGAATTTGTAATATTCGCTTCTTTGCATACAAGATTTTAAAATGGATTCTTAGTCAAAGATAAGTCATTCATTGAAATTTAACCAGTGAAAGGCAGTTTTGAACGTCATTAAAGAAAAAATATGAATCTATAGTTGCCCCTTCCAAAAGGTAGTTTCGTATGGAGTAAGAGTATTCTCCATGCTACTCTTTTAAAATATTCGATATTTTTTTTTGTATAATTACAGCAATTATATAATTATACGTGGATACGATTACCTTGCATAAAACTATATTATAGTACGCACTAGATTATCACTAAGATGACCTTTCGACTTGATTTTGAACGAATCAAAAAGATTAAGAGATAATCTTCTGGTCAATGTAGGTACCCCATACATTATGTATTATTTTATGTACTTACTACTTTTATACTGGAACCAATCCTGAATTCTTGAAAAATGTATTAGCTGATCCATACATTTATGTTCACGTAGCTTAAAAAAATTAATCAGTTAATCTATTTTAGATGATTTCAGGGTTGCTTCCAATGTTAAAGTTATTCATAATGATGAGTTCCCCCCCCCCTTTTCAGTTTTTTCCGTTAATTCAATTACACGTTGTATACATTCATCATCAATAACAGTCATTCTATTAAAAATTAAAAACTTACTTAGAAACAGCATGTATGAAGAACTGTGACAAATGAACTTGACAAAGGGTTTCTTCATGAACCTGCCGTACTCTGAATTTGGTGCTAGCATGTATATGGTACAGTACACTGGAAACATTACCCCTAGTTTTGCCACCTGAAGAAAAAACAGATAAATAATAAAATTAATACCTGCCTGTTACAGTTCCGCTGTTGGGGAATGCCCCTTATCATACGGAGAGGGCACGAGCATATTGATCACCACGCTTGCTTAAGGGGCTATTAAACGACTTTTACAGATTTTAAACTGACAATCACGTCAAAATGTGCAGTGTAAGATTTGAATAAAATATAATGTTAAACTAGAACATTCTCTTAATCATATAGAAAGTGAATATTTTTGATTAAGTTCATATTAAATAGTTTAATTAACTCGTGAAGTTGTGTCTGACGCGGACAAAACATTGACAATCACACAAAATCTACCAGGTATAATTATCCGAAACTTACACTATCTTACAGACAATTTTATTATCTTTCGAAATTAAAAAAAGGCGTATACTAAAAGATAGATAATAAAATTGTCTGTAAGATGGTGTAAGTTTCGTTTAATTATACCTGGTAGATTTTGTGTGATTGTCAATGTTTTGTCAATGTTTCATCTCAATGATTTGGAGGTGATTTGACATTTTTTTTCTTTTAATGTGATACCGATAGGAAAATCGTGGCTAAACCAAATTACGTATCATATCATGTAGATTACTGACAATTTTTTTCACATGTAATTTCTCTGTAAATGCCGACGAAAAGTTGCTTCATCTGCATGCTTCTTTCAAGCTTATTTCGAGAGAGCAGCCTTAACGCTGATTGGCGTACTATGTATAAAACAGCTGTTTTTTTGCATAAACGAATTTTTTTACGCTGAGGGAGCCTACAAGTTTGCGCATCAATTTTCCCTCCTGTATTTTACTGTTTCTTTTTTTTATTAAATTGCGTGTTTCATAACAAAAGTAGTTACCTGTATACACTGTCCAACGATGTTTTTTCTCTTGAATCCTGGTAGACCTTCATACCATATAGCTCCCAATAATTGTTGAACGTTTGGATGCGCTACAAACTGAAAATAAATTAATTTAGGTACCTAGGAATTTAATTTTCACATCACACTACAAAAAAGACTTTTTGGTATTTAGTGCCGTCTTATGATCCAAATTAATTAAGAAACAGTAATACCAAACAAATTGAGTCTCCCTTAATTTTCCACCCCTAGAGGTGGAATATTTTCATGAAATTTATATGGGACCAACTATATGGTATACACTATCATCGAAATCGGACTAACTATGAAAAGTTATGAGTGGTCAAACTAAAAAAAATATACGTGTTGAATTGAGAACCTAAATCCTTGTTTTGAAGTCGGCTAAATACTTAAAATTATGAGGTTAGAAAATCTTTTTTACCGCCAAACTATTCCCAAACCACTGACTTCTGAGAGCCAGAATCAACACTGGCGATTAGAAGAGCGTCGGGGCATTGAAGCTCGACGAGTCCCGGAGAAACATTACAACTGTTTTGGATCGCGTGTATTAGATTCGTGACGAAAATTTCATGTTTTCGCGTTTTGCTCAGAGCAATATCGTAATGATGTGAGCAGATTATTTAAAGACAATTACAGTTTTAGAAAGATAAAGTCTTGCTTTAGGGAACTACAGAGTAAAAGAATAATTATTAATTAGGGTTTTTTAAAGCGAAGACAATCCTTTCATAGCGATTTACGAAAATAGACGTCAGAGTTAACAGAGGTAACGAACACAACCATTACAGTATGCCAAAATATTATGTTTTATGCGTTTTTCCAACAGGATTTACAGTCTCAAAGTACATAACAGAGCCAAAATTACGAAAATATTACTATTAGATATTAAAAACAGTATTAAAAATTAACTGTAAAAAATATATTTTAAAAACAAGTTTTTAATATGCACAAAAAAAAATAAAAAATAAACTAAGACGTTCATAAAATTCGTAGTTTCCTAAACTTTATAAGTAACAACCTACAAAAATGTTCAGTTTAACTGTTCGATACAATTAGTGTCAACAGTAGAAGTATGATACATAAACATACATTATCTAAAACCAGTATATTTTATTAATATTCTTACGCGATTTAAAAGCTTGTCGCGCAATTTCGTTAACGCATAGTCCTCGGCCGCGACAAGCTTTTAGATCGCGTAAGAATATTAATATACTGGTTATAGATAATATATGTTTATGTATCATACTTCTACTGATGACACTAATTGTATCGAACAGTTAAACTGAACATTTTTGTAGGTTGTTACTTATAAAGTTTAAGAAACTACGAATTTTATAAAATGTCTTAGTTTATTTTTTTTATTTTTCGTGCATAATAAAAGCTTGTTTTTAAAATATTTTTTTTACCGTTAATTTATTTTTAACTTTTTAGTTGGACATATTCCGTAGTCTATCCATTTCCATTAACGCTTCATTGTTACAAGGTCTCTTTACAGTTAATTTTGTGCAATCTAATTCTTCAATTTGTAGACCGTCTAAAGACTTAACTCTACTCAGAGCTACATACGCTTGTCGTACCATATTATCGTATTGTCAACAAAGTTACGTAAGTACACCAAATTTCAACTTAATCGACCTACTGGATCTGCTGTTCCTGTGGCTACCCTGCAACTCCTCATGACACCAGGTCAATGATACCTTGTTATTGTATTGTCACCGAAATTACATAGGCATACCAAATTTTGGCTCAATTGGTCCACAGGAATCGGAGTTCCTACGGGCTTCTTCCAACTCCTCATCAGATCAGCTCCATGATACCATATTTTTGTATTGTTACCAAAATTACGAAGACATACAAAATTTCAGCTCAATTGGACCACAGGAATCGGAGTTCCTATGGGCATCCTCCAACTCCTCATCAGATCACCTCCATCATACCATATGTTTGTATTGTTACCGAAGTTACGAAGACATACCAAATTTCAGCTCAATCGGTCCACAAGAACCGAAGTTTCTATGGTCACCTTCCAACCTCATCATCAGACCAGCTCCATGGTACCATATTATTGTATTGTCATCCAAGTTACGTAGGTATACCAAGTTTCAGCTCAATCGGTCTATTGGAAGTGGTTCAAATCTTCCTTGCAAGATTTGTAAACATACAAACATACAAAAGTGAAGTTAAATAAAAGCTTGTAAAAAAGTACAAAATCGGTTCACTTCTACAAAATTTTTTCACCAATATTTGAATAAAAACATAACTGATATATTTATTTCATGAAAATAAAGGTTATACTCAATATACACAATGTTTTTCAGTAACTTGTACGAACTCATTAATTTTAGACAATTATTTTAAAAAGCACTGTAAAGCCTCGCGCGCTGTCGTATGCCGATCAATTTCAATGATTCGTGCTTATTTCGTGAGTATTCTTTTTTCTGATGCACACAAACAAACCATTGTATTACACTAGTGTGTGTCAATGCTGCTACGCCGTTCTAGCAATCGTTTAGATTTTGAGTTGCGCTAAATCGAATACGCGCGCTTAATCAGAAAAAACAACGGAGGAGTAAGAAAAACATATTTTCCACTTTCCTCCAAATCAAACAAAAGACACAACAGAGACCTATACAACTGCGGGAGGTCCAAGGTAGCCAAGTACCATTAACATTTACAAGTAACGTTTTTAATGGGTCCTATAATGTGAGCTGTTACATTTAATTTTGATTCCAATAATAGGTATGGCAAAAAGCTTGAACGTACGAAAATTAGCTCTAGTTTCTACAAGGTTTCTACTAGTTAATTTCCAACATGTCTGTGAATCCTCCCCAGCTACTCCCATTTGACCTTGTATTGTCGACACACAAACAGACAGTCAACACAGCAACCATTCAAAGTCACATACAAAACTGTTTAGACTACTGCACAGGTGGCAGATGAAAGAACAGACATAAATAAACCATTAAAAGGTACACTTGTAAGCTTCTTAGTTCAATGTAGATGGTTTTAGTGGAGTTTTTTTAAGCGTTCAGTGTTGAGTAGGTTTAACGATAGAATAGTAGGTATAGCATAGTTCCTAACAAAAGTGCTGTCAGTAAAATTAAACCTTTTGTTTACATCATTTTTGTTTCTGCATATGGAATTCCTGATTGTTTTAAAGTCTGATGAAAAGTACAAAGTTTATGTAAAAGCGGAAAACTTTTTATTTACAATCGATTTTTTTTCAATAAAATGTGCTCATTTTGTGTAGTGCTCATTCAGCAGTGCATTATTTACGAAGTGCACGTTTTTTGTCCAGTGCACATTTTGCGAAGTGTTTCTGAGAAGTGTTTAGTTTATTAATACAAGGCTTATTAGATACCTAAGTTTACACTGTTCTTCGTTTCAAATTATGAATACAAATTATTTATTAGGTGTATACTCAAATCTCATTAGTATGGAGATATATAGAGATAGAGTCTTCAAAATGAATAGATACAATCTAATTATTACCTATTAATATTATTAGATATCATTAACATAATGTATTATTAATTTTGAAGCACGATCTTTGCTTTAATAACATTTTCTCTATCCAAAATCTCTGAATATCTAAAATTATTTTTTGTGTATGTACCAATGTGTTAATATTTTGCATAAACCTATGGAGATACTGGGAGATACCCATATATTATGTATGAAGAAAATATTTGTCAAAAACGTGACATGTCAGCCATTTTAGCCATTGAGTTGGTAAGTAAGTGACGTCACAACGGCATACTGTCATACTAAATTCCACCAAAAATATATTCATGTAAAATGTTGCCAAGACGAGAGCAAATGGCTCACACTGTCAAAAAGTTATCAGATCTCTATAATCTCTACTTTACTTGCCCTAACTTCACACATACTACACCTTAGTAAAATTTGTATGTAGCTTGGCCATTTCGCTACCGTTACATGGGTGTAAGGTGAAAATTGTATTCACTTTTCATTACTTTTCTGTTAAACAATAGTTCTTGTAGTAACGAAACAGCCAAGCCACATACATATTTTGTCTAAGGTGTAGAATTTGTGAAGTTAGGGCAAGTAAAGTAGAGATTATTGGCAGAGATCTGAAAAGTTTTTGACAGTGTGAGCCATTTGCTCTCGTCTTGGCAACATTTTACATGAAAATGTTTTTGGTGGGATTTCACTTCTTTTTGTAAGTTGCCTATAAAATACAATACTTTTTTTAATTTTTTCTAGTTTAAGACTTTTTTTGTTGTTTGTGTACTAATACTAGCTTACATACCAAATTTCAGCTGTCTAGGACTTCAGGAAGTACCCCATAATTTTGATGACCATCAGTGAGTGAGTCAGTGACAAAATCGGGCTTTTTTTAGATATCAATAAAATCTAAAGTATAAGAGCTAGGTATGCAATAGAAACTTTATATGTTTAATACGTCTACTATTGACATCATATCCCGAGAATTTTGGTTTATCTGGCATAATCCAAACCTAAGTTATGAGGGTTCAAAAAAATGACGAAGCGCTTCGAGAAAAGGTAGGTAGTGCCCTTGCACTGTGCTTGATTCGTCACTGTGTGGGCACTACCGTGCCCACAGATCTGGATGAATCGCGTTTGACAGTTTTTGTGATTGGTGTTTTCTATACTTATTTTCAAATAACGTCTTAGGGCCGAAGCGACCTCGCAGAGTCGCGAAGGTTTTCATGACCAAGAAATATCACCATTGCTACTCTTAAAGTCGAAAAAAAAAACCTAACCAGGTACCTTAGTTCGCTTTGATGCTCTTTCGGACTAATGAAGATTTTCTTATTTTCAACTCTATTAAACTTTTACAAGGTTGATATTTGTTTGCCAGTGAAAATCGTAATTCGCTCTGGGCTAGCCTTAACTCCTGACGCGTGTGCTTTATTGTGACAAAATATATTCATTTGATAAATGTAAGATATTTTTATAAATTTTCTTAGCGTTGTGGTCTATCAGTCTTTCACGTATTTTCATGAGATGATATTATTTTTGTTTTATATTTTATTTTTATACGGTGAGAGTAAACGTAGGTATTTATCAGACTTTATTCCGTACCAAAGAGGTATAAATAATCAGCCCTTTTAATGGTAGAGACACATAATACAAACACATATTAAATTTTAAAAAAATACGATAAAGAAAACCGTCTGACATTTTGCTGAATTGGACCTATTTGGAGCAGGCTTGAGGCACACATCATTCGTGGACCAACCCTGAAATCGCGAATAAAATCTTGCTTGCTTGAAGTTTTGTCGAGTTATGTGACCATATTTAAATGTACGGATTAGCAGATATTTTTTCATGATATTAAGGGTTGTCCGTATCGTTCGTGATGATAAGAACAATGGCGGTTTTTTAGGTTTCTGGTTAGCAAAAAATAAGCACGTATATGTTATCTTTTGTTTTATATTATACTAGCTTCTGCAATTTTGTCTTCGTAGATTTCAGAACTAAGCAAAAGTCCTAATTATCTCAGGGGAACACGAAAATAAGATAAAAGTTATCCTAACATGTGTTTTTGTTGTCATCATATCAGGTATTTATCTATTCCGTGATATCAGCCTTTTGCGGTTCACTACCAACCATAGATGTAATTTTATACTTCTTTATCGCTGTTACGGCTAAAACTCGAAGTGCGGCTACAACTAGTTTTAACCGGCTAGAACTAGGTGTAGCCGGTAGCAGTTGGTTAAATTTAGGTGTGGTCTGCGAGCTCGGGACTTGGGGCACCAAACCATTAAGCAGAAGGACACTGTCGACGGAACCCCGCTGCGCGGCGCTTCTACTTCTATCAGCAGGGTTTAAAGGAACTTAACCAAACCTATACTCGGGGTGCCCCTGACGTCGGTGTGCAGCTAGTTATAGCCGCTATGATCAAGGCTAAACCTAGTTCTAGATAACTAATAACTAAAAGTGTAGCCACATTTCGGCTATTAGCCGTAACATCGCCAACCAACCCGGTGTTGGGAAGCCGGCATCCTATGTTAAACAGGATCAATATAAATGTGTACCAAATTTCAGCTCATTCTGTTTAGCCGTTTACGTGTGAAAGAGTAACAAACATTCACCCCATCCTCAGAAACTCGCATTTATAATTTTAGTCTGATTTCTGTGTCAAATAAACATATTTGCACTATTTATATCATATTTAAAAGCCCTTACCATCTTCTGCTTGTATTTGATAGCTAGTTTCAGTCTGCCGAGGGTCTGTCGTTCGCCTGGCTCCCAGCAATCGATGTCCCAGGGGTTGTAGTTCAGCATGATCTCCAGCTCCTTAGAGGTTCTTGTGTGGTCCAACAAGGAGGTCGCGAACTCTTGAGTTTGTGTGCGTAAAGCCTTGGGGGGAGAGAAGAACTGAAGGTCATTTTTCATAATAAAAAAACGGCATAGCTTTAGTTTCGGAAGTCGGTGGCTTTTATTCCGTTTGTTATTATGCATTGCCATTGTTGGATTCGTCGAAGCAGCTAGCGTCCATGTTCCCTTTTTTAGTTTAAAGTAATGCATTGATTAATAATTACCTAGTCATTACCGCTTGTCATTACACCATTCTCTAGTAATTTCATACAACATCTTTTATTTTAAAATCTTGTACTTCTTGTCGCCAAAGAAATGCAGCCATGTAAAACAAACAGTATAATTGGGTTGTTGACACCATTATCCAATAATTTCAAAATACAACTTATCATAAAATACACTTTATTTTAGCCCGGAAAACCCGATAAATTTTCAATTAACTGTAAAATTCGATTTTAAGTTGCTTTAAAATCAATTAATAGTTATTCAATTGAGTTGGTAAATAAGTGACGTCACAGGCCGCTGTTGTCATACAAAATCTATGGAGGAATCTCGTTTTGACAGCTCATAAAAAGTATGTCAATTGATTGGTGGTGTCAAGTACCCAATTATGGCGGCTTATTTGACCTCTTGACGCACTGAATTTAAGTTGCCTTTGGGTCCGACTACATAATGCACGGTCTGAAAGTGCATTATTGAAAGGCCCGCAGCGAACGTGATATGGAACAAGAAAACGTCTGAGATTTCGACTATCTCTAAGTCAGTTTTATTTTTACAATAAGGGGGCGCACTGGGCCTTTAGTGCTACGCTTACCTTATACTCAACCCTAAACTCCGTCTCCATCCTACTTAGCCTGCCAAGTTCCCAGGACAGCTGGAAGGCTGTCAGTAGGGGGTCAGCAGACGAGAGGGCGATGAGTGACGGGGAGGAGAGAGCCCTGTACGCGTTGATGCGAGCTTGGGAGTGTCGGAGGGAGTCTTCTTGAGAAGATTTCACGCACTCGTCGCAACCGCATCTAGGTGAAAAAAACACTCAAAATTAAGGAATATCCCAACACAGAAAAAAAAACAAGAAAGAAACCGAATCCTCGAAACCCGAATCCCCAGAAACAATAATATATACTGATCCTTTAAGTTTAATATTAGTACCTAGTTGGAAACTAAAAAAACTGTTGATAATTTTGAAACGGCTGAACCGATTTCTTTTTTTTATCTATTGATTATATTATTGTATTATTCAAATACGTTTGTGTTTTGTGTTTTGTGTTTTGTGTTTGACCACTATCTCACCTGATTTTCTTGAAACATAGCTAAAAACTCTCTTGGTCAAGCGAAATCATGATTTTGTAAGGTTAACGTTTATAAAGGACACTGCCAGAAACTCTATAGAACTTTGCCCCACTCAATAAAAGTCATGTGCAATATGTAGCATCTTACTGTTTATTTATTGCTGATAACTAAACATTAGTCTTAGTGACTGTAGAATTTGCGGTTTCCGTTTAAATCTATAAACAACAATGACATTGATTATAGGTTAATTTGTATTTTAGGTAAAATGAGTTTGTATTTTGTGGGTAGGTATTTCGTAATCCGCAAGTTCTAAAGAAAAACAATTTAGTAAAGAAAGGTTACATATTCATTACAATTATTTTCATTAATTAACTTTTCTGTACATGGGTGGGGCAGGATCTGGCATTGTCATTTTAAATCTCTTGCAAGCGTCTAAATATGTATTAATATATTATTTCGTAAGATTATAATAATATTGTGTGTTTTATCTATAAGTAGGCCTTCTTCCTGACAATATAGGAATTCAATCATCTGCCTAGCCTTTTCCTAAAAATATACTGGCTTTGATTTCCAGTCTAACCGGATGCAGCTGAATATCAGTGTTTTACATGGTGCGACTGCTATCTGACCTCCACAACCCTGGGTTACTGGGTAACACGGTACCCCTTGGTAAGACTGGCTGTCAGATTTTCTTGCTTCTGACTACCCTTATCGACTGTCAAAAATCTACGAATGACAGTCAGGATCAACGGCTATATCTACGTGCTTTCCGAGGCACAGGCGGGTCTCGGCACGGATATCGAATCTCGGTGTGAAATGGATGATCACCCGTCCAGACATCGACCGCGGCAAGCAAAGTTTAATTATAACCGATCCATTCATACGGTTTTTATTAGGCCCCGATGACTAAAATAAAATAAGCATAAGATCTTTATGTACTTAGTAAATCTTCATGAAGTACTCTACCTACTTGACGTCGTGTGGCACTGGCAACGTGGCTCCTCTATCCAGCAGAATCTTGAGGATTTCGTAGTGGTTCCTATGGGCAGCCAAGATAAGAGGGGTGATATCCGGCGTGAAGGTCGCAGATGATGGGTCTACAGACTCCCAGCTCTGTTGAAGGAAAGTGAGTTTTGTAGTAGGTGTAGCAGAGACTGGAACATTAAATTTTATTTCGACTTATCACGTCATATTGTAAACTAACGACCCACTTCGACTTTGCTCGGGTATAACCGTCATATTTCAACCAATATACACAAAACCTTAACAAATGATACACCTAAACCTTCGTCATGAATCACTCAGTGGCTGAGCGATCGACTGCTGTGCAGCGTGTTGCGGGTTCGAATCCCGCCCAGGGTAAATATTTGTGTGATGAGCACTTGTGTTTGCCTTGTATCTGGGTGTTGTTTATCTATACATGTATGTAGTTTGGGGATCGTGGCAATGAAAAACGATGAATACACGAACTTAATTTTATTGAAACAATATTAGGAAATACCTTCTTCGAGCTGTATGTTCAAACACAACCGCTTATTTTTAAACCGTCCTCGCCATCTTCCTTTTATATATATCCTCTCTCTCTCTTTCCATCTTTTGCCTCACTCACACCTTTACGTTTCATTCTGCACACCATTCATACGTTCCATTTCACTCTCCATCCTACATGTATGTATTTAAAATGTATTTGTGTATGTATATCAGCTGTCTGACACCCATAGTACAGGGTCTCCCTAGTTTGGGGTCAGATGGCCATGTGTGAATTGTCCCTTATTTTATTATTACTCTGCCTATTGATGAAAGTGTCTGCTACACGGCCACCAACCGCGTCCCGACAGATGTATCCTTTGTGGTTTACAACCGTGTAGATGGTGGTTTACGATCACGGTCGCTTCTGTCGAGGACTTGGTTGGCAATTGTGTAGCAGGCACTCTACAGGATGAAATTGAATTCATTAGCAAATTTTTAAGGAGTGGTCCAAACCACGAACCTGAACAACTTTCATTATGGAGCCAACTCAAACAGCTGTTCCATACATTTTGGCCGAGTACCTATGACACTTCTGTATGGAATAGCTGTTTTTTTTTCGCGCTGTGTGAATTGGCTCCATAATGACAGTTGTACAGCGTTGTGGTCTGAGTAACTCCTTAAAAATTTGTTAATGAATTCAATTTCATCCTGTATACATGAGTGTTATAGACTATATTTTATTATCAAATATTACGGATCCTTAAGATAGAGAGGCACACATTGGCAGAAGCTATTTTGTTTTTATGGGAATAGCCCGTTACACTATTGCCAAACCACTGCAGTTGCTGTAAACCAGAGCACTTTCCAGGGGATCCCACTAAAAGATCTGCTTGGGACCTCTGCTCCCCGATCTTGGAGCTGACTACTCGCCTGTCCTGACCTCGTCTTCTTGCCTGCCTGGCCACACCTTCCTACCCATCCTGTCTGCTCATGCTGTCGTCTTCCGAGCATCCTTCTTCACTGAAGCCCTACTGCATACCTTCCTTCGTACCATATATAATAACTTCCTTAGTGTTTAATGTTTTAAGTTAGTCTTTTTTATATTCATTTGTATTTTTTACCTCATTAATTTTTTTTACTAATTAAATTTTAAATAAGCAAGTTTGCTTAGTCTTTTATTTGCTAGGATTAAGTAGATTTGTTACAGTTTGAATCAACAGTGGCGAGCACCAGCACAGCAATGTAGCTCGACGAGACCCAGAGAAATGATTCAACTGTCTTGGATTCCGCAACGAAATTAATCAGAAAAGAGCAGCGAATGAGTAGGCAGAAGCTAGTGGTAATAAAACCCCTTACTGATCCACTAAGGCTTGGTAATCTGTGTGATAACTTAGAACCAAGGTACTTACGTAAGGTTCACCTGGCACGTGGTTGTCTTCTTCCCATTGCAGAAGAAGTTCTACAGCTTCCACGTACTCTTCTTTGATGGCATGGAGAAGAGCATCCTGGGAACAAATTATGATGTAAAAAAGAAGGAATGAAATTTTCACAATAGGTAAGGCTACCATTTCTGTGTGCGTTAAGCTATAAAAAAATCTTATGGCTTAATTGAATCAATATACAGGGTGGCGATGGCAATAGCACAAAAAATGATCATGGTAGGATTTGGTAATTCGGTGTAATTGTTTTTATTGTGCATTAATTATATTAAATTATGACGCCACAAGTTGCCGCTCTTCTCACAAGTTAAAAAACCAATATTTCATACGGTGTTGGTGAAAACAGCATGAAAATCTTTTCAGTAGTTTTTGAGTGGGTCGCTAAAAATAGCAGAAAGAAATAATAATAAAATAATAAGTTTATTTATTTTCTCTCACAATGGTTTCGTAGCACTTAACAGTTTTACACAATATGAATTCACATTGTTAGAGCTGGTGCCTGAGGTAGGTTTTAGAAAAAACTGTATTTACAGGTCACCAGTAAAATAAATAAAAATAATAAATCCATTCGGTTAAAATCTTAATGCCTTTCTCAATCCTTATTATTGGGACGGACCACGGATATCGAAGGGACGGACGATAGCTCACTTTACCTAGAGTTGACCTAAGAAGGTTGGTTCAGCATAGTGCTGCTGATTCTGATGATGGATTGGAACTCAACTCGATCTCACTTCACCTAAATTAGTTTAGAGAGATATGTAGAAAACAGCTTTGCTTGTAGGTACAGTGCAAATACATGTATAAACTTTGCGAAATTCAAAAGTAAATTTTCTCGTAATGTTTCCAAAATAGTTTCTGTTGAAAGTTTCTGTCTGCACACCGCATAACTTCAATCAATAGTTTCGCTAAGTGTGTACATAATTTCTGTTAGTGGTTGTATTACTTTCTTGATATAGGTACCTACCTACCTACATAACGGTTGTAAAAAGGCACTTAATGATGCCGAAAGTTCTTTTCATCATTGCAATTTTCTTTTGTTTTAGCCTATACCTGGGAACCTTCTGCTATGCTAATTCTCTAACATTATCATTCTTGGCTGTGCTCGACAGTGAACTTGACGCCGTGTCACGTGGCACTAGTGCTGCGTAAGCAAAGATTAATGAATACAAAAATGTAACTCGCCGCAGCTGCAGCATCGAGCTTTAACTAGGTTGTGTTACTTGTGTCGTAGAAGGCGACTAAGGGAAAATCCGTATGTCGGATCCTTTGTTCAACAGTGGACGCCTTCCAGCTGATGATTACTTAGAGAATAGCACCACTGGTTACGAAGATCTAAATTTATTCAAACTTCCAAATTTATTTACGAAAATAAGTTTTTAATGTTTTAAAAATCACTTTATTTTAAAAACAGCACAATATTTTGCATGCGTCCTATTGCGCGCTACTATCAAAAGTCACTTTATACACCACCATCTTCTGCGTACGAGTATTTGGGTAGTTCACACTGAGATTGGTCATCGTTACTGAAATTCGATCGGGAGGAAATTATGTGTTCTGTTACAAGCTGATAATAAAAAGGTCAGTCTCGATTAATTTTTTTGTATTCTAATAGGCTTGCGTTTGACAGCTTCCGACCTGATCTTAAGTGATGATGCCTCCTAAGGTGGAGCACGCTTGCCTAGGATGAACCGGTTCATTTGTCCCTTGAAGATACCGTAAATATACTAATCGGGAAATAGAGAGACGGGCAGTAAATTCCCCAGACTGGCAGTACGTACAATAAATAATAATCTATATTTATAAAAGCGAAAGGAGACGGAGGACTCACTCATCACGAAATATCGAATACCGCTTGACATATTAAGATGAAATTTAGCAGGGAGATAGTTTATAGTTAGTAGACGTCCGCTGAACGGATTTTGCGACAGGACCGGATTATGGAGATCTGGCTTGGCTCTCCCAAGAAAACACCGGGAACGAAGACGCGGGCAGCAGCTAGTAATATATATGGGGACATCACACACACGGCCAACCCAAACTAGACAGACCGTGTTTTATGGATGTCAGACTGCGGATATACATACAGAAATAAATAAATAGATATAGATAAACAACAACCAGACACAAGGCAAACACTTGAACACACACAAAGAGCTTGGTTCGAGACCATGGAACTTTAACCATATAGCGGTGACGCTTCGCCGTATCTCTGCTCGTCCGATGATGGAATGGATTCCTCAATCAAGATCTAATCGATCGATTGCTAATTAATTCAGAATAATGATTATGAAACAAGTTAACAATACGATAACATAATAGGCGAAGACGATTTGATATGATTAACTTGCTCACAAGAGCTAATGGCGATGTTTTCTCAGTACCACGCGTGTATTACCCGTAGGCATAATTATATAAGCAGGTATTGTGTATTTTGCCAGATCCATACGAATATTATAAACATGAAAGTACAGTCAAACAAGCTAATTGGTTTACAGGCAAATCAAATCAAATCAAATCATTTATTATTTGTTAAGACATGGGTAGGTACAAAAGTAAATTATACAGTTCTTGAGTTAAACAATTAGGACTCCATGCTATGCCAGAAGGAAATATCGAATGCAAGAAAAGGGCACTGAGTAAAAACAAAAAAAAACTTAAGTAGGTACCTACTGCCTTTAAAATAAATGAGAAATAATATTATTATTTTTTTTTTCATTTGTTATGGCAAAAATAGGCAAAAATATTCATGTTTCTATAACACTCACAATATTTTATTTTACTCTATTTTCTTATCTCGAGCACGTAGGTAGGTATCCCTGATTCCTACGTACTAAGATAAAAAAATAAAATAAATAAATAAAATATTAGTGTAGTAGAAAGATAACTATTTTTGCGCGTAAACCAATTAACTTGTTCCACCGTACCTCTGTTTGTCTGATTGTTATGTTTTCATGAGAAAAAGAAGACCGCCTTCAAAAACTAAAAAGTGATAAATAACTTTAGCACAGAACACACATTACTTTACTTTCGGAAGTCGGTGGCGGAGGCTTTGCGTTTCTTGTTATGTATTGGAGACTAATGTCTTTAAACTATACATAATTATTTGTCAGGGCATATAACCCCTTATTTTTACGACTTGATGGTGTTGTGATTGCAAACGCGACTGCTACGTGTGGTTTGATTCTCAGGTCGGGAAAAGTATGGCTATTCATACAAACCAAACATTTAACGAAAATTATATAAATTTGGCAAATTCGTGAAGACAGGTTTACGATCAAAAACACGCCGGTTATTGCTATACCTAAATCATTCGAAGTCATCCCGAAACAGACGAAGAAATATAGGTAAACATTCGGTTTGAAAGATTCGGAAATATGGCTGAAGTTTTAAAATTATTGGTTTTCAGTATTTGGTCTAATGGATTTTTGTATAATGTGATGAAGAATTTACTAGGTGATAATGGTAATAGAAAGGTATCTTATTATTCATATAAGCAAGTGTTTTATTTGTACTTTTATATTTTCAAATAATTCTATTTGTAAGTACATAATGGGCGGATCGAACCAAATGCCATGTAAGCCGATACCAGAGTAACTAACCCATAAATAAATTAACTCACTTATTGGTGTGTTTGCGTTGTTCCATCACAAACGTAGAGTAGCTAGGCACCTATTGTTACTCTTGAGTTGATGAATGAATGATAAATGACATGTGTAAGCCAGCTAAAATTGAAATACAATTGTTTATAAAGCGGAACGCAAGATTATATGTCTACATAATTTCGCCCATTTATAATTATGTCAACTGTCAATGATATTCACAGGAATTATCACTCAGCTGGTAATGTAGCGGCCGGCATTATATTATAATCTCGGATAACTGGAAGCATTTTGGCGGTATAGCGATTTTCTCTCGGATAGACAGTTATTCCTGGATTAAAATTTGGTAAAACGAAAAATTCTCAAATTTAGAGTAATGAGCGATTTTATTCCCAGTATAAGACTTGTATAAGTTCCGCCCTATATGGGTATGTAAGTTTAGAGGTATGAGGGACAGAGTGGAAAGTTTCTCATCCTCCGTAGAAAAGGGAGGATCCTCGTCGGTAAGGTCGCTGAGAACTCTGCTTGCGCGATCTAGGAAACGTCGGTTGTAGTACGTATCATGTGCGATAGATGTCGCTACATCACTCCCCTCCGAGACCGGCGGTCGTTACTCAAAGTACGATGAGTCGTCCGTACATCTTGTGATGCTTGCCGGACCAGTGGAGGATTCCAGTGAGTCGGAACCGGATGCGGCATAGTTCACGGTGAGCTGGAACTGTCTGCAGTGATAACCATGAGTCGGGGTGTTCGTTGCACATATGCTCCAGTGAGTCGGAGTGGTGCAGTGCTGCTTAGTGGTTGGCTGCTGCGTTGAACAGGAGAGAAGTGCATTTCTGCTTGCTGACCGGCCGAAGTGCAGTGTGCTGTGCCAAGACTAAGAGTGATGACCAGATATGCGCGTCCGCTGCATGCTGGTGGTCAGGATACACGTAGAAGCCGTGGATGCGGGCTGGCTGTATGACTCGTTGCTCGAGAGCTTGAGGAAGTGACGTCTTCATGAAAAGCTGCACGAAGACTGCGTCAACGTTCATGTGCGGGGTCACCAGTTTAGAGTTATGAGGAACAGAGTGGAAAGTTCCTCATCCTCCGTAGAAAAGGGAGGATCCTCCGACCAGATGGTGGTTGTGCTTGGTGGGCTGCTGCCCGACGGTTGCAGTCGGGATTTTGTATATATGCTAAGGTCGCTGAGAACTTTGCTTGCGCGATCTAGGAAACGTCGGTTGTACTATGTATCATGTTCGATAGATGTCGCTACATAAGAAATGAAAGAGATAAAAATACTTGTATCATTTTTTCTCGACCGAATTTCGGTCACGGCGGTCAATTTCAATGGAAACTAGTACGTAGGAAATAATAATATTATAGTGCGCAAGTGTGTGCGCAAATATCAGGTGCACACGCACTTCCTCTTCGCTACTCTTATAATCCGATGGAAGGGTTTTAAATGCTTTCCGACGTCAGAATCAGAATCAGTCTTTTTATTTGTAAAACATAGGTATACATAAAGCTGTTAGGTTAACATAATGGCGCTATGCTGCCGTGAAGGCGTACAAATGTAGAATAAAATGTATTAAAATAAACTAAAATACTTATTTAAAACCAAATAAAAAAAACAATATAACAAAACTAAAAATAGACTCAATATATTCAATATAATAATTGAAAAATGTTAATATATTAACATTTTTCAATTATTAGCGAGGTGAGAGTTTACTTAAATTTTGACAGGGGCATATTTTTTATACTAGTTATCAGGTATTTTATTATAAATTTTTGACGCCATTCCAAAATAACTCTTTTGCATCAAAGCGGTTCTGCATGCACGTGTGACGTTGACACACCTCCTACTTCCAAACTTCGGTCTGCAACTGAGAAACTGCTGATGGAAAATCTCAATATCAGTTTGCCCATCCTGGGAATCCAACCCAAGACCTCACAACCACGAGATCAATAGAACCTCGTGTATACCGGGTTCGTCACCAAGGGAGGGGGGCAGGAAGGAGCAGTTGCGCCCCCCTAGAGATTCCAAAGCTTCATGTTACTTTGACTATATTTAAAACTCATAATACTGGCCATCAGCTGGCGAACCTCTTGCCAGGTATCAAAACATTTAGTGACTAAATGTTATTGTTAATCCAAGGCTTAACAATAATTGGCATGATTCGGTTTGATGCGAAGTTAAATTCACGGTTTTATAAGCTTCTTGTTTTAACAAGTAGTTACTACCATCCTATAAAATATCAATAAAATAATGTTGGTACATATACGCTTTAAGCCATCAATGGATTTTAGTTTTTATTATACGTCATAATCGTAAAATTTGCTAGAGCTTTTGATCCTTGACCCGTTATTTCAACGTCACTCTACCTACTTTGACGGCAATCCGGCAAAATAAAAGTCAAAATGTGTATTAAATATTTAAATTTATTGTATCGCCTTTAGAGGAGGTCCCTTCCGTAATACTAACGCCAACGAATAACCCAATAACCAAAACATTTTTGACGTATTTTTTTAAATCTACTTACCGTCTACTTACCTACTTGCCGCGAATTATTTTTTTTCAGTTAGAAGGCGCCATTCCGAATCTTGTTGACTGGTTTGCATGTTTAACTTGTAAACTCATGTCTCGTCACCAGTAAAAATGCGTTTTATGAATGTGGGGTCGGAGTTGACTTTTTCTAACACGTCTTCAGCAACCTTTACGCCATTGAAATTTTGCAGACGATTCAAATATTTCGGTACTAGTCGAGCGGCAACGCATTTCATGCCAAAACAATCGTTTAAAAAGGTACGAATTGATTCTTGAGACACAGAAACAGCAGCTATCTCTCCAAGACTAAAACGACGATTTTCAGTTATCATATCCTTTCTTATAGCGATGTTGGTTCAGTGAAAGACGTTGATGGCCGACCAGAACGAGGCAAATCTTGCACCACATCTCGACCACATTTAAATGCATTATATTACTCATACGCACGTGTTTTCGATAAAGTTGATTCACTGTAAGCCTTATGTAACATTGTCAGTGCTTCTGCACACGAAATTCTATTTGCAATGCAAAATTTAATACCGATATTTTGAACTTTAGTAAAAATCGCAAAACACAGTTGACATGAACTGACAAAATGGCGCACTGTGAACAAAACCGAATGACTAGCGATAGTTGTGTCAACTTAGCGTCAAAAAGAATTTAGACAATCCCTTTAAATGAGCTTTTTAAATGATTCATTCCTGGTACTTTCTTGACAGAATGTATATTGAAGACTTACGTTTAGTACCTACTAAGATTTATATTGTAACAATTATTAAAAAGTGCGGATCCTAAATAACTTTTTATATGCACACTAAAGTTGTGTGGCGTGGTCGGCAAAAACAACTCGGTAATACTCGTATTGTGAATTACTTGTATCGACGTACCTACTAACTTGGATAACGCCAGAGTCATAAAAAAAATGCACTATAATAAAAAAATAAAAACATTGGCGTTGCTCTATGCTATAAATTGCTCCTGCATCGTGGGTGCATTTACAAATAAATAAACTCACATACACTAACATTCAGATCCAGAACATTACCTATCGCCGAATATTTTCAATATCACCCTGTTTAATAATTTCAAAAAGCAAACAATCTGGCTAACGATTCTAAAGCCTGCGTTTAGCGCAGTGGTTGCGCGATTGGCTGCGCTTCGTGTAACGGCTTCGATTTCCGCACGGAACGAATATATTTTTAGGGCCTACAGATAGTTGTTCCGGGTCTGGCTGTTTGTGTGTTTGTAGACGCACCCACAATACAAGAGTAAGGCTATGAACTCACGATGCGGTTTTCACCCGCGTCCGGCTGCGGTTGCGGGCCCGCAGCTTCTGTAGAATACAGCTATATATTTAAAAAACAAAAGAACATTTCACGACGCGGTTTACGCCCGCGGTGTGCGCGGTGTATTCGGCTCCCGCTGCGGGCGCGGGCGCGGGCGAAAACCGCATCGTGAGTTCTTAGCCTTACTCCTAAAGAGAGAAAAACGTTACGTTTTAAAAAAAAAACATGTTGTAGTCGGCTTCGACTGAATGCAGCTGAACGTTATTATTTTACATGGAGCAACTGCCTATCTGACCTCCACAGCCCAGTAACTCCGCAACAAGACACCCCGTGGTAAGACTGGTTGGCAGATTTTGGCATCTGACCCATAACGGCTGTCAAAGATCTACAAATGACAATCGGTCGGAATCAACGGCTTTATGTGCTTACCGGGGCACGGAGAGGTCTCGATATGAAATGATTCGTCACCCATCCATCTACCAACCGCGGCAAGCGTAATTTTACCATGATGATGACATGATTAGTATGGCTTTTACGTATACATTACGTGCCCTTAGATAATCCGAGCCGAGCTAAGTAATCATTTCCAAGAATTGACAAATCGAAGTCTTACCACCTTGACACCGACTCCATTTCCCATGACCTTCGCTGGAAACTTTGCCATTATTTCCATTTCGTACGTCTTGTTGAAACCCTCTTTATGAAAATATACGATCAATGTCATCATGCAAACTATTGGAAGTATGATTTCCCAAGGGGTGTAGAGGTATTCTTTTTCATAGATTTTTTACGAAACAATGTGGCTCCTTTCGTGAAGTTTTTTTATATGGCAACATCGTCTTGTGAGAAAAAGGGTTTTAAATCTGTGATACGGGTGCGTTTATATCGAATCTCTCATTTTATTTTAGTGTGTGAAGTTTCAGGTGAACATTACCTATTACACGATTTACAATGTACAATGTATGTGTATCTTTGTTCTCTAACAATTAATAAATTAAGACTGTTCAAGGATAGATATTACAGACTGCTTGTTTGTGTTGATCCGTATATTCCCGAAAACATTGCGCCCAATTTAAACTGACCAAACTCAGTACACACACACGCAGTGAGTACAATCAGACGTAAACAATCATTGAACATCGAAAAATGGCGAATAAAAATACCAGTAATCTCCTTGATTCTGTACAATTAGTAATAGTGCTAGAGCGTCGATTTGCGGTCAGTCGGCGGAGCATAATATGTTGGATCATTTGGTTCCCTTCAAAATGGTTGAGCTAAATGATGCCGACACGATATGAACAGTTTTTTAGACCTCTTTTAACGTGCACGACTTGTTACATTGTTCTCACATTGTACCCGTAGATTCAACATGAATTATTAAACATAAATATGTAATATATTATTGATGTTACAAACAAGAGTGTTTAAAACTTTCTTGCTCGTTCTTCTCCATAGATTAACCTACTGTTTGGAACGAACAACTTCAGCTTCAACTTTCTAACTGACCTAACTCTTGACAATTCAAAAGTACTTGTAAATGGTTAATTTGAAATAAATGGTTTTGAGTTCATTTTGTAATTACTCTTCAAATAATCATAGTATTTGTAACTAATATATATAACAGAGAATCCTATAATAATATTTACTCACATCAACAAGTTTAAATTAATTTTAACTAGTTTTCGACCGAATTTCGATCGAGAAGGAGTTTCCATGACTTATAGATATTGGTGTAACCTTCCTTTGTTCAAATAAGAATAAGCATTATAATTTTATTTTTATCAGTGTTTAGCCTTATAATTAGAGATGTGCCGATTATGACTTTGGCCGACTAGCCGACTAGTCGGTTGTAAAGAGGCCGACTAATCGGCCGACAAGTCGACCAAGCTGATCCCGGTTTCGGGGATTTCCTTGACGCTTCTTTAACAGCTGATTGGCGCGCAAGTCGCAACCGCTGCCTGCGAGCGTGTCGGATTTTTATTAGAGAGTTACAAACAAGCAGTTTTTAAGAGGAGCAAGAACTTTAAAACTGTGTAAAAAAGATTTTAAAATAAAAATATTAATAAACAATCAAGGTTTATATTTTAATGTAATTCCCTCTACTTACACTTTATTGACCCAATTATAGTCGGCGACTAGTCGGCACATCTCTATATATAATTATAATTAATAATTATTAAAATACAAATGTAATGTACAATTCCAAGAAAAACTGAGAGGGATACCCCACATCATTCTGTTCCAACCTTGACCTTCAACTGACCTTGACTTTGATTCCGGAGAGGAGTAGTAGTTTGATGAGCTCAATGTTCTCGTTCTCGATGGCCGCTACGAGTGCTGATCGGTTCAGCGGGTCCACACAGTTTATGTCCAGAATATCCGATTGAGGTGAAAATTGATCTATTAATCTGTAAAAAAAAATATCGAGTTAGCGTAGTAATATCGAATTCCATTAGGTTATTTAACCATCTATTTCATTAGGTTAGGTTATGTGTAGATCTTTGGCAGTCGTTATGGGTAGTCAAAAGCCAGAAAGTCTGACAACCAGTCTTACCAAGGGGTATCGTGTTACCTAGTAACTGGGTTGTGGAGGTCCGAAAGGCAGTCGCTCCATGTAAAACACTGGTATTAAGCTGCATCCGGTTAGACTGGAAGTCGACCCAAATATATTTGGGAAAAGACTAGCAGATGATGATGATTCCATTGGGTTAGGTTTTTGTGTGGTGCCGGCCACGAATAACACCACCCCATTTATACCCGTGGGTGTCGTAGAAGGCGACAGGGATATTGGCCAGAGGATGGGCAGCATCGTCCTTCTGACACCTACTGCGATCGCCAACTTGCATCAGCCAAGCATGGCGATTACGACTGACCCCCCCCCCCCACCTTGCGGGTGACCGATGCCCAGCAATAGGCGTCTAAGGGAGCACGTGATGGTGAAGTTATTTGAAGATGGAGGAATCTCAATTTAGATGACAGACTTGCGCACATGACGAGCTTTCGTCCCGCTGTGAATTTAGGTGAAGACAGCTCGATGTGACAACTCTGGTCAACCGTAGTATAATATTATTGATAAGCGACAGTTATAGACACCATGGGATTTGCGGGGAGTATTTTCCTAAAACTATAAATAAAACGCCATACTGTTTAGTGACTGGAATTAGGACAACCATTTGGTTAATTTTTGCGTCAATCTCTTTCCTAAATAGGTTCCCCTGTCCTCATTCACGATTTTTAAACAGAGTTCCTATATATTTTCTAACATTTTCATACATAACTTACTATCATTTAAATAATAATAATAAATATCTTTATTTCCAAAAATACAGACAATTGTACTAAGATTACATTTATATGGTAAACAACATTTACATAAATAAAAAACAGTTGGGTGCTGCAGGAATCTGTCACAATAAATTAAAATTATTATCATTATTCAAGACTTGAGTAACTAGTTTATGATGGGACTGATATGAACTGTGTTCAAAAATCCCTTAAAATATAGATTAAAAGCAATCAATTTCAGTAAGGACAGTCCATTACAGTTCAAAACCCAATCGATTTATGATAATATTTTTTAGAACCGTTTGATCTCAATAAAATATTTAAATATTGCAATAAATAACTATAATTAGTTTAAAGCTCATTTTCAAATTAACTGTGTTCTATTATGACCAGTATAAATTCAATACCTACACACAAAAAAAAAATCAAGACATTTTTGATTTCAACACTGGAATCATTATCGTCAAACAGTAATGCTGCCTTTTAAAACAAAACAATCTGATTGCCTTAAAACCTTCGAAATTGCAGAAATCCCACCAAAACCTTCAGCTAACCTATCCTCTATAAGTCTTCGATAGCGAAACAGTACAAGTGTGGCTTTGAATTCAGTAATCCTATTTATTAGAACGACGGCGAGGCGGCCTAAATATTGCAGATTGATACTTTTAGTTTTTGAGGTCATGTCATCGGTATGTTGTTGAGTAACAAAAATCATGGCAGGATTTGTACAAAAAAAAAGACGTTTAGAGAAGTTGAAATTTTAATTTTTATACTTGAGTACCTAAAGGGTATCTTAAAACCCCGCAAAAAAAGGTAAAAGTTTAACGAAAAACTCATTATTTCAGAATGAAACGGCGACTGTCAGTAACAGTGACACTGACAGTCGCCATTTCGCAGTTTTATGAGAAATCACAAATAATGACTATTTTTTTCCACACACTTGTCACATCACTTGTCTCCCAATTTGATAGATCCGTTAACGTCGCTTGTAACTTTGTTATTTTTATAAACTCAAAATGGGCATCGATATGAAACGAAAAAGTGTTATTTTCATTTCGTAATATTATAATTATGCGGCGGTTTAAAAATATGGTAAGTATATCAATCTACTCCTGGTAATGTATTCTCCACATAAGAAAATATTTAAAGCCCTCTAATTATATTTTTTTTTCATACAAATGAATGTATTGATCTCGCCATGATTTTTTATGTGTGTCTATTCTATTTCAACACTAGTTGCTGTTACTGTAATGACTGTTGGTTTGCTAGTGTTCAATTAGCAAACCAACATTACTCTTTGTTGCTCGATGAATTGTTGTTGTTGTTTACTTGCTTCATGTCCTTACCTAAGTTCACTTTCATCATGCCAAGGCACATCTACTTAGGGTTCACTTTCCTAGATGACACCGGTGAAACCGTATTTACCGATTAAATATTTTATTGGATAATATCTCTAAGATTTCATAGAAATAAATAGAATATAAGTTAAATCAGCTATAAAAATTTTAATCTACAATACTTGGACTCTAAATAAAGATTTTAAGCAAAATCTTTGGTTGAACATTAGGTCCTTTGCCTAGAATGAGTTAAACATAGCTGAAAAAAGGAAACAGAACTTTTCGGTCCGGGAAAGACTATTTAGTTAAAATTTTACTTTGTCCACAAGAACACAATAAAATTGTAATTAAAAAAACTGATATTTTGACTTTACTTTGTAAACATAGAGCTGTTGTTTGGATATTCCAAATGGTGTTCTATTTGCTTTAATAAAAATAGCAAACTATAAAAAAAGACTTATCATTAAAAAAAAGGAAAAGAAAAGTCTAACAACAGAAAGAAAAAAAATGGAAAGAGAGAGGGAGAGGGGGGAGAGAGGAGAGAGAGAAGTCTCAAAATCTTTAACATCATATTTAATAATCCTGGCTTTTGAAATAATACGAACAATTTGTGGCCACGTGAATGAACTTAAATTTGAAAGTACTTCCACTGTTTAAATTGCATCAAATGCTTCAAATATTTCACTATCCATTTCGTAACTGTGCCTGCTTTTCTTTCTCTCAATTAAATCATTAAAATACAACTGTCACTTAACATTTAGGAGGCCGTCAATCAGGCCCCTATTTTAAAGTTATCACTTAAGTACATAATCTTTATGTATTGATGAAAGCGATACTTGCGTTAGGTGTCACCTAAAATATCTAAGAAGCTACTTAAAAATTAGGGATTGACGGTGAAAAAGAGCATGACAAAAAGACAAAAGTTTAATAGTTCAATTTTATGGATCCTTTTGGAAGAGGCAACCAGATTCAATTATTTTTTCTTGTAAATGACGTTTAAAAGTGCCTTTTTTACAAATTCTAAATAAAAATAATTTGAGTCTTTTGCATTGTTATATCTGGCCTATCATTCCATACCGATGCGCAGTGGCGTGCGGTTCATACAGTCACATAGACATTGCCTACCCTACAACTCAGATAAATATTTATTATCTTGTTTTAATTTATTTTGATATCTCTAATATTTTATACACGAGTAATTACTCTCAATTAATAAAAAAATCTTAAATCAGCTCCATCTGTCGCGTAACGGTGGTAACACGAAGTCTCATCGATACGTTCGCGCCTTAGTTCGCGCATTTCGATCGCTTCGCGCTGCACTAGCGCCGCTAGGACCCTACGGGAGAGACACAAAATATTTGTGCCTAGATTATTATATTTTGTTTCGATGTGTGCCTCGTGACAGGCTCGTAGCACGCGTGTGCATTTTCTATTCGTACATGACACACAATGTCACAAATCACGCACACAACGCAAACTGAAGACATTGCCTTTTTAACATTTTAGATTTTACTACACGAGTTAACACGAGTTTACACGACGGAATACGACAATTGTGTAGGTACAAAAATATACGTGAATTATTCTGAGTCGCCATTTTTTTTTGTTTTAGTTTGTTTCATGGTTTTGTGAATGCATTTTTATATTATTTTAACGTTGTTACTAGTGTGTAAAATGGAATAACTTCACTGTGAAAGTTTGGTGGTGGTTGTGTAGTTGTGTAGGTACAGACAATACTTAAAAAATGATTCCTTTTCAAAACTTTCTCTCGGCTTCGGTGAAAAAACATAGATCGAGGATAGCCGCTAGATTTCAATCAATACAAACAAACCATGCGATTAGGTCGTAAGAGGTTGGTACAGTTCTGTTTTATTACATCAAATAAAGTAGAAGATTCGTGCTTTACGATTAAATGTGACGAGATTTTGTTGTAGGACCGAACCCGAATAAAATGCCTACATTTTGTTTAGGTTTCGGTACTCAATTTATGATAGATAATCACCTCATCATCACATGAAAGGGAAAGGGTAGGTACTTGTAATACCTACTTCTAGTAAGTTGTGAACTTGAGATTATTTTATTGGTAAAAAAACACATTAGGTAAGTAGGTACCTAATTGTTCCTTGTTTAGTAGATTGCAAAACGTTTTTCTTCTACGCATATTATTTTTAACCCTGTTTTGAGTTTCTATCGTAAAATCGATTAAAAAAATTTGAACACATCTGTTCGTATAATGGTTTGATCTGTATTCTTCTGCAAATTTTCTAAGTTTTTTCTTTACCTACTCTTGCTAGGGGGCGGGAAACGCCGAAACGTTAGAGAGCTTATTATAATGTAGGTAGGAGGTACATACCTACCTACTCTGTGACGCGGGCCTGACTGACGCTTGAGTACACAGCGGTTGTTCTGTTTACCTTTCCTACTATTTTCAAATAGGTAATATAATCGCCTGAAACGAGGCATTACATCGATACAGACCTATTCATATTTTTTCTACGGCAGCAAAAAAACAAATTGATGTCTATAAATTCAGTCAATCTAGGAATCATTTGAGGTGGCAAATCACGTAGGTACAGTCATCAAAAGAAATAGGTATGCAGGTCATCGGAAAGACGGAAATGGTTGAAGTTGACTTAGAAACCGATGGATGTTTTCGAATGTTTAATTAAATCATTGAAATGTTTATTCTCTATTAATTTTATTTTATTTTATTCAAAAACATCCATCGGTTTCTAAGTAAACTTTAACTAGGTATATCTGTCGACCCTGCATACCTATTTTTTTCTGCCTACCCTGTCTAAAAACTCTGTGCACGCCCCTGCCGATGCGAGTCTTGGACAATAATGGAAAATCTCAGTAAACGTATAGAAGCGTTTGAGATGTGGTGCTATAGACGCATGCTGGCTATAAGTTGGACTCAGCGGGTCACCAATGACGAAGTTCAACGGCGGGTTGACCGAAAACGCGAACTTTTGCAGACCAAAAGAAAAAAGTTGCATATTTAGGGCATGTGCTAAGACACGAAAGATATGAGCTGCTGCAACTTATAATGATAGGCGAAGTCGCAGGAAAAAGAAAAGTAGGTCGAAGAAAAAATTCTTGGTTGCGTAACATCAGGGAGTGGACTGGGATCGTGCTGGAGACAGAAATTTGCGAAGCTAACTGCCAACCTTCACTAGTTGGAGAGGCACTATTATAAGAAGAAAACATTTTGACGTCTTCGAGTTTGAGTCACCTTTTAAGCAATCAATGTCAATGATCAAATATATCGTTGTAGTATTTAAATTGGCCTTTGACCTTTGACTTTGTATATATCTGGCATTAATCCGCTCTAGGCTAGCGTGAAGAACTACGGCCCTGTTTCTCTCACAGAGATATGGGCCGCGTCGGACGACGGCCAGCAGTGAAAAGATCCTAAGCTAATTATGTAAAACAATGTGATCCTGAGCATACCTTTTAACAGTAACATAGTCTCCTCTATCGGCATGAAGGAGGAAGGTCTTTTCCTCCTTGGTGAGTGGCCTCTCATAGACCTGCCGCAGATCATTGTGGCTGTTCCGCAGCGCCTCCTGGGAACTGCCTAGCAGTTCCTCTCTCGAGCCTCGGTTCATGCCGGTCTGGAAGAAGATTGAGGGTTTAGTGGTTTTGGGTCTAAAGTTTTTGGTGATAGGAATAAAATCCGTTTGACTGTTGACATGACTCTTGGAATCATAATATCTTAACTATTGTTTCTGCTGATTAAATTGCTGATTGGCTGTTAAGGTAGACGAGAATTATTTATCAGTCAATGTTTTTAAAAGAGTACACAAGTAGGTAACCATAGCAATCAGCTGTTTTTGTTATAAATGTTAGAAGTGACGCCTAAAAGTAGATGAAACGACATTTGTTTACATTGTTACTCAGATATTGTTTGTGTAGGAGTCAAAAAGATATGATAGTGATCAATACATAAAACTGAACAACAGGAGGTTTCTAAAAAGTCTAAAGAGTTTTTTGAAATAATAATGATTGGGAGTGAGATGCCGAAGGTGCTCCCAGTGGCGAAAAAATTAGGTTTATAATTGCGTGAATAAAAAATAAATTACTCTAAATACCTACCTAAATTACATACATAATATTGTATTTAAGTTCTAAACGTTACTGCTTTATAGCTAACAGGTCATAATTCTGTTAGCACCAGCTGTTTTATCGATACCAAATAGTGGTTTCAGTGAGTGTTTACACAGTTTTATGTCTTCCGTTATTTAGTTTAAAATAACTGAAATGACTACTAAATTAACAGATGTTAGTTTTAGTACTCATACGATTGGTTCTGGCCTAAAGGTGATCGAGGGGAACAACATTTGGAGCATTTCTAGCGACTTTTACGGACGTTCTCTGTCTCATTCTGTCAAAAATGCCTCATTTAATAACTACCTAAATTTTTGACAAGATTTTGATATTGATTGTCGTTGTGATAAAATTGTGACTAGTTTTAGAATGTTTTTAATTGCGAGAATTAGTCTCCTGTCAATGAAACCCGGAACATCATCACCGGGGCTGGACAGATCTGTAGGTCGATTCTATAAAATTCGAACAACAACTCGCATCTCACATCTCGCTATTCACTCTCACTTCGCATAAGGTTCAAAATGACCTTGATATATTTGACACTTTGAATCGGGTTTGAGTGCGAAGTGAGCGTCGAAGTGACGGGGAAATTACCTTACAGAATGCCACTTCTTACGTCATCTCATACTTTATCTGTCAAAATCTCCTTGTCAATTTAGTTCTACTCGCTGACACGCTCGTAAGGGTGGCGCTAGTGTAAATTCGAATTATCAACCGAGTTTTAAGAATGCCAATCAAGAAACTCACGGCGGATTCAGATTCGAAGTTTAGAATGAGGTCTTACAGAATCACACCCCTGGAAAGGGAACGCACAAAAACCTGGAGACTAGCAGATAAGAAAGAAGGTCTAGTACCCCACAGAGGGTTGAAGTCTTGTAGGTATTGTGAGCTATGATAACGATCAGAAGGTCAATTCTAAAATTTTTTGACAAATTAAGACTGAGATTAAAACTCGAATGTAACTAAAAGTTAGTAGAATTGCAAGTTAGTTGAAAATGACCTCAGTCTTTTGGTTAACTTGGAGTTAGATAGTGTGAGCTATTGTACTCGTATGATGACAATCAGAAGTTGTTTATTACTACAAATTTTTGACACATTGAGACTGAGCCCCCCGATTATCGCGGTATTATGTCAGTGCATTATTCAAGACTCCCAGCGCTCATTTTCGATTCAAATTAAAATATGTTCAATACATTTTGAGCATGTATGTGTGTAAATGTTGTGGCAACCCCTAGCGATAATTTTCTTTTTAACCGACTTTAAAAAGGAGGAGGTTATCAATTCGGATGTTTCTATTTATTTTTATGTATGTTCGGGCATATGTCATTTATAGACGGATTCCCAAAATTCTTTTTTGTTCGAAAGCGGTTTTTTCCGAAATGGTCCCATATAAATTTTACCAAAATTGATCCAGCCCTTTTTGAAAAAATCAACAAAATCCCAAAAAGATACTTAGATGACGTTTTGGTTTCTTCAATCTTTGGAGGACTTACAATCTCTTTTAAGTGTGTTGCCGTTTCTTAATGGATTTGGATGTTGTTGTTTTTTCAAAAAAAAGAAAACCGCCTTCAAAAACTATAAGTTATAAATAACTTTAGCACAGAACACGACTTCGACTTGACTTTACTTTCGGAAGTCGGTGGCAATACAAAACAACAAACACAAAGCCACCGCCACCGACTTCTGAAAGTAAAGTAATGTGTGTTCGCTAAAGTTATTTATAACTTTTTAGTTTTTGAAGGCGGTTTCCTTTTTTTAAGTTTAGTTAGCATCGTAAACTGAATTCATGGTAAAAGTCTTCACCTACTAAGATGTCCACACCACTTCATCCATACTATCCATATTCATACTCCATACTAATATTATAAATGCGAAAGTAACTTCCACGATAAAACGCTACTGCTGCAGCTGAACCGGTTTTTTTTAAATTTTGGTATGAAAATAGTTTGAACCCCGAGGTAGGATATGTCCTACCAGCTATGTTATTCTGTAAGAACTCACTCCAGTGCTCACTTCTGATTCCGCAGTGAAAACTGTTTTAGGTAGTCTATAACTCGATGAAAACTACGCTAACGCTACTAAGTGCTTGGCATAGGTGAAGCGAACTATTATTTCGTTAATATTTAAGCGAATACCAAATACTATTCACTTCAAGTAAGTGAAATCGGAAATGAGATAGGATTCGAATTCGCGAGTGATTTTTTACAGAATTGCACTGCTGGGGGTTTTTAAAAAAAACGATTTTTCTTCTTTTTTTTTTCTTTTTTTTTTTTTAGTAACCTACGGGCTACTTTTTAATCAGCGACTTCGTCTGCATTCGCAATAACCGACATTCACGAGGACGAAGTCGCGGGGAAATGCTAAAAGAATAATTTTTAGTTCATACTAAGAACAATTTCCGCTATAAACATTAAAATACAGTGCTACACGTATTTGCTACACTAGAATATGAGTTCATTGAGCCGTGAAAGTGGATTAGTCGCTTCAATGTCTGACATTGGCGGACATAGGAACACAATGTCAAGTTCTTGTACGCTTTTCTAACGGCTGTTAAAAGACATTTAACGAGGCTAAAAGTGACATACTCGTCTCATCATCGCGTTTATCTTTTGTTTTGGACGAGTTGTGGGAACTTTATGTTCAATGTTCCAATTTTTTTTTTTTGCATTTTGCGCATGTTTTAAATATTTCAACTAAACTTCCAGAAAGTCTGACAGCAAGACTTTCCAACGGGTATCGTGTGACCCAGTAACTGGGTTGTGGAGGTTGGTCAGGCAGTCGCTCCATGTTAAACATTGGTATTCAGGTGCATCCAGCTAGACTGGAATCCGACCCTAGCATAGTTGGAATAAAGACTAGGCAGATGATGTTTTTTCCGTGGGAAAAGAATCATGGCAGAATTTGTACAAAAAAATAAAGATGACATAAACATTGTCATCTTTATTTTTTTGTACAAATTCTAGAACCAAAAGTATCTTCCTATAGAGTATCTTCAATCATTTACAATATTTTTAAAACCCCGCTAAAAAAAGTGAATAGTTTAACGAAAAGCTCATTTTTTCAGAGCGAAACGGCGACTGACAGTAACAGTAACACTGACAGTCGCCGTTTCGCAGTTCTTACACTGAAATTGCGTTTTATGGGAAATAACGTCATAGGTAAATAATTAAATTATTTTTTTCCACACACTTGTCTCCCAATTTGATAGATCCGTTAAAGTCGCTTGTAACGCACGCATTGGAACATATTTTAAAGTTTAAACCCTCTAAATAACTTTTTTTTTTCAAACAAATGAATGTTTGGATCTCGCCTGACATGACTCTTTAGGTGTTTAGCTTAATTCTGAGCTTTACGCGGACGGAGTCGCAGGTAACAGCTATTATTATAATCTAAGGGATTTATACTTACTCCACAGCGCGGACACGTCGACTTCTGAACACGAACGTCCATCATCACTTTATTTTAGCCAATTAAAACATCACTAATTTCAGTTCTGACTGATGATGAATCAGAAAGTTTGTCAAGGAAAACTGATGAAAAGAAAATCTAGTCACTTTATTATCGAATTTGAACAGCCAATGGAATATCACTAAGCTTCATGATCATGAAAAAGAGACTGTCAGGAAAAACTGACAGCGTAGTAACACAACAGTTAACTGGACTAACTCGTTCGGAAGTTCAAAGCTCACTAAAAGGTGTGTAGGTAACTTGAACTTACAAGCCAATGTCAATAAAGTAAATGGACAGACAGAATGATATACAAATATTGTATAAACAGCGGGTATTTTGGGCGAATTTCTGGTCGCTGTAACTATATTTTAGTTTTAGTTTTTTCTAGGATGGAAAGATAGTTCTAGACGTGTGTGCTTGGCGGTCTGAGTTTAGTGCTGTATCTGTTTTAGTACATTTGAAATGTTTATATTTATGAATTACTAGCCTGTGACGGCGAGCGACGCCCGCATGAATCTCGGTTATCGTAGATACAAAATCAAAGTCAAATCATTTATTTCAATTAGATCATTAAAAGGCACTTTTGAACGTCATATAAAAAAAAGTTGATTCTAGTTGCCCCTTCCAAAAGGTAGTTTCGTATGGAGAAGAATGGGCAAGAAACACCATACTACTCTTTTAAAAAAAAGTGTACAATGTTTTGCATTACAGTTTATAATTATAATAACTATACGCGAATACGATGGACCTGGCATAAAAAAAAACACTATATTGAAGTATGTACCTACAAAGTATTAAAAGATAAAGAATGACAGCTAAGTTATATACATAGATACATAGTATTTTTATTATTTACAGATACAGATGAAGTAGCGGATTTAAAAGTTCTTCAAAATGGGTTCAGTTATTTAGCCGAGAAATCGTCACAAACAATCTCATTTTCGCATTTATAATATTAGTATGGATGGGAAAACTTTGTTTACTTTAGAATTAGGATGATAGTTGCGCATAGTGTGTACCATAGATTAAAAATATGATCTAATTTATGGTGAGGAAGTAGGTAATGATAGTATAATAATGTTTTTATTACTGAAATAATTACCCTTTAAAAATTACACGTACTCTTCTTGCGATTGTTGCGTTTATTTAAGAAAATTGATTAAGAAAATGTAAACACATAAAATCATCAAAATCAATTTTATTAGGTAGTTGATGTCATTAGGGTCGCTATACACATAAGAGCGTCAGAACATTCGGTTCGGCAATTTCAATACAAGATTATCCAAAGCATAGCGTAAAGGTTGTTCCTGGCCAGGTTGTTAGTATATGTGAGTGTTTATGTTTGTAAACGCATCCATGATACAAAGGAAATTCCTAGTGCGGAGCAACATTTTTTTTTAACAAATATAAGGTTGTATTGTGTTCTGTCATTAGGGTGCAGTAGGATATATAGTTATAGCGCAGACTGCATGATACGCGTTTTGTACAGAGTGGTGCAGTGTAAACAAACCCGTCGTGTTTCATTATCTGAACCGAATGTGCCAAATCGAATGCGCCGAACCGCTTAAGTGTATACCGACCCTTATATAAAAATTTGACACCATTACGAAAACGATTCACTGTGTAAACACATCTTAGACGTAAATGTTTCGCGAAATTATGCTTTCAGCTTTTACTAGGAATTGGCAAAAACAATCAAGGAATATTGAGAACTCAATTTAGTGTGCAAAAAATATCTAAACATTACCGTGTAGTTGAAAAATTGTTTGTAAGTGAAACATATTGAAACTTTAGATTTTTTTTTTGTTTTAAAATTGATTTTAGTTCTGCTAAAACGAACCAACCAACCATGTCTTAATTAAATTAATTATGTCAAATTAATTCAATATGCCAAATGTGTTATATTTTTTTCATTAGCCCGTTGCGTCCCTCTGCTGGGCAAAGGCCTCCTCGTGTTACATTACTATCCAGTAATAATAGTTTAATGCACCTATATCTTTTGCTTAAAATAGATTTATAATTAATTAAGTGCACATGCAAAATCTATGCAAATACTTGAGAAAATGAGAGACTTTTTACATGTTGCCAGAATGAAACCCAATATAAATGAGCTAAATTGTAAGTAATTTCGTTCTTTTCGTTTTTTCTATGAAGATATCTTTTAATTTTCTTTTGTATCAAAATTAAATTATTATAGGTCAAACAATCGATTTAAATAAACGTTTTAGATTTAAAAAGTATTGAATAATATATTTTTCAAACTAAGCATTTAATTAATGTCTTTTTAAGTTTATTTTAGGCAATATATCGTATGGGAACCTCGACTTGTAATTAATATAGTCTGAAATCGCTAATACACCTTAAGAGCGGGTATTCGATTCGTGACGAAAACTTCATGCTTTCGCGTTTTGCCCTGAGCAATATCGTAATGATGTGAGCAGATTATTTAAAGACAATTACAGTTTTAGAAAGATTAAGTCTTGTTTTAGGGAACTACAGAGTAAAAGTATAATTTTTAATTATGGTATATTATGGCGAAGACAATCCTTTCATAGCGTTTTACGAAAATAGACGTCAGAGTTAACTTTCAGGACGAATACAACCATTACAATATACCAAAATATTATGTTTTATGCGTTTTTCCAACAGGATATACAGTCACAAAGTACATAATACAGCCAAAATTACGATAATATTACTATTAGATATTAAAAAACAGTTTAAAAAAAGTAGAAAATCGGTTAATTTCAACCATTTTCTTTCACCAGTATTTGAATAAAAACATACCTTATATATTACCAGCCAGTACCTGAACCATTGCTGTATGGTTCACTTACTGAGCCATCGAAATCAGTAGTAACATGTGTGTATTTTAACTATATATATGTGGTCTATTTAATTGTTTTGTGTTTTTGGTATTATTTTAAATGTGTGTGGCTATGATCCTTTGTTGGTCGAATTAAATGTTTTATTATTATTATTATATTTATTTTATGAAAATAAAGGTTATGCTCAATATACACAGGTTTTTTCAGTTCCTCGTACGAACTCATTTATTTTAGACAATTATTTTAAAAAGCACTGTAAAACCTCGCCCACTATTGTTTGCCAATCAATTTCAATGATTCGTGCATTTCGTGCGTATTTTTTTTTCTGATGCACACAAACAGACCGTTGTATTGTACTAGTGTGTGTCAATGCTGCTACGCCGTTCTAGCAATCGTTTAGATTTTGAGTTGCGCTTAATCTAATCCCTTAAGCAAGCGCGGTGATCAATGCTCGGGCCTTATCTTTAGGAGAAGAGGCCTTTGTCCTGTAGTGGGACAATAATCGACTGGTATTATTGGAACAGTGTATTTTACTAAGCAAATGACTTCATAGACTCATGTAACTTCCCGATTATCTACCTACACAGGTAACACAGGTACATAATAGGTACTGTATAGTGCGTGCAATCCACGAAGACGCGCCCCACTATATCTCCTAACCGTTTATAGTATACTAGATGACCCGACAGACGTTGTCCTGTCCCGAGGGGATGAAAAAAGGGTGAAAAAAAGGGAAGAAAAATAGATGTTGGCCTATTCTCAGACCTACCCAATATGCACAAAAAATTTGATCAGAATCGGTCAAGCCGTTTCGGAGGAGTACGGGAACGAAAACTGTGACACGAGAATTTTATATATTAGATGTGTGCAAGCTTCCGTCAATGTTTGAGTGTTATCGGTACACACTAATTACCTATGAGTGCACGCGCACACTACAATGAATAGACTAATCAGGACAGAGCGACACGAAAATCCGAAAATCCCGTAAACCAAAAATTGGTGGGGTGCGTCTTCGTGGATTGCACTATCTATAGAGGCTTTACGTAGGCCAGTAACTATTTGCTCTATGGATAAACACTATGCATCCTTCTAGAATGTAACTGTCATATATTTGTAACTCATGCTTTAAATATAGTTTTTTTACTATGACAGGGACTGTCAGACCACCCGCCGTCAGCCACGGTCATGTTATTCTGATCTTATCCTAATATACGTTGAGTTGCACGAAACTAACATTAGTTTAACGGAGACTTTAATTTCATGCCATCCCTTACATTTTGTATTACAAAGAAAGTGACAGCATCAATTTAAAGTCTCCATTAAACTTATGTTAGTTTAGTGCAACGCACTGATAGATTTCTATCAATTAATTTACGTTTGATTTGTAGTTATTAATACCTCACAGTACATAGTCTGTATATTAAGTGCTTGGATGAAAATTAAAACGGAAATGCATCAACTATCACCATGGTCTAAGACTTGAAGGCGTGTCTTAATGGAGTCGCTAGTTACCTTGTGAAATTATTAATTACTTAGAGTTTTTTCATTGGTTATATTTTAATGAATCATCTCTATACAGGGTGGATTTTTGATACGATGAACGCTGCAATCTATCCTCTGGTCAATATACGGAAAAAACGTACAGTCAAGGAAAAAAATGCTAAAAAACCAAAACAATTTTTTAATACCAATCGGAAACCTAACGTTTTCCTGTAACTATAACCGTTAAGGTACCTGCCCTTCCTGTCTCCACTTAAAAATCCATACTGTATACACGGAGAAAGGAACATCGAATTACAAGCTTTTGCCATGAAAGATGGTCATCATTCTAAACCCTGAAGCGTTAAAACTTTTCATCAGTTATTAAAAGTTAGGATAATTTCTAACAATTGATAAGAGTTCTAGAAATTATTGATTTAAAGAGAAAAATTCATGACAATACCGGAATCGCGGGATTTTTCCGATTCAGAAGTCCATTTCAGCCTTTTTTTTGTCTCCGGGGTAGAAAATCCTCGTGGATGTCCTGTCGCAAAGTGGTCTATCAGACTCTTACTGGCTAAAAACCACCCCGGTGTTCCATCTCACATCCACGTCAGGGGTCGCGGGAACGTACGATTTTTCCGCAATCCGACGACACGGTTGGCGCAGTTAAGCGATTGGCGAGTATCGCGGGTTCGATTCCCGCACGGAACAAATATTTGTATGGCCTACAACTACCTGTAGGCCATACAAATATTTGTTCCGTTCCGCTCTGGGTCTGGCTGTTTGTGTATGTGAGTTTATGATATGTTTGTAAAGGCACTTACGATACAGGAGGAATTCATAGTATGGGTCAACGTTTTTTATTAAACTATTAAAGAAATCCCCAAGTCCATTTCATAATAAGCCAATACTTGAAGTTTAGGTAAATATGTTTTTTTTATCAATAAAATTCATTAGAAAATATCTATCGGTTTCTAAAAAACTTAAATTACCTATTTACATGTAGGTACCTATTTGACGACCCTACTTACTTTTTGTTGACTGCACCTATGACATAAAAAAGTGTTAAATGCCATAAAAATTACAATAAATTTCCCCATAACAAATCTATTGCCCCCGATTTTACCAAATAACGATGTCAGTCTGTAGCCGAGACGCAATAAATTAACGCCATTGTCTATCCCACAGGGGTTAACACCAGTCTATTGTCACGAAATGCTATAAAACTGTAGATAAAATAATTATATTAGTAGATACAGACGCCAGCACATCGTGCCATACAAAACTGTCAAAATTTCCCAATTGAATATAAACCTTATGTTTTTGTAATAAGGTTGAAAATCTATCAAAGAAATTTGACAGATTGTTGTAGCTTGATTTGCTGGCCTCTGTACATATTAAAGTACTAACTGAGGAGCTCGTAGCTAAATAAAGCCATAAGAATCGAACGGTCTCGAACAAAGCGCTTTGCTTCCACATTTATTGTGCGAACTGCCAGACTGTGGAATTCACTGCCCGCCTCTCTATTCCCCGATACATATAATCTGGGTATCTTCAAGGCACGAGTGAACCGGTTTTTCCTAGGCAAGCGTGCTCACCTTAGGCTGCATCATCACTTAAGATCAGGTGAGTTGAGGCCAAACGCAAGCCTCTAACAATATTAAAAAGAAAAAAAAAACTGTTATGGTTAATTTAAGCCGTTGGTCTCGGTAGCCATTCGAAGGTCTTAGAAAGTCGTTATGGGTAGTCAGAAGCCAGAAAGTCTAACAACCAGTCTTACCAAGGGATCTGATGTTACCCAGTAACCCTGGGTTGTGGAAGTCAGATACGCAGTCGCTCCATGTAAAACACTGGTATTCAGTTGTATTCGGTTAGACTGGAAACTGACTCCAATATACCGAGTTGGCAAAAGGCTATGCAGATGATGACATA
This sequence comes from Charanyca ferruginea, assembly GCA_947361185.1. Taxonomy (NCBI): domain Eukaryota; kingdom Metazoa; phylum Arthropoda; class Insecta; order Lepidoptera; family Noctuidae; genus Charanyca; species Charanyca ferruginea. The sequence continues at coordinate 18,182,507 of OX376065.1, read as the reverse complement.
TTAGACATTATTTGTTTTAATTTAAGTCTTGTTGTGTAATGTGCGTCACTTTCTCGTGAATAAATAGTTTGTCTTTCTTTCTTTCTTCTTTTTTAGAGCTATGTACAGTCAACAGCAAAAGTAGATGATCAAAATCAGAAACTCAATAGGTACTAATTTACTAACACTAATTTATATAATTTATTACTAGTTTATTTTTTAAAAGTATATGATTGTCACACACATACTTTTGAATCACTTCGACGCCACATAGTTCTGACGCGAACTCCGTTCATTAGTATTGAAATTTTGATTTTGATCATCTACTTTTGCTGTTGACTGTACAGTCACGAGCAAAATAATAATAATAATAATAATAATAATAATAACTTTATTATCAGGCAACTGTGGCCCATAGATAAAATACACAAAATAATCTTAAACAATAACAAACTAATACATATTAAAACCTTAATTAAATATATCCTATTTCACACGTAAATCGGTGGTGTGGTGTGGTGTGGTCTCATTCTAAACTGATTTTCTCCTAAACTGTTGATTAAAATGTTATGAGGTTACGAATAGGGTATTTTTGATCCCAAACTACTATAAAATAGGTTTTATCTATAACTTGAAATAAATGGCCAATGAGAATATTATCTAAATCATTCATTAGATGGCACCGTATTTACATAAGTATGCTTCGTGCGAGGTCACGGAACAACATCCGAATGAAACTTTGCACAAAAATAAAACCAAAAAATTGAAAAATAAAACAATAAATTTTGGGGGTTCCCCATACTTAGAACTGAAACTCAACATTTTTTTTTATCAAACCCATAGGTGTAAGTGTATCTATGGATAGGTCTTCAAAAATGATATTGAGGTTTCTAATATCATTTTTTTTCTGAATAGTTTGCGCGAGAGACACTTCCAAAGTGGGAAAGTGTGTGCCCCTTCCCCCCCTCTGTAACTTCTAAAATAAAGAATGAAAAACTAAAAAAAATATTTATGATGTACATTACCCTGTAAACTTCCACCGAAAATTGGTTTGAACGGGATCTAGTAAGTAGTTTTTTTTTAATACGTCATAAATCGTAAACCGCAATTTACCTTTCATTCAATCAACTCAAATATAAAAATAAAAACTTTTATATTATTATGTTTCTTACTGCTACGGAACCCTTTATGGGCGAGTCCGACTCGCACTTGGCCGATGTTTTTATGTAAAAAGGTGTAGTTTTCGTTTGATCTTGTCCCAAAAAAACCCACATTTCGATTATTCGAACTTTTGATTATCCGAACTTGTGTCGGTCCCAATTAGTTCAGATAATCGCGGTTCTACTGTATATAATAAATACAACCCATGGATACATGAATAGGGTATACCCATTTTTGAAAAGTGTCTCAATGAAATTCTGTAGTGCTAATATGCCACCAAAAAAAACACAAAATTTTTATTCAATCGATAAGTGCCATAAAAATGCATCTAAATTTTAAATTTTCAAATTTCGCGCTTAGTTTGACGAAAACGCCTCTTAATGGACGCCATATTGCTCAGCGTAAATGACGTCAGTTCGTTTTGTATCAAATGAGCTCATATTAAATATGATAATTGTATATTATTTAAAAATAATTAAAAGCATATTTTGTAGTAGGTGTAATAATGAAAAAATTACGTTGGTTACGAAAATAATAAAAGTACAAAGCCTATATTACGCCAATCGGTTGACTGACAATTGTCAATTTTTTGTTTACACAGCCTTATGGCGTAATAACATGGCCGCTACTATTTCACGGTGTTTTAGAACAGATTAAAAATACTGAAAACTTTGAATTGAATTTAAACATTTGTTTTGTTATTTTATGAACTAAAACTTACATTTTCAGACTGCTTTATGCCTAAACTGTCTCAATAACATATTTATTGATTTTTTCTCGTTTAGAGTAAAATACCCTATTGAGGGCGCGTATTCGATTTAGCGCAGCTCAAAATCAAAACGACTGCTTTATCGGCGTAGCTGCATTGACACACACTAGTACAATACAAATGGTCTGTTTGTGTGCATCAGAAAAAAAATACGCATGAAATAAGCACGAATCATTGAAATTGATCGGCCAACGACAGCGCAAGATTTTACAGTGCTTTTTAAAATAATTTCCTAAAACAAATGAGTCCGTATAACAGACTGAAAAATATTCAGTATTTTAAGCATAATCTTTATTTTCATAAAATAAATAAGTATATCAGTTATGTTTTTATTCAAATACTGGTGAAAAAAACTTGTTGAAGTGAACCGATTTTGTACTTTTTTAATACTGTTTTTTAATATTTAATAGTAATATTTTCGTAATTTTGGCTCTGTAATGTACTTTGAGACTGTATATCCTGTTGGAAAACGCATAAAACATAATATTTTGGCATACTGTAATGGTTGTATTTGTCCTGAAAGTTAACTCTGACGTCTATTTTCGTAAAACGCTACGAAAGGATTGTCTTTACTTTAAAAAACCATAATTAAAAATTATACTTTTACTCTGTCGTTCCCTAAATCAAGACTTAATCTTTCTAAAACTGTAATTGTCTTTTAATAATCTGCTCACATCATTACGATATTGCTCTGGGCAAAACGCGAACACAAAGTTTTCGTCACGAATCGAATACACGCTCTTAACGACAACATTAAAAAATCTTATGTGACTTTATAATTTTGCCGGAAAATTCTTCAATTTGGAGCACAAAATGGTGTCATATTGGTTTATAATTAATACTTCTGACTCATAATTAAACTGGAACGAATTTGGCATAGAGATCTAAATATACGTTTAGCCTTCAATGAAAACAGTAGCTCACTCTTCTAATTAAGGATATATATGCTAATAATAAATTATCATTGTTATGATAATGACTCGTTATCTGATATAGGAACCGAGTATCATATCGCAAGTATTAATTAAGCCGTGTGGTGCCGGCCGTGAATAGCACCACCCCATTTCTACCCGTGGGTGTCGTAGAAGGTGACAGAGGGATATTGACCAGAGGATAGGCGGCAGGAGTACCACAGGGCTCAATATTGGGTCCGTTCCTATTTCTAGTTTATATTAATGGTTTACCGCATTTACTGAGAAATCAACCTCAAATGATGTTATTTGCTGATTATACTTCATTGATTTTTAAAGTAAATAGACGGGATTTACGTCGTCATAATCACTATGACGACGTAAATGACGCCATGATTAAAGTTCATATTTGGTTTACTGCAAATAACTTAGTGTTAAATGAGAAGAAAATCAAGTGCATAAGATTCGCTTTACCGAATGTTAAAAGTAGTGAATGTAACATTTTATTAAATAAGGACGTACTTGAATTCGTCGAAAAGACAGTTTTCCTAGGGATTACGCTTGACTCAAATCTGCAGTGGGGTCCTCACTTAACATCTCTTGCAGGGCGACTAAGTTCGGCCGCTTACGCTGTCAGACAATTGACAGACGTGGATACCGCTAGACTAGTCTATTTTAGTTACTTTCATAGTATCATGTCTTACGGTATTTTGCTTTGGGGATGGGCTGCAGATATCGATTCTATCTTTATTCTGCAAAAGAGGGCTGTCAGAGCCATCTATAATCTCAGCAGACGCGAGTCTCTAAGAGAATTGTTTATACAAATTAATATCATGACGGTACCTTGTCAATATATATACGAAAACATCATGCATGTTCGGAAAAATCTTCATCTGTTTAGTAAAATAAGTGACAGACATACCTTTAATACTAGAAATAGGAACAAATTATATCAACCAAGTTTCAGATTGTCAAAAGTACATACTTCTTTTATGGGGTATTGTGTTAAATGTTATAATAAAATACCGCTCGATATTTTGCAATTAAATGAAAGGCAATTAAAAAAACATGCATTAAACGCACACTATGTAGGCAAGCATATTATAAGTTGGAAGATTATATCAATGATAAAAATGCTTGGCATAATGCTGGTCCTGCTCCACAGCCTCTTTAGGGAATTTCTTAATTGCAAGAAAATAATGTTGCTCACCCCTTATTATTGACATGAATAACGTGTACCGTTATTATTATTTACTTATTATATTTTATCTGTCGAATGACACACTTACATACATTGGAAATTTTAGCTTTGTATAAATTAATAGCACTATTTCAATTATTATGTAAAGGTGAAAACTATGGAGCCATTTATTTATTTATTTAATGTGTTTGACATAAATGAGCATGACAGTTGAGAGCATTGTCATGCTCGCTCAAATGTCTCACTGATGGTGGCGTGCGGGTTAGATCATTCGGTTCCCTTCAAAATGGTTGAGCTAAGTGGTGCTGATCCGCGCGTCATGTTCGTGAATGGGCGCTGTCAGTTGAGATTGGTCATCTCTTAACTGCCATGGCTTTTATATTAATTTATTTTTAATTATAATGTTTTGGATTTCTTTTCACTTACATTGTTTTCACATATAGAAGCAACAAGAATAATGTAGCCTGGATTTTGTAAAAGCTTGATTGAAAAGAGTGTCCGTGGAGTTTCTTGCTCGTTCTTTTCCATAGAGACCTACCCTACGTATTGGAACGAGCAACTAGCTTCAACTTTCTGACTAACTGACTCTTTGACTATTCAAAAGTGCCTGCAAATGGTTAAATTGAAATAAATGATTTGACTTTGACTTTGACTTTGGTCCTTCTGAGTACCATAACACCTACTGCGATCGCCAACATTCATCGGCCAAATTTTCTTAAGGACACCTATTTTTTTAATAACGCGACATAGCCTATGTTACTCAGGAATAATGTAGCATTCGATTGGTGAAAGAATTTTTGAAATCGGATCAGTAGTTTTTGAGTTTATTCGTTACAAAAATACCAATCTTTCCTCTTTTATACAATATTAGCGACCCGACCCGGCTTTGCACGGGCCTTCCTCGATAAATGGACTATCCAACACAAAAATAATTTTTCAATTCGAACCAGTAGATCCTGAGATTAGCGCGTTCAACCAAACAAACAAACAAACAAACTCTTCAGCTTTATAATATTCATCATCATCATTTCAGCCGAAAGACGTCCACTGCTGGACATAAGCCTCCCCAAGGAGGGGGTTTTGCCATAATCGCCACGCTTGGCAGGCGGGTTGGCGATCGCAGTATGGTTGTTACAAAGGCACAGAGAACGCTGCTGCCCATTCTCTGGTAATATTAGTATAGATACAAGATTAAACTAGCTTTTGATCGCGACTTTGCCCGCGCAAATGTCAGTTATCGCAGACACAGTAGGTACACATGTATTTTTCCAGATTCCTCTACCCTCTCGATACCTCTACCTCTAAATTAAATTTTATAACGATCGGTTTAGTGGTTTTGCTGTGATCAGGTTACAAACATACGTAGCTATTTATAATCCTATTAGTACTGCTTATTGGGATGTAATAAAAATATAATATTTATTGTACTCTGAATAATAAACCTTTACATTTATTTCCTCCTAGCATTAAGATATCAATTATTTATAAGTAGTTCAAGGTTTTCTTTGAAACAGAACGATGGGTTATATAGTGCTCTTGTTATTATAGATGAAACTTTCAATAAAAGAAGCTTCAATTTGATATGATTCATTGGCAATATTATTGGTGTAGGTTTACTAGTCATCCATGTTTGATGTTTTTGATATACTCGTAAACATGACACAACATTATCGCTAAGTCGTAAATATAATCATATTCATAATTGACACAGTTGGCGCAGTGGATAAAAGATTTACTGCTGCGCTGCATGTCGCGGGTTTGATTCCCGTACGACATAAATACTTGCATGGCCTACAGGTATAGTTGTTCCAGGTTGAATGTGAGTTTATATGTTTGTATATGCACCCACGATACAAGAGAAATCCGATTTATTCTCGTCGGATCCCAGTTTTAGATCCCATTTTTTAGGTATTAACCCGGCGTCATGGGGGTAGGGTCTGTGAGACCCGGCACATTTTATTTTGCTTGGAGTTCGGTTACTGCCTTTCCGATGTTGCCGTAACAGCTGGAGATATTTAGTTTTTCTATGCGTTGCAGGCAACACAATAGTCATGCAGCAGCAGCAATAAGAGTTACACGTTCGCAAAGTAGAAAAAGGTAAGTGAGACCCAAACCCGCACCGTGTAACCATTTTGTGCCATTTTGTTAACACATAATTTTAATTATTTTGAAGTAAATTAATCCTTTTTATATAGTTTTCCTTTTGTTGTTTATGATTTTAGTTACCAATGTGTAGTTTAATGGTTTTATTTGTGTTTTTGGAGGTAGTAAAAAATGGATCGCGAACAGGTCGAACAAAAGCGTATATTATCTACAAAAATCTTCAGGGGAGCCTTAGGCAAAAAAGCTATTAATGTTTGCAAAAGGTGTCAGGTGTGTCCAAGGATGAAAGATCTTAAAACAAATTATACTTGCAAAAGTTGCAACAAACTTTTTTATTTAGAACATATTGTACCTTTCTGTGCTGACTGTACCTATGATAATATGATGCGGAGAGATTAATATTATTATTTTTTCTAAAGATATCCTAGTTTCCTATAAAAATGTGCCATTAAAATATGAAGACTGATTGTTTTTTAATAATAGAGCTACATTTAACTAGAAGAGAAAGATTTTGTTGATATTTTTTTAGTTTTTTTTTAACTGTTAAACATGAATATAACATAATATTATATGCTATTTTTCTTTTATGTATTTACATGAATACCTAAAAAAATAAACCCGAATAAATTTGATCTTCTTTATTTATGAAATACTGGAATAATTCATATTTAATAACCGGGTCTGTATGACCCACCCCATACGTCCGTGTTACACTTTGTCACCCCCCATGACGCCGGGTTAACGATGGGTTCCATTTGCTATTTCCATTAAATCCCATATATTATGTGTACTTTTCAGAAGAAAAGTGATTTCCCTTTATCAAATACTAGCTGCTTATAACGTTATTTATAAAAAAAAAATAGAAAAAAATACCGGCAGGTTCAGGTGCGAGTTAAACTCGCGTGGAGAGGGTTCCGTGAAATGCCAATTGATAGAATTCTTATAGGTTTTCCTGTAATCTACAAATATGTATATTTTGTTTTTTTTTTTTAATTTTAGGCTCTGTATTTTCGGAGATCAGATGGGTATGGTCAATTTTCGTCTTCTGTCATGAATAAAATCAAAACTCTTTATTTAACAATAAAAACAAAACTATATTTGAGATCCTCATATCGAGCCCTTTCCTTTGATATATGATTCAGTAAGGTCTGCAAACCTTTTTTTCTAATTTCCTAATCTGTCCCCCGAAAATGACCCTTATTTCAAAACAAAAACTTGAGAGGTGTCAAGGGACACCCGGATGGAACGAAGTTCCTTTCGATTAATTAGTGAAGGAATTGTAATAAAATTTTATTTTTTTTAAGTTATAATAATATTTTTATTATTATTAACAAATATAATGTAATTAAAAGACAATTTAATTAAACGTGCCCGTTTATGTATCGAGCGAAATGGACTCCATATTGAGCAGTTGCTTCGATACAGGGAAGTGTAAATTTTATACCTAATAGGTAAGTTTTTTAATTAAGCCAAAGTTGATTAAAACTGTGTTTGTGAATAGCTCTAATTTATTTAAATAGGTTACCTATAGCACCTATAGGTACCTACGCCTGCCTGCCTTTCTTTTTCTAGCAAAAGAGTACCTACTCACTTACCTACTTACAACTACAAATAATTCGCCAATGATAAAAGTAAGTACCACTACCTACCTAGGTACCCACCTAAGCTCCCACTGGCTTAATTTAAACCAAAACATTTAAATCAAATAAAAAAAAATATTATTGTCGCTAGTAAAACCTAGAGAAAAGTACTCTGTGACCTAGAGCGATAAGGTGCAGTGGTTACCTACTGACGACCGCGACCGATAGAAAGCTCATGATTACCAAACCCAAACTTTCAATAGGTACCTACTAAACAAAACATAGAAGTAGGTACAGTAACTACCTACCTACCTAACCTACGTATTCTAGACTTAAAATTTACACTCGTTTTCACAATCCACACAGTCTCACAGTGAAAGGTGTACTTATCTCGTAGGTCGTTATCATCGGAATTATCACGCAATGATAATTCCGATGTCATTGAGGTAGGTACCGCCACTATTTGAGCGAATAAACTTAGGTACTAAACATATCGCCGTAGGTACCTAGTTCAAAGAGTTCGCCGCGCCGCCTTTAAATACATAAACATATTCTACGAAAAGCGAATTCGTACTTTATTTTGTAAACGTAAACGGTTAAAAATTGAAATTTTACCAAACTACCAACTAAAATTATTCTGAGAAACGTATAGGCTGGTGCCCGACCGGACAATAGGAGCTATGTGCAACCGAATTTCACGGTTAATGTGTAAAAATAAGGTTTTAATTCGCTCCAATATTTTCATAGAAAAGCCGCCATTCAACTAATAAGTAATAATGAACTCTATTTGACAGTTCCAACGATTCAATTTTTCTGTTCGAATTGTCTGCGTTTGTGAAGTAATAAAAATAGCAAAAAAGTGTCGTGACAACTTTTCGTAAGAATGTTTTCCGTCTAGCCCCCTTTCACAACGCGCGATAAGGAACTTCGTTCCAAAAATTATTTACTTTGCACATCTGTGTTTGCGTCATAGAATTACACCATGCTACCAAATTTCACCTGATTTGGTCTAGTAGATTCGGAGCAAATTGGTTGTGACAGACGGACGGACAGACAGTCGCACAAGTGATTCTATAAGGGGTCCGTTTTTTTTGTACGGAACCTTAAAAGGAAATGGTATTCATTTATAGTAATAGTAACATATTTATATTAGCTTTAAACCATGCTATATAGAGGCATCTCAATATGTGTAAAAAAACTTTTTTGAAAAAAGAGAACCGCCTTCAAAAAAAAACTAAAAAGTGATAAATTACTTTAGCACAGAACACACATGACTTTAGTTTCGGAAGTCGGTGGTAATACAAAACAGCAAACAGAACAAAGCCACCGACTTCCAATGTTTTTATTTTCCACTTTTTAGTGCCTTCTCATCACCCAAATCCATTAAGGAACGGCAACACAGTTAAAACAGAGATTGAAAGTCTTTCAAAGAAAGAAACGAAAACGTCTTCTCGGTTTTTGTTTTTTTTTTTCAGAAAGCGCTGAATAAGATTCTGTTTGTGGTATACTAAAATCTTCTACAGAATGTGACAAACACTTTTCTGAAAACCGCATCAAAATCGGGAGATAATCGCGGACAAACATACATACATACAAACATACGGGTAGAACTGATAACCTTCTTTTTTTTAAGTCGGTTAAAAAAGGCTTCGTGGCTTAGTAAAAGCCGTTCGCATCGATCAGTTGGACGGTTGGACCATGAATGGGTGACCATACATTTCATACCGAAACCATACAGAGAAATGTTTGTCACTAAGGGTGTTACCTGACCAATCGATCGATCGTCGACCGACGGCATCGGTCGATGGTAGAATTTATTTGTCGACGTCGATCGAGCTGCTTGATTATTATTACTGATGGATTATAGCTGGGGTTAATCGACCAACGTCGACCGATGCCATCGACGAGCAATAGATCGATTGGTCAGTCGATCAGCTAAAGCTACCACACTAATCGATGATCAAAATCGATCGATGTCGATTGATGGCATCGATCGACGATCGATTGATTGGTGTAGTAACACCCTTAAAGGTATTTTGGACGGATTGAGACTGAGATTACGAAACACGATGCAGACCTTCCTAAAAGTTTCTAGAATTACTCCCATTTTATAATTCCTTTTGAACGATTTCCTTCCGACAGATTTATTCTCATAAAACACAAAGTTTCTTTCGCGGAAATGCTTCGTTTGTAGTGAAATAACTTTTTCGGTACAGAACAACGGCTGCACTGCTTACCACATTTTAGCACTGTACCTGCCTCCTTTTATCAACTATGTTGGGGTCCACTTCCAGTCTAACCGGATGGAGCTGAATACACCAGTGTTTTACATGGAGCGACTGCCTATCTGAACTCCACAATCCAGTAGTTAAGTATCACGATACCCCTTGGTAAGACCGGTTGTCAATTTTTCTAGCTTTTCTGACTACCAGTGACGACTGTCAAAGATATTCTACGAATAACAGCGGACCATACGGGACCAACGGCTTTCTGTGCTTTCCGAGGTCTAAGTGCCTCTGAAAGCATGTAAAGCTATGTATCGGTATGAAATGGATAGTCACCCATCCATAGACTGATCGCGCAAGCTGAGCTTAACCATCATGAATGCAAGCAAGCCGAAGTTGCGGTGGTGAGCGTGAAAACCATCGACGACGAGAAGCTCGTGTGGGACCGCCGGATTCGTGATGGAAACCATGCCTGCTGCATGTTGCATGCTCGCTTGCATGATGCATGCTTGCTTGCATGCTGCATGCTTGCTTGTACGCTGCATGCTTTTACTTAGCCACGAGCTACGCTTTTCGAGCTCCACCGTAGTTACTACCTACCAATGACGTGAATGGTAATAAACAGCTCCCACTGAATACAATTTATTCCACATAGGATAGTACTGTCTGTTTTCTTAGGTTTTATTTAATTTAACTCACTAGATTCAGAAGCTGAGGAATACGAAATCACTCAAAATGTTGTAGAAGATTGAATGTATAGTAAAGTAAATTTTAGAAAAGGGCAGATAAGATAATTTTAGCTGTTTTCCTGAAAATTATAATGTGTCATTTTCAATTTACTGTTGTAACTAGGCACCTGTGTCATAATAATTATGAATTTGCAATGAATATGTGATTACTAAAGTTGCTGCTGTCATTCGTAGATCTTTGAAAGTCAGAAGACAGAAAGTCTGACAAACAGACAATAATTTAAATACTTTTTAAACTTACCACATTGGTAATGTTGAACCTGACACGAACCTTGCTGTCTTTTTTCCGTCTTTTTATTTTGCTCATTGTTCACTCACTTTGATTATATTCACTTAACCCATAGCTCACTTATTCGTTCTTACATAAGTTATCAGTTTTGGAGATCATAACAACATTTTTAGGCACTTGTTCATTTTTCTGAAAGATCTGGTAACTACTTGGTTAATATAATTTAACTAAGTACCTTTGGTTTACGGAAATTTCTTACGGAATCCTAATTGTTTGATAATACAATTTGAATGATGGCACTCAGGGATAAGGTAGCTTCCTTTAAGTGAAATAATTTTCAGAATTGGTTTAGAAGTTCCGGAGATAAACCACAAATAAACAAACAAACTCTTCAGCTATCTAATATTAGTAGGTACAGATATGAAGATTGGTACAGATATATTGTTTTGATATCAAATTAATTGTTTAAAAGTAATATTAAACAAGGCAAATGTTTTTGTAAAAAGTTTGCTTATCAAATTAGTGCCGTGAAAAGCTATCAAAATTTACTTTGTTGAAATCAAAGCAATTATAAAGAATGCCTTTTATCCAATGTTCAAAACCATAAATTAACTTTTAGTTTATTTAACTAGCAAGCACCAAAAAGCCTCTAGATAAAAATAATTGAAAATAAAGAACACGCATTCGACTTTTTAAAATATGCTTTTTTAAAACTCATGTAATACCAAACAACCGATTTAAAAGATCATATAAATCGATTAAATCACCAATGAATCGTTCACTCAACCACATCACTAATTATTGACATTTGTTTATTCTGAAATAGTGTTGTGCGCTGAGCTTTCGAGCGCTGCAAAGCGCTTCACGGATGGTACCAAACTAAATGGTGGGTAAGTTTCGATGCGATCAGAATGCTATTTTTAGATAAAACTGGATTTGTGAATGAATGTTTGTTAGTTTTGATATAACTGCTGTAATGCAATGGATCTTGATTTGTTGCGTATGTACTGTATTTTAGAAAAGTTACGAAAGTAGTTAGTCTTATCCTCAAATTATGAAACAAAACGAATACCTTCAATCTCGTGATTGTATTAGCTTTTGAATTTGTATTTGTATTTGTTTTTTAACAATGCGGCGTTTCGTGCTATAGTGACTCGTGTCAGTACAGCACGAAGCGCTATGTAGTTATTCGCTTTTGAATTTGTATTTGCATTTTTGTATTTTTGGCTTCACTCTCAATGTTCCGCGCGGTCTATGTGCCTTTTGTTTCATAATCTGAGGTCTTATCTTTGTTCAAATGTTTCGAGAAGCCGTGAGGAAACCTTGACACAAACAATATACCTAAGTCTGAAATCGCCAATATTAACTTTGAACAACAGTGGTGACCGACGCTCGTCTTCTCTGGATGAGAAGAATTCTTTGTCCTGCAGTGAGACTATAATAGACTGGAATTCATTATTATATTACCTAAGTAACACAAAAAGGCTATTCAACTCAGTTTATTTGTCTACACTTTGCATATATAAGGTGTTAAAAAATTAACTTTACAAACGTGTAGGTACTTGCTCGGTATCGAAAAACGAATATACAGCAAAAAAAAAATGAGCTATGTTAATTTTTCACATGTAAAAGCTATTTAGTTAAATATATATTCGTTTTTCGATACCGATTTACTACGATTATATATTTACGATTTATTTATTTTTTTACCGATTTTGGTTTGACGTAAGTTGGTACGGATCTCCATACAAAAACAGGCATTCTCCTATGTAAAGTTAATTTTTTAACACCTTATATATGTAGATAAATTACTATGCTATCATAAATCACAATATTTTACTCATCACATTACCCATCAAAATCTCTTTAAACATTACTCCATAATTACAAACTCATATGAAATCACCATCGAATTAAAATACCAAATAATCTTCTTTGTACACATAATTTTCAAATCAAATCCATTTTTAATATTACAAATACAAAAGTAACTCTGTGTCAGTCTGTCTGTCTGGCTGTTACGTTTTCATGACATATATCTACTACTTTTTTATTAGGGTTCCGTACCTCAAAAGGAAAAAACGGAACCCTTATAGGATCACTTTGTTGTCCGTCTGTCTGACTGTCTGTCTGTCTGTCAAGACCCTTTATCTCGGGAACACGTGGAGGTATCGAATTGAAATTAAACCATATACTCAAGTCTACGGTCCCTTGACGCTGTAAAAAATCAACCCCCTATGTTAATGTGAAAAAAAGATACGGCCATTTATGTCGCAAAAAATGCATTTATAATATTAAGTAGATTAAAGTATGGATTGTAGGTATGGATTAGTATAGAAGTATGGATATGTATCTTCAAATATGTACGGCAACCTCGGTGGGCGAGTCCGACTCGCAATTGTTCGGTTTTTATTCACAATTTCCTCTGTATCCGTGTCAATCGACGTTCACACGGACGAACTCGCGGGTATATCAATTTATCAACCTATCCGTTGCGTATACATACATAGGTACCTATTTATATTCATTTTTATCACTATCCAAATTGGATATCTAAATCTATAAATTATCCATCATGAGCCAAGTCGCGGGGCCATCCGTTTTTAAAGTATAAACAAATCGCATCGCCAAATGTCTGGATCAAAGGAGACGTTATTGGGCGCGATCGACAGAAACACAACAACTAGAAGTGACTATGAGCGTACTTTTTTCGATACTGCGGGGTAACACTGCAAGACGAAATCCGTGGGATATCAGGGCTAGAATATCACCCGCCCATTTCATCCCGAGGGTGTCGTAAAAGGCGACTAATGGAAAATTCGGAAGTCAGGTATTAGCAGCTGCCGTGTAATTAACAGCTTCAATGCGATCCCCAAGACGCCTGCTAAGCGTGGGGATTATGGCAAACCCGCCCCACAAAGGCCTCTCCCAAATGGAGAGGCCTTTGTTCAACATTGGACGTCTTCCGGCTAATAATGATAATGATCACTGCAGACGACAATTCTGATGGACATCTGCAATGTAATTCTGCCGACCGAATTTTGAAGACTAGCGAAGTACGCAGGATATATTATAGTGGAGCGGTGAAAGCTCATGCGAATCCCGCACCTCCAGCCATAGGCAGAGGTGGATCACCGCGGTGGTTTTAGCCGGTAAGAGTCCGGCATGCCCCTCCGTCAACCCCACGACGGAGGAAGTCCATGAGGATTTCCACCGCGCAAAAAAAAAAAAATGATATATTATTATAGTGCACAAGTGTGTGCGCAAACACAGGTACACTCTCCCTTTCCTCACTGACACGGGTAAGATATTGTGGTGAAAAAATAATTGTCTTCTTGCTCTTGTTACTTGGAGTCAGCGCAACACTTTTTCTTCTTCCATTCCGTCTTGTCAAACGTAATGCTATCACTGACTACCGTTTCTTTCATATAATTCTTCCTTCACACAATCCATCTATCTTATCTTTGGCTTTAAGTACTCTTTCTCTCTCGATCAATTCACATTTCTTATTATTAATTACACAACACATGTCAGACTAGAACCTGGCAATGCTTTTGTTTTACAGGACCAGCCCGCTACACTATTCCCAAATCGCTGCAACTCTTCTAAGCCAGAATCAACAGTCGCCACTGTTGATTCTGGCTTAGAAGAGTTGCAGCGATTTGGGAATAGTGTGGAATAGTGTGAAAACCACCAGAAAAGCGACGAAGCCATGAAGCTCGACGAGTTTCAAGGAAACGATTCAATTGTCTTGGATCCCGCAACGAGTTTAATCAAAAGAGAACAGTGGAGTAGTCCTTTTCTGATTTATTTTGAAATCTTGCAATGCTGTTTGGCGGCAGAAATAGATATTGTAGTAGTATTTTCTTGGAGTTCCTTCACAAAGAGCTTCACTACAAGTAGTAAATTTGAATCTCCCGCCGCGCTTAAAAATATTTGTACGGGCTTATCTCAGAAATGAAACGGATACGGTGGAATTTACATAATATGGTTTTCAGCAGTAGAAAGAGGAATTATCTAGGAAGCTATAATGTATAAAAGGACGAAGTCGCGGCCAAAAGCTAGTTGCTACTAATTCGCAGTTGGTTTGAAATGTGCGTGAATTATCTTTACTAGCAAATTAGTCATCCATGCTTCTGGATTGTTGCCAAGTCTTTAAGTGATTGGTCGTGCATCGTGCTTTGTTATCGCGTGTCTGTCTTTATTTGTAATGTTAACTAGTGGAAACTAGGAACAAACAATATATGTACGTAGTACCTTATATATTTGTATATTCCACACAAAAAAACACTTACTTGTTTGAGGGCAGTCAAACCTAGTCTGGTTGGTCTCGTTGGTTCGTCTGGAGCTTGGGTTTTAGGGTTGTATTCCCAGATCGAAAGTGTAATAGGGTTTATCCATTAGGACATTTCTCAGTAGCATCCCGGTGTTTAACAGTTAGTGGTTTAACACTTGCTTTGTTTTGGTCTGCACTTAATCTCTCCCCGGTCGTGTCGGATTTGTTTCCCATCAGTCTATAGTAGTAAAGGAAGAGGAAGTGTACCTTTGTTTGCACACACACTTGTGCGCCACATATCTCCTGCGAACTTGGCTTGTCGTCTTCTTTGAGATCGATCGCTGTGACCAAAAGTCGGTCGAGAGAATTATTTATCTACTTTACCTACTTAAAAGATGTTTAATCACTGCCACTGCAAAAAACATCATACCATGCCACCATGTCAACCTTTG
This sequence comes from Charanyca ferruginea, assembly GCA_947361185.1. Taxonomy (NCBI): domain Eukaryota; kingdom Metazoa; phylum Arthropoda; class Insecta; order Lepidoptera; family Noctuidae; genus Charanyca; species Charanyca ferruginea. The sequence continues at coordinate 18,166,872 of OX376065.1, read as the reverse complement.
CCCACTACTGTATTTTTGAGAAATAAATCGAAATTATTAAATAAATATAATATAATTATAATACATATAATATAATTATTAAAATTATGAAATTTATTATTAAAATATAATATAATATAATTATTAAAAAAATAAATTATTACTGCTGGGCATAGGTGACCCCCAAGGGGGGGTTCAGTCGTAATCACCTTGCTTGGTCAATGCCTGTTGGCGATCGCAGTAGTTATGATATTCAGAAGGATGCTGCTGCCCATCCTCTAGTCAATATCCCTATATCGCCTTCTACGACACCCCCGGGTAGAAATGGGATGGTTCTATTCGCGGCCGGCATCACACGGTGACAAAAACATCATAACTTTATTGTAAATAAGTATTATTGTAGATTGAAGTTACTTTTAACCTTATTTTTAAACCAGTTGGTGAGGACGTTCTAGTAATTATTCTTTATATCTTTGTCTTCAGTTCCAGGTAAAACAGCTGGCGATCACTTATGTGGCACAGTCTTTGTAGTTCTTTTGTACTAAAAACACCGTTAAGATTACGATGTAAACCTATATTGTCTATATATTTTTGTACAAAATTCAGAAAATTGACCAAAATGACACATAATATATGTTTTAACAAGTAAAAGTCTTGCGTAAAAGGCGTTTTTGTTCAATTATACATATACCTATACTTGACCATATATGTAGGCAGTATTGTTTTAAGAGCGCGTATTCGATTCGTGACGAAAACTTCATGTTTTTGCGTTTTGCCCAGAGCAATATCGTAATTATCTGAGCAGATTATTTAAAGACAATTTACAGTTTTAGAAAGATTAGTTTTAGAAGTCTTGATTTAGACAGCTACAGAATAAAAGTATAATTTTTAATTATGGTTTTATAAACAAGGATCACAATTTTATTGTTCATTTAATACCTTATGTCATGTACCTACAATCTATGCAAATAAATAAACTTTACTTTACTTTACTTTAAAGCGAAGACAATTCTTTCATATCGTTTTACGAAAATAGACGTCAGAGTTAACTTTCAGGACGAATACAACCATTACAATATGCCAAAATATTTTGTTTTATACGTTTTTCCAACAGTATATACAGTCATAAAGTCAGCAACAGAGCCAAAATTACGAAAATATTACTATTATGTATTAAAAAACAATGTTGAAAAAGTAGAAAATCGGTTCACTTTGACAATTTTTTTTCACCAGTATTTGAATAAAAACATAACTGATATATTTATTTTATGAAATCAAATGTTATGCTTAATTTACAGAATATTTTTCAGTCCGATATACAAGCTCGTTTATTTTAGACAATTATTTTAAAAAGCACTGTAAAACATCGCGCGCTGTCGTTTGCCGATCAATTTCAATGATTCGTGCTTATTTCGTGCATTTTTTTTTCTGATGCACACAAACAGACCATTGTATTGTATTAGTGTGTGTCAATGCTGCTACGCCGATCTAGCAATCGTTTAGATTTTGAGTTGCGCTAAATCGAATACGCGCCCTTAAAAATGGGAATTAAGTTATAGTGATATTCAATTAAGTTAATTCCTTGTTTTACTAGGAAAAGTTTACTTTGAAAATAAATTTTTCCGGAAATAATTATTAACACTTTAAGCTCTTTCTGAAAATGAATTGAAATCTCTAAAATCTCTCGTTGGCGAGTAAACAGACATCTTAATAACAGTGACGACACGGTTGACGCAGTGACTCAGCGACTCGTGGGCTTGATTCTCACAGAAAAAAAACTGCATGCCTTATAGGTAGTTGTTTCAGGTTTACTTGTTTATGTATATTATGTGCTGGTGCCTTGTGGGGTCGGTCGCAAATAGACCCATTTCTACCCGTGATTATCGTAGAAGGCGACAGAGGGATATTGACCAGAGGATGGGCAGCAGCGTCCTTCTGAGTACCATAACACCTACGCGATCGCCAACATGCAACGGCCAAGCAAGGCGATTACGGCTGAACCCCCCCTTGGAGGAGACCCATATGCCCAGCAGTGGGCGTCTAAAGGTTAACATGATGATGATGATGTATATATCATGTTTGTAAACGAACCCACGCTACAGGAGAAACCTCTAGTGTAGGTTCAATTTAAAAAAATGGAAATCGCAGTTCGCAAAACTAGTCTAGAAAAGTTTTTTTACAAAATAGATAACCGCCTTCAAAATCTAACAAGTGATAAATAACTTTAGCACATAACACGCATATTATGACTTTAGTTTCGGAAGTCGGTGGCTTTGTTCTGTTTGATGTTTTGTATTGCCACCAACTTCCGAAACTAAAGCCATGTGTGTTATGTGCTAAAGTTATTTATCACTTTTTAGATTTTGAAGGCGGTTATCTTTTTTGTAAAAAAACTTTTTATTTTTCGCTGTTTAGTACTTTCTTATCATCCAAATCCATTAAGAAACGGCAACACAGTCAAAACAGAGATTGAAAGTACAAGGTTGGAAAAAATTACAACTTCATCCATGTACATTTTTTTTTGCATTCTGTCGATTTTGTCAAAAAGTGCTGAATCAATTTCGATAAAATTATTATGGGACCACCCTTGCGGCATACCCTATCCATCAAAAGAAGGATTTTCAAAATCGCTTTACATTTGCCGGAGAAATCGCGTAACAAATATAAAAAAAAAAACAGACGAATTGAGAACCTCCTTCTTTTTGAAGTCTGTTGAAAATATTTGCAAATTAATCACAGTTGCTAGTTACCTTAACAGTCGCACAACTATCGTACAATCGCACCTCGATAGAATACACGATGAACCAACATTATGACGTTTCATAATCTAAATAATATCTATATTTAACTCCTATTTCATAGTTTACGCAGTTTTCGTTATAGTAACATCTCGTGCGAGCAACCATAGTAATAAATATTCAATGATTTATCATTTAAATACATAAATCAGTGCTGGGCGGCTTTCCAAATGTAGGTTATTTGTTGAAGGGAGTGCTCTCAAGTGGTTGGTTTTGGATTACAAATTGTCGGTTTTGTATTGATAATAATACCCGCTTAATATTGTCCCAGTCTATGGCAAAATACTCTTCTCATACAGAAAAGACTCATGCCTTTTTACCACTGATAACCACGCTTGGTCAAGGCGGATTGGCGATTTCGGACTTAAATCCAAAATAATATTAACTTATATTATTACCCTTGCGCCATCTCATCTACCTAGCACTACGTGTTGTGCTGGGGCGGCTGCTGCAGGTGCCGAAAACCTCAAACGGCGCAAATATAATAATAGCCTTCTTGGAAGCTATATATTTGAGCCGTTTGGGGTGGAAACTCTAGGGCCATGGGGACCTAGTGCCCATATTGTTTATCGTGACATTGTCAAGCGGCTGGTCGACTCATCACGCGACCCGAAGGGTGGTCTATTCTTGGGTCAAACAATCAGCATTGTCATACAACGTGGCAATGCTGCCAGCCTGTTGGGCACGTGTCCCGTTGACAGCGATGTGGACGAGTTTTTTGATGTCCTTTGAGCTCCACTGACTATTTCTTGGAATTGTACTGTATAATATTATTATTTAGATTTATTGTTTGTTTAATAAAGTCATTATGTCAACTAATATTATAAATGTGAAAATGTGTTTGTTTGTTTGATACGCTTTCACGGCTAATCTACTGAACCGATTTTGATAAAATTTAGTAATCCTAAGTAAGGATATAGACTTTTTGCTCACGACTTCGTTCGCGTGAATGTCGGATATTGCGGATGCAGACGAAGTCGCGTGATAAAAAGTTTATACCGCAGGGTTCAAGCTATCTTCATACCAAAGTTCATCAAAATCGGCTCAGATCAGAATGTCTGTATTGGCAGAGGGAACACCCAAATATTCCGAAATATTTTATTCCGAATTTCGATATTCCGATTTTCAAAAGTCCGAATTTCATAATACCTAAAAATTATAATCTCTATTATATAAAATCACGAAAGTTATTTTACCGAATGTCGTAAATCCGATTTGTTTGTTTTCCGATTTTCATATGTTCGAAGAATCAAATGCTCGATGAGTTCTCGGTCCGAAAAACGAAATTCCGAATTTCAATATTCCGAATAAACTGTTAAAATTAGGATTCTGATTCAATTCAGCTACGCATATATATTCAAAATGGGGACACCATTTTTAATATATATGCGTAGCTGAATTTGCTTGAAACCTTGTTTCGCAGACAGAAATTTCATAGAATTTTGTTTCCCAAAAAATGTTTCATATAATATTTGGTTCTTGTATTTTTATTTCGACTATTATTGTTTCAAAGACTATTTACTTGAATGAAACATATTTCACAGAAACACAATTCAAAGAATTTTTAATCACATTTTTTTGTTTAACAAACTTATCAAACAGTAGAATTACTTTTTAACAAATATTGTTTATTCGGTGTATTTTTCTATGGAATTTATTTCAACAAAAATATATAGGTATAAAAAGAAAGACAATAACAAAAATAATCTTAAAAAGTCAATATGTTGTGCTACAAAAGTTAATGACAGAAATGAATTGCTGTGAAACCGACTCCACGTAGTCTTGTCTGCCCTACGCCTAGAGTGTAATTTAAATTCGCGTAGGCGCGGAGGGGCGAGGCGGCCAGCGAGCTGAGGAGCAGGTGGTTTTAACGCCCGCCGCCGCGGCTGAGGCTGGCCGGCGAAGCCGGCCAGTAAGCCGAAGCTGCGGTGGTGAGCGTGAATACCATCTGCGACGATAAGCTCGCGTGGTACCGCCGGAGCCCCGCAACGCCGTAGCCGTGACAGAAACCATGCCTGCTGCATGTTGCATGTTCGCTTGCATGCTCGCTTGCATGATGCATGCTTGCTTGCTTGCATGCTCGCTTGCATGATGCATGCTTGCTTGCTTGCATGCTGCATGCTTGCTTGCACGCTGCATGCTTACTTGCATGCTGCATGCTTGCTTGCACGATAAACGATTGCACGATATCGATAAAGATAATCGGAATTTTAATAATCGGAATTTTAATAATCGGAATTCGTATTTTTGATGCTCGGAATTTTCATTATGTCGGACTTTTTGTTATTCGATTTTTTGAAACTCGGTATTTTGAGAATAGTAATTATAAACGTTCGGAATTTTGAAATTTTAGTATTATAAAAATAGGATGAATGATAAATCGGAGTTGCCATATTAGGAATTTTGAACTATTCGGAATTATGAAAATCGGTATTTTGAAATTCGTATTTCTGACTTTCGGAATAAAGTTTTTCGTATTTATGTAGTGTACCCATTGGCAGAGTTACTTTCGCATATATAATATTATGATGGATAAGTAGTGTAGGAGAGTATGTAGGAAGTAGGATTTAATACAATAATTAGCTCTTGAACTGTGCAGATGAAAATAATGAAGCAAACAATAAACCTCCGGGAGATTTTCGTTAATGCTATCCAATTTATAACAACACAAAGAAGCTATTTGTGATAATGAAAATATAAGACCTTGTGTATGCATGTTTCATACTCAAATGTATAATATTTTCTATCCGTGATCCTTGCGCGTGTGGATTTTGGTTTGGATAGGTAATTCGGGCAAAGCGTCATTGGCTTGTCCATAAGGAATTTCTCAGTTGCAGTCCGGGATTTGGAAGTTGGCGCCCCGGTGCTTTGATGATTTTGCTTTTGAATCACGTAAAGCTACGCTTGATACGCTTCCCGGTCGTGTCTGATTGCTGTCCCGTCGGACTAATTAGAGAGTGGGGGAAGAGAGAGTGCACCCAATGAGAAGAGGGCTTTCCCTTGCAGTGGGACAATAATAGGTTGGTACTTATTATAATTCCATAAAATTTAAAAAATTGCCCATTTTTAGGGTTCCATGCCTCAATAAGAAAAAACGGAACTTTTAGGGCTATGTTTTACTGGAACACCATGGTGGCGCAACCAGTCGCCGGCCACCAACAAAATGTATGCCACTCAGTGGGCTATATTTCACTGGGACACCATGGTGGCGCAACCAGTGGCATACATTTTGTTGGTGTCCGGCGACTGTTTTCGCCACCATGGTGTCCCAGTGAAATAGGATCACTTTGTTGTCCGTCGATCTCTCTGTCTGTCCGTCTTTCTGTCAAGACCCTTTATCTCGGGAACGCGTGAAGGTATCGAGTTGAAATTAAAATCCATATACTTAAGTTTACGGTCCCTTAAAGCTGTGAAAAAATCAAACTTCTAAGTTAACGTGAAAAAAAGGTACGACCGTTTATACCGCAAAAAACGTATATTTCGACACTAAAAGGAATACAAATATTTTTTGTACTTTCCGTTGACCTAGAACTAAGTTTGGCAAGTAATGTCGTCTTAGAAAAGTCTGCAACATTTTTTATTAAATCATAAAAAATATAGTCTTTATTTAAAGTACGTAATGAATCATCGAGGAATGCGCGGTCATAATTGTATTGTATGAGTGACCAAATCACGGAATTTGGACGAAAACCTCGGTGGGCGAGTCCGACTCGCACTTGTCCCGTTTTTTTTTGTTAATTTACAAGTCGTATAGTAAAACTTGTTCAATTTTAAAAATACTGCACTCCCTTAAAGGACATCCTTTGTTTTACCCTGTACAACATAATTTGCCAAAACAAATAATACAAAATACCCCTGAGGACGCTTCATAAACAGTGTATGAATGGGTGGCCTATATTCAATATTGAAAGATTATAATAATATAGTCTATAGGGAATATATAGGGTCGTGAACTACAATTACTTAATCTGATGTAAAGTATGTTTACATGATGTATGGATATCGTAGGGGTTTATACGGGGTAGGTACACTAGAGGTATGAGAAACAGGATAGAGGATTCTCTGACCAGATGGTTGTTGGGTCCGGAGTGCTACAGCTGCCCGACCGTTGTTGCCGGGATTTTAATAATAATAATAACTTTATTTTCAGGCAACTGTGGCCAGTAGATAAAATACACAAAATAATTTTAAACAATAACAAACTAATACATATAACCCCATATTATATATACCTTATCAACTATATCCTACTAGCTTTGGCCCGCGACTTCGTCCGCGTGAAAGTCGGTTATCGTGGATGCAGACAAAGTCGCGGAGTAAAAAGTAGCCTATGTCCTTCCCCATGGTTCAAGCTATCTTTATGCCAAATTTTATCAAAATGTGTTCAGCCGTTTCATCGTGAAAGCGTAACAGACAGAGTTACTTTCGCATTTATAATATTAGTATGGATTTCACACGTAAAGTTAGCGTCGTGTGTCGCGCGGTGTCAGCAGCAGTGCAATTCTGTAAGAAATCACCTGCGAATTCGAATCATATCTCATTTCCGATTTCATTTATCTGAAGTGAAAAGTATTTAGTATTCGCTAAAATAGTAGGTAACGTAAAAATAGTTCTGAAGTGAGTTCTTACAGAATAGCATGGCAGGTAGCCGGCCTCGGAAACGCCGGAACGCAACACCTTTCGGCCAAAATTCCTCCTTCGTGAAGGTCGACAGATGTTCAGTTGGTACTCTCACCACAAAGGAGTTGAAGTTCACATTGTGACTCGAGGCCAACCGCTCGACCCTCAGAGTAAAGTTCGACTTGATTCGAATGTACTCTACAACCTCCTCAGCCTTTGTAGAGTAGTGCAGTCGAGACACATACCTACAGCAGCGTCACTGGAACAGCAGGACGCAGCAGGTGGTTCGGCCCGGTCGGTGCGGTCCCACACTTGTTCGGACAAGTTGGATTCTTCATCCTCTTATTCTTCCCAACCTTGATGAAACCATCTTCGTCGTTCGTGACCTTTTTAGGTCCATGTTGTTGCAGTTCCATACGTGCACTTTCGTTATGGCTCTGCTTAGCCCCTATTTCACTTCGTCGCTTGTTCTGTGACGCAGCGGGTTCGCTGGTTGCGACAATTGCTGCGGAGGCAAGTTTGGGGGTCGACGTACTTACGCGTAGCGCTACCTCCGTCAAAGCAGGGACGGCAACGGTGCGAATTGCTTCGTTCGCACAACTAGCGTTCGGTGACGCATCGGCTGACGTTGGACTCGCCGATTTAAAACTGCCGGCGCTGGCATTATGCCCCTCGCGACTTGTGTCCACGATTTCGACGTCCGGTGACCTACTTACAGAAGCAGCGCTGCGCAGCAACACCACTTCGGCACGTAGCTCCTTTATGGTCTTCTCTGACGTCTCCAACCGCGACTGTAGCTTGGCTAGGCTCGTATTCAGGGACGTTATGTCTTTTAACATCCTGGTGACGTCGACATGGTCGACCGTGACGGGGGACAGCTTGTGCAGGTCCTTCGCCACGAAGTCGGGTATATCATCAGGGTCATCCTCCTTCAACAGGCTGATGACATCCTGACGCTTTTTGCGGTTCCGTCCCTCCGGCGGGACGGCATCTGGACCTACATAACTAATAGGTAACGTAAACGCACCTATCAACGACCCCTCAAAATCTGCACCTATCACCGTCCCCTTTTTAAAATCATCATTTTAAAGTTTTGTGTAAGAGTTAAAAAGTTTTTTTTTTTTAATGTAGGTGTTTTAATAGTGCAAGTATCTACCACACACTTGTGTGTGTGCAAACAGTGCACATTCCATAGTGTCTCGCTCCCGTTGACATAAGTACACTCACTTTTTTCTTAAGGAAAATTAGATATGTAAAACCTTATCTTGAATGTTTTATTAATTGAAATGTGTTCTTACTACTTTCATTAACACCACTAGCAACTAATTGTTCTCAATTTCAGTTTTAATTTTGTTTAAATTCAATATTAAAATGAGACGGTAATAGGAACAATATTTTCATTTTTGTTCCTATTACCGATCCATGACGGTGTTAGGTGAATGACGAATATTTTAAATTTTGTTTTTCTTATTCTAATACTTTGATGTATTGGTAGTATGTAGAACTAATTTGATAGGTTGGTTGACACTTCCCGTGATCCAAGGGCTGGTTTTTACCTCGGACAGAGGATAAGCATTGCCATCCAACGTGGCAATGCCGCCAGTCTCTTGGGCACATTCCCTGTTGACGACGATGTGGGGGAATTTTTTGATGTATTATTGTCTTAGCTTTTTTTTTTGTTTTAATAGTTATAGGTTTTCCTTTTTTATTTTTTCGTGTAAATATTAAAAATAAACAGTTTAAAGATAAAAAAAAAAAAAATGATAGCTTTAATTTGAGCCATTGACGCCATAATTATGTTTTGGAGTACCGATCATTGTAAAAATAAATTTTGTTGTTAAGCTTCATTTTATGTTAATGTAGGAACCATAATTCTCAAATATTGTATTTTTGTAGTTGAAATACCATTACTATTGAACATGTATAGCTATTAACGCTATATAAAGATGCACAATTTCGATATAAAGGCAAATTATCTCATTACGTACAATTTAATATGGGTCGTTAATTGGAAATACGATTTCCTTTACTAGAACCTATTAGCGATCTATAGATTATTTTCTGTGTATAATCAGTTATTTTATTGCGTTGTGTATACACAGGCAGTAATATATAAAAGAAACATATTTACCTAACCGAAACATTGTGATTTGATAGTTATCAAGTCAATACCTACCTAATTCATCTAAACTAATAATTATGTTAAAGAGAAAAGATTTGTTGAAGCATTGTACGACTAAACGCTGACAGACATTACGCTGACACACTGAATACCGATAAGACTTTACTTCAACGGGACTTTTCGTGGACAGGACACTTCGCCGACAGGACTCTTCGCCGACAGGGCTCATCAGCGACGAAGTCGGGTACCGGCTGGCCTCGTCATCATCGAGGTGGTCCGGTCAGTGCTCGAACGCTGGCTCGGGAGGAGGAACGGCTCTCTGTCGTTTCGGGTAACGCAGGTGTTCTCGGGGCATGGTTGCTTCGGAAAGAACCCATGTCGCATAAATAGGGAGCCGAACGCCCGGTGTCACCACTACGTCGACTGCCAGGAGGATAAGGTGCGGTATACACTGGCAGAGTGTGCCGTTTGGGATGAGACTCGCCGTGCCCTCATCTCAGAAGTAGGCAGTGACCTGGCGCGGCCTCGATGGTCGGCAGTGATCGTCAAGTCGATGGTGGGCAGTGCAAAGTCCTGGTACGCGGTGGTTTCCTTCTGCGAAACTGTCATGTCGCAGAAGGAAGCTGCGGAAAGACAGAGGGAGACCCGAGGTAGCCCGCTGAATCGGGCCAGTCCAGTTCCAGTCGGGGGTTGCGGAAGTATCTCAAGTTCCCGCGACCCCCGACGTAGGTGTGAGATGGAACACCGGGGTGATTTTTAGTCAGCCGTAACAGTCTGACAGACTTCCACAAAAATTTCAAGACCAAAAATTAGCCAAATCAGTCCAGCCGTTCTCGAGTTTTAGCAAGAGTAACAAACAAAGATTAGTTTTTATCATATAGAAGATAATCTTGTCAATTTAGCGGTCGGTAATTGGTACCACAAAAACGGTAATAGGGACAAGCCCTATCCGATGGGTCGGTAATAGGAATACAGGCTATTTTCTCTTTATGTTTATTTTTTAAATTGTATGTTACTTCTTGCTGGTTGTTACATGATCGACTTTAACATTAATTCAAGAACGAAAATAAAATTACAAAGTAGTACTAGTAACAAAACATGTACTTAATACTTGCACATCAATCTGGACTTAGCTTAAACTGGCGGTAATAGGTGCACTTACGTTATACAAGATGGCGATAGCAATAGCATAAAAAAGGATCATGGCAAGATTTGGTAATTCGTTGTAATTGTTTTATTGAGCATTAATGATATTAAATTATGGCGCCACAAGTTACCGCTCTTCTCACAGGTTAGTAAACCGATTTCAAATGGTGTTCTATTTTGGTTACATTTATAATATGCTCTTTAGTATGTTTGATTTTTTTTTTAATTTCGGTCATAGGGTTTATTCGATAGTTTCAAAATATTCTTATGAACTAGTATTACTAGTATTTTCATATTTTGGCGTATCGTCATCCCCACCTTGTATGCTAATGAAACCCAGGGGCAGACGGTGAGTTTGTACCTGGTTTGTACGTGGTTTATACCTGGTTTGTACGTGCTTATACAACTTGGGGCCCTGCTTAATAAATCAATTAATTCCCATTTAGTCTACTGAACTGTTTTCGATAATGATGTTTACGATAGTTTTCTTTTTATAATATGTTCATAATAATATTATTCATTGTCTTCAAGAGGGGCTGGGCTGCAGCCCAAAATGACTATATACAGGGAAATAAAAAAAAATACCTAATACATCCTAATCTGGACTTCGTGTCATCACCCTGAATAACATTTGTCCTACGACTTTGACTTTGACAACTAAATAACGTAGTCAAAAACAATTTGTTTTCGTTTATTTGAAGTCTGTAAAATTTACGTGTACTACGCGCGCGCGCACCCATATGATAGCGGATATGATGTAGGTAGTAAGTAGGCTAATTAATGTACAGGCACAGCTAATATCAGGCCTTTCGTCGGCCGTGTCAAAAAATATATATTATGCAAACAATTAAGTGTGTTTATTTTTTTTGTATGGCAAAAAAATGGTTTAAATTTTGATAAGCCGTAGAACAAATGTTGTTCAGGGCGATGATACGAAGTGAGGATTAAATGGTTTTGGGTATTTTTTTAATTTCCCTGTATAGATCCGTCCCTGATGAAACGTCATAGTTTATCTACATGTGGTGCAATATGTCACTACAACATTATTAACCAATAATTCCGAGTCACAACTTCTCTTAAAAAACCTTTTATTTCGGTCCCAAAATACGGATTAATTTTTAATTAACTGTAAAATTAGATGTTACTTTGAAATTAATATCTAATAATTAGTTAATTGAGTTGACAAAAAGTAAGGTCACTGCACCCTATTGCAATAAATAATCAGAAGTCAAATTATTTATTTCAATTAAACCATTAAAAGGCACTTTTAAACATCATTTACATTGAAAATTACACCTAGTTGCCCCTTCCGAAAAGTAGTTTCGTATGGAGAAGAATGGGCAAGAAACTACATACTTACTTATTTAATAATATTTTTTTATAATATAATGTACTGCTGTTGATGCCCGTGGCTTCGCCCGCTTGACATATTATATAGGTACTAAAACCTTCCTCTTGAATCACTTTATTTACTAAAAAAAATCCGCATCAAAATCCGTTGCGTAGTTTTAAAGATCTAAGCATACATAGGGACAGACGCGGCGGGGGACTTTGTTTTATCTATATATATAAAAGGCAAAGGTGACTGACTGATGTATCAACGCACAGCCTAAACCACTGATCGTAGAGACCTGAAACTTGAACGGTGTGTTCTTTGTATGACGTAGGCATCCACTAAGAAAGGAATTTCCGAAATTCTACCCCTAAGGGGGTGAAAAACGGGGGCAAAGTTTGTATGGGACAACGTGATTCCTTGTCCAATCTACTTCAAATTTCGCATAAATATTCTTTTACAGAATTGATGGAAGATGGGTTTCGTATTTTATTGAAATTCACCACGTAACGGAGTTAAAAATGGGTAGAAAGTTATTTTGAGGGTGATTTGCATCGAAGTTGATCAATACTCCTTAGTGCTTTTGATTTAAATACATTTTATTTTGACACATGTCATGTTTGAAAACTCAACTCAAAATAAATATTATTACCTTATATTTAGAATAATAACGCACATATTATATTACTCTGTGATTATTACATGATACTGCAGAAGAATTACATATAATTGTTAATACATTAAATTAAACGATTATAAAAATAGTGTGGCGAAGAGAAACACTTTCAAAAATTTTCGAAAATTCCCAATCGTCAGAGACATTTGTTTGTTTTGTGGAATTGTAAACCCAGTACTTTTAATGATAACAGCAGAAATATCGGCATCATCTGTCCGAAGACTTCTTGCGAGTTTTGAGATCAACTACTAAAGGTGGCATTGAACACAATGAGAAACGTATTCTTAACAATTCTTACTTCTCTTCAAAACGTCGTCGTTTACGTTCCTGTGGTCAAGTTTGGGATACCGGCCCCGCAATCATTAGCACATTAAAATCGTGGAATACACTGCCGAAACCAATTACGATCCAGGTGCAATGAGTACTATCGTAAATAACCACGTCAGCGTGTTCAAACCAAGACATGATGGGTAGGGTCACAGTTCTGTTTAGTGGCGATTTCCGGTAGACGCTGCCTGTGGTGACGCGAGGAACTAGGGCTGACTAGGTAAATGCATCGTTGAAACGATCAACGGTCACGAGTTTATAAATTCCGCTTGACCGTCAATATGCGTGCTCAGCTTGGAGGCAATTCACGTGTTCAAGAATTCTCCGATGTTCATTTAAAAGTTGGTGAAAGCTCTCTACCAGAGGAGAGAGGGCAGGTGGATCTAACAGAGACTCTTGGTATTGCAGTATCTACAATAGAACAACTGATTCATGTTTTGTACAGCGACATCAGTCAAATACTGCATCAACAGATTTTGGGTGTGTGAACAGGCTATTATAACACCCAAAATCGATCAAGCTGCAGCGATCAATAAAAGCATTTTGTTTCTCTCAAATTGAAGGGAGAGAAGTAGTATACATCTCAATGAACACTGTAGTCGAACAAGATGACGCCACACGTTACGCCGTAGAATTTGGAATAGAATTCGCTTACGGCAAGTGGACTTCTAGCGCACATCATCCAGCTGAAGGTCGGTGTACCTATTATTTTGTGTAACAGAAATCGGCTCGAAGTCGTCTGTCTGCAGAGAAATATCATTGAAGCTGAAATTGTAACAGGTTGTGGCGTTGGTAAGAGTGTTTATACCACCGCGTATACCACTGATTCCTCACAATTACCCCTTCCAATTCAAGCGTGCGCAATTCCCTGTGAGCGTGTGCTTTGGCATGACTATAAACAAGTCTCAGGTCGATCGGTGTTTGTCACACTGAAGGCTGCGGTTGTCGATCTCAGGACCAGCTGCTTTGCCTACGGCCAACTATACGTCGCTTGCTCTCGCGGAGTCTCGCGTCACCAGTCCTGACTCTCTGTACATTTTGACTAACGGCAAAACTACAAATATAGTTTACAGAGAGGTTTTATAAATATATAGCTAAGGTTCCTTAATGTGTTTTCTTCTTTTCAAACATATTTGGGTTTGGAGTTTCAACATTTGTTGTGTACGTATGTATAATAAAATAAAAGTCTATCTATAGATCTATATAATATAAAAGCGAAAGGTCATTCACTCACTCATCACGAAATATCGAAAACCGCTTGACATATTAAGATGAAATTTGGCAGAGAGGTAGTACATAGTTAGTAGACGTCCGCTAAGCGGATTTTGCTACGGGGCCGGATTAAGGAGGTCTAATGGGTCTCGCAAGTTTGTATGAAAGTCCTTCATTTTTTGCACTACAAACTTGATTATCGGCAGAGAGGTAGGTAATTAGTAGTAGACGTCCGCTTAGAACGGATTTTACGACAGGGCTGGATTAAGGAAGTCTAATGGTTCTCGCAACTTCGTATGAAAATTTTGATTCATTTTTGAACTATCGACCTGAAATTTAGCAAGTCTAGAATTTATGAGTAGGAGACATTTGCTAAGAAATATTTTTGTGACAGCCTGAACTTGCTCTCGCGAGTTTATATATATAAATCCTTGGCTTTTTGCATCTGTAAATTGGTAAAGAGATAGAATATAGTTAAGTTATGTCACGTAGAAACCGATTTTACGACAGGGCCAGTTTAAGGGAATATAACCTAACTCTATGTGTTCAACAAACATTTATTGATGACTTATAATACAACAAATAGAAAATACAACATAATGAAATTCAAACGAATGAAGGTCTTAATATTTTTTGTTATAACATTCGTAAAGCTATAGCTCAAATATTTCTTTGTTTTTCCCCTAGGTACTACTGTGACGCTTTTTTGTGGTTAAAAGTATCTTATAATACGTAGAACCTGATACTCACATATCACCATATTAATTACCAAATTCCAGACAATATTTTATACATCTTTGTTTATCCCACATTGACCATAGTATGTTGAATGCTCACATTTAAACAGTTTCGAGTAGACTTAAGAGTCGGAAAAGTTTTCTCCGCAGCACACAGGCCATCCAGGACCGACCACGTACGGTCAGACGTAAGTTGTGGGAATATCACCCACCGCCACTGAACTTCTTTCAACCCAGGAACACTTGGCACTCGGAAGTGATTTGCAGTGGCCTAAATGGAAAGCAGTCAATAGAGTGTGCTCCCAAAAAGGCCGCTGTAAACACAACCTAACAAAATGGGGGATAATAGATCCCATTGATACCCAGTGTGAGTGCGGTGCTCCTGACCAGACAATGCCACTTACTACAGTGCCCAAAGTGACCCGTCACCTGCACCTTAGAGGATATTAAAAACGCCACTAATTATTTATTTATTTATTTATACAAGGTGACTTCACAGCTGACATGTAAGTGTAACATAATTATTAATTTTTTAATAACGTTTAAATAATATACAAATAAACGTTACACCAATGACGAAGTACACAAATAATTTGAAAAAAAAAAGAATTTGATTGGCAGAGAGTGACACGATTATTTATGAAGTAAGTACATATGTATTATATTTATTGGAAGTGTGGTGTGGGGGTGTGTGCGTGTAACTGTACAGTGTGGAAATTTGTAAATGTGTGTGTGTGTAGTGATGAGTGTTATATGTAGGTGTGACTAAACTGGCACTACTGGTCGCGCTGAATATCAGAGTTTTGACGGAGAAGTTGGAATATTTCATTTTTAAGTCTGTGACGTGAGGTATTAAAGGGGTCCAATGTTGGGAACTTATTATATATACGCATTATATAATGCGGGTAGGCGCACAAATGGTGACATTTTAAGGTAATTAGTGGAGGCCAAAGTCCGAAGGAATGCTGCGATTAATGCAGCTCCTACTGGGTCCAAGCAGTCTAACCACGGATATGAGTCTAACACAAAAAAAGAACACAAACATCGATTCGAAACGAAGAAGACCACTGTATCATAATCACAAATGCCATCTCTTTAAATATTATAATGAATTGAAATAAACTGCAGCCTGAAAATTAAACCATAAATGTGGTGTATAGGTAGGTTGTAGGGTTTACGTAAATAACACCATCTATTTTTTTTGAATTGGTGCCTTAAAATAGGCATTTTCTGTTGACTGAAATATAAAAATAGTTTCCGTTCAATATCATTAAACTTCATATCTTCATAACCACGCGGACGAAGTCGCGGGCAACAGCTAGTAATTAATATGTAAGTAGTGATGATAAGTTTTGAAAAAAAATGCCAAACAAAATCTATCGGGAAATCTTATTTTGACAGCTTAACAAAAGTATGTCAAAATAATTATTGGCGGGTTGTATACACCTGTAATGCAAGTCTTTGTAAGATTAAAAAGCATATAAAGCACAAAAATACGCAGGTACGATGTTATACAACTTTAGTATGACGTAAAAACGAAAGAAGAAAAAAAAAAGTAATTTAATCAGAGCCAACATTGTCCCACATCGTCGCGCGTACTCTCAAAAAATTCGCCGTGTTCTTGTATTACAAAATTAGCATACATTTGTAACAAATATAAGACCAAGAAATGGAATGCTGAAAATTCAAAAATATTTGCAAAAAGATAAAAATATGATTTCTGGCACCAAACAGATCAAGGTCTTTGACAGTCGTTATGGGTAGTCAGAAGCCAGAAAGTCTGACAACCAGTCTTACAAAGGGGTATTGTGTTACCCAGTAACTGGTGGTCAGGCGAGCAGTCGCTCCATGTAAAACACAGGTATTCAGCTGCATCCGGTTAAACTGTAAGCCGACCCCAATATTGGGAAGACTAGGCAGCAAGGTTAAGCATGAAGCCAAACGAACTAAAGCTTATGAGTTAAAGTTTAACGTCTCGAATGTAGATGGCACCGCATAGGGGCCTAAGCAGCGGAGGTTTGACCTTCAACGTTTCCGACAGTCATTGAGTTTTAAAAAATCAAAGCATTTATTTCAATTAAACCATTTACATGAACTTTTGATCGACTCATGAGTCGGTCAGTTAGTCAGAAAGTTGAAGCTAGTTTTTATACTTTCAACGGAAACTCAAACAAAACTTTTCGAACGGGGGTTTTTTGTCAAACAGGACTTTTATATAAATAGGAATGTAGCGTAAATTACGCGACTCAAAAAATGACTGGCCAAAATTCTCAGGACGTATCTTAACTAAAAAACTGCCAAAAGTAATCGATTTTAGATAATTGAATCGCTGGTTGTCAAAAAATCCATACTAGTTTATATCATAAATCCGAAAGCGATTTGAGCCCCTAGAAAGGATTGAGGTTTCTTTTGGAACTTCGTCTGCATCCGCGACAACCAGGATTCATGCGGATGAAATCGCAGGCAAAAACTAATAAAGCTAACAATTAACGCTTACAATTTTTATGAAAGTTTTTGCCATTCCTATAAGATACTTAGTATAAAGTACTTATGTATATAATGTCTAAAGCTTCTTACATAATCGCATTTATTTCAATTAATTCCAGCTTTTACAATAATGAGAAGCCCTCTAATTTGGTAGTGAACCCAAGGTCATGACAAATCCGTACTTTTTACAATCAAATAATTGCGTACTTATTTGTCGGATACTGTTTGAGCTATCCCTGGCTACAAAATATTAGTTAATTATTACCCTATTTAAATACGAAAATAACATTATATTAGCACAAAATATTTTCGCGCAAAAAAATCGACGACATAATAATTTTAAAAAAAATTGTAGGCTTTGTTTTCAAATAATAAATATCGATAAAAACTTACCATCTATCTTCGAATTTTGATTTACAAATTCATGATGAATTATCCACTCACAGGCTAAGTTTATACGGCTGTCCACATGTCGGTTAGTCCAACGGGACACTGGGCTGACAATAATGTAAGTGTACACCACGTTAATCGAATTTTCAAAGAGGGCTCGCCGCTAGTGTTGGGACAAACTGTCGATATAATTTGCAACGTTTTTTTTTCGCAATTGTTTATGG
Source organism: Charanyca ferruginea (assembly GCA_947361185.1). Classification (NCBI taxonomy): domain Eukaryota; kingdom Metazoa; phylum Arthropoda; class Insecta; order Lepidoptera; family Noctuidae; genus Charanyca; species Charanyca ferruginea. Next base: position 18,148,821 of record OX376065.1, on the reverse strand, counting down.
GTCGACTTCCAGTCTTATCGGTTGCAGCTGAATACCAGTGTTTTACTTAAAACAGGTTTGTGTGGAGGTCAAATATGTAGTCTGAACTCCACAACCCAGTTACTGGGTAACACGGTAAGACTTATTGTCAGACTTTCTGGCTTCTCACTGTGACGACTGACAGTAGCGTAAATAAAATTTGTTAAATTAGATAAAGTTTAATATCTTAGATTATACAATTAAAATTGTCTGGTTTAACGAAACACCTCAATGACTATCGATCAAAATAACGTAACAATGTGTGTTACATATCATTCTAACAGGAAAATCTACAAGACTGAAGAGAGAATAGTAAACAATTATGATAGATAGTTTTTGGTGAAAACACCAAAGTGATCGTTCTCGATCTCAATATGCAAATCGATAATTTATAGGAAAAACTATACCGAAAATCTATATCTTACCGTCAATTCTATCCAAACAAATGGAAAGTCGGAAACATTCAATAAATGAAACTTTGCATATGTTAAAAATAACACTTTTATGTTGAATCGTAAATATTTTTTCAAAACATCGAAATTCGAACCTGAACGGATGTCGAAAGCATTTATTTTTAGCTATGCATTTTGCAAATTAAATAAACAATTGGCTGATAGCTATCAGTATTTGCCGAGAACGGAATGCTTCAAACATGATATTGCATTCAATTTTGATTTTAAAAATATTGAAACAAAATCTGCATCTGCGCGTCTCTTAATCCATACTTCCATACTTACTAATATTATAAATGCGAAAGTAACTCTGTCTGTTACGCTTTCACGATGAAATGGCTGAACCTATTTTAATGAAATTTGGCATGCAGATAGCTTGAACCCTAGGGGAAGACATAGGCTACTTTTTAATCCGCGACTTCGTCTACACCCGCGATAACCGACATTCACGAGGACAAAGTCGCGGGCAAAAGCTAGTTTAAAATAAATAGTTAAAGATGTTTTGATCCATCCATCATCATCATCTGCCTAGCCTTTTCCCAACTATGATTAGGTTGACTTCCAGTTTAACCGGGTGCAGATGAATACTACCTGACCTCCGCAACCCAGTTGCTGAGTAACACGATAGCCCATGGTAAGACTGGTTGTCAGACTGTCAAAGATCTACGAATGACGGCCGGGACCAATGGCTTTACGTGCTTTCTGAGGCATGAATGGGTCTCGGTGTAATGGTCGTCTATCTAGGGACCGACCGCGGCAAGCGTAGGTTAACCATCATTACCTGTCGATCCTTACGGCTTTAACTTAGTTTATTGGTGAACTTATGTTTTGATCCATCCAAAGATACTAAATAAGTATATCCAGTCCTTTTTAGGGTTCCGTACCTCAAAAGGAAAAAACGGAACCCTTATAGGATCACTTTGTTGTCCGTCTGTCTGTCTGTCTGTCAAGATTTTTTATCTCGGGAACGCGTGGAAGTATCGATTCGAAATTAAAACCATATACTCAAGTCTATGGTCCCTTGATGCTATAAAAAAATCAATCCTCTATGTTAACGTGAAAAAAAGATACGGCCGTTTATGTCGCAAAAAACGCATTTATAATATTAAGTGGATTAAAGTATGGATAGTAGGTATGGATTAGTATAGAAGTATGGATATGTACCTACTAATATGTACGGAACCCTCGGTGGGCGAGTCCGACTCGCACTGGTCCGGTTTTTTTACTATCATTTTAAAAGCGAAAAATTGTGAGGATAGATAGGTGGAAGTTTGTTACTCATTATTGCTTAGACGCTTGAACGAAATTAACTGAAATTTAGGCAAACATATAAATATTAATTTCGCTTATCACAGGATAATTTTCATTCCGTGTATGTTTTCCCATGGAATTTTGGACTTTGGCTTAATTCTGAAATCTACGCAGACGAAGTCGCGGTCAAAAGCTAGTAGTACTATTTTAATCGGGCACTAAAAATCACTAATCACAAGGAACCAGACGAATCGACTGCTAATGTCTTTAAATTATTGTATGCAGGCGGGTCATAGATGCACTTTACTTTATAAACTGTAACACCATATTTTTACCTGTGTACCACAATAAACAATTTCAATTTGAATTTTTGTGACATATTTACTTTGAGTTTCCTGGAAAAAAAAACAAAAATTATCGATATATCAACAGCTGCGGCCCATACCTATAGAAAGTTAATGTCATTAATGTAAGTCCGTATGCCGCCACATCGCTTGTTTAAGTTGTACGAATCGCTATCAAACACACCATCACTTATTAATTGATATATTAACTAAGATTAAATTGTTTGGTTTCCGTTTTGTCAGTGACACTGTCACATTGGGGTCTAATTTAATAATTTAAAGATAAGAATACCCACATTGCGCTTCGTACAAAACGTGGGCATGTATGATAAAAAGTAATTAATCTGAATACAATTTTGTAGATAGGCTAAGGGCATGAATATCTAGGTTTGTGGTTTGTGGTTAGTGTGATTAATAATAATAATAATATGTGGGGACATTTTCACACACGGCCATCTGACCCCAAACTAGGGAGACCCTGTACTATGGGTGTCAGACAGCTGATATACATACACAGATACTTTATTTTTTTGTAAATACATGCATATATAGATAAACAACAAATATTAAATATCAAAATGATGTACGCTAATTCAAAAATAATTATTTAACAGTATATTTTGTGTTGCGTTTCTACTAAAATTTTCGAGATTTATTGCTATATACTAGCTTTTACCCGCGACTTCGTCCCCGTGATTATCGGGTTTCAACGGTGTTTTTATTATTTTGCGCGGTACCTTATTTTTTTCTCAAATAAAAGTTAGTTACTCTTTATTACATAAGCTATTTGGCAGTGAAAGTCCCGTTAAAATCGGGATTTGCCGGAACAAACAGAAAGACAGACAGACAAAAAAATTTAAAATTGTTTTTATTTGTATAAGTACTGTGTCATAATACTTATGTATCATAATGTGTTTCGAAAATAGCTGTTTTTTTGACATTACAAACAGACACTTCGATTTGATTTATTTCAATAAAAGATTGACGAAAATAATATGATTAAGTACTTGTGTTAGTGCCACCAGCAGCACGCTGTTGATAATAATAAAGATCTTATGTTCTTTCTGAGGCACAAGGGTGTCACTCCATCAATTTCTAAGAATAAGAGCCAAACCATTATACTTTAGTATCCAAATTCTACGTAGTGCTCGTAGTGTAGGGGCGTGTGGCCAAGTAAACATGCGGATCTAGCGGTCATGGTTAAGCTACACTTGCCGGGGTCGTTCCGTGGATGCGTTACCATCCATTTCATACCGAGACACCGGTCTCCGTGCCTCATTCGAAGATCTCTGACAGTACAACCAGTCTTACGAAGGGGTATCGTGTTACCTAGTAACTGGGGTTTAAATAGGCAGTCGCTCCTGGTAAAGTACCTACTAGTATTCAGTTGCGACCGTCAAAGTCAAAGTAAAAGCATTTATTTCAATTAAACCATTTACAGGCACTTTTGAATTGTCAAGGAGCCGGTCAGTTAGTCATAAAGTTGAAGCAAGTTGCTCGTTCCAAAACGTAGGTAGGTCTCTATGGAGAAGAACGAGCAAGAAACTCCACGGACACCCTTTTAAATCAAGTTTTTACAAATTATTGGTTATATTATCCTCGTTGCTTCTATATGTGAAAACAATGCAGTAAAGAACAATACAAAACATTAAAAAAGAATGAAAATAAAAGTCATAGCAGTTAAGAGTTGACCAATCTCTACTGACAGCGCCCGTTCATGAACATGACGCGTGGATCAGCACCATTCAACTCAACCATTTTGAAGGGAGCCGAATAATCCATTACACGCGCCACCATCAGCAAGATATCTGAGTGAGCATGACAATCCTCTCAACCGCCATGTTTATTTATGTCAAACACATCTATCTAATATATAAAATTCTCGTGTCACAGTTTTCGTTCCCGTACTCCTCCGAAACGGCTTGACCGATTCTGATGAAATTTTTTGTGCATATTGGGTAGGTCTGAGAATAGGCCAACATCTATTTTTCATCCCCGTTTTTCACCCCTTTTTCATCCCCCATCCAAATGTTAAGGGTTAGGGTAGGGTAGGTGTAGGGTAGGTGTAGGGTAGGTGTAGGGTAGGTGTAGGGTAGGTGTAGGGTAGGTGTAGGGTAGGTGTAGGGTAGGTGTAGGGTAGGTGTAGGGTAGGTGTAGGGTAGGTGTAGGGTAGGTGTAGGGTAGGTGTAGGGTAGGTGTAGGGTAGGTGTAGGGTAGGTGTAGGGTAGGTGTAGGGTAGGTGTAGGGTAGGTGTAGGGTAGGTGTAGGGTAGGTGTAGGGTAGGTGTAGGGTAGGTGTAGGGTAGGTGTAGGGTAGGTGTAGGGTAGGTGTAGGGTAGGTGTAGGGTAGGTGTAGGGTAGGTGTAGGGTAGGTGTAGGGTAGGTGTAGGGTAGGTGTAGGGTAGGTGTAGGGTAGGTGTAGGGTAGGTGTAGGGTAGGTGTAGGGTAGGTGTAGGGTAGGTGTAGGGTAGGTGTAGGGTAGGTGTAGGGTAGGTGTAGGGTAGGTGTAGGGTAGGTGTAGGGTAGGTGTAGGGTAGGTGTAGGGTAGGTGTAGGGTAGGTGTAGGGTAGGTGTAGGGTAGGTGTAGGGTAGGTGTAGGGTAGGTGTAGGGTAGGTGTAGGGTAGGTGTAGGGTAGGTGTAGGGTAGGTGTAGGGTAGGTGTAGGGTAGGTGTAGGGTAGGTGTAGGGTAGGTGTAGGGTAGGTGTAGGGTAGGTGTAGGGTAGGTGTAGGGTAGGTGTAGGGTAGGTGTAGGGTAGGTGTAGGGTAGGTGTAGGGTAGGTGTAGGGTAGGTGTAGGGTAGGTGTAGGGTAGGTGTAGGGTAGGTGTAGGGTAGGTGTAGGGTAGGTGTAGGGTAGGTGTAGGGTAGGTGTAGGGTAGGTGTAGGGTAGGTGTAGGGTAGGTGTAGGGTAGGTGTAGGGTAGGTGTAGGGTAGGTGTAGGGTAGGTGTAGGGTAGGTGTAGGGTAGGTGTAGGGTAGGTGTAGGGTAGGTGTAGGGTAGGTGTAGGGTAGGTGTAGGGTAGGTGTAGGGTAGGTGTAGGGTAGGTGTAGGGTAGGTGTAGGGTAGGTGTAGGGTAGGTGTAGGGTAGGTGTAGGGTAGGTGTAGGGTAGGTGTAGGGTAGGTGTAGGGTAGGTGTAGGGTAGGTGTAGGGTAGGTGTAGGGTAGGTGTAGGGTAGGTGTAGGGTAGGTGTAGGGTAGGTGTAGGGTAGGTGTAGGGTAGGTGTAGGGTAGGTGTAGGGTAGGTGTAGGGTAGGTGTAGGGTAGGTGTAGGGTAGGTGTAGGGTAGGTGTAGGGTAGGTGTAGGGTAGGTGTAGGGTAGGTGTAGGGTAGGTGTAGGGTAGGTGTAGGGTAGGTGTAGGGTAGGTGTAGGGTAGGTGTAGGGTAGGTGTAGGGTAGGTGTAGGGTAGGTGTAGGGTAGGTGTAGGGTAGGTGTAGGGTAGGTGTAGGGTAGGTGTAGGGTAGGTGTAGGGTAGGTGTAGGGTAGGTGTAGGGTAGGTGTAGGGTAGGTGTAGGGTAGGTGTAGGGTAGGTGTAGGGTAGGTGTAGGTAAATAGGCAGGTAAGTAGGTAGATCGGGACAGGACAACGTCTGTCGGGTCAGCTAGTAGGTATATATAATTTACTTAATAAATGGCTCCATGGTATTCACATTAACAAAATTGAAATAATGCTGCTAATTTATACAAAACTAAGGTTTTAAAGTGTATTAGTCAGACGAACGTGTGTTAGGTAGAAACGAAAAAATCAATGATAATAACGATACTAGTTACTCATGTCAATAAATAAGGGTTAACTAGGAAACATCATCTTCCAATTTGGAAAATCCCTAAACTGGCTGTGGAGCAGGACCAGCATTAAGCCAAGCATTTTTATCATTTATATACTCTTCTAACTTATAATATGCTTGTCTACATAGTGTGCGTTTAATGCATGTTTTAAATTGTCTTTCATTCAATTGCAGAATATCAAGTGGTATTTTATTATTACATTTTACACAGTACCCCATAAAAGAAGTATGTACTTTTGACAATCTGAAACTTGTCTGATCTAATTTGTCCCTATTTCTACTATAAACATTATGTCTGTCACTTATTTTATTAAAAAGTTCAAGATTTTTTCGAACATGCATAATGTTTTCATATATTATGTATTGACAAGGTACCATCATGATGTTAATTTGTTTAAACAATTCTCCTAGAGACTCGCGTCTGCTGAGATTATAGATGGCTCTGACAGTCTAGACTGGAAGTCGACCCCAACACAGTTGGAAAAAGGGTCGGCAGATGATGATGATCTAAGTTTCACGAAGGTCGTAAAAAAATACATTTCCTGAAAAACTGCTTAGGTACAATCGCAAAAATATTCTCAAGAAGTATTCTATCTAAACATTGACACTATTTTCGAAGAAGTGATGTTTAAACATTGTAATAACACGAAGTCTGTTTGAATAGGATCCGTCCATTTGCAGGACAAAAAAGTCGTTCTGAAAGAGCTTAGAAAAGTCAAGTGATCATTCGAGGGGGCACTTTTGTTTCTATAAGATTTTTGTATAATTTCGTCAATTGCTTACAAACACGGTGCTACGATTCAAAAGTCACTCAAAAGTGGAACTGGGCCGGCCCCGTCTTCCCTACGTCGACCGTTTCGTGGGCTAAAAAAGCCACAATGTGAGGGCTCGAATACTTTTGTTTCTAATAAAATAATGTTCGAACAATTTCGTAAATTGCTTACAAATCTAACAGGGTACTGCACTTAAAGACGCAAATCACCAATATCACCCAAAAAGCAGCTATGCTTATTTTAAATGTCTACCGACATCGTGGCAGGACCAGATGGCAGGATGAGCTTGACACTTACATGCAGGATTGGTTTACACTAACTCAGCATAGACAAGATTAGAGGAGAAAGGAAGGCAGGAAGGGAGGCAGTTGAAGAACCCAGTTTAGAAATAAAATAAATAGTTCGTCTATTATCTAAATTAATTCGGGGTACGAAGTTAATGTGGGTGTGTCCATGTTTCTTTACAACCTTTTTGTTTTAGAGAAAAACTAATTAACTTAAACTTAATTAAAGCTAAAGGATTGATGTCTTGCCAGCTTTTAACTATCTATTTTGCACTTCAACAAATTGGTGGCGTGCAAAATTTTAAATACTTAAAAGGTTATTTTGGATGTTTCATAGAAATGTAGTCTAGACATATTTTGGTCCATAAGTAAAGTTTAATTTATTCCATTGTTAATTTATTGTAATTGTAATTTAATTTTAATTTAAATGTAAATCTATTTAATTTTATTTCATAATAATTGTTTTTATATTGTATCTATTTTTTTTAAATGAATTGTTTACCTTTTAATAAGAATGTTGTGCATGCCTATAAGTGACGTATTTACACAGTTTTGAAATTTGGTGATAACTTGTTGTTGTGTTTGTAAATATGTCGTTGGTGTGCCTTGCATTAATCCCTATAATAATATTATAAATGCGAAAGTAACTCTGTCTGTTACGCTTTCACGATAAAACGGCTAAACCGATTTTCATGACATTAGGCATGAAGATAGATTTGAGCCCGGGGAAGGACATAGGCTACTTTTTTTCCGCGACTTCGTCTGCATCCAGTATAACCGACATTCACGCGGACGAAGTCGCGGGCAAAAGGTAGTATAAAAATAATACTCGATGAAATTTTGTAAATACTAAACTTCTACTTCTTCTAGTGACTTTAAAAACTACAGAGGTTGGCAGTCAGCTCTGCATACTTTTCCTTTTCTTTCGCGAGTTTCGCAGCATTCGAGATACCAGTCCACTTTCGAACATTAAAAAAACTGACTGACTGAAATATTAAACTGACTAACCACAAGTGTAGATATTAGTGATCTTATCTTGTATTTTTATTGCTATAAATATATAAATAGTTATTCAATTGAGTTGGAAAATAAATGACGTCCCATTTTGCTCATAAAAACTGTGTCAATTGATTGGTGGTGGCTAATACCGTATAATATACAATACCAAGCATTTCGACAGTTTTTGTATAGAGAATTATACAAAAACTGTCAAAATGCCATATTTATCCTTATGAGTTATCAACTTACAAAAAACATACTTACTTAGCTTTTCAGAAGATCTTTTCGCCTACAAGTAAAAGTCAAATAGGGTAACTGAGACGTGTACGTTTTTATAGAAGCTTTTTAAAATATTAATTTGGAGATGTAAGTACCTTTTTTCGACATCTTTTGCAAAGTACAATGTCTTCATTGCCCGGAGTCACAACAAGGAATTCTTAAAATTTTCGGATCGCTAGCCGTGTTTTAAAAATATACAGATGGTACGGACAGCGACAAAAGTCTTCCTTTCCTGCCTTCAAAATTTTAGGTAATAGTTTTATTTTGTAAGGGTAAGTTTGGATCTTCTTTACTATTCTTCTCCATACGAAACTAACAGGAAGTTGTAGCTAGATTCAATCCTTTTTATTTTCTTGTATATGAACTTCAAAATTGTCTTTTAATGGTGTAATTAGCCGTGTGGTGCCGACCGCGAATAGCTCCAACGCATTTCTACCCGTGGGTGTCGTAGAAGGCGACAGAGGGATATTGACCAGCGGAAGGGCAGCGGCGTCTTTTTGAGTACCATAACATTTACTGCGATCACCAAAATGCATCGGTCAAGCATGGCTTTGCTCAACACACTGACTGCTCAGCAACCGGATGTAGACATATTCCACTCCAATGTGCGACTATTTTTACAAAAGTGTAAAGATTGTTTTTCCGCGTAAGACGGTTCTTATTATTTTATTATTAAATTACTTATTGAATAAGTTTTTTAATTATTTGGAATAAGTTTTTTAATTATTTGCTATTTATTGTGTTTAAATTAATTCTAATGTTTTATTTTTATTTTGTTTAATTTTTAATATTAATGTGATTCAAATGATTTTATTCTATTTTTTAATTCAAATTGACATTTCTTTTTTTTTCTTTTATTATACTGTTTTTGTTATGATAATGATAATTTGTAATTGTAATCGTTGACTCTCTGTATGTGTTGGTGGCTACTGTTAGTGCAGAGAGTAATTAAAATAATAAATAAATAAATGGCGATTACGGCTGAACCCCCTTTTACTTTCATCTTGATTTTACGTGTATTCCGTATTTCTTTTAATATTGTGCTCAATAATTAAGATTTGAAGAAAAATCTGTAGGGAATCTGACTTTTGTTGCTAGCCGTATCCTTTTTAAATGCTTCCTTAAAATTGAGGGTTAAGTTAAGTAAATACTGAAAATAACACGATGTTCTTTTTCGTGAAACGGAGAAATTCTATTTCTATGCGAAATTGGCAATGGTGCAGCATATTAGAAGTTTAGGAAAATCTTTTTGATACGATTGGATTGGCATCAAACGTATAATTAATTAGAAGAGCCTTAAGGCGATGACATACGCCGGCGACCTTGAGCGACCAGAGAATCGTATGCGCTGCGCCCAAAACTCTCAAAGTTTAGTCGAAAAAATTAAATAAAAGATGGTATTCTTTAACTTAAAAAAAGGCGTGTACTAAAAGATAGATAATAAAATGAACTTAATCAAAAATACTCACTTTCTATATGATTAAGAGAATGTTCTAGTTTAACATATATTTTCTTCAAATCATTTACACTGCACATTTTGACGTGATTGTCAGTTTAAAATCTGTAAAAGTCGTTTAATAGCCCCTTAAGATCGAATTTCAGCTACGGAGAATCTCAATGTAAACTATACTTCATTTACAATAAGCTTAGACATATACACAAACCTTTTTTACAGTCCGTTCAACCGATTTTGACTTATATTGCGTTGGTAGCATGACAAATGGCAGCTGCAGTAAACAGTTGTTATTGTAACCCCTTTTTTGCTTCTAATGTCATTCTTAACCCTACGGAATAGAAGTCAAAATCGGTTGAAGGACTGTGAAAGAGGTTTGTTTTAAATCTAATCTTATTGTAAATGGAGTATAGCCAAGTACGTAGGACATATTATAGTGCTCAAGTGTGTGTGTGTTAGTGTATAAATGATTGAAGTATAAATGATTTGAAAATAATATATGTTAAACTAGAACATTCTCTTAATCATTTAGTAAGTAAATATTTTTAATGATATTCTTATTATATAGGTTAATTAACACGTGAAGTTGTGTCTGACGCGGACAAAACACTGACAATCACACAAAATCTACCAGAAAAAATTGTTTGTAAGGTTACAGACAATTTTATTTTGAGTTTTGGACGCAGAACTGATGCAGAACGGACGCAGTCTGCGTCCAAAACTCTAAAAATTTAGTCGAAAAAATTAAATAAAAGTAGTATTCTTTCAAAATAAAAAAAAGGCGTATACTAAAAGATAGATAATAAAATTGTCTGTAAGATGGTGTAAGTTTCGTTTAATTATACCTGGTAGATTTTGTGTGATTGTCAATGTTTTGTCCGCGTCAAATACAATTTCACGAGTTAATTAAACTATTTAATATGAACTTAATCAAAAATATTCACTTACTAAATGATTAAGAGAATGTTATAGTTTAACATATATTTTTTTCAAATCATTTACACTGCACATTTTGACGTGATTGTCAGTTTAAAATCTGTAAAAGTCGTTTAATAGCCCCTTAAGGCTTGTATACATGCCAATAACCTTGAGCATTTGGCCCGTACTGAATTTGTGGACGAACGCGGGGGTGATGTAGACGCAGTCTTTAATCGGACGCATTTTTAATTTATTGTAATAAATTTTTTTAATTTAGTCATACGATACGTCTCGATATATCATATTCCAAAAAATATATCGTATCAACGTATCGTATCAAGCTATGACTTAATTTCTTTACAATTTATTTATTTTTTGTTTATAATAAACCTACATACCCTCAGTCACCATATTGTTATCCATAATAAGAGATACCTTCCATTGACAATTTGTTTATAGGACAAGAGCAGCTGGCTTTAGTTTATACTTGAAAATTGTAGGTAGATTTACATTACCTTTGTAAGTTTGTAGTGCCGCCAATTAGATTAATAAAAGTTTATTATTGCATTCTCTTAATATATTCCGTTCGAGTTCAAGTTACATAATATCATATCTCATGTTTATCATATCTTACATTTTTTTTATGGCACCGCCCAGCAAGTTGTAACAGGTTCAATCCACAACGTACCTATATTCTTACATATGCATGCGATACGGTTACGATGCGATATATCGATACAAAGGGATGCTATAACATCGCGTATCGATACAAGGCGATTCGATACGGTTACGATGCGATATATCGATACACCAGACTTTTTTGGGCATCCCTACGTGTGTTGCACGGGACACATAGGCACGATGTCCTCACGTCTCCACGCACACTCGTAGCCTCGCATCATTCGTGCTAACACAGTGTGCTGCCTCATTTTGTAAAAAGAGTGAAGAATCTCGTTTTAAAAGAGTGAGCTACCCCACACTAGTATGTGTGCGCAAACACACGTGCACTCCCTCTTCCATCACTCTCATAGTCTAAAGGGACGGCAAAGAGATCAAGCGCAGGACCAACGGCTTTATGTGTTTCCCGAGGCTGCCACTAAGAAATTCCTAGTGGAAAATCCCAATAACATTTTGTCCCTGGGAATCAACCCAGAACTATACGCTCAGCAGTTGCGCTTATCGGCCACGAGAATAACGAGGCAGTCAATACATAAATATAAATCTATTTAAAAAGGTAAATACTGATCTATGATCAGAAGGTTAGTTTTTCTCGCTCCGTGTGATCTTATTTAGACAGAGTTACAAACACTTTTATGCAATTTGCGTCAAGGCTAGAATTTTCCGAAAGTTCTTTGTACGTTCTTTGTAAGTTTTTTCTTTGTCTTTAAGATTTCTAAAAGTGTTAAATGGTGTTAAACGTTTTTACTTTTATCGTATTAACAGTTGATGTTGTTGTTCATTAAGTCTTAAATTGATTGGATGAGAAAGAAAATATTTTATCGAATAATTGAGACAACATTCAAGTTTCAAATTATTAAGCTATTGCATTGCTTTTATCGCGGCGACCGAATCAAGAAATTCCGTAACGAAAAAAAACCTGACACCCCCCACTCCGCCTACCATGTAGCTCGGCAGAGCGTTCGCTTAACGTGTATGGTTAGGTGTATCTATGTATATATAATATGTATAAAAATCTTCTGTGCGTGTGTATGAAAGTGAACTCCTCCTAAACGGCTGGATCGATTTTGATGAATTTGTTAGTGTGTGTTCCAGTGGATTCGAGAATGGTTCAGATTCACAATTGGATCCGGCAGGTGGCACTATAGTCGGGTTGCAGGACAACGTCTGCCAGGCCCGCTAGTATATATATATATATATATATAATATATATATAAAATGCTATGCATTAGCTTTACCGCGGTAGTCCCCAACAACGCTTTTTTTTAAACTAGCTTTGGCACGCGACTTCGTCTTCCAAAAAACTTGCTACTCGGCTATGGTGTAGATTAAACATCAATATAAACATAATGAAGATTCTAAATTACAAACACTTTTATATCAAAAACTTGTAAGACTTTAGTACGTTAGGCTGCGGCGCGCCCGAGCAGAGAGACCACTGAGAACAAACCGCCATTTTACTCACGCACACATTGACATTACGTTTATAGGCAATCTCAAGCAGTTTCAAGCAGACATCAGTCTCGACTGTCACGTTTCGAAAATGAATAAATGAGAGACATTGACATTTCATGACGAACGGAAAAAAATAGTAATCAAAAAAATGCAAAGAGTTCCAACCAGTTTCAATAAAATTTCATATTGTTACAAATAAAACCTACAGAGTCAATACAGTAGCAGCCCTAGTTAGTCTGGCAAGTTTAGGTAATTATTTTTGAAGATGGCGAGAGCGGTCCTTCTGTACCCTCTATAGTATTATATCATTTCTGTGCCTCTATATTTTGTGCTTTTAGGCAAGAAATACCTGTGGTAGGACACTTCCCTCTTCCATAACGTAAATTTATTGAAATGCACAATACAAAACTAATTCAAGTTTCTGTTCTAATATTATAATTATATTAAACAACAATTAAGAATAAAAATAAATAATAAATAACAATAAAAACTTGAGAGGTGTCAAGGGACACCCGGATGGAACGAAGTTCCTTTCGACAACAATTTACAACAACAACACAACAACAACACACAACACACACAACAACAACAACTACTGTAACAACAGCAACACAACAACAACACACACAAGAACAACAACAACAACAACTGTAACAACAACAACAACAATACAACAACAACTGCAATAATAACAACAAACACAACAACAACAATAACACAACAAACAACACAATACCAAACAACAACAATACAAAACAACAACAACACAACCAACAACAACAATGTGTTGATGTTGTTGTTGTGTATTGTTGTTGTTGTTTGTTATAGTGTTGTTTGTTGTTGTTGTTGTTGTTGTTGTTGTTTATTATTATTTACAATTAATAACTGGCTTGGACAGAGAAACACGCGCACGCCGCACGGTTTACAACTAAGCAAAAAGTATCGCTACAACTTTAAAAAGTGTCGTTACATTTTTTCCGTCTAGCCCCCTTTCGCAACGCGCGATAAGAAACTACGTTCCAAAAATGGATGAATGGAAAAGAAAGAAAATAGGATACTACAATTTGATCAGTATGTTTTTTTTCCATTGAAAATGGCAGCTAGATTAAAATATTCCACATTTACCTAACCACCCCCTTATGAGTATTCTTACTACCACCAACAACAGAAAGTAAATAAACAATAGGTACAAACTAACCAGATTGCGTACCGTCCACACACGGTTTACATAAGACCAGGTTCCTCTTGGTATTGCGCCTTAAGCTAATTAAAATATGCGCTGGTGCTCAAACTTGTCAATATTACAGGTCAATGAAGATTGCTTTACTCTGTGTAGGACGATGACTTTTATATAATGGTGGTTGTGGAAACAAAACAGGGCTAGTCCTATAATGCTATGTCAAATGTAATGCTATGTCAAATGTGATGTTAGTCAAATGTACCGCATAGGCACAGTCAGCAAAGGAAATAGGTATGCAGGGTCGTCAGGTATAGTTAAAGTTTACTTAGAAACCGATGGATGTTTTTGAATAAAATAAAACAAATAAACATTTCAATAATTTAATTAAATTTCATTCGAAAACATCAATCGGTTTCTAAGTAAACTTCAACCATTTCCGATGACCTGCATACCTATCTCTTTTGCTGACTGTACATAAGTATCGGAAGTTTCACCTTCATATTTTTCGCCCAACAGTCTTCGAGTTTCCCGATTTCAAATAAAGGAGGAGGTTCTCAATTCGACACGTATATTTTATCATGTTAATGTGCAAGCAAGTTTATACGAATGTGGAAATAAACAGGAAAGAAGAATTGATTGAGAGAATTAATTTAGCGTTTGAAACGATGAAACTGGAGATGAAGTTAAAAATATCAACAACAGAAGTGTGAAGACGGGCCCGTGTTGGTGTTAGAGACCGAGGCGAACATTTTGAACACGAGTAATAAATGATTTTAATTATTATTTTCTTTTAAATAACTTGCCTAAGTAATTTAATTTTCTTCCTCAATTTGGTTTGTAGGTCTTAATTTTAATAATTGGTGAGCTATCCGTGTAGTTGATACTTCGAAAGAAAGAACAATAATCAGACCTGTTTTTAAAAATGTTTGAACAAAAAAAGCACCACCCGTGATTTACTTTCAAGCCATCTAAAAATAGATTTCTGAAATCTTTAAAAATGTCTTTGACTTTAAATGTCTGTAAAAAAATGTCTTATCACATAGATCCCCTAATTATGTTTTATTAGATTGTTTACGCATTATAAAAAAAAATAAATAAATAAAAAAAAAAAAAAAAAAAATAAAAAAAAAAAAAATACATAAATAAATAAATAAATTAATTAATTAATTAATTAAAAATTACATATCTTTCAAATTGGCCATTATATGCAACTAACTGCAATATTTTGGGTTTTGTCATCAAACATAATAAAAATTTTGCTAAAAAAAAATTTGTCACACTTCGGCTAAGACAAGTTCGGTTCAAATGGTTGTAAATAGTCTATACTAGCTCTGCTTTACGGCTTTGCATCGATCTACCAAACATCCTGCATTTTGTTGCTAACAATTTTCGGAACAACCTAGGTATCCACAATAATTATGCTATTATAAAGTTGAAGATTTTGTCTGTTTGTTTTTACGCGCTAATCTTCGGAACGGTCCGACTCATAAAATTCTTTTGCTAATAAAAACTTTGATAACACGGTTGGCGCAGTGGGTGAGCGATCGACTGCTGCGCAGCGTGTTGCGGGTTCGATTCCCGCCCAGGGTGTACATTGGTGTGATGAGCACTTGTGTTTGCTTTGTGTCTGGGTGCTGTTTATCTATATATGTATGTATTTACAAAAAAAAAGTATTTGTGTATGTATATCAGCTGTCTGACACCCATAGTACAGGGTCTCCCTAGTTTGGGGTCAGATGGCCGTGTGTGGAAATGTCCCCACATATTATTATTATTATAAAAAGCTACGTTACCTGAGTGCTAAAGGCTACATTTTAAGATATAAAAATTGGTTGTCTGTAAAGTTGGTTTACGGACGATAGTTCTACGTGATAACGTCGTAAAGAAACATAATGGATAACATATTATAACATAAGCAAATAATGGCGACCGTCGAGGTGGGCGGAGCTTATTGCTTGGGCCGATCGTGCTTCTCTATCGCTTGTTCCGCGCTCTCGCTTGCACGCGTAGGCTCAGGCGGAACGTGACTCTTTTTCGTGCGTGCAGCCGGTATTCATGGATTTATAAGACGTTATCACGTCAAAAATAAGGACCCATATGAAAATCCACAAATTCCCAGGCAAAAGCAAGTTTACATATAAAAATAATTTTCTTTGAAACTTTGAGAGCCACATTGTGGGTGTCCAAGGGAGCGATACACACGCTCCGTACGTCGATGTGTTTCCCTCACAATGTCCGCATATTGGCTCGCTGGACTTATTATTAGATTATTGTCACTTTACCAATATGGAAACTCTGCTAAAATTGTACTTTAATGTTCGGTTTGTGGCTTACGTGTTGCACTATTTATTTATATAAATAATAATATTATTATAGTTTTATATTAAATTACTTTATTTACAACTTAACCAGAGTTAAATATACACAAAACTTATAAATAACTAGCACTTTGCGTGCTACTTCATCGATGTGACTTTTTTTACGGATCCCAAATTTTTGATAATAAATTATTGCCAATACTGCTATAGCACTCAAGAGTCAAGAGTATAGTTTCCACAACAAATGGCTTGAACATATAGTTTCCAAGAAGACTATTATATTTGCTCCCTTTTTCGGCACCTGCAGCAGCCGCCCCAGCATAACACGTTGTGCTCGGACGATGGGATGTCGCAAGGTTGTTGACACATGTTGCATCCCACACCAAAGGTCTACCCAACTTCCAATGCATTATGGGCATCCCATCTAGTCTTTTCCTATACTTAATTTTTCTATGCTGTGCGGTTTTCGAACCATAGTTTTTGTCTAAACAAGATTTCTAAATTCAAACAGTGGGGTAAGTAGCCTATAGCCTTTCGAGGTGTGAATTTCATTCACAGTCTAAAGTGATACATCCTACTTCTACGACTAGCATTATCTCCTTGTCGACCACAGCCGTAATAAGACAACGGTGCATTATTATCTGTGTCACCCGATTTTATTTTAATTTTGCATTCATCTGTCGAATGACCAAACCGTTTACAGAAAGCGCAGCGCGGCCGAACACGTTTCGTATTCGAATTCGAATCATTACAAATATTCGAACTAGAGTCGGACATAGCGCGCGAAGGGTTTTAAACGCGAAAGTATATAAGGATGAATAGATGAATGTTTGCTACTCTTACATGATTAAATGACTGAAAGGATCTAGCTGAAAAAACAATGATGATGGATTTACTGAGCTTCTACGTATGCCAGCATGATAAAACCGACGAAATAATTTACCAAGTTTTATCAAATCAGTAACAAATCAAAGTTTGGCATAAAAAATGACATCATTTAAAACTCAATTGACTAGCAATACAAGATTTAGTTTTTTTATAGGTACACATAATAGATTTCTTAGTTAACACATACGATAGTTTTTATACCATTTTTTGGTTTCCTTCCTGTTTATGGCCACACGTCAGATCTCAGCACTACTCAGCAGTGCAATTCTGTAAGAAATCACACGCGAATTCCAATCCTATCTCAATTCCGATTTTACTTACCAGAAGTGAAAAGTATTTGGTATTTGCTAAAATAGTTCACTTCACGTAGTTTCTCACTTAGTGGCACTGGCGTAGTTTTCATTGAGATACAACTGGGACTGGTCATCTCGTACCTGCCTCGGTTTTTTAAATTAATTTTGAATTGTTTATAATTGTCTCTAGACCTCTTTTAACGTGCACAACTTGTTACATTTTGCTCACATTTGTGTCCCGTAAATTCAACATGAGTGATGTAACGTAATATTCTATTGATTTTAAAATAGTGTTCGTGGAGTTTCTTGTTTGTTCTTTTCCATAGAAATCTACTGTTTGAAACGAGCAACTAGCCTCAACTTTCTGACTGACTGACTCCTTGACAATTCAAAAGTGCTTGTAAATGGTTTATTTGAAATAAATGATTTGAGTTACAGAATACCTAATACAGTTTTCACTGCGGAAACAGAATTGAGCACTGAAGTGAGTTCTTACTAAATAGCAAGGCAAATATTTTTAAATAGTTTACGGTGAACATTCTCCTAAACTTTTTCTTTAAAAGACCTACATTTCAAGGTTACATGTTTTGTCCAGATCTCCTCACATTTTTGTCACTGTACTATCACTAATATCTAGTGTCGTTTGTCCGTGAATTTCCCTGACAAATAGTTGCTTATCACTGCTCTGATTGATCACTCCAAATTGCTTCTTAAATGCTGAGATTTCGGTTCAGATAGGATTTTTTTCCTTCGAATTAGAGGTGTGAAATTCCTCCATTGGTATTTATTTTCACCATTCTTTTTAGGGTTCCGTACAAAAAAGAACGGACCCCTTATAGGATCACTCGTGCGTCTGTCTGTCCGTCCGTCTGTCACAGCCAATTTTCTCCGAATCTACTAGACCAAATCTGGTGAAATTTGATAGGATGGTGTAATCCTATGACCCAAACACAGATGTGCTAAGTAAATAAATATTTTTTTCGTCTCAGCCGAAAGACGTCCACTGCTGGACATAGGCCTCCCCAAGGGGGGGTTTTGCCATAATCGCCACGCTTGGCAGGCTGGTTGGTGATCGCAGTATGGTTGTTACAAATGCTCAGAGAACGCTGCTGCCCATTCTCTGGTAAGTCCCTTAGTCGCCTCCTACGACACCCACGGGAAGATATAGGATGGCGCTATTCTTTACGTCCGAAACTACACGGACGAATATTTTTTTTAAATAAGGGTAATTTTCGTGGACAAATTAGGAATTAAAAAGAAAAGTTTTACAAACCTTACTGTGTCATCAAATGAAAGGGCTCGTTATGAGGATCTCAAAAATATTTTTGTTATTGTTGTAAAATAAATAGTTTTGATTTTATTCATGAAAGAAGACGAAAATTGACCATGCCCCCATTGATTTCCGAAACTATAGAGCCTAAAATTTTGAAAAAATAAAAAATTGTTCGTGGCTTGTCGATTACAGGAAAACCTATAAGAATTCTATCAATTGGCATTGTACAGAACTGTTTCCACGCGAGTTCAACTCGCACTTGACCGGTTTTTTTATCACACGTTAACTAACAAGTATAAATCTTAAGTTTTGCTTCACTGCCGTGAACCATTGAAGTTTCATGTATAATCCTGGTAGACACTTGGGTGCCCAATGATAGTGATGTGTACCACTGACCTACCATTGTGGTAAGAGGGAAGTCGAAACAAGAATGATTGTAAGAGAATTGTTTAAACAAATTAATATCATGACGGTACCTTGTCAATATATATACGAAAACATCATGCATGTTCGGAAAAATCTTCACCTGTTTAGTAAAATAAGTGACAGACATAACTTTAATACTAGAAATAGGAACAAATTATATCAACCAAGTTTCAGATTGTCAAAAGTACATACTTCTTTTATGGGGTATTGTGTAAAATGTTATAATAAAATACCGCTCGATATTTTGCAATTAAATGAAAGACAATTTAAAACATGCATTAAACGCACACTATGTAGGCAAGCATAATATAAGTTGGAAGATTATATCAATGATAAAAATGCTTGGCATAATGCTGGTCCTGCTCCACAGCCGCTTTAGGGAATTTCTTAATTGCAAGAAGATTATGTTGCTCACCCCTTATTATTGACATGAATAACGTGTACCGTTATTATTATTTACTTATTATATTTTATCTGTCGAATGAAATACTTACATACATTGGAAATTTTGACTTTGTGTAAATTAATAGCACTATTTCAATTATTATGTAAATGTGAGAACTATGGAGCCATTTATTTATTCAATGTGTTTGACATAAATGAGCATGGCAGTTGAGAGCATTGTCATGCTCGCTCAAATGTCTCACTGATGGTGGCGTGTGGGTTAGATCATTCGGTTCCCTTCAAAATGGTTGAGCTAAGTGGTGCTGATCCGCGCGTCATGTTCGTGAACGGGCGCTGTCAGTTGAGATTGGTCATCTCTTAACTGCCATGGCTTTTATATTAATTTATTTTTAATTAGAATGTTTTGGATTTCTCTTCACTTACATTGTTTTCACATATAGAAGCAACAAGAATAATGTAGCCTGGATTTTGTAAAAGCTTGATTGAAAAGAGTGTCCGTGGAGTTTCTTGCTCGTTCTTCTCCATAGAGACCTACCCTACGTTTTGGAACGAGCAACTAGCTTCAACTTTCTGACTAACTAACTGACTCTTTGACTATTCAAAAGTGCCTGCAAATGGTTTAATTGAAATAAATGCTTTGACTTTGACTTTGACTTTGACTTTGTACGATGATGAGCTTCGTGTCGCGGGTTCGATTCCTGCACGCAACAAGTATTGGTATAGCCTACAGGTAGTTGTTCCAGATGTGGTTGTTTGTAAGTTTATATGTTTCTAAACGCACCCCATTTTTGTAAATTCGTAGCGTGGGGCAACGTTTTTTCTAAAACAAAAAATAAATCAAAATTATGGGCAAAAGATATAGAATTTTTCATAATGTTTTAAGTTGATGGTTTAATTAAAATACCTACCTACGTAAAGAATAGCAGCATCCCATATCTTCCCGTGGGTGGAGGTGAGAGACTAAGGGACTTACCAGAGAATAGGCAGCAGCGTTCTCTGTCCCTTTGTAACAACCAGACTGCGATCGCCAATCCGCCTGCCAAGCGTGGCGATTAAGGCAAAACCCCCCTTGGGGAGGCCTATGTCCGGCAGTGGACGTCTTTAGGCTGAAATGATGATGATGATGACCTACCTACGGTGCGACTTTACTTGACTTGGTTTGACTTTGCGGAACGTTTAGTTGATAAGGTTTTTTTTATATGTACCTATTAGTTTATGGTTGTTTAAGATTATTTGTGTATTTTTCTATGGGCCTCAGTTGCCTGACAATAAAATTTATTATTATTTTATTATTATTATTCGGAATTAGTAGACACAACTTTCAATGGCGGTAAATCAGCTGGTGGTCTTTAGTTCGAAACTTCCGAAGGGTAGCCGGCAGGATTCGAGTTGTCTTCGCCACTGATATGGAAGGGAATGCATAGCATCATCGTAATCATATCTACCGAAATTCGCCCACTGCTAGGCATGAGTCTCTCCCAAGGTTTTCCAAACGAACCGGGCCAGTGCTGTATGTGCCATGTCCAGCGACTGCCAGCTTTGGAAGGCTGGTAATTGAGACTGGAGTCTCAACTACCTGAAAAAGAAAAAAAGAGAACCGCCTTCAAAAACTAAACAGTGATAAATAACTTTAGCACAGAACACACATGACTTTAGTTTCGGAAGTTGTTGGCAATACAAAACAACAAACGAACAAAGCCAACAAAGGCGGTTATCTATTAAAAAAAAAAAAAAATATATCCCACTTTTTAGTGCCTCCTTATCATCTAAATCCATTTAGAAACGGCAACACTTAAAACCGAGATTGAAAGTCCTCCAAAAATAGAAAGATGGAAGAAAACGTCTTCTCGGAATTTGTTGTTTTTTTCAAAACGCGCTAAATAAACTTCTGTTTGTAATACCTTCTCCAGAGTGTAACAAACACTTTTCTGAAAAACCGCATTAGAATCGGATCAACCAAACGGAAGATAATCGCGGACAAACATACATACATACACACATACGGTTCGAACTGAGAACCTCCTTTTTTTTAAGTCGGTTAATAAGTCTATCGATAAAATGTATCTTGTATCTTTCAGGACAAATTTTTCCCACCCCTAGTTGTTACGGGATAGCTGATATAAATCTAAGCTTGGTGTGTCCAGTTAACAAGCGTTAGTTTATGAAATATATTGTTAGGAGCAAAGTAATCGAGGTAAAGTTCACTCCTTGTAAAATGATGCAAGATAATATCCTCCAGTGCATTTCAGAAACCCTATTCTCGTAATTAAAATCGTACAGAGGTCAGCTCACATCAAGCTACAACAAGCTGTCAAATCTTTTTGATAGATTTTAAACTTTATTACCTACAAAATAATAAGGTTCATATTCAATTGGGGAAATTGGACAGTTTGGTATTGTAGGCGTCAGTACAATGACAATTAATGTCAATAACATGGCAAAAATTTGGCGGCATTTTTGACAGATCAGACATTATAATACAAACCTTTAAAAAGTTTTGAGAACTGCCCCCCTAGTTGCTCTTTCCAAAAGTCACTTCTTTGTCGTCCTTATTACTTACCGGATTCCAAATGATGTACCTATGTA
Source organism: Charanyca ferruginea (assembly GCA_947361185.1). Classification (NCBI taxonomy): domain Eukaryota; kingdom Metazoa; phylum Arthropoda; class Insecta; order Lepidoptera; family Noctuidae; genus Charanyca; species Charanyca ferruginea. The sequence continues at coordinate 18,126,765 of OX376065.1, read as the reverse complement.
CAATTGTACATACCATTTTAAAGAACTACGTTACATACTTGTTGTTATTTTTGTATACATTTAGTGCCCCGAAATGACGTGACGGGGCCGCGGTAGACCACAAGAGAGATGGGGACTTCCTGAAATATTGGCAAGACCGATGGCAGTGGGACAGTATGGGTTAATAAATAATATTACTTATCGATTGTAAGGATTAATGGATGGACAGGTGCAAAAACGGTAAACACATCTGAGGATAACTTTTCCCCCGTTTCTTTGTTTGTGTGGGCTAATTTAGAAATTTGCTACGCAGATGAAGTCACGGCCAGAGGCTAGTCTCTATAACGCGTCATTAGATGATCAAAGGCAGAAATCAACATTGTTCATTAATCAGCATGGTCGCAATGCTGCACAATGGGGACTCATAGACATAGGGAGAAGTTTGTAATGGTAAGTAGGTTATGCCACAAATACGTACCTTACCCCTTTAGGATCTACATATGTAAAAATGTAATCTTTTACTCCGTTCATGTAAAGCGTTCAAAGCCAGAATCGAATTGGCTATAAAGTCAAAGTCTAATTATCTATTTTAATCAGACCTCTAAACGTTTGAACATAATGTTCAAGAACAAAAGATTAAATCAAGCCAAGATTAGTTAAAATAACTAATGTTTTAAATAATACCTTTATAGAATCTACATTAATATTTTAAAAAAGAAAAGATTTGTATTTTTGTATGTTTGTATATAAACACAATAACTACTGGTCTTAATTTAAAAATACTTGCACCCTTAGTACTTAATTCACGCAGACTAAGTCGCGAGCAACGTCCTCGTAATATTATTATAAATGCGAAAGTAACAGCCGTCTGTAACGTATTCAGGACGAAATGGCTGAACCGATTTTGATAAAATTTGGTATGAAGATAGCTTCAACCCTGGAAAACGATCGAGGCTAATAAAAAAAAAATAGTTTGATGACAGACAGAGGGTAGATGGAGCAGACACGCTTTAGAGTGGCGACCGCGTGTGGGCAAGCGTAGCGTGATGGACCGACGATTAAAAGAAGGTGGCTGGTAGCGGATTGATGCGGGCTACCCAAGACCGGGTTGGTTGGCGATCTCTGGGGGAGGCCTACGTTCAGCAGTCTGTGGACGGCAATAGGCTGAAATGATGATGATGATGAATTAATTTAATCATCGAGAAATGGTTGGACTTGTTTTTTTTAGCCAGTATTAAGCGCATTTTAGTTCATTTCAAAATTATTATTTCCCTTATCTTAATGAGTTCAGCATTACCTTGTTGTGAAATACTTGTTTAGTTCGAAATAGTTTGTTGAAGTTATTTTGAGTGCTTGACTGTAACAGGTTCATTATAGAAGGGTCGATAACGTGAAATAGCTTCATCTTATCGTAATGAATATCCTTTATCAAAACTTGATCAACTGAAATTACACTTGTGTAATTTTAACTGTCAAATTAGCTATTAACGGTTATTTGAAGTTTGTATCGTTTGAGGAAGTAATTATGACAATGTAATAACTGAATGATATTTTAATAAGTAGATGTTTATTTTTGAATGATGAACTTTTGTACAGAGGCCTGTGTACATCAAGCTACAACAATCTGTCAAATTACTTTGGTAGATATTCAACTTTATTATAATAGGATAAGGTTCATAATAAATTGGGCAAAGAATCATGGCGAGATCCATACATTCATTTGTATGAAAAAAAAATCATTTAGAGGATTTAAAATATTTTCCTTTGTAGAATACATTACTAGGAGTAGATTGATTTACTTGTACCATATTTTTAAACACCCGCATAATTGAAAAATTTCGAAATGAAAATTATAGTTTTACGTTTCATCTCGTTGCCCATTTTGTATTTACAAAAAAATAAAGTGACAAAAGGGATTAACGAATCTATCAAACCGACTGACAAGTGATGTGAATCGTTGTTTACAATTGCGGAGTTACAAAAATACATTGATTAATCATTATTTGTGACATTATTTCCCATAAAACGATGCAATTTCTGAAATAATGAGCTTTTTGTTAAACTATTCACTTTTAACATCCATTTTTATTCCGGGATTTTAAAAATATTGTAAATACCTGAAGATACTCTTTAGGCACCCAAGAGTATAAAAATGAGAATTTCAACTTCCCTAAACATCTTTTTTTTTTTGTTGTCCAATTTCTGCCATGATCCTTGGAAAATATTTTAAGCCCTCTAAATTTTTCATACAAATTAATGTATGGATGCATGATTCTTTTGCGCTTTGAGCACTTCCACTTGCTAAAAAGAAATACTACCACGTCATGACTTGCATCCGTAAGCACAATTTTTTACGGACCCTGAAAACGCAAGAAAACTTCAGCTTACCCATACATTTATGTTTGCATTTCAGGGTCGGTCTCGTTTACAAGTTGTTCGTAATAATGAGTACAATTATCCCTTCATCCCTTCATCAGGTTTCTGGTAAACAAAAAAAAAGCTTCTATAGTAGGTACCACATCTAATATATATAAATCTCCTGTCACAATGTTTGTCCGCGATGGACTCCTAAACTACTGAAGCGATTTTAATGAAATTTGTACACCGTGTGCAGTTTGATCCAACTTGAAAGATAGGGTAGGTGTAGGGTAGGGTAGGTGTAGGGTAGGTGTAGGGTAGGTGTAGGGTAGGTGTAGGGTAGGTGTAGGGTAGGTGTAGGGTAGGTGTAGGGTAGGTGTAGGGTAGGTGTAGGGTAGGTGTAGGGTAGGTGTAGGGTAGGTGTAGGGTAGGTGTAGGGTAGGTGTAGGGTAGGTGTAGGGTAGGTGTAGGGTAGGTGTAGGGTAGGTGTAGGGTAGGTGTAGGGTAGGTGTAGGGTAGGTGTAGGGTAGGTGTAGGGTAGGTGTAGGGTAGGTGTAGGGTAGGTGTAGGGTAGGTGTAGGGTAGGTGTAGGGTAGGTGTAGGGTAGGTGTAGGGTAGGTGTAGGGTAGGTGTAGGTAAATAGGCAGGTAAGTAGGTAGATAAGGACAGGACAACGTCTGTCGGGTCAGCTAGTATTATATAGGTAGTGTAAGGCTTATGGGGCGATAAGCCTTATGGCACCATTCGTGTTCTTTTTGCGTGCTTTAATGGAGTGTAATGAGATGTAGACGTCCGTATGGTGTCGGACGAAAAGAATAGCACCATCCCATATCTTCCCGTGGGTGTCGTAAGAGGCGACTAAGGAACTTACCAGAGAATGGGCAGCAGCGTTCTCTGTGCCTTTGTAACAACCATACTGTTGTACAAACGATGATAATCCACCTCCGAACATGCATGACTATAACAAGTATTGGACAAAAGTAAGCAACAATCAGAATGATGGTGTCGTTGTGTATGTTCGGAGAGTGATAAGGGTCAGTGTCTGTGAGCCTGTCTTTTCAGAGGGTAATTGTCTTGTTGTGACTATCAAACCAGAGTACACTATTATATGCTCTTACCGACCCCCCAGTTTTAGAAATACAACCACTTACTTAGACTCGTTAGATAAGGTATTAAATAACACACGTACAAAAAACGTAATCTTAGTTGGCGACATAAACATAAATATCATGCCAGAAAACTTGTCTACTTCGGCTCAAGACTACTTAAATCTAATTGCACTTCACGGACTAAAACAGGGCGTTACTTTACCCACGCGAATCAATACTTGTATTGATCACATAATGGTCAAGTGCTCATCACCTTTTAAAACCGTAGTATTCGAGCAAAAACTTACAGACCATTCACCAGTATTATTATATATAAAAAAATCAAATGTTATAAAAAAACCAATTGTCAATACTGCAACAAAAATAAATTATACTAATATTAAGGACATACTTACCAATTTTTCTTGGTCTGAGATATACGGGATGACTGACACTAACCTGGCTTTTGATTTAATTATTAAAACTCTAATAAATACTATCACAATAAACACTATCATCATAAAAATCCCAAATAGACTGAAACCGCTAAAACCCTGGATAACAAAAGGAGTGGTTAAATGTATACGGAAAAGAGACAAGCTACATAATGACGCAAAGAAAGCACCTAACGACATAGAAAAACAACAAAAATTCTTGAGATATCGAAATACATGCAACTACATAGTTAAAAATCTAAAAAAACAATATTACAAGGACAAACTTTATAAGAGCAAAGGAAATATAAAAGAAACCTGGCAGGTTATAAAAGATATATGTGATATTAATAGTACTAAAGAACCTCTGGATGACTTACTAAAAATAGCTGACTCTCCTAAAGCTGCTCTCAACAGGGTAAATGACTTTTTCACCTCAATAGGAGGCAGATTGGCTGATAAAATATTGGATAAAATGTGCACACGCGAACAAGATCTGGCACGCAAAGCAAAAAATGATGACTCGCCGCTACAATCCATGTCCTTTACACCGACGGATCCTTATGAGGTACAAGCTATTGTTTTGGAATTGAGAATGCACAGTGCTCCAGGCTGGGACGCTATTACAGCAAAAGTTCTGAAGCAAAATATATCATCTCTTGCCTCACCCATTGCTTACCTGTGCAATCTTAGTCTGCAAACAGGTGTTTTTCCAGCAGCTTTAAAAAAAGCGGTTGTATGCCCGATTTTTAAGTCTGGTGATAAAAGTGAACCGTCTAACTACCGACCAATTTCCCTACTTTCTACATTATCTAAAGTACTTGAAAAAATTGTTAATAAAAGAGTAGTAGGCTACCTCGAAAAAAATGAACTGCTTAGTAATCAACAATTCGGTTTTAGGCAACGAAAATCTACGGAAGACGCCGTACTGGCACTAACAGCAAAAATAGTATCTTATCTAGATAGAGGCGATAAATGTCTAGGAGTCTTTTTGGACCTCCAAAAAGCATTTGACACAGTCTCGTTTCCAATACTTTTAACGCGTCTGGAGAACATTGGCATGAGAGGTGTAGTTCTAGACTGGTTCACAGACTATCTGTCGGGGAGATCACAATGTGTGAGGGTGGGTAATGTTATGAGTAAAGAGTCTATCTGTAAATTTGGAGTCCCACAGGGCAGCACCCTTGGTCCTACACTGTTTATTATTTACATTAATGAACTTTGTAAGGTTGCTGCTCTGTCCAATATTGACATAAGTATGTTTGCTGACGACACCGTCCTAATATTCCACGGCACCAACTGGAGCACTGTGTTTCGTAAAACTGAAGATGGGCTCGCTAAGGTCTCTGCATGGTTGGAGGATAGCTTGTTGTCACTTAACTCCTCAAAGACCAAATATGTATGTTTTAGTAAGACAGCTTCGGGTAAACCCCATTCGAACTGTAAACTTATAATGCATACATACCCCTGTAACCGTAACGATGACAATTCTGACTGTGATTGTGTGGCTCTTATTAGAGTTGATTCTATTAAATACTTGGGCATAATAGTAGACGATCGACTTACCTGGAACTTGCAGATTCGTACATTGGTAGCTAGAATCAGAAAACTAATCTACATTTTTAAAAATCTCCGCGCACTAGGTGATAAAGTACTGCTAATCCGAACTTATCAAGCACTTTGCGAATGCCTTATTAGATACTGCATATGTGGATGGGGTGGCGCCGGTAAAACGATTCTTATACTTGCAGAAAGAGCCCAACGCGCTGTTCTGAAAGTACTTCTCAGCTTACCATTTAAGTATTCTACTACTGCAGTATATGAATTAGCCGATGTGTTATCTATAAGGAAAACCTATATTTATGAAATTCTTCGTCGATATCATAAAGAATGTGTTCCACATCAAGCTACACAAAATAAAAGAAAAATGCGTTGCCCGGTGCCCCCCCAGAAAACAGCATTTGGACAAAGGCATTTCAGTTACCATGCCCCAAATATCTACAACAGATGTAACAACACATTATTCAATACAAGACAATTAAATAACAACAATTTTAAGAAAATAGTACTCACCTGGTTGAAATCGTTGAGGTATGATGAGACTGAAAAACTTTTAGAGGTTACAAAATGACAAACATTGCAAACACATACATAAACGCAGACGCCCATGTACAAATAATTCATGCTCAAACACACACACACACACACACACTTACACATACACTCACACACGCTTACCTATACACTCACACACACTCACACATACATACAATAAAAAAAAAAATTATAAGTAATAGCAAATAGTTTTCACCTTAATGTTTTTGTATTTATTTTATCGCATTTGTTTTTAATTTTAATTTTAGTTTTTTTTCTTTTACTTTATAAATTGTGCTACAAAATTATATAATAATTTGCTAAGGGCATGATAAATTAAATGACAAATTATGGGGAGGACGCTAACTTCTGCAACACAGTTTTTACTAGCGCAGGAGTTAGGGAAATCTTTTTTATTAACCACCGTTTGTGTCCAATAAAGATATTATTATTATTATTATACTGCGATCGCCAATCCGCCTGCCAAGCGTGGCGATTATGGCAAAACCCCCCCTTGGGGAGGCCATGTCCAGCAGTGGACGTCTTTCAGCTGAAATGATGATGATCTTGATGAATGAGATGGAGGGATTTTATAAATGAACACAATACAACTTCCTGTTGAATCACTCTATCTATTACTGAAAACCTCATTAAAATCCGTTGTGCAGTTTAAAAAGATCTAAGCGTACCTACCGACAGCAGAAGCGATTTTGTTTTATACTATCTATACTTATCTATACTAATATTATAAAGCTAAAGAGTTTGTTTGTTTGTTTGGTTGAACGCGCTAATCTCAGGATCTACTGGTTCGAATTGAAAAATTCTTTTTGTGTTGGATAGTCCATTTATCGAGGAAGGCTATAGGCCCGTGCGAAGCCGGGTCGGGTCGCTAGTGTAGAGATAAAGATAAAGAAGAAGAGAAAAACAAAGAAATTACTAGGTATATTGAGTCATCGTAGCACTCTACGGCATTGTCGTAATAGGACGCGACTACGCGATCATCGCGTTGTCGAGCGATAACAAAAAATTGGTGTCCTAATAGAACGCGACGACGTGACGCATTATCGCGCGAATTCAGTTAGGACACCTATTCGACATCAATGTTTGATCCCGCATTAGTACGAACTTAGTTAACAAACATTATACTAAACGCGCGACCGCATCTTGCGAATGTCATTTTAATTGGCATTGGCAATTAGGATACCTATTCGATACCAGTATGTTTGATCGCGAATGCGTACGACTTAAATTCGCGGGAACTTGCGATGAACGCGTAGTCGCGTTCTATTAGGACAACGCCTACGAGTGCCTAGCCAAAAATCGCATTGATATAAAAATAAGCCTATCGCTCCCAATTTCAAACTACTACTAGAACAAATTCAGAGTGTTTAGAAGAAACGTTTTAGTCAAATGTGCATTACGCATGCAACCTTTACAATAATACCTACTTTTAATCAACAGAAGTAGTTTAAGTAGGTACTCTATTTCCATACAATAAAATAAGCGTTTTATTTCAGGCACACACAGGCACCCTTTTCTATTTCCTGGCAACTGGTAAATTTCCTGCTCTCACCCGAACATTAGATTGCGAGCATTTGTTTTTTCTTTTACGTTAATAATTCTGTATACATTCGGTGATAGTAGGTAACTATGGCTCACACAGATTTATTGTCTTCTGAAATGTTAGAAGTGATCGTGTCTGATCAGATCACAATACCATACATACATATATTTTAAAGTTGAGTTCTGTTCGTTTTGCGGAAAAGAAGCTACATAATCCTTACCTAGTGCTATTAAAAAACAAAAAAACATTTATTTCAGACAACAGAGTCCATATACCAATGACAGTAAATCGGTTAAGTAAGAAAGGAAACATGTCAACTTTTTTCACCTTTGGCAATATTTGTGGATTTCGATTCTCTATGGCAAGGCAAACATAACAATCAAGAAACGGAATATGTCAGTACAGAAGTTTAAATGGTATAGGGCATCAATTTTTAACATGACGGTAAGAAAAGGAACAAGTCCATGACTTGTTCCATTTCTTAATCAACGGATTATTTTTAAAGTAACACTGATTTAATTTGTCATTTTCAAACAGCTGTGATTTTGAGGTTACTTTCTTTGATGTTATTGCTTGCTTGTTAGGGTTGGTGGACGAAGTTTTATAAGAGAGATGCTATTTCTGTTGAAACTCAATCGCGGCAGGTCCCACGAAATCAAAAGCAACACTTTTTAGTGTCGCAATAGGGTATTTTACTCTATACGAGAAAAAATCTTTAAATATGTTATTGAGACAGTTTAGGCATAAAGCAGTCGGAAAATGTAAGTTACAGTTCATAAAATAACAAAACCAATTTTTAAATTCAATTCAAAGTTTTCAGTATTTTTAATCTGTTATAAAACACCATGAAATAGTAGCGGCCATGTTATTACGTCATACGGCTGTGTAAACAAAAAATTGTCAACTGTCAGTCAACCGATTAGCGTAATATAGGCTTTGTACTTTTATTATTTTCGTAACTAACGTAATTTTTTCATTATTACACCTATTACAAAACATGCTTTTAATTATTTTTAAATTATATACAATTATCATATTTAATATGAGCTCATTTGATACAAAACGAACTGACGTCATTTACGCTGAGCAATATGGCGCCCAGTAAGAGGCGTTTTCGTCAAACTACGCGCGAAATTTGAAATTTTAAAATTTAAATGCATTTTTATGGCACTTATCGATTGAATAAACATTTTGTATTTTTTTTGGTGGCATATTAGCACTACAGAATTTCATTGAGACACTTTTCTAAAATGGGTGTAATACCCTATTCTTAGAATTCGAATATTCTTCGGATCGGAAAGGATGTGTGATAACTCGCCCATTCATCCAAAACCAAACTCGAGTTTGCACTTTTAATTTGAGAAGGAACCGATCAGCTATTCCAACTCTACCAGAACAAAAAGCATACAATGGTCCTGTGCCTATCAATATAAAGAAGATCGAAGATCTAAAACGCACTTTGCAGTACATTCCACACACACAGAAGGATTTTTTTATTAACATTATAGAAAATTGGCCTAACACAAGTGAAAATAATGTTAATGATGATGATTAAAGTATGTAAGTCATGTGCTAGTTTTTATTTTTCCTACCTTTTTTGAGTTTGGGTAAGAAAGGGAACAAGTCAATGACTTTTGATTAATTATTACGTAAACGACACAATGCTATAGTATAAAAAAAACATTCTAAATTATGTATTATAATGCAAATTATTTAAAATAACAAAAAATTAAGGCAATTTTCTAATTAACATTTTTAGAAATAAGTTTTTTGTGTCTCTTGAAAAATTAGCATGCTATGACATGTTTCCCTTCTTAATTAACCGATTCGACATTAGGTATAAGCAAAATTCTTGTTACTAACAACAGTTGTTAGTAACAAGAATTTTGCTTATACCTAATGTTAGTAATAAAAATACAAAGAAGAAACTAGACACACCGTCTAGCTCTGCACAGTAGGCTCACCAGTCTCGCAACACATGGAGTTCAGTGAACCTACTGAGCAGAACAGTATCGGTTCTCTCGCCAATCATCCTTAGGACGCTATTTGGACTCAACCGAACTCGTCTCACCACTGACGCGGCCACTGGCCACTGGCGCTATTGGCCATACCTATTTGATTATCATAAAAGTGATGGATGGGATCTGTGCAAAATCAGTCAGTCGTTCAATCTGGCGCAAATATGTGAGCATCACTCTTCTTCATACCTACCTACCTACCTATATTTTTACTTATATTTTGTTTAGTACCTAGTGATTAAGCAGTGTTGCTTCAGCGAATGTGAGTAGGTACCAATACAAACCATCTCTGGTTTAATGGTACAAAACAAACATGAACATGTATCACAACTTTTATTATGAATAAATAAAAAAAAATGGGCGATTTTATTAAATTCCTTTTTCTTTTAGATTTCGTTCAAAAGTGTCTTTTTTATAGTCTCAAGGCGTATTCGTCCAAACGAAATGTTATACCAACTCTGGTAACTGAACCAACTAAACCTTGAATAATTTTACTAATTGATCTTACTCACAAATAACTTCGCTCGCGGTTTTCCATCACAAATGTGTAATTTGTAAGCCAACTGAAATAGAAATGCAATGGTTTATAAAGTGGAACGTAAGATTTTATGTCTACATAATTTTGTCGGTTTATAATTGTGTCAAGTCAATGATATTCACACAAGTTGTCATTGTCAGCTGTAAGTAATGTTTAAAGCCCGTCACATACGTAGCTATAATATATATTATAGCTAGCCACCATACTACACACGGTAGCTATAATATAATATATATATTTTCGCCCTTATTACGTCTGCGATCGTTGTTTGTTTCACATTTTTGAAATTTATATTAATATGTCTTGCTATATCTGTCCACATATTTTGGTGGTAAAAATATATATTATAGCCGATCGTAAAATGCCTTGATTATAGCTACGTCTGACGTATATTAATATATATTATAGCTACGTCTGTGACGGGCTTTAAACTAATACCTATTTTTAACTATTATTATAAAGAGCAATTATTTTTTTAATGTTTGTAAAGGACGTACTAGAAAAATTCTTAACCGATTTTAAAAATTCTTCTTCCTATAATGCTGTAATATGAGCGAGTAACATAGGCTATATTAATCTATAAAAAAATAGGGAACCATAACAAAATTCAAGCGGGCGCAAAGTAAACAACACTTGAACGTAAGTAAGCAAGGTTGCTTTTTAACCGACTTCAAAAAGGAGGAGGTTCTCAATTCGGTTGGCTTTTTTTTTATGTATGTACATCGATTACTCTTTACTTAGCAGGTACCTGAAAAGGGGCAAGGAAGGGATGAAGCCAGCAAGACGTATCTTTTCGAACTCAGAACCTCAAGCTCAGCAGTGTTACTTACTACCACGAGACCAACCGAGTAGTATAGACCAATCATACAATTCTAAAAAAACATTGATTAATATACCTACTTTATATAAATAACTTTTGCAAACTCTCAAACTCAAAGAAAGTTTTACAACCAAATTATAATCATGCCCTTATGTTTTCCCTATTTTCATATTAATGGATTTTCCATTATGAATTGAATATATTCAAGTTCCAAGTGCTGTTTCTGGCTCTTTTAAGGACCTTCTGTAAGATGAGAGGAGGATGAGATTTAAATTTAAACATATAAACCCTGCAATCGTTATTAAAGCTTTTAAACAACTCAAGATTAAGGGTACTGAAGATTTATGGGGGATGTCTACGAATGTTTGTAAATCAATTATTGAGACAGTGGCGCCCTATTTAGCTTTCATTTTTAATTTGTGTGTAGACCAAGGGGTTTTCCCGGATCTAATGAAGTTCAGCAAAGTTATACCACTTTTTAAATCCGGCGACTGCAAAGACTCTAATAATTACAGACCCGTTTCGGTTTTGCCGGTTTTTAGAAAAGTGTTTGAAAAAGTAATGCTTGATCAAATGCTCAGTCATTTTAACTGTCACAAAATTTTACATGATCAGCAGTATGGTTTCACCAAAGGACGTTGCACTACTGACGCCGGTGTCACCTTAATCAAGCATATATTTAAGGCTTGGGAGGATTCTCAAGATGCTATTGGTATCTTTTGCGACCTCTCCAAAGCATTTGATTGCGTGAATCACGAAACACTACTCTTAAAGCTTGAGCATTACGGACTGGGTAAACTAGCGCTTAGCTTAGTAAAATCATATTTGACTGATAGACTGCAACAAGTTCAAGTAAACGGTGTAAATTCATCGGGCTTAAAAGTAAAAATGGGGGTACCGCAGGGCTCAATATTGGGTCCGTTCCTCTTTTTAGTTTATATAAACGATTTACCTTATTTGTTGAAAAATCAACCACAAATGGTGTTATTTGCTGATGATACTTCCTTGATATTTAGAGTTAATAGACGGGCACAGCACCATGACGACGTAAATGACGCTATGCTTAAGGTTCATAATTGGTTTACTGTAAATAATTTAGTATTAAATGAGAAGAAAACTAAATGCATAAGATTCGCTTTACCGAATGTTAAAAGTAGTGAATGTAACGTTGTATTGAATAAGGATATACTTGAATTCGTCGAAAAGACTGTTTTCCTAGGGATTACGCTTGACTCAAAGCTGCAATGGGGTCCTCACTTAACATCTCTTGCAGGGCGGTTGAGTTCGGCCGCTTACGCTGTCAGAAAAATCCGGCATTTGACAGACGTGGATACCGCTAGGCTAGTATATTTTAGTTATTTTCATAGCATCATGTCCTACGGTATCTTGCTTTGGGGGCGGGCTGCAGATATTGATTCTATTTTTATTCTGCAAAAGCGGGCTGTCAGAGCCATCTATAATCTCAGCAGTCGCGAGTCTCTAAGAGAATTGTTTAAACAGATTAACATCTTGACGGTACCTTGTCAATACATATATGAAAACATTATGCATGTTCGAAAAAACCTTCATCTTTTTAATAAAATAAGTGACAGACATTGTGTTTATACTAGAAATAGGAACAAATTAGATCAGCCAAGATTCAGATTGTCAAAAGTTCATACTTCTTTTATGGGGTACTGTGTAAAATTTTATAATAAAATACCTCTTGATATTCTTCAACTAAATGAAAGACAATTTAAAACATGTATTAAACGCACACTGTGTAGACAAGCATATTATAAATTAGAAGACTACATCAATGATAAAAATGCTTGGCTAAATGCTGGTCCTGCTCCACAGGCAGTTTAGGGAATTTCCTAATTGGAGGAATGTTGTTTCCTACCCCTTTTTTTTATTGACATGAGTAACGAGTATCGTTATTATTATACACAAATATATATTTTAATTACTTTTTTTCGACATTTTAGAAACATTGGAAACCTTAGTTTTGTATAATTTAGCAGCATTATTTCAATTTTGTAAATGTGAGTACCATGGAGCCATATTTTAAGTAAATTATTATGTGTTTGACTTAAATGAGCATGGCGGTTGAGAGAATTGTCATGCTCACTCAAATGTCTCGCTGGTGGTGGCGCGTGTGTTGGGTCATTCGGCTCCCTCTAAAATGGTTGAGCTGAATGGTGCTGATTCACGCGTCATGTTCGTGAACGGGCGCTGTCAGTAGAGATTGGTCAACTCTTAACTGCCATGGTTTTTATCTTGATTATTTTTTATATTTTGTATTTCTAGATTACCTTCATTGTTTTCACATATAGAAGCAACAAGAATAATGTAAGCAGTATTTTGTAAAAACCTGATTTTAAAAGAGTGTCCGTGGAGTTTCTTGCTCGTTCTTCTCCATAGAGACCTACCTACGTTTTGGAACGAGCAACTAGCTTCAACTTTCTGTCTAACTGACCGACTCCTTGACAATTCAAAAGTGCCTGTAAATGGTTTAATTGAAATAAATGCTTTGACTTTGACTTTGATGTGATTAAAACATTTGCATGTAGTCCTCAATGGTACTTAAAGCAGTGAACCAGTAGCTAGAATGTCCGTGGAGGTATTTTTTAACCTCTACACGGCACCCTGTCTTCTTCTTCAGGGCTTAGCATTTTTCTAATGCTCACAATTATTGAATCTAACTTTTAGGAGTGCAGTGGTTGGAAATAGAGTGCCAAGCTTTTCTCATAAAAAAATGATAATATCCTCTTAAAGGAGTAGTCACGAATTCATGCAGCTACCTGTACCTGTCTTTGTGAACTCCTAAACGGCTGTACCGATTTTGATGAAATTTTTTGTGTGAGCTCCAGTAGATTCGAGAATGGTTTAGATTCACAACTGGACCCGGTAGTGGAGCTGCAGTCGGGTTTTAGGACTTCTTAGATCTATGTAACCCTGGTACTAGGAGCGCATAACTTAGTAGTACTTATCTTCTTCTTTATATACCTACATAATTATTCTAGATAGGGTAGGTAGGTTAGGTACAGTTTGGCAGGGTAGGTAGGTAGGTCGGGTAGGCTGGACCTGGATTTTTGTACCGATTTTCAGCGCAGGACAACGTCTTCCGGGCCCGCTAGTTATTTATAAAATAGATATCCTGACTAAATGTCAAATGTTTGAACACACTACTCGATCTCTACACACACTAATAGCGCAACGCACACTCGTGTACCAACCAGCTAGCCAGCTGGCTAGCCTGTTGGTAGGCATCTCTCGTGCTCTCGTCAGTCCAGATGATGTTTCGTTGCCAGTTCTCCAACAACCATCTGCTAAAGTCCAGACGTGGCAAATAATCGTTCGGCGTTAGCTCCTGACAATGTCGTAAGTAGGTGGAACGTGCGTTCACCATCTGCGCGTAACAACAGTCGAACAATAGCGCTGCTTCTCTCGTGCTGCTCTTTGGGTGTTCCTCAAATGTATATTGGCTTGTATGTTCGCTTGTAAGCGAGTAGTGCGTACATTCGCCCCTCTATCTATTGTCATGTTAGGAGGAAATGTCCGACCCAAGTCCCTCAGATGTTGAGTTGCACAAGGGCGCGTATTCGATTTAGCGCAACTCATAATCTAAACGACTGCTAGAACGGCGTAGCAGCATTGACACACACTAGTACAATACAATGGTCTGTTTGTGTGCATCAGAAAAAAAATATGAACGAAATAAGCACGAATCATTGAAATTGATCGGCAAACCAAAGCGCGCAATGTATTACAGTGCTTTTTAAAATAATTGTCTAAAATAAATGAGCTCGTATAACGGGCTGAAAAATATTCTGTATACTAAGCATAACTTTTACTTTCATAAAATAATATAAATATATCAGTTATGTTTTTATTCAAATACTGGTGAAAAAAAATTGACAAAGTGAACCGATTTTCTACTTTTTCAACATTGTTTTTTAATACATAAATAGTAATATTTTCGTAATTTTCGCTCTGTAGCTGTCTTTATGACTGTATATACTGTTGGAAAAACACATAAAACAAAATATTTTGGCATATTGTAATGGTTGTATTGGTCCTGAAAGTAAACTCTGACGTCTATTTTCGTAAAACTATATGAAAGAACTGTCTTCGCTTTAAAAAACCATAATTAAAAATTATACTTTTACTCTGTAGCTGTCTAAATCAAGACTTAATCTTTCTAAAACTTTAAATTGTCTTTAAATAATCTGCTCACATAATTACGATATTGCTCTGGGCAAAACGCAAAAACATGAAGTTTTCGTCACGAATCGAATACGCGCTCTTAACCTGGTTCTGGCGCTCACTCTGGTACCATACGTTTCGCTGAACTCTCGACATGCTAACTAGACATTATCGTCGCAACTAGCCAATGTCGTAACCATCTCCGTGTATTGAATATTGGTGTACTGGAATGTTATCATGCACGTTAACAAATAAATGTGTGAAATAAGAGTAATATTGAAATATTAATATGTAATGTCTTTTATTTCTTGTGAAAAGTCAGAATGACAGCAGGCAGTAACGACGCATGCGTATGTTTAAAATGCTTGTCGTTGGTGGTTACCTTACTTTTTAGGAGGTTGCATTCTAATTCTATCAATAACTGATCCTTTGTAATAAGGTCTTTTCCTTAAGCCAGCAATTTTTTTAAAATTATTATACCAAGGTTTGTATAGCCTGTATACTGCATACCAACGATATTATGACTAGGTATGAATATGTTGATAGTAGGTATATGATAATAATTAACCCGAAGGGTTAAATTTGTGTGGAGGATCGATAGATCAATGGTTGTTCATTGGAAGGTCCCTATGCTTACCTTATGCTTTTATCATTCTATTTAACTGAAGAACAGGAAAAAATATAACTGCGGTTATTACCGAGCTATGCGATGCGGGTCACTGACGGCAAGGGGTTATGTGTGTGTAAAGAAACCCACTCCGAACTACAAATTCGGTTCTGCATTTAAATAAGACGTATTACTATGACATAATGCGGGTTCGATTCCCGCCCAGGGTAAATATTTGTGTGATGAGCACTTGTGTTTGCCTTGTGTCTGGGTGTTGTTTATCTATTTAAGTATGTATTTAAAATGTATTTGTGTATGTATATCAGCTGTCTGACACCCATAGTACAGGGTCTCCCTAGTTTGGGGTCAGATGGCCGTGTGTGAATTGTCCCCACATATTATTATATTATTACTATTATATAAGGATTAAGCTTCCTTAAATTAACGTTTTTATTTAACGACCACATGGATAGCTGATATAGCATGGTAACACACACAGATTATTTATTATTATAACGTTTCGTTTCACGTGCAACATCACATAATTTGCAGTTGGGTGTGTCTCCTTCTTTTTCTTTATTTAACTTTCATAATTATTCTATTCTTCTCTGGGAGCTACGGCTTTCTCCTGTCCTTGTATTTTGCTGTGTATATGTGCTATAATTTTGTGCTTGTTGTATTGCTTCTAGTGTTGGTGTTTGCTGGCGGGTGGTGCAGAATTGTGCACTTGTTAGTTATAATTTGTTTTTAGTGATAACTTGTATTTTTTTTTATATAAATTTTTATATACGCATATTTATGTCAGACAATGAATCCTTCTTCTTCGCGGATGAATCTGCTGCTTCCTCAAGCGATGGAAGCTTTTGTTCTTTCAATGATACTCTTGCTGATTTTTTGCAATAAAAATTTAATGATACGTCTAATCGGTTGGTGAATGTGTGTCATATTAATGCTCAAAGTGTTCCGAGCCACTATAGTGAGCTTTACGATGCATTTAACAACAGCAATGTTCACGCCATCCTGATCTCCGATACTTGGCTCAAACCACATCTCCTATCCACTACCTACCCTCTTACTGGTTTCACTCTTATACGGAATGATAGGATTGGTAAGGGAGGGGGTGGTGTTGCCATATATCTTCGTAGTGACTTTCCATATAAAATACTTACACCACAATATTTTGCTTCTGCCGAGTTTATTTTCCTTGAAGTCTGTGACAAAGGAGCCAAAACTGTTATTGGTGTCGTTTACCGTCCCTCCACTATTGATTACTTCACTGAATTCGAATCGGTACTTGAATCTTTGGGTTCAGAGTATGCACATCACATCATCATGGGTGACTTTAACACTAATCTACTTGCCCGTACTGCCACTAGATCCCGTAAACTCCTCCATCTTATCGAGTCGGTTAGCATGCACGTGGTGCCGCTCCAGCCTACCCACCATAACACTGCTGGTGATGACACCTGGCTTTATCTGATCCTCACCTCGAATCCTTCCCTCGTATCCTCTCATGGTCAACTTGACGCTTCTGGCTTTTCTCATCACGACATGATTTTCCTTTCATATGTCCTAAAACCTCCCAAACCCAAACCCAAGGTTCTGTACAGGCGTTGTTTTGCGCGGATTAATGTTGAGGATCTTAAGAGGGATGCATCCTTGATTGATTGGGAGGCTATGTTGGAAGCCTCTTTGGTTGACGACAAGGTTGCCATATTTAACGATGTTGTGGTCACCCTCTATAATATCCATGCTCCCATCAAAAAGGTTAAACTTAAACGTCCTCCTGCCCAATGGATGACAAGAGGGATACGGATGGCGATGCGACGTAGGGACCGAGCATTCCGCAAATTTAAGAGGGATCGTACTGACGAGAACTGGTCATTATACAAGGTTGCAAGGAATAGATGCAATCAGATGATACGCAACGGTAAACGCCGCCGCATTCTTGATAATATAACTTCTTCCTCTTCTGCCGATATTTGGAAATTTCTTGGAACTCTGGGTATCGGCAAACCGCGAAATTTAGACCTTTCTAACTCTGTTGACCTGGACGAGCTTAACCGGCATTTTTCTTCTGCTTCCTCCATGGATCGCTTAACCAAGCAACAAACTTTATCCTTAATTTCTGGTCTAACGCGTCCTAATATTAACCACTTTTGCTTTGTTCCAGCGGAACCGGGAGAGATCAAACAGTAATTCTGTCCATTAAGTCTAATGCAGTTGGTTGTGATAATATCACTCGTGGTACGATCACAACTCTTCTGGATGATCTTCTACCAATATTGTGAAATTTTCCCTGTTTACCGGAGTATTTCCTTCCCTGTGGCGCAAAGCCTATGTCTGTCCGCTACCCAAGGTCCCTAATCCCTCTCTTCCTACACATTTCCATCCCATTTCGATCCTTCCCTTTCTATCCAAAGTGCTTGAGGCCTGTGTCCACAAATAATTCTCCAATTTTGTTCATCGGAATTCGCTTATCAGCCCGCTTCAATCTGGGTTCAGACCTGGGCACAGCACTGTTTCCGCCCTACTTAAAGTGACTGGCGATATAAGGGCAGGTCTGAAAGACACCAAGGTAACGGTACTGGTGCTGGTTGATTTCTCGAATGCCTTTAATACCGTTAGTCACGACATCCTTTTGGCAATTTTATCCCATGTTATGGTCTCTCCTGGAGCACTGGAATAGTTCTCCTCTTACATTCAGGAACGCCAGCAGCCAGTTCATGTTGAAGATGCCTCGTCATGTTGGTGTGATTTGGTAACTGGTGTTCCTCAAGGCGGTATTCTTTCTCCTCTTCTGTTTTCCATTTTTATTAATCTCCTTACTTCTGAGCTTCAGTGTGCGTATCATCTGTATGCTGATGACTTGCAGTTGTACTGTCAGGGGAGGGTTGACGAAATGCGAGACCTAATCGATAAGCTAAATAGGGACCTGACGGCCATAAGGTCCGGTAAATTTTGTGTGGCAGTAAACCCGAATAAATGTCAGGCCATCATCGTTGGGAGTTCTCGCAGTCTGAGCAAGCTGGATAGTGCAACCTTGCCACCAGTTCTTTTCGACGGCAGGGTCGTTCCGTTTAGCACTAATGTATAAAATTCTTGGCTTGCACATCGACAGCACTATGAAGTGGCATACTCAAGTCGCTCGTGTCAGTCAGAAGGTTACTGGTTCGTTGCGAGCTCTGTACCGTTTGAGAAACTTTTTACCCTCAAATACGACAACAATGCTTGTACAGTCCTTAATTTTTCCTATCATCGATTATGGTGATGTTTGCTACTTTGACCTGAATGCAGATCTCCTCGACAAACTTGACCGTCTTCTAAATAACTGCATTCGATTCGTTTTCAATCTGCGTAAATATGATCATGTCTCCGAACACCGGTCTCTTCTTAAGTGGTTGCCCATACGTCAGCGTAGGGAGCAAAGGGCGCTAACCACCTTGTTTTCTTTTCTTGTTTCTCCCACTTCCCCTAGTTACCTTGCTCCCCACTTTCAGTACTTTTGTGCCAACCATAATAGGAGTCTGCGATCATCGCAAAACCGTGTTCTTCATTGTCCCTCTCACCGCACTGAATTCATTCACCGGTCATTCTTTGTGCAATCCATTTTTCTGTGGAATGCGCTTCCCCAGGAAATCAGGATGGCGACCAATCGCTTAGCGTTCAAAATTAAAGTTCGAGAGTACATTCACAAGAAGTTGGCAGTTTTATCACAACGGTAATGTTTTCTCCATTGTTTGTCTTTTTTCTTGTATATCCGTGTAAATATCTATTTACAGTAGTATATTTATGTAGTCTGATGTTATATTTATATTGTATTTATATATATATTTATAGTATTTTTTTTTTATATCCTTGTAGTTTAGCTTAGTCTTAATTTAATATTTTTTTCTGTTACACCTATCACTGCTTGTCTCTGCATCACCCAAAGGTTGACTGGAAGAAAATGCCTTTGGCATTAAGTCCGCCTCTGTACATTGTGCTTGAAGTGTTAATAAATAAATAAATAAATAAATAGCTATGAGAGAATTGCAAATTCGGTCGTGCATTTGAATAGGCTTTATTCCTTTGAGATAAGGCATAAATTTCCTTAAATTTAATATTTGATTACCTTGTGATGAAGAGGTGATCCTAATTTTAGTTAAATAAAGGTTTTTTTTTTAAATAACGTATATAAATAATGACGGAAATAGATTCAGAAGCCGATTCTGAGCAAACTACTTTGAGGTCTTGCGTTTAATCTGTTACAAAGTGTAAATGTATTATCCATACTAATATTTTATATACGAATGTAACTCTGTCTACCTGTCACGTTTTCACGACGAGAAGGCTGAACAGCTTGTAATGTAATAATCATGGCAGGATTTGTACAAAAAAAATAAAGACGTTTAGAGAAGTTGAAATTATAATTCTTATATTCTTGGGTACCTAAAGAGTATCTTCAGGCATTTACAATATTTTTAAAACCCCGAAAAATTTCATGTTTCATGCCGTTTCGCAGTTCTTACACTAAAATTGCATCGTTTTATGGGAAATAATATCACAAATTATGATTATTTTTTTCCCACACACATCACTTGTGTCCCAATTTGATAGATCCGTTAATGTCGCTTGTAACTTTCTTTTTTATAAACACAAAATGGACATCGAGATAAAACGAAAAAGTGTTATGTTCATTTCGTAATATTTTAATTATGCGGGGGTTTAAAAATATGGTAAGTATATCAATCTACTCCTGGTAATGTATTCTTCACATTGGAAAATATTTTAAGCCCTCAATTATTTTTTTTTCATACAAATGAATGTATAGGTCTCGCCATGATTGTTTGGTATGAAGAGCTTGAACCCCAGGAATAAGTGATTTCGTCTGCATCCGCGATAATCGACATTCAATAATTATGTCTTTTGTTCAGCATTTACGTTATATTTATATCTTTGTTCTTCTTCTTCTTCTTCTTCTTCGTCGTATTCTTCATTACTGAAGGTCGTGTCCCTGAAAGGCCTATTTCTTTGTTAAAAGTATGTAATTATGTCAAGGTTAACTCATATTTTTCAACACCACCACGAGACAAAACAACACGAAATACATTAAAAACGTTGACTTTAGAATCACTTCTTAATTAAAAACAATCTTCAATAAAAAGTAATTAAAGAATCGAGTTCCCTGCGTATCAATCAGGTCTTGAATAAGTGACATAATTGCTTTGTAATCTTCAATTAATTTTAAAAGGTAGAAGTAGTGTTGATGTTACAGTCAAAACTATTAACCAGTCAAAACCACTTTTGACTGGTTTCAGTCAAAACCCTTATTATGATTAAACGCGTTTGCGTGACAAAAACAAAAATACGGAACGCCCTAGTTATAAGAATCACTACAAAACAAAAGTTTTAAAAGGGTCACAAAATAAAAACCTACCAACCTAATGAGTTTCTAAGTATTAAGGATAAACCGTACAAAAGTAGTTTGGAATGATTTTTGTAGTCAAAAGTAGTTTTGACTGTGACATTGATACGTTTCTGGCACTTCACATGGCGTACCTACTTGTGCAAATATTCGCCTTATTTCTTATTATAATACAAAATTGTTTTTATTTTAATACTAATATAATTTATTTTCTTTGTACAAACAATATATTTTTCCGGCGTGAATAAACACTTTCTTATGGGTAACAGATTTTTAAGGTAAAATACGTTCGTTCCCTTCAGATAAACATACACATTAACATTGTTATATCATATGAAAAAAATACAATTTGGCAAAATCATGTTAAAAACTGAGAGTCAAAATCAATATTTTTAAACCGTTGTAATTTTAACCCGCGACTGCATATGTTGCAACTTACTATTTATTTTTAAAGAAGATCTATACTATCGCATAACATAGATTTTATCTCTGTACACATAAAATCACTTCTGGAGCACAGGTCCCTACGATTTTCGTCCATATCCTTTTGTATTATCCAAATAAGGCGAATATTTGCACAAATACGTATTTTTTTTTTTATTAAACGTTACGCTACGCTAGGAATTTCTCCTGTGTCGTGGGGGCGTTTACAAACATATAAGCTAACATACACAAGCAGCCAGACCCGGTACAACTATCTGTAGGCCATACAAATATTTGTTCCGTGAAGGAATCGAAAGCCCTTTGTGATGGAGCTCGTAGAAGAAGTACCAACAGCCACCATATCTATGCCTGTCTATTTGTGTCTGTGTATCTGTTTTTAACCAGGGGATGGGCAGAAGCGTCCGTCTAAGTACCATAACACATACTGCGATCACCAACATGCATCGACCAAACATGCCGTTTACGGCTGAACCCCCTTGGGTGAGATCTATGCCCAGCAGTGGGCGTCTAAAGTTTGACATGATGATGATCTATTTCTGCTACAAAGCAGCGGTGCTGTGTTCCGGTTTCAAGGTGTCGAGGTAATTTCAGGCTTCCTTGTGCCAATCTCATATGAGATTGGCACAAGGAACGCAATATTACGTGTGATAGTGTACAGGTTATATCCGGAGCTGTTTATTATGAGAACCTTGTAGAAATTAGAACTAATTTCCGTGCGTTCAAACGATTTTACCATACTTATCATTGGAATCTAATGTTATTTTGTAGTGGGGGAAGTTCGCGCATGTAAAAATGTATGAAATTGTGCGTGCGCGATCTTTCCCCACTTGCCAACTTATGTGCCGGTAATTATAACAGCTCACTTTTTAGGACCTACTAATTATGTAAATTATAATTCTTGGTGCTTGGCAACTGTAGGCTTTCCGCAGTTGTATACTTCCCTTTGTGCTTATGGCCAATAGTTCTGTTCTGTCTTCTGCTTGGTAATGAGGGCAGCGGCAAATATATTTTTTCTTACTCCCTTGCTGTTCTTTTCTAATTAATTTCGTTGCGGAATCCAAGGCAGTCGAATCGTCTCACTGGGATTCGTCGAGCTTCATTAATTCGGCGCTTTTCTGGTGGTCACCACTGTTGATTCTGGCTTACAGGAGTGACAGAGATTTTTGAATAGTGTGACAGGCAGGTCCCATAAATAAAAGTTGCATGAGATATTTCAAATTTGTTTTTCGGATAGATTTATTCGGTGCACACAAAAGACATTTCACAACACAAACATACAAATTAAATAAGGATAAGACCAAGTGAGGTGTCTCAAGGTTGCACCAAATGGATGTCCAGGGTTGTGATTCTCTAAGACCTCATTCTAAACTTCGAATCTGAATCTGCTGTGAGTTTCTTGATTGACATTCTAAAAACTCGGTTGATAATTTGAATTTACACTAGCGCCACCCTTGCGAGCGTGTCAGTAAGTTGAACTAAAAGTGACAAGGAGATTTTGACAGATAAAGTATGAAATGACGTAAGAAGTGGCATTCTGTAAGGTAATTTCCCCGTCACGTCGGCGCTCACTTCGCACTCGAACCCGATTTAAAGTGTCAAATAAATCAAGGTTATTTTAAACCTTACGTGAAGTGAGAGTGAATAGCGATGTGAGATGCGAGATGTTGTTTGAATTTTACAGAATCAACCTACAGCTCAGCACATATGTGTCAGGCAAATATACCTATCGCATCGAGCAGATAAAATAGATTGGTGTTGACAGGTCTTGTGGCAAAGTTTTATGCGCGGAATAAAGTTCTGTAAATTTACCCAAAATTACAATTATAAAATACTAGCATTTGCCCGTGAGTTCGTCCGCGTGAATGTCAGTTACGCCTAATTCCTTCCCCAGGGTTCAAGCTATCTTCATACCCAATTTCATCAAAATTGGTTCAGCCGTTTCATTGTGAAAGCGTAACAAACAGAGTTACTTTCGCATTTATAATTTTAGTATGGATATAATATAGTAAATGTATATACTAGCTTTTGCCCGCGACTTCGTCCCCGTGAATGTCGGTTATCGCGAATGCAGACAAAGTCGCGGATTGAAAAGTAGCCAATGTCCTTCCCCAGGGTTCAAGCTATATAAATTCCATCAAAATTGGTCAGCCGTTTCATCGTGAAAGCGTAACAGAGTTATTTTCGCATTTATAATATTAAAGTATGGATTCTACAAATAAGTTTTGTATTGGGTAACGTTCTTGTTCGTTGATGTGTATTTTGTGTTTTAATTACTTGATTATTTCAGTGCCTCCAGTTAAAAGTGGCATAAGTCGAGTTATGCCCGTTTGTTTTTATTACACCATTGCCATCTACGTGTTCCGTTACATAACATATCATAAGGACATAACTGTAGCTGCATCGCTTGTAAAGGCACATCCATCGATATCAAGTAAATTTCCCTGCTTAATAGACACAACTACAAGAAGTACCAAAACACAATCGGACGCAAAGGCAAAAATACTGTTAATCTAATTACAAAACGACACAAATACAGATAATCGTTTTGGTAAGCATGTTTGAAGGGGAACAACTGTATTTATTGCGTTTCCTTCAGATAATAATAATAATAATAATATGTGGGGATATTTTCGCACACGGCCATCTGATCCCATTGCAAACTAGGGAGACCCTGTACTATGGGTGTCAGACAGCTGATGTACATACACAAATACATTTTTTTTGTAAATTCATACATATATAGATAGACAACATCCAGACACAAGGCAAACACAAGTGCTCATCACATAAATGTTTACCCTGGGCGGGAATCAAACCCGCAACACGCTGCGCAGCAGTCGATCGCTAAGCCATTGCGCCAACCGTGTCAGCAAATGATGTGATGATGACGCGTGAGATGTGATCACTGTATCGCTATTGGTGGATTAGCGCGCGTTTCTGGGAACATGTCAATTGATTCTTTAATTTAGAATTTGCTAGTTTATTTGGTAGTAATTAAATTAGTATGAGGACTAAATTAAAACTTTCATAGACAAACTTTTAAAAGAGATATCACATTATTTGAATAGAATACATATAAAAGTTTGTTTGAAATTTTCTGGCAACTGGAAGCTTATAAGAAAGGGTACATTACTTCATTTATTTTTCATAAGCATGTTGCCAAAAATTACCCATAATACTAATTTAATTATTACAAAACAAACTAGCAAATTCCAAAATTAGGAATGAAACGATTTGTTCCCAGCAACAGCAAACCTCGCGGAATGATCATCAAGAAGAGGCTGCTTATACATACAATGAAAAGAAAAAAGATAACATGTTGAAGCTGTTGAGTGTTCAATAGTTTTGACGTTTGATCTTTAACAATGCATCCCCACACCGTACCGGTACTCTCTGCTGGAATGGCATTTTAAAAAAGATGTCTTTAGGCTCATAATTTGATGATACAAAAGCGCAAAGAAAAGATGGCCATGAAATTTCTGGTAAACGTGACGGAAACCAAACAGCATCCTGTCTGTACGATTCCATAAAAAAACAACCAATGACAATCAACTAAATTACACTGTACTCGGAAACTTGTGCCGAGCAAAATAAAAATTAATTTGTATAATATGCTACGTTTTTGACAATCATGCAAGATCACTAGGTCCTTGTTTCCAGAAATACGCTTATTATGTAGTGCGACTCTGATCATTCGGTAATCGAAAAGACAAAAAAGAAAATCCAAACTATTTACATTCCAAGAGATTTTTACCAGATGGTAAGATCTGTCAGATGAAGAGGCCAATTAATTTAGTGTAAGAGAGATGACTATACACCATTTTTATAATTTTGAAAATCTGTTTAATGAATGATTTTAAGGAAAGTCCATACCATCAAAAAAAAAGTACAGACGCCAGTATATCAAACCAAACAAAACTATAAAATTTTCCAAATTAATTATGAACCTAAAAAAATTGTTATAAAGTTAAAAATCTATCAAAGAAATTTGACAGATTGTCGCAGCTTGATGTGCTGGCCTCTGTACACTGCCCGGATATAAGTTTGTTCAGATACACACAAACCGATTCACTGGTTGTACCACCAGCTGCAGCTGCTGCTGTTGCTGTTGTGTTGTTGGTGGTAACTATAAAATCAATCCAAATTATTCTGAAATTAATTATTTCAAAATATTAACATTCCAAAGACAGGGAAGAGTCACGAGCACGGCTTTAACAAACAATGACTTCAGAATTGGAAAGGGCAGAAGATAATCCAAAGAGAGGGCAATTAAAATGTTCTAATCAAATTGTTGATTTGATTTATTAAATAAATGCACGATTTCATAGACTATTATTTTAGTTGTAGATTTTTGTTAGTTATCTTAAATCCTTGACATCGATAGCAGAAGAAAACAAGTCGTTATATTAGCCCTAGGCATTTTTAAAATAAGGAAATAACTCGTAATAGGGCAATAAATACGAACAAAGTAACTGGTACAAATAACGTTATTCCATTATTACTTTGTCAACAAAACCTACAAGAAAACATAGTAAGAGTGACTAAATGTGGAAGTGATTCCTATTAAATGAAAGGGATTTTTTTTACCTACAATCTGAAATCAAAAAAAGTTTTATTTTAATTGCGAAATAATAAAAAACATTAAGTGTTGTTTTTTGCCTCTTCTGAAAAGTGACGAATTTGAGTTGTGCCGTTTTAACTGGAGGCACTGATTTATGGGGATGCAAACGCAGATGTCTACAGACAGTAGTGACAATTTAACATCAGATGGGCCGTCGGCTTGTTTGTCATTGAATCACGGTAAAAAAAATTATTTAAATAAAAATGGGTGTTCTCCTTTGTATACGAACGCTCACACAAGAAAGTGTAAAAAGAAATCGTAGCAAGTTTGTAGCAATTTTCGTAGCCCTTTCGTAACCCTGTCGTAGCACGTTCGTAGAACGTAGCGTTTAGATATATCTTACTAGCGGCCCGCCCCAGCTTCGGAAGGATGCAATTATTCATTCGAATTTCCGCTTTTTTTCATACAAACCTTTGTCCTGACAGTAGATACCAAACACAAAAAAAATATTATTCAATTTGGTGCAGTCGTTCGGAAGTTATGCGCGTTCTGTCGACTTTGTTTTATACTATGTAAGGATATAGGTTTGTAATTGACCTCGAAACCTCATATTCCATATTTATATATTTTAATTAATTGATTTATTTTCATAATTCTTTGTAAAATAAACATATTTCAAAATATTGGTGTCGAACATCTCCATATAATTTTAAAATATTTTTGTTTCTTATTCTACACTTATTTTGTTTGACCCACCTTTTGGACCAAGTTCCTCCCAAAACTCTCGGGATCGGTCGATAATTTTTCCAAACATTTAAAATGAAGAAAGCCCATAATTATCTCCTCAAACCTAACAACAATTTAGTGTAACGTTCAACGGGAGAGGTATAAACTCCTAACTGCATGTTATACGATATTTATACAACCAACGCTCCTATTAAACCTTTAAGTGAGACATAATGCTGCGTACTTTATTTAACGGCTGTCATACGATGCTTATTTATGACTTTTACGACTTGTTGCTGCTATTATGCTCTGTAACATGATGGGAACGGCTGAATGGTTGATCTATTGATCTGGTATTTTGTATTCATCATCAACATATCAACCCTTAGACGCCCACTCCTGGCCATAGGTTTCCCCCAAGGGGGGTTCAGCCGTAATCGCCATGCTTGGCCTATGCATGTTGGTGATCGCGGTAGGTGATAAGGTACTCAGAAAGATGCTGCTACCCATCCTTTTGTCAATATCGCTATCGACTTCTACGACACCCACGGGTAGAAATAGGGTGATACTATTCGAGGCTGGCACCACACAGTTTTTATTGTGGTATTTGCAAAGTGTTATTGGGACATTGGGAATTTTCTGCAGTAGCCCGAACTTTCTTAGTTATTTATTTATTATTATTTATTTATTTTTGATAAAAACGTTGCCGCACACTAGGAATTTCTGCTGTATCTCCTCCGTGGGTGCGTTTACAAACATATAAACACACATATACAAACAGCCACACCCGGAACAACTATCTGTAGGCCATACAAATATTTGTTTCGTGCGGGGATCGAACCCACGACACGCAGCGCAACGACAATCGCTCAACCACTGCGCCAACCGTGGCGTCACACCGCTCTGTGGTTGGTTGGTGGTGTCACACCCCCGTGACTCAAGAAAGCACAAGCCGTTGTCATTCGTAGATCTTTGACAGTCGTACGGGTAGTAAGAAGCCCGAAAGTCTGCCAATCAAACGGGTATCGTGTTACCCAGTAACTTGGTTGTGGAGGTCAGGTAGGCAGCCGCTCCATGTAAAACACTGGTCTTCATCTGCATCACACACGGTTAAACTGGAAGCCGTCCCCATCATAGTTTGAAAAAGGCTAGGGAGATGATGAGTGTTGGGATTCCAACAGATAGGTATAGAGATTTTAACCGTTCCTAAAAGTTAGTAGAATTACCTAGAAGATGTGACCTGAAACACACAAACCTTGCTTGGCCAGGTGTGTGATTCTGTAAGACCTCATTCTAAACTTCGAATCTGTATGTCCATTCTATTATGTACAATCTATCTCGGTGAACACCTAGGTGAAGTGAGCTGTCATTGTCCCAATGATTGACAAACACTATAATCGGATGACAGCTCACTGCACCTAGGTGTTCACCGAGGGAGATTGTATCAGAATAGCACTACTGAATCCGCTGTGAGTTTCTTGATTAGCATTCTAAAAACTCGGTTGATAATTCGAATTCTGTAAGGTAATTTCCCCGTCACTTCGACGCTCACTTCGCACTCGAACCCGATTCAAAGTGTCAAATATATCAAGGTCATTTTGAACCTTATGCGAAGTGAGAGTGAATAGCGATATGAGATGCGAGTTGTTGTTTGAATTTTACAGAATCGACCTACAGTTCTACCTTCATACAATCACTTGTAATTGTTACAGCAACAAAAAGATAAGTGGCCACAAAAGTTTTACTATTATACGAATTTATTATTCTGCGTTCCTAGAAGTATCAGTGGATTTATAAAAAGATTTTTGCAGTTTTGCAAACCCTTCATTATATCTTTTGTGGACAAACCCGACACGACTTTGGTCTTGGTCATGGAGATGGACGTGACATGAATTCGTACTTTATTTTCAGATATTTCAATAGTGGTATTATGTATGTGTCGGTCGCGAATAACACCACCCCATTTCTACCCGTGGGTGTCGTAGAAGGCGACAGAGGGATATTGACCAGAGGATAGGCAGCAGCGTCCTTCTGAGTACCATAACTCCTACTGCGATCGTCAACATGCATCGGTCAAGCATGGCGATTATGGCTGAACCTTCCTTGTGGGAGACCTATGCCCAGTATTGGGCGTCTAAAGGTTGACATGATGATGATTATGTATAGCGTGATGGTCCAGTAGTTAAGACGCCAGTCTCTCATGCACCAGGTAGCGGGTTCACAACCGGTCATGAGCAAGAGTACCAATGTGACTATTTCAATGTCATACGTACCTACTTTCTATCCTTGACATCGGTGAAAGAGACCATCGTGAGGAAACCTGAACTTATAATTGATATAAGTATCTGAAATCAGGCTTTTACCCTCACACAAGATTGAAATCAATTATAATTAATGTGCATGCTTTAATCTTATTGGCAATTTATTGATTTTATTCTCTATTCATTTATTATTTTCAAATGAAATGATATTCAATTTATTTATAATTTATTATTTTTAATTATTATTTTACCCGCCTGCCAAGCGTGGCGATTATGGCAACACCCCCTCTTGGGGAGGCCTATGGCCAGCAGTGGACGTCTTTGGGCTGAAATGATGATGATGAATTAATTAATGTAGGTAATTATCTAATGTTTGAAACACAGGACAATTTTTTTACTTTAAGTATTTAAAATGTATGTGATCAAATTTGTAATTTCTTATTAACATGTATATAGCAATGTACTATTTTAATCAACTCCGTAATCTATTAATTTTTATTTTATTTTATTTTTTATTTTCTATTGATCTATTTCGCATGTGTAATTTTGAGATTAAGTATCTGTAAAACTTTATTAATTTTTTTGCGTGGAATTAAATAAAGCTTTATTATTTTTATTATTATCTGAAATCACTAATCCGCCTTAAGCAAGTGTGATGATCCATGCTCGTACCTTCTCTGTATGAGAGGCGTTTGCTCTGCAATGTGACTCTTAAGCTCATTTCAGACAACGTTATAATACAATAGCTTAAGAGCGCCCAACCCGTCATATTTCCCATACAAACGCTCGTACGCGATTACGGCGTTATACCAAATTATTTTCCAAATATTTTTAACACACAGCTATCTATTGTGGTTTAAATCTAGGTTTGTATGAAGCCAAAAATAAACTTTTTTGAGAAACAAATTCAGTAAACACGTCCGAAAATCAGCTTTTCGCACAATTTTATCTGAACTTTGGCCGGTCATAATGCACTCATACATTAAAAAAGTAAAAAATTTAGCTTCATAGAAACCTTGCACATGTAATGGAGATTCTAAATTACAAACAATTTTACCATAAACTGGTAAGGCTTTTTCAAAAACACGTATGTCCTGAAACAAGTTTTGTGTTCCCGCGCGCCAATTTTCCTGTGATGTTATCGCGTTCTCACTCACTCGTTTGTTTTCGAGGTTTGCGTTGGTTGAAACTAAAAATTTTTCAATCATCAGAAGTTCGTTCGATGGGGATGGGCGCTCTTAAAGCATTGTATAGTTCATAGCACAACCATATCGCTCACCATACATTTATTTAGAACACGCATAATATATAGTATAGTGCAGCAAAGTGTAAATGTGTTCTAAGCAAATGTATGGTGCGCGATATTGTTATGCTATGATCTATATACTATATGCTATTATATTATAGCGTAGTCTGAAAGACGCTTTATAGGCTGGTATTATTATATTACGAATATAATTTTCTTTTAACATAAGTCGACTTAGCTAATAGAGCGTGCCATATAAATGTAATCTAGTCCAATTTTGGTCTCGTGGTCGTAAGTTCGGCTGCTAAGCCTGAGGTTCGATTCTTTGGTCCAGCAGTGTTATTGGTGTTTTCCATTAGGCAATTTCTCAGTATTAGCCTTGAGTTTAGAAGTTGGTGGTGTGACTTCCGCTCGCAAAGCACGCAAAGCCGTTGGTCCCGGCTGTCATTCGTAGATCTTTGACAGCCGTTATGGGTAATCATCAGAAGCCCGTGACAACTACTCTTACCAAGGGATATCGTGTTACTCAGTAACTGGGTTGTGGAGGTCAGGTAGGCAGTAGCACCGTGTAAAACACTGGTATTCAGCTGAATCCGGCTAGGTTGCGGAAGTGTCTCCAGTTCCCGAGACACCCGACGTAGGTGTGAGATGGAACACCGGGGTGGTGTTTAGTCAGTAAGAGTCTGACAGACCCCTCCGCCCGCCCCAGGGCGGAGGACATCCATGAGGATTTTCCACCCCGTACCAAAAAAAAAAAAAAGTTTAGGAGCCAACCTCAATATTGCTGGCAATATAGCTATACTAACACGTAATGTAATATAGTTATGTATGTTAGTCTATAAGGTACATATTGCATGGGTCTTTGTTACCTGAATTAAATGATATATTATTATTATTAAAAGGCTAGCAGATGATGAAGTAATTAAAATGGCAAGGTATCTTCGTGAACTTTTCAATCTACATGTATAAAATTTACAAAATCGGCTATTCAACTTTTAAGATAATTATAATTATCTTAGTAAAACAAGAAGAAGTTAACTTTCGACTTCGTTTCTGTTCATTTGAACTTGAAATATCAAATCGCCCCTTATAACTGTGCTCATTAGAAAACAATTCGTAATTAATGAAATGTTGCTTCTATTAATTACTTCGAGAGTGATTGAATGTTCAAATCATTATGCTCTCTTTTCATGAAAGTGATTTTCAAGAATGTTAAATACTACTAGAAATCCTTATTTTCAGATTTATCGTTTTTTTTCTTCTGCCTTTATTTTTGTCATGGAGCTAACTCCATGACAAAAATATTGAACGTGGGCAAAACAAAAGTAGGTACCTAAGTACCTACTTTTGTTTTGCCCACGTTCAATACACCTACTCATTTACGAACCCTTATAAGGCCGGTTTTTGTACATTCCGATGAACTATTTAAATCTCCTTAAGCCTCGAGGTAAATTATTTCCACCCTTGCTCTTTACATAACACAACAAATTTTATGAAAACAAGCCATTTAATTATGTACCTTTTATGAAAAAATCTCAATAATTCCTCTTCAGGGCATCGTTTTTCCTCTACATCAAATCTAATTATACTATAACATCACATTGTTTTTTTGAGTAATTTCCTAATAAATAATTGAGTTATGTAGCCTTTGAACTAAAAGGTATTTCACGCTGTATTTTAAAGGGAGGGGTTTTTATGAAGTGATCTAAGCTTTATCGATA
Source organism: Charanyca ferruginea (assembly GCA_947361185.1). Classification (NCBI taxonomy): domain Eukaryota; kingdom Metazoa; phylum Arthropoda; class Insecta; order Lepidoptera; family Noctuidae; genus Charanyca; species Charanyca ferruginea. Next base: position 18,094,711 of record OX376065.1, on the reverse strand, counting down.
AACTTCATTTAATTTACTTAAATAAAATATGAATTGAATGTTCAATCATTACACAATAATGCTTTATTTAGTATTGCAACAATTCAATACATACTATTTTATTAACATCAATTTAACATTTTAAATACATATTTTGAGTAATTAAATTTAATTAAATGTAACTAAGCCTAAGTGTTGGCATCCGAAATTGAAATAACACCCAGCCTAAATTTCAGATGCTGACACTTTAATAAAATATTTCATTTACATTTGAGAAAACCCTATGGGAAAATAAATGAGTTTAAGAAAATAAATTCTCAATTTATAATAATTATATTTATTTGTTTAATAAAATATGTTTTAACTTTTTGAGACCCATTTTACAGCTGCTAATGGTTTAACTATATCTAGGAAGATGCAATGCTATATTTATATTTGAGACAGACTATAAGCGTATTATGCTTCAAGATAAATATTTTTATAATTAAAATATTGTTAAAATTTTAAACTGTATTTTTCTAAAACTTTATCTCCTGACTTGTAAACTTTGCGAATGTCGGTGCCATCTGTTATGACTTTTAGATTTTTAAGGATGTCACTTCTAGCAACGTTTAAAAGTTAGGGGTAAACCTACAAATACTTATTCCATTTTTTATATATTTTTAAAACATCAATGCACCACGTAGTTTAGCCTCATTAGAAAAACTTTAGCCCGTCGAAAACATTTGGTAAGAAGAAATGTAATACATACAATGAAAAACCGCAGCATGAGATGCACACTGGCCACTCCTCATTTACAATATTCCAATTGACAGTTCAAAATACAGGCATTTTCGACAGCAGTAATTAAAATAAATATTAAAAACTTGTCCAGAAATTCGAAATTTCTAATTAAACTGACACAAACAATCCAGTATGCAAATCCATAAAACAACCACGTATATGTAAATGAAACCGCTTTTCGATGCCTGTCAAGTTCACAATAAAAATCTCATACAGCGGTTGGCACAGCAATGTAAACGTAACAAAGAGATTACGACTGGCAGTCGTGACACTCTGCGGCAGACCTCTTCCTTCTGCTTTCTTCAGTTTCTTCAAACTCGTTCTCATTAACTTCTTCGTTGTCCCTTCCAAGCCTGATGAAGTGATCTCGCGCCCTGCTCTTCCTCTGAGGATATCCACTGACAACCAACTCGGAATTCTGTTCAAAAGCGCTCTTTTCATCCTCCGCAGAACGTCCAAGGCGGATGAAGTTGGGGTCCCGTCCGAAACGAACGAAGCTGGCTGATTTTTTAGTCATGGGAGTGTCGTAGTCCTCTTCGTAGGCTCGCAGGAGGGAAACGAGGTCGTCGGTTGAGAGGGTGAGGGGTTGAGAGCGACCGAAGCGGAGAAAACTGTCGCTTCGACGTGTGGGGCGCTGGAATGCTTCTCTGATGTCAGCTGCTGAAGGTTCTGGTGGGTATGATCGGCCGAATCTGTTAGGGTAAGGAAAAACATTGTTATAAAAGTGGCAGTTAAGAATATGTTAGAAAGACAGAAAAAGGACATTCTAGGCATCGGGAGCCCCTTTATGAAGAAACATTATGCAACAAAAGGTCTAAAAGCTGATTTTAATGCCTTAGACATTCTCTACCAGTCAATTAAAGTGGGTGAACAGGTATCATGGCAAATGGTAGATATTTTGCCAAATTCTTAAAGAATATGGGATCCCATTGAGACCACTTACAGCAATATGTTTATTATTTCTGTTTACCCGTACGTATACTCCAATAAAAGCTTTTGTTAGCTTTGAGTACTCTTAAAAAGTGCAATGGACCACCCATTGCACTTTAGACAAAAATACGACCATTTCTTCATCCTTCTGAATAGATCAAAATATATTTAAATTAATCTGTTATAGTAAACTAACCTGATCATACCCCGATCGATGGCACTTCTGCGCCTAGCTTCAAGGTCTGGAGATCGTCTGACAGGGGACGAGGTGGCTCCTACAACCAGCCAAAACGCTGCCAGCAGCGCGACAGTACGGGAACAACTCATGGTTGGATGTGGAAAACTGGAAAGAAGGAAATGTATTTGAGACTATCCAAGAATTCCTCGTGTCATGGCAATAGCCTTCCAGGAAATTGATAGTAGGAGTAACTGCTGATACGCGTCAGGTGAACTCTGAAGTCAGGTCCCAGCTTGTTTTACTGTTCGTGTATGTGAGTTTAAATGATTGTAAACAGAACCACGGTTCAACAGAAATTACAAGTGTTTTTCTTGTCAACGTTAGAAAGAAAGACTAGTTTTTAGGTATTTCTATCACGGTTTTCAGAGCGAGAGACAGAGAGAGTGATCAATAGCTCATTTTTGTAATTGAAGTTGATTTTGCCATAACAAATCAATTGTCGTCAATATTTCTTCCATTTCAAAGTAATGATGTTGGATATTGAACGCTACCAAAATAGCAACACGAGAGGCCTAAACCAGAGAGGTCTTCACCACTGGGTCATCACATCGTACCATGAATCCTAGTTTAATTGATTGTAGATGAGATAATATTATAAGATCAATGTGTACAGATACTTCGTGGTACAGATTCATTACGATCCGCAACGATATTCTTGTGTTTCTTCAACGTTAATGTTTGCGTTAATTTTGAAAGCAAACGTAGACGTCAACGTTTGCGTTCAACATTGTCTTTTTATGTATCTTTGGATGTGTTTCTTGAACTTAGATCGCTACCAGCATTAAGTGTGCAGTTTGTTTGTTGGTTTCTGGTAAGCTGTTATTACTGATCACAAATGTTTTATCTCATAAAACCATAGTATGTTTAGTCTTACTAGTATGTACCATGTGTAGTTGAATGGTGACACGCGTGTGTTTTCTTAAGTAAGAATAGTTAAAATATTAAGTTTTAATTAGTAAACAATAAACCCGCTTTTTGTCTATGTCGGTATCCTTTCTTTCCATTGTTCAACACTACAATGGACTGGATGGATGTATGTTTTCATACTCTATCACGCTTAAATGGCTCGACGGAATTATCTGAAATTTGGCACGTAAATTTTATGCCGTTTTGTGTTCCCGTGCAATAATTTAGCTTATACTGAGGTCTATGCATGCAAATTCTTGGGCAGAAGCTAGAATAAAAATAATATGGAATCGTATAGTTTGATTCTTCAGGAATGTATAAAATTAATTGTGTTCCTCCATAAGGGCAAATTACTCTTCTCATATAGAGAAAAACCTTACTCTCATTAATTCCCACATATTTTCACTGTTGCCTGTACTGTAAGACAGCGATACAATTACAAAAGGAGACAAGAACTTTTTACTTAAAACTCACGCGTTACTGCACGGGAATTTATCTTTGATCACAGGCATCACAGCTATCTTAGTATCCGGAATGCCGAACAATGTGAGAGCGACATTTTAGAGTAAATTCTTGTTCCTTAAATTAGAGTTCTTATTTTATAATATCGTTGTTACCGTCCAATTACGAGTCTGAAAAATTATAATTTTTCTGTAAACATATCATTAAATAAGAACGATTTTACACGTAAATTTTTTGTTTAACTAAATGAAGCCGGATCGCTTGGCAACAAAGAAAATTTCGAGTTGGTTAATCGCTTTCCGTAAAAAAATGTTTGGGAAAAGTTTTTGGCGATTTCTGTCATTTCTAGTATATAAGTACCTACCTTAAATGGTCCAATACCTATTTGATCCCATGAAATAGGATAGATAGGCGTAACAAAAATGTTTTGGTATTTTCGCAGTCTTTTTGCTGACTGTAATTTTTTCCGAAATCCTTACAAGAAAAAGGATCGATAGGCATAAAAAAATGTTTTTGGTACTTAGCATAATTTTTATTAACTGTAGATTTTTTCCAAAATCTGTGAATGTAATTCAAAATATCTCAAGAAGATATAGATGGCCTGGGTGAACGATGACTATAACGGGTAAGATGCCCTTACTGTCCTACACACATTTATTTATTTATTTATTTACACTTAATGCACAAAGGTACAAAGGCGGACTTAATGCCTTAGGCATTCTCTACCAGTCAACCCAGGGTGGTGAAGAGATAACACGGCAGGTGCATGTAAAAAATATAACAAAATAGGTAAAGTACATAAACAAAACTATACTATATAAATATATATAATATTACAAATATAAAAAAAAAAAATATATATATATATATATACAATTATATCATAAGAAAAGTAAAGTAAAGGCTCTGCTTACTTGTAACGACATTGAGAGTATTACACGAAGATCTTCTGAGGTGGTTTACATTATTACTGGGTTTATACTAAAGAACGTTTAACAAAGAAAATATGCCTTGCAGCTATGCTTTTACTTTGATTTGAAACATGACATTCTTTATCAATATTTTATCCTAAACCACGAAGATACTTACTTCGTGTCCTAAACGCTATATTAAAACAAGGATGTAATGTTAAAAGATTTTTTGTTTATTTTTTGTTTTTGGGTGGGTAACCATTGATAAAACGCATAATTATGACTAAAAGAGTGGATAAAAAAGTGGATCTGCAGTGACAAAAGACGGCAAATGTGAAGATGATTGAATTGTGTGATATGAAAGGTAACGGTTGACAGGACGGAATAGAAGAAGAAAATGTGAAATCAAGCAACCGACAAATAAACCAATCTGTATATCTAGGACCTACATAAATCCTAGCGGGCAAACAGATAAACAGATTGGTAATATTATCTGGGTAACGAGTTCTTTGCACAGGACAAGCTGCAAACTAGTATTGAGGAACTAAGATAAAAAATAAATTGCGGCTGGAGTCAATGAACTCATATAACCAGTGACTACAGAGTTCATTGACCCCGATCTCATAATAATGACTTTGTATTCGTAGAACTATGTGTCAAAAATATCTTCTATGTTTTTTTTTTCAGGCTTCATTTTCCTATTGCAGGGTAAAGGCCTTCATGGCATTTGAGATAAAAAAAGATAAAATTCTTTGAGTAGGTAGAAGACCTTCGCAAGAAGTGATTAAATGTTTTGATTTAATTATTATTCCGACTTGATAAAATACAGATACAATATCACGGAAAAAATTATTTAAAATATTCATTTTACATTTCTTCTAAATAAGTGTGATTGCTTGTTTTTATATATGTTTTGCAGGATATTGTTAAAACCCAACATACATTATTGATAGTAACTTTCCCTAGTCCGTTACTTTACCTAATGATCGAAACTTAAAAGAGTATATTTGATTAACTTATCATAATTAATGTTCCAATCCCTGATCTGACAATTCAAATGCTGAGAGAAATCTACAAATCTTTATCACACACAATAATATAATAAACATATCCTTCATTCATCAATCACGAATTTGCATTTTTTTTATTATATCTATGTCCTGCTACTTAGCAACTTGTTTCCTTGAACAATAGTCTAATCATCTAATGTGTTATCAGATTTTCATCAGTAAGTATATTTTTTGCTGAGTGTGCACCCATTGATGCCATTCTCATCTTCTGTCTTCGAATCTTGTTGCTAGATCTAGTATACTATATCTTTTGAGGCGAGAGTATCTAAGACTGCTCTCAAATCTAGGTTCACATATTTATTGCAGTAATTTGCTAATAAAAGAAATATTAAAATTAAAAGTATCTAACTTTTAATTTTAATATTTCTTCAATGGCAACGATAGTAAGTATATGTATGATTTTGTTCGATTATATTCAAATACTATCAATCAAGCTGACATATCAGTTCCTGTAATTAGCAGATGAGCATGACCTATTCAGCTTTACGCTATGATACAGACGCAAGGTCAGAACAGCAGACATCTCGGCGCCACGGTGGGTGGACAGTCTGACTCACCACGCGAGGACATTGCAGAAAATTATGTCCGGAAAATAATTGTAAATATTGTAGAGTATTTGTCGTAATAAAGAGAAAATAACGGAGCATTGTGTGGGTGTAGAGAGGAAGATGTGTGACATGTCATGTATATAATAGATTTATGTTGGCGGATTGTATGTTTTAGGTATCATTTTAAAAGGATTGTTGTTGACTTCAAAAACTAGAATTTATAACTGATATAGTGATATAGCCTAACCACTTAACTGAGACCCTTTCTAAGGTAGCTGTGCAATGCGGGAGGGGTATGGTGACGTGATGCAAGAGCTCACTGATACGTCAACTTGTGACAAGTGTCACCCCTCCCGCACCGCGCAGGAATTGTCGGGATATAGTAGTGGTTCATTTATGATCAACAGTCTTGAACAAAAAGGCAGTGACCAATATTAAGCTATAATTTCTAGCGTAAGCTTACCTAGCATTGTAGGTATAGGCGCTATACAATGAGAAGCAGTTTATGCTGGAAATGTATATCTTTAAATGTCGTCGTGCGTAAAATTAAAAATATAAACATAGTAATATTATTTTATTCGGGGGAAAAATATTTATTTTTCCCTATTACAACGTTCTGTACTCCTTCTCCAAATAAACTTTCACTATGCCAAATCTTCAACTTCTAGTTCTCTTTCTCTCTCTCTCTCTCTCTTTGTTCACGTGAATACATCGATAGATTAAAATGATATTGGTGCCAATTCTGTTGTGCACGTGCTTAACTTATTTTAAGCTATATAGCTTAAAATAAGTTAGAGTAAGAGATATACATATATCTCTTACTCTCCAATCTAACAAGAAAGAGACAGCTTTTATTATATATTTTTTTTAATATATTTATTTATTTATTCAGACAGTTACAGTCCACATTAATTGTTAGTCGTGCTTATTACCTATGTTAGTACCTACATCAATTAATTAACGTTAATATGTCTTAGTTTGGGGTCAGATGGCCGTGTGTGAAATGTTAAATTATTATTTCAATAAATTACAAATTAATTCAATTCGCTACGTACAATAAGAATGAAATTGAATTAAAAACATAATAAGAGCTTTCAATTTTAGTTGATCTAAACAATTATAGTTGTCATTTCAGAACGTATTGATTAAAAACACGCCCAAGTTCAAGAAAAAACTAATTTGACATGTCTTACTTAGTTCTTATCTGTCGCCGTCGTTTTCTTCAGTAGCTTGGCAAAATGTCAATTGTCGAATTTCAGTTTAGTTTGTGACCAAGGGAATCGGTGCCATTGCCCTACTGCAGATTAACCGCCACAGTGGCTTACATCCTTACTAAGTAGAGTTGTTTTATTCGTAAAGTGGCTGAGTCATATTCGTTACATTGATCTACAGATGTTTTGGCAAAGGAACCTGGCATTTAGATGTTATGGACTAAAATGTAATAAAGCCGGCGAAGAGGTTTCGCTATATTTTTTATTATTTAGATTAATCTGGACCTATGCAACCTAAATTGTGTTCTGGTACATGGCCAAATATATATAAACAGAATGGAATAGAATAGTATGATTTATTTGTACAAGTAGCGAAAGATCGAAATAACTTCATTAAATTTTTAGTAACAAGGAAAATTGTTAAAGCGCTCTTCCTTTTTCCAATAATTAAAATTTTTGAAATTTTGCTGTGCCTGACAGGGTTCCTAATTGTTTCTACAACTTTCGACCTCTAATGTGTATTATAAATAGCAGCATAGCCAGTGTCTTGGGCACATGACGGCCATGTGGAGGAATTTATTGATGCTTTTTGTGTTATTTTTTTTTTATTGAATAGTAAAAGGTTTTCTTTTTTATTATTTTTATAACTATTGTATATACTTATAAGATATTAAAATAATGAGCATTTTAGTTGATGGTCTATTAAAAATACGTAGGTACTTGATTTTTGAAAATAGTAGATAAGTATCTTTTTGTTACCTATTACTGACTGTATTATTTTTATAACTGGGTTGTGGAGATTAGATTTGCTCTATGCAAAGCACTGATATTCAACTTTATTCGTTTATACTGGAAACTAACACCAACTTAGTTGGGAAAAGGGCAGGCGAGTGGTGATGAGTGACTGTGCCATTTTTCAATGGCGGTAGAGTAGCTATGGTTATCAACTTCTAAAGGAAAACTGATAGAAATTAAGTTAGGGAATAAATATAATGATCACCAAAAATAGTAAATGATCACCAAATCTTAGGACCCTTAAGTCCCTCCTGGGGCAGATCCGACAAGGTTAGGTTAGGTTAGAACTGTGACCCCCTACGGCGGCGAGCGAGCGGAGCGAGCGTGCCGCGGCAGCGGCCGCCGAGTGCCAGAACCAAATCACTTTTTACAGTCAAACTCATACATTTCTACAATACTTTGGTTAAATGTTGGTGATCATTTACTATTTTTGGAGGTAATTTGCTATAGCAAATTAAATCACTAAGTATAGACACATTTTGATCTACGCTTTTTTGTGTTTCTGTATATTTATATTCTGTATAACATTCTTGTTTGGGTATGAAATTTGTATGTCATTAAGGCCAAAACATAGCGCTGGAAAAATATCTGTATAAAATATCTGTATGTATCTGTGTGTAAAAATATCATTTACTATATCTGAAGGTTCGTTAAACATACGCCATTAAGTTATATGAAGTTCTCAACACTGTTATGTATAATAAGGATCTTCAATCACAATCGAATCGGATATTTTTCCAGCGCTATGTTTTGGCCTTAATGACATACAAATTTCGTACCCAAACAAGAATGTTATACAGAATATAAATATACAGAAACACAAAAAAAGCGTAGATCAAAATGTGTCTATAGTTTTTTGTTATCCAGAAATTCATTCATACTATAATAATGTTACTTCATCAACACTCTGTGAAGTATTTTTTTTATATTTTGTAAAGGCTTTCATATTATTACATCAGTCATTTCATTGTAAACTCTGGTAGCAATTCCAAAGGAGTCATTTTTCATGATGTTTTCTTATTACATTGAATGTAATTAATTTACATATTGAGCAAGTATTGTAGTTTTCTTGACTGCAGATATTTTTGGTTTTTACAAACAAAGCAGGCAAATAATAGCTATAGATAGTTCTTTCTTACAGTGGGTTGTCAATATCTTTATATTAAGCCGCCATTTTGTTGGATTGACGAAACTATGACAGGCCCTACTGAATAAGCCATAATTCAAATAATAAAATATAATATTTACAGACATGCTTTACGCAGTGGCGGTACCTTCATACAAGCCGAAAAGCCGGGCTTGCACTCATCAGCATAACATGAGCTAAATAATAACTGAGCAGCTTTCTGATTTTATCTTAATCGCAAACTAGCTTGCCCTAACTTGGCCCCTAGGCACGCCACTGGCTTTACGTTACAGTACAGACAATAATAGGCTGGTTTCCAGCTAAAGGCTAAAGTTTATAGGTGTAAAGGTTACTTTCTTGAACACTACGGGGTGACGCCAAATAGCATAAAAGTCTTTCAAATAAAGACGTACGGCACTTCGTCTTAGCGGTCAGCCATAAGGGCTAATTTTATGTGATTTTTATGGTTACCTACTAAAATAAATCTAATGGGATGTTTATGTTTCTTTGATGGATTTAGGAAATAGTGTTAAAAGTGGTCACCCGTGCCTCGATTACGTAGTCGACTGGTGGATATGGATAGATTACTTTACATATCGTGAACTACCCGCCTCAAAGTATTTCGTATCCTAGTACTAATACAGAAACTTTACGCAAACAAAATCGCGGGCAACAGCAAGTTTATCATATTCGTATGACAAAAGTGTCTGACGAATATGACAAAAGTGTGAGAAGTACATGACAAAAGTGTCAGATTAGAAAGTGTATTCGGTTTCTACCTCCCAGCTGGCGTGTGTTAAAGAATTTTCCCAAAATGAAGTCTATAGAATTGTCAAACTAAATAATGTGGCGTTAAATTCCCTAATCTGATTGTTTGTGGAAATTGCTTGAGATGCTATTTAGTTGTCACGCGAGATTACAATCTCTGTAATGGTAAGCTTTACACGGAATTACGAGACAACAACAGTTGCAAATATCTTTTAGTTCACCTTGAATTAAGTCAACCGTCATTAAAATAACGCCGTTAATTTAATGTCGGTTGACTTTCTTTAAACCTTCACATTTCGTTCACATCATAAATTCACTAGTAACGAATCATTCATTCAATTTTAATTTTCATGCTTTGAATTATGTAGTTACTTGCAGTTTCACATTGAAATCTACTTACAAAAACTACTTTTAGTAGGTACCTTATCATTATTTTTAAATGACGCCATAGTAATATTCGTATAATTGTTGACTATTTATTTAATGATGATTATAGTCACCAGAAAAGTTATAAATAAATAAAATATGGGTATATTATACAAGGTGTAACGTCAAACCTGAAAATAGTTTGATTAGAATAACGAGCAGAATCAATTGAACCACTTTTAATATAGGTCACATTTTTCAAAAAATCTTCATTAAACATGTTGCCCTGTCTTTTTATTTATAAGTCAAGCCATCACGTGCGCAAACCTGCTAAAATAGGTAAACAAACACAGATGGTTGTCGTCCAATTTAAATTTTCTCGTACGCGTGATAATAATAATTCTTATTTCAATGCAAATACGAGTCTTGGTAAAACTAAAACAGCACATAAAACATTTAAAAATTTTTTATGTTTTTTTTTCTCTCAGAATTAGGTTAATTGAATTAAAAATCATTTGGGGTGTCTGAGGTTTTGCGTGTTTAACGTTACACCTTGTATAATTATAAATAGCTGCGGCGATATAATACGTATCTTTATCTCCAATAAAATCGTCCCCCAAAATTGTTATGCTATGCATACCTTTATTATCTTTTTAAAGCGATTCTTATCTTTTACGGTCTCATGAAAGATACTGCTCATGTGAAAATTATCCGCGCAAATAAGCCGCTGAGAATCAAATTATCTTAAAAGGGAGACATTTGATATTTCCTTGTGATCGTTTGCAAAAAGGCTGTTTTTTATGTTTTGTCAAACGAAAATTCAACACGTTTTTCCTTTGAGTCATTTATTAGGTATGACTAGAGGCGAAATGTGATCAAATATAACGTTTTTAATATACCTTCACCATGAGATTTGACATTTATTTTCGGCCTGTCACATCCAAGTGAGTTACAATCCAAAGATATAAAGGGCGCTTGTGATAACAGTTCTCGGAAAAAGAAAAGGTTTTTTAAATGACACAGGAAAAAAAAGAATGGAAATGTCCAAGATAGAATTGTTCTGTAGGGTTCCGTACCTGAAAAGGTAAGAGCGGAACCCTTATAGGATTACTTTGCTGTCCGTCTGGCTGTCTGTCTGTTTGCCTGTAGGGTACTTTCCGTTGACCTAGAACTATGAAATTTGGCAAGTAATATCGTCTTATACTATAAATACAGGGAAAAGTCTGAAAACTATACATTTAATTAAATCATAAAAAATATATTATTTATTTATAACGAGCTTTTGTCCGCGATTTGGTCCGTGTGAATGTCGGTTATCGCGGATGCAGACAAAGTCCTGGATTAAAAAGTACCCTATGTCCATCCTCCGGGTTCAAGCTATTTTCTTACCAAATTTCATCAAAATCGGTTTAGCTGTTTCATCGTGGAAGCATAACAGACAGAGTTACTTTCTCATTTATAATATTAGGATGGAAGTATGGATATGTAGGTACCTACAAATTTGTACGGAACCCTCCGTGAGCGAGTCCGACTCGCACTTGTCCGGTATTTTTGTTATTTTAATGTTACACTGGTTCATTTTTAATTCATTGACGTTTTTTGAGAGGATGAAAGTACTTACTTATAAATATGAAGAACTTTTATTATGATGAACTAAATACTTGTAGATTTGTCAAACTAGGCGTTTAATTAAAAACTAAATTCAAGATTCCCAACTTATCGCTAATAAGAAACTAACATGAATAAATTAAATAATGGCGCTTGAATGTGATAATTTAATTGAGTCAACGTTAATCGTGTTGACTCATTACTCTCATTTGCGTATTCAAGAGACATTAATTGTGTAGGTGCCTGGAATTCAAACACGCTTACCATGATTTTCGTTCGAAATTCCTTTTTTATTTCTATCCAGAAATCCCAATATTAACAACTACCTCTTCAGGTATCAGGTTCAAGAAGTATCTTACTCATTTACGTTTAAGTGTGAGGGCTGAGTATACAACAACAGCAACAACAACAACATACGCAACATACGCTGTGCTTCAAAAAAAAGCGTATAACAGGGGTGTGATTCTGTAAGACCTCATTCTAAACTTCGAATCTGAATCCGCTGTGAGTTTCTTGATTGGCATTCTAAAAACTCGTTTGATAATTCGAATTTACACTAGCGCCACCCTTGCGAGCGTGTCAGCGAGTTGAACTAAATTGACAGGGAGATTTCAAAAGATAAAGTATGAGACGTAAGAAGTGACATCCTGTAAGGTAATTTCCCCGTCACTTCGACGCTCACTTCGCACTCGAACCCGATTCAAAGTGTCAAATATATCAAGGTCATTTTGAACCTTATGCGAAGTGAGAGTGAATAGCGATGAGAGATGCGAGTTGTTGCTTAAATTTTACAGAATCGACCTACAGACAGGCAAATCGTCTACCAGGCTTCAATGGGATTGGGCGGGTTACGTCAGCCGCGTGCACAATAACCACTGGGCAAGAATGTCCATGTGCCTGAAGATGTGGCGAAAGAGATGGCGAGATATATCGGTCGCGTGCCATGGGGTGCCGGTTCAAGGAGGCACAGGAAATTAGTTTCCGGAAGGACTATTTTATCAAGCCAGCCACACTATACAAAAGCACTGCGACTCTTGTAAGTCAGAATCACCTGTGGCGACCACCAGAAAAGCGCCGAAACAATGAAGCTTGACGAGACCCGGAGAAATGATTCAACTGTCTTGGATGCCGCAATCGAGGAGTTGGGGGAGTCCTTTACAAGCTAGAGACAAAAGAAAAAGATATTGTTATAAACCAATAATTAATTACTCCCAGACATTGGCCTTGGATCCTAATTTTAGCCAGATGCTTTAGTTTCCAATCTTTATCTGTAAAATTACCTAGCATTGAAACTAATAAGTATTATCTTCCTCTATCTACCCATACCAAACATTTCAACCATTTTAAAACAACATAGGTAGGTCTAGCGGCTCTGAGATCTCGATCAAAAACAAAACAAAATCACATTTCTAATACAAAAACAACCGGTAACAAAGCGGTTCGGATACGGTTATTGTAATGCCGTGAACCGGTGACGGGCCGCATCGCAATGCACAATATAAATGCTACGTCTTCACTTGCCGGATGACGTCAGAATGGCGGAACTAGCCCCATAGAATGTGTAGGCTGACTATAAAAGGTGTATAATAAATGTGTAATTTTGTTGTGTGGATTCTTATTAAACAACGAGATGCTCATACTTCCGTGTCAATGCAAAAGTCCTGTCTCTGTCCAATTCTGTAAAATCACCCTCAGTGGATTGGATATTCTCTAAAAACTTTCCTTATTTATCCCCAAAAACCCGATTAATTTTTTTGTAAGTCCTCTTAAATAATTTTTTTTGTTGATTTGATATCAATAATTAGACACTTCCTGTGATCCAAGAGTTGGTTTTTTATCTCGGTCAGAGGTTAAGCATTATCAACCAACGTGACAATGCCGTGACAAGTTTGGAGGATATTTTGATGTGTTATTGTATTAGTTTTTTAATTTAATAGTTAGTTTTTTTGAGTACTGAACACCATTTAAAAATCATGAATGCAGTGAGCTAATGAATTTTATGAATCATTTCTTCCACTTTTTCATATTCTTTTTATTATTTTCTGTTTCGTCTTGAAATACGACTGAAATAAGCAACCTCTTTTTGACAGTCAAAGTCTAAATTAATTAATAATAATTATAATTTTCTCGTTTATTTTCAGAACAAAACATGTTGTTTTGTGCGAATGACAAACAGACCGCAAACCTAATTTAATTTTGTGGTCTTTTGCCCGTTCTTACAACAAATGTTATGGTTTCGAGTGTTTTAATAAGACTATATTTTGAAGTGGTTTGTGGTTTGGTATAATTAAGAACAACGTTGAGTAAATTATTGTGATCAAAAAGTTCTCGAACCTGTTTAAGTTTTTCTCCAAATATAGTTCACGAGCATTTTGTCCTCATGCCTGGCGTACTCTGACGTAAGATTTAGTTTGTGGTGAAATGAAAATAATGCTGTCGTTACTAATGTGAGTCGGGCTTTTCGAGTTTTTTTTTATCATTTGATAGGCATACGTTTGACCGCTATCTCACCTGATGGGAAGCGATGATTCGGTCTAGGATGGAGCACGTAATTATTATTACGTATTACATTGGTGCACGAACTAAACTAATTTTAAGCTATTTACATCTCTTTCTCGCCAATAAAACAAGAAAGAGACATATATTAATTAATAAGAGCTGTCAATTTAAGTTGATCTAAAATGTTCATACAATTATAGTTGTCATTTCAGAACGTATTGAGTTAGTATTATATCATCTGTGGTATTGAATAAAAACACTGCGAAGTTCAAAGGAAAAACTAATTTGACATCTCTAACTTAGTCCGTCGCCGACCGTCGTGTCTGACGCCGTTCTTTTCTTCAGCTGCCAGGTAGTAAGAGATGCCAAATACCTAATTTTAGTTTAATTTGTGAATAAGGGAATCGGCACCATTGTCAAAAGTCTTGTGGGCACGCATTATGAGTTGTCACAAAATTACGTTCGTTTCAACTCAAACTTACATCTTACTTAAGTGTACGATAGAGATAGGGACAGGACGCCCGTAAAAGCTATTTCTCTTGAGAAAAATTGCTTGATTACGTTTAGATGTTAAATGCCGCCCGGTTTTTGTCATCTTTATATCTCAGATTAACAAAAGGCAGATAGACCGCGCGGAACATTGAGAGTGAAGCCAAAAAAGTAAATACAAATTCAAAAGCGCATACCTACAACGCGCTTTGTGCTGTACTGACACGAGTCACTATAGCACGAAACGCCGCATAGTTGATAAAAAGAAATAAAAATACAAATATAAATTCAAAAGCGAATACAATCACGAGATTGTTGATATTCGCTTTTGAATTCGCAACAACACGGTTGGCGCAGTGGTTGAGCGATCGACTGCTGCGCTGCGTGTCGCGAGTTCAATTCCCGCACGGAACAAATATTTGTATGGCCTACAGATAGTTGTACCGGGTCTGGCTTGTATGTGAGTTTATATGTTTGTAAACGCACCCTACACAGGAGTAACTCCTAGTGAGGGGCATAGTTTAAAAAAAAAAAGAAAAAAAAAAATTGTATTTACTTTCTTAGCTTCACTCTCAGTGTTCAGCTCGGTCTATCTGCCTTTTGTTTCATAATCTGAGCTTTATTTAATGAAAATTGCTCAACCATATTGCTGTTTTGTTTAAGCTAGCTCTAATTCTGCACATTTCATTCGTTTCATTTACAACTAGTTCCTTCCCGCGACCTTCTCTCTGTAGACTTCAAGATGGAGTGAAAGTACTAAAATGAATCGACGGGATGAAAATTCGAGAACAATATCTATAAGTATAGGGCGACTGGTAATTAGTGTAAGATACTTAAACACGTGATTGTGTTCATGATAACAAACAACTTTTCCGAAGAAAAAAAGATTTTTGTACTGGTTCACTTTAGGTCACAGGCATGCGCGCGTGTGAATTTCATACGGCTGCAGTGCTATTCTGTCACAATCTCCCTCGGTGAACACCTAGGTGAAGTGAGCTGTCATCCGATTGTAGTTCTTTGAAAATCCCTAGACGATGAAAGCTCACTTCACCTAGGTGTTCACCGAGGGAGATTGTAACATAATAGACATACTGTTGTGTTATTGTTCGCTTGACGAAACGCGAGACTAAGCGGACGTGTGTTTTGTATTTAATCCGTACAATGAAATAATCAATTACGACTAATAAATAATATTATTATTTGCGCCGTCAGTATTTTAGTAAAGTGTGTCGTGTGTAACTTCTACATTTTTCAAGGTTGTTTTACTGAAGTTGCAAGATGAACTAAATAATTTTTATAAACAATAAATTAAGTGTTTCGGGTAGGATGTCTAACCCAGGATCGAGCCCGTTTGGTCGTAGCCAACTACTGAGGCGAAGTCCCCCACCGACGCCTACTGTGCCGATACCCCCGAGCAACCCAACTCCACCAGCACCCGAAGAGAATGAATTGCCGAGTGAAGTCGTCAGTACGCCGGAGATCCAGAAATGGTTAGGATCTATAGAGACCATTCTCAATGAAGTTTGCTCTATTGTCGCTGACGGAAAGATGAACTCGGACCAGAAGGTTCGCGTGACCAATCTTTGCCGGAGGGTCTCAGGTGGAACGTCTCAAATAGCCGTCTTATACCAATCGTTGAAGCAGAAAACGATTCAGGCCTATACCACAATCCAGCACCTACAGGAGCACCGGAACATTGTGAACTCTCTCCAGCAGGTTAAAGAGGTTGTAGAAACGAAGCTGAATTCATCTGGTAATAGTTCTTATGCTAGTATGGTGAAGAAAGGTGCCGATGACTTCGTCCGTCCTGCAAATTTAAGCTCAGTCGCCATCTATCCCAGCGATAAAACCCGAACAAGTGACGACACCAAGTCACTTGTTCAAAAGATAATCTCCCCCGAGCAACTAAAGCTCCATGCCCGTGGTTTGAAAAAAATGAAAAATGGGGGCGTTCTAATTATCACAGAAAACAAAAGCGACATAGATAAACTAAAGAATTCGGACAAACTAGTTTCGTCGGGCCTTAGAGTAGAAGAACCTACTAAACGCCGCCCAAGGGTCGCTCTCATTGGTGTTCCCGTTGCCCTTACCGAGAAGGAAGTATTTGACTGCATTTACGAGCAGAATCTTTCAGACAAGTTGCCTAATATATCTCGTGAATCTGTCCTTGAGAGCATCAAATTGAGCCACAAATCGGGTAAGAAAGACCTTCCTACCTGTAACTATATCTTAGAACTACCCGCTAGCATAAGAAAGGTAATCATTAACCAAGGGCGGATTTTTATAAACTGGACATCATGCCCTGTGAGAGACTTCACGATAGTCACCAGGTGCTTCAATTGCCAGCAGTTCGGACATGCAGCCAAGTTTTGCCGGGAAACAAGTCCTACTTGTAATCACTGTGGTGAGACTGGACACTCCTTGAAAGAATGCAGCAGCAAATCTTCTCCCGCTCAATGTGCGACGTGCAAACGCTTCAAGAGGAAGTGTGACCATTCAACTGGTGATGAAAGTTGCCCAGCGCGCAAATATGCAGAGCTCAACTACATTAACTCAATTGACTATGAAAGTTCCTAAGAGCGCCACTAATAAAAAGAAGATATTTGGGCGAGATTAACATCAACATTTATATAAGTATATTAAACTATTTTTGGACTTATATACCAGCTCACTATACCGCTGCTCACTGCTAGGCGGCTAGACAATATCATTCTAAAATCAAATAAT
The DNA here is from genome assembly GCA_947361185.1 of Charanyca ferruginea. Lineage (NCBI taxonomy): Eukaryota > Metazoa > Arthropoda > Insecta > Lepidoptera > Noctuidae > Charanyca > Charanyca ferruginea. The sequence goes on along the minus strand of OX376065.1, from coordinate 18,077,295 downwards.
CTGTCTTCGAGCTGTTTTACAACATTAGAAATGAGTTCACTTACAAAAAAAAAACTGCATACGTAGCTACACTAAAGTTAATATGACAAACATCTTATTTACAATTACTTATTAACATATCTACCGCTTACTAATCCAAACATTTTCGCACATAATTATAGCACGTACGCTGACACTGCATGGTCATGTCCCACTTTAAAGAAAGCTGACATTTAAAAAAAAATCTAGGTATCACTATTGACTCCCTAAATTTCCGTAAACATATCGACTTATTACCACTGATTTTATGTAATTTTTTAATAATAGGCTAAGTATACTTAAGTTATAAAAATTTAGTAAATGTTATCAGAATATTTAGCGATACTCAATTACACTATCACACAAGATCTTTCTAGAAGTATTGTAATTATGATAATTTATTGCCTCGTATGTACGGTTTTATATTTACATAGGTTTAGTTTTAGATAATAATGTACTAAAATGCTTATTCTCATAATTTTTAAAAGATTATTTTTATCAGTTTAACTGTAACTTCAATGCCTCAATATAATTGAAACGTAAAGTGATAGCCTGAAACACAGGTTTGAAGTAACCTAGTTCGGGCGGGTCGCTACCTAACATTGTAATTCCGATTCATCATAATTTGCACCAGTTAAATAAATACTTCACTTAGTTTTAGTTTATTTTAGGACAATATATTTTTACGGAAAACTATTCATCTCATTTGTTGACCAATGTATACTTTATTGTAAAGGATATTTAATAAATAAATTATTATTAATTATTATAATTATTATAATTATTATAATTAATTAATTAATTAATAATTGTGATAAAATTGAACCAGTACAAAAAACATTTTTTCTTTGGGAATGTTGTTTGTTATCATGAACACAATCATGTGTTTATGTATCGTACACTAATTACCATTCACCCTATATGTCTGCCTAATTTATAGACAAATTTCGTTCGCTTGATTTGGAGGGAAGTGGAAAATATGTTTTTCTTACTCCTCCGCTGTTCTTTTCTGATTAATTTCGTTGCGGGATCCAAGACAGTTGAATCGTTTCTCTGGGACTTGTCGAGCTTCATTGCTCTGACGCTTTTCTGGTGGTCGCCACTGTTGTTTCTGGCTTACAGGAGTTACAGTGGTTAGGGAATAGTGTGGCGGGCTTGTGCCAATAAAAAAAAAATTCAGTGTGTACTTATGTACGCGCGTGAGAAGTTATACTTCTTCGAGTCACAAAATAGCAACGAAGGCAGTAAGTAGTTCAGCATGTACGTCAGAGATGGCGTTGTTTACAATTACTCCCGTGAGAATTTTGTGTGACGCTGTGCGCGCGCATCGTAAAATTTCACTCTCATCATTTTTTCATAACGCGCCTAAAGAAGTATAACTTCAAAAATTCAGTGTGTACTTATGTACGCGCGTGAGAAGTTATACTTCTTCGAGTCACAAAATAGCAACGAAGGCAGTAAGTAGTTCAGCATGTACGTCAGAGATGGCGTTGTTTACAATTACTCCCGTGAGAATTTTGTGTGACGCTGTGCGCGCGCATCGTAAAATTTCACTCTCATCATTTTTTCATAACGCGCCTAAAGAAGTATAACTTCAAAAAAAAAATTCAGTGTGTACTTATGTACGCGCGTGAGAAGTTATACTTCTTCGAGTCACAAAATAGCAACGAAGGCAGTAAGTAGTTCAGCATGTACGTCAGAGATGGCGTTGTTTACAATTACTCCCGTGAGAATTTTGTGTGACGCTGTGCGCGCGCATCGTAAAATTTCACTCTCATCATTTTTTCATAACGCGCCTAAAGAAGTATAACTTCAAAAAGAAAAGACTTTCGTTTAGTCGTCAAAGTGTAAAAGCGTAGCCTTTTCCCAACTTTATTGGGGCCAGCTTCCAGTCTAACCAGATGCAGCTGAATACCAGTGTTTTACATGGAACGACTGCCTATCGGACCTCCACAACCCAGTTGCTGTGGGTAATACAATACTCATTGATAAGACTGGTTGTCAGACTTTCTGGCTTCTGAGTACCCAGATCAACGGCTTTAGGTGCTTTCCGAGGCACGAAGGGGGTCTCAGTATGAAATGGTTGGTCTCCCATCCACGGCCCGACCGTGGCAAGCGTAGTTTAACCTTGACCGATCAATTCGTACTGCTTTTCGTATCCACGAGCTCCTCCGAAATTTTCGCATTTATTACTATACAATGTATCAAAACACAGATTTATGGTGAATCTTTGGAAAACAATAAAGAACAACTTGATTATATTTCATGCCAACCATAAAACTTACAGAGAACGCATAAATATTTGTGAGAAGTCACATAAAAGTGAGTTATTGATGTAGAAAAATCTTAGATACATTCGAATAGATGGATTGTATATTATAGGTGAACTATACTCCATTTACAAAAGCATTAGACAGAAGTTAAAAAAGGTTCTTTTTAATGCACACTTTGTAACAAGTAGTACAATAAACATTAGTTACGATAGACACCGAATTTATTATAATTTAGTTTTACAGTAGCTGTCACGCGTATTTGTAACCATTTTAATAATTTATCTTCTAAAATTATATGGCTTTCATTTAGTTGTATATTTAATTCCAAATTAAAATTACAGTGTCGATGCTAAAAACCTAACAGAAGCAGGGATGAACAATACCCGGAACGTTATTCGTTTCACTGTAATTATACCTAATCTTAAATGTTACCTAATCTTTAAAAGACTTTTATTTTGTTTATATTATTATACGTCCATATTTAGTACTATTTTAGATCTATTTATCAAAATTATGTTAAAATAAGTTTAATTAAAATTGTTTCAACTTATCTTTGAAATAAAATGTTTTGCATTCCTGCTTCTATGAGCCTCTTTCTTCTAATGCTATTATAAATGGAGTATAGCTTTTGTTCGCAACTGCCCATGTGGGAGTCAAAGTTAGATTCGTTCTATATTTGACATCTTATAAGTACAGAGGCCAGCACATCAAGCTATAACAATCTGTAATAGATTTTAAACTTTATTACCAAAGGGTAAGGTTCATATTCTATTGGAAAAATTTACAAGTTGGTATGGCTTGATGCGCAGTACCTATAAAACTACTTGAAAAATATTACGATTACGACGTCTATCATTTGGTGGTATGTGTAAAAAGTATGGCTGGGAAAGAGGCTCTGATCAATTGGTAAAACATAAGTTTGCATTCAGGTCAGGTCAAATGCCCACTCACCAACTACATAGCCCTGGGTGTATTATTATTATTATTTATTATTTTATTTATTTATTCAGACAGTTACAGTCCACATTAATTGTTAGTAGTGCTTAATACCTATGTTAGTACCTACATCAATTAATTAACATTAACATGTCTTAGTTTGGGGTCAGATGGCCGTGTGTGAAATGTTAAATTATTATTTCAATAAATTACAATTTAATTTAATTCGCTACCTACAATAAGAATAAAATTGAATTAAAAACAACAAATTAAAATCAATTCCATAGATCAAAAATGTCAAAAAACCTACCTAAACAAAATTATAAACAATAAAATCAAGAATATTAAAAAATATTGCGCTCCTTTATACTATTAATTTAAAATACATTTAAAATAAAACCCTACTTGTAACATGATATTATCTGCCCCACACTTTACATACGGGTGCATGAAGGGCTAGCCGATGCCTCTGAAATGGCCCGACCAACCTATCAGCGACGACTGAAAGCAGTCTGTTACCGCTGCCACGCACCCTGCCCGCTGTCGAGGTTGCTCTCTTGCGCATGGTAGTTGGTGAGATTGGATAAGACTCTGGAGTCTTATCCATGATAGGTAGGTATGCACTATACCTACAGTAGTGTATTCAAGATTATAACAAACCAAAAGTAGCTCCGACTAGGTGTCACGAGTAATGGCAGAATAAACATACTTACCTACCACGACAAGTATTGAATAAGATGCAATGAAATGTTCTCATGTATTTGTACATATAAAATATGTAGAGCGGAAAGATACCTGTGACTTCTGCGAGAAATGTCATAAATACAATCTACAGTGAATATACAATGCGAAGGTAAAGATTATACCTCCATGAAATTGTTATTTTTCCCCACTTGAGTGACGTTCGAAGCGATCATTTCCAGCACAATAACTTACAGACGATCCTATGTTTGAATACACGGCGGAAGATTCAGAAGGTACAGACGTCAGTACATCAAGCCCACAGATATAGATAGACCTAGATAACGCAAGAGCAACTACTTCGCGTGCCTAACTGATATAAAATCGTAAGTAAAAAAATAAAGTAAACGTTTCCTTCCATCGGTAAGTTATATTGTGATTAATATTATGCGTAATTAATTTAAAAAACAATTATTTTTAATCTCATACCCTCAGTAATGGGTTCCTAATGTGGTACCGAAAGATGATGCTTGGATTTTTATTATACCGAACACGTTGTGTCGATCATTCAGTTGTACGACGTTTTATTCCATCGATGCTTTATTGGTACGATGTAACGTTTGTGCGAAAAACCCTACAGCGATTGCTCGTTAGTTCGGTAGTTCAATACTATATGAAACACCTACTGTTGTCAGTGGCTTTTAATTAATAATCTTATTTTGCATCATAGACGTTAAGTATTTACACAATCATTTTATTTAAAAAAAATGTACCCATATAGCTGTGCTTTTATAAACATAAAACTATTATGGTAACTCTCAAAAGTACCCAATAAACTTTTAAATAAGTAGGTACCTAGATGTCATTTACATTCTCATTCATAATAAATATAAATATTATGCAAAAAGTTGAGAAAGTGTTTAAGAAAATGCAAACTATTTTTTTATATCATATCGCATCCTTGATGTAGCGGGTGCGTGGCAGCCTCAATAGCCCCATACTACTTACTTTACTCTTTGCTCAATAGTCTCTTGATAACCGTAGCAGATAGCGGATAGGACTGATGGCCTTTTAAGGCGCTAACAAGCGACTTTTACAGATTTTAAACTGATAATCACGTTAAAATGTGTTGTAGTGTAAATGATTTGAAAGAAATATATGTTAAACTAGAACATTTTCTAAATCATTTAATATGTGAATATTTTTGATTAAGTTCATATTAAATAGTTTGATTAAATCGTGCAGTTGTGTCTGACGCGGACAAAACATTGATAATCACACAAAATCTACCAGGAAGCGAAACTTTGACTATCTTACAGACAATTTTATTATCTAGCTTTTAGTATACGCCTTTTTTTTAAGTTACAGAATACGATCTTTTACTTATTTTTTCGACTAAACTATAAGAGTTTTGGACGCAACGCATACGATTCTCTGGTCGCTCAAGGTCGCCGGCGTATATCGTCGCCTTAAAGAAACATTGGACGAGGACGCTAGTGTTGCCTTCAAACCGTGCCTTGAAGTAGTGTAAGTAGTGTTCAATGTGAATGAACATAATGAATTATTATTATTATCGCCTCTGTCATGTTCTTTAATTGACAGAGGTCTAACACTAGTTTGTAAGTAGTTTATGTCCTTACTAACAATATTGGATTGTACTGATTTGACAAACCTCTAACCAAGCGCTTTGATTCCTTTTGATTTTATTGATTGACTGTGGAATTCAGTGCCCGCCTCTCTGTTCCCTGATAGGTTTAATCTAGGTATCATCAAGGCACGAGTGAACCGATTCATCTTAGACAAGCGTGCTCTACTTACCTTAGGCCGCATCATCACTTAAGATCAGGTGAATTGCGGTCAAACGCAGGCCTATTGGAATATATATATAAACTAGCGGGGTTGGCAGACGTTGTCCTGCAACCCGACTATAGCGCCACCTACCGGGTCCAATTGTGAATCTAAACCATTCTCAAATTTACTGGGACACACACAAACAAATCCAGCAAAATCGATCCAGCCATTTAGGAGGAGTTCAGTTTCATACACACGCACAGAAGACTTTTATATGTAAGACCAGCGGGCCTGGCAGACGTTGTCCTGCAACCTGACTATAGCGCCACCTGCCGGGTCCAATTGTGAATCTAAACCATTCTCGAATCCACTGAAACATACACTAACAAATTCATCAAAATCGATTCAGTCGTTTAGGAGGAGTTCACTTTCAACTAAACAAATCAATGATAATAATATAAATCATAATAAATTAGATATTACTATTATTAACCGATCACGCTTAGCTTTAATCGGTTGGCATGGCATGGCTTGCCACGCCAACCGGCAGATATAATCATAAATGAGATTTCACCGGATTACTGATACATGACCCCAAAGGATATTACTAATCTCTGCGTGAATACTAATAAATCAGACTCAATCCTAATCAACAGCACATAATATGGTATTCACCACACACTACTGTTATATTTACACTAACCATAATCCGTAATGCTACTGATAAATTCCGCACGGAAAAATCTCATTGACGCTTTGTTTTACCAGTATACGAACAAAAACAAAACAAAAATATTACTACATAATAACATTAGGGTCCTTTTCCTGTCATGCGGATTATCGCCCGTGCGCGGATCTGAGGGCTAATTCACGTAATTTTATGACGCGTCGATGAAGTTGTAGTGCAGTTGCAGTTAAGTTCAAGTTTGAGTGATAAACGGTATTCTTGTAATCTTTGAACTGCGCGTAAGCTGCCCGTGAACTGCACGTCAACTGCACGACAACCAAGCTTACTAGCCACATAAGAGAAAAATGTTACTCACTAAATAATCGAATAGAATCGATTACATTTCTATGACGTTATTATAATATTAAAATAATACCAGATTTTAGTTCTTTTTAACTGTCATATTGAGACGTCAAACGAATAGTAGAATACCGATCATGTTGCGTTCCGAAGCACGCACCAAAGACGCGCAACAGTAGAATGCCGTTATTGCGCTCGCGTGACGCGAACTTGACGCCAGCGTGTCTGACAGCGGTAGAAAATACGAAAAGCGATGTTTTGATTGAAACTTAACTGCAACTGCACTGCAACAGTACTTCTTTAGTTACGTTAATTAGCCCACTGGTCCGCATGCGGGTGATAGCACGCTCCTGGCCACACGTAGGACAAAGGTTTCGTTTGCCGCTGCAGTGTCGTGCGTGTCGCCAGTGACTAAACTCGGGCGTACTATGACCATGCGTGCGACTCGCGTCACAGTAAAAACAACACTGAAGGCAGAAGAACGACGCCCGCATGTGGTTAGCACGCACGTGGGTTTCTCGCCCGCAGCCAATTTGCGTTCCGCGCGCGAGCTGCTTGCATGGTAGGAAAACATGTATGATTGATAGGATGCGGGCAGCCTGCTTGCGGACGAGTTCCGCATGCAGGAAAAAGGCCTTTAGGATAAAAATCGGCTCACATGTAGAAGCATAGATAATACTAAAACCTTATGTAAATATATCCATAACTGTTACACAGTAGGTAATAACAGTTTCTACCGATATGCGGCATACGATTAAATTGAGCCAAAATGTTCCATTTGGCTTCTTTTCGTCGTATAGGAATATAATATCAGCCTATTATATAGTATAGGCCTCTTCTCATACAGAGAAGGCACGAACATTGATCACGTTTGCTCAAGGCGTTTTCTTTCACCGATGTCTGTGATGCTGATGTCTAAGATGAAGTTAGAAAGTAGATATGAAATTGAACAAGTCATAATGGCACATCACGACATTTTTAGTTTAGATTAATAGTTATTTATTTGTACCTAATGTGTTCCTAGGCAAGGATTCTTTTTCTTGAACGAAAATCAACGTCAAATTTATCTGACAAATTCACACAGTCCTATTCGTTTTTCGTTTAGGAAATCGGAAATTAGTATACCTACCTACCATTCATTCGATTGTGAAGAAAATTGTGTGAGTTATTTTTCCGTATTTTTGGAAGTATCGTTTGGAATTTTCACATAGAATTTCCGAGTTTAAAGGATTATTGCAGTATTTGTACAAACAATAAAGATGTTTAAAAAAGTTGAAATTCTAATTCATATACTCTTGGGTACCTATAAGAGTATCTTCAAGCAAATACAATATTTTTGAAACCCCGCAATAAAAATCATAATTCATATACTCTTGGGTACCTAAAGAGTATCTTCAAGCAAATACAATATTTTTGAAACCCCGCAATAATAATCAATGTTAAAAGTGAATAGTATAAAACGGCGGCTGACAGTAACAGTGACATTGACAGACGCCATTTCGCAGTTCTTACACTGAAATTGCATCGTTTATGGGAAAAACGTCACAAGTAGGTAATGATTAATCGATGAACATTTTTAACTCCGCCATTGTATACAACGAATCATATCACTGGCCTGCCAATTTAATAGATCCGTTAATGTCACTTGTCACTTTCTTTTTTTTATAAACACAAAACGGGCAACGAGATGAAATGAAAAAGTATAATTTTCATTTATTATTTTAATATACGGGGGTTTAAAAATATGGTAAGTATTAATCTACACCTGGTAATTTAATGTATCCTCCACATTGAAACACAAAATGGGCAACGAGGTGAAATGAAAAGTGTAATTTTCATTTATTATTTTAATATGCGGGGGTTTAATAATATGGTAAGTATTAAATCTACTCCTGGTAGTGTATCCTCCACAATGAAAAATACTTAAAACTCTCTAAATGATTTTTTTTTAAATACAAATGAATGAATGGATCTCGCCATGATACTTTCTGCCTGGTAATTCAGTCGATCCCTATAACTTAGGTTCACTATTTAAATGTGTTAATAAATACTTCTGCTAACACCTTGAGGCAAAATACGCCTATATTGCCTTAAGCCTGACTGTAATACACAAGGTCATGGATCTCACATAATATTAATACATATTCCATACTAATATTATAAATGCGAAAGTAACTCTGTCTGTTACGCTTCCACGATGAAACAGCTAAACCGATTGAAATAAAATTTGGTATGAAAATTGCTTGAATCCTGAGGAATAGGGCTTAGGCTACTTTTTAATCCGCGACTTTGTCTACATCCGCGATAATCAACATTCGCGCGGATGAATAAAGCATTTTTGTAAGAATAATTAATTCAATGATCTCTTATTATATTAAGGCTCAGATCAAGTATTTCTGTTGAAAAAATAAAATGATATTGCTTCATATAGGTACTCCACTACAAGTGGGTACCCCTTAAAACATAAGCCCTTTCAAGATTAATCACAAAATGTTTTCAATGAAAATGTCTATGTAAGGGAAAATATAAGACTATCCTTATATGAGTACATTTCGGATTAAAACGATTAAAACCTATTTGGGAATTTGATGGTCCGTGGATTTTTATCAAAAGAGGTTTTATGTACAGTAATTCCGGGATTTGCTGTCGTCGGCTATTTTGTGAACATTTATTAAATGATGAGCAGCTCTTCAGGAAAACATTACTTACTTATAATATTTAATAATTTATCCGCCCAAATTCGGTGAAGCTATTTCCTATTAACAGCGTGGCTAGTCCATCCACAAGCTCAGAATTGCTCAGCGGACAACGGAACGAGCAATACCTACTCAGAGTTTCTTTAAGGAGTAGAATGCCCAACGAGGAAATCCGGAGAAGAACTAAAGATCCGGAACATTGCTCGCAGAATCAGCAAGCTGAAGTGGTCAAGTCTGTCGCAGGATCGACGGCCAATGGAGCAGACTTGTCCTGGAGAGGAGACCGCGAATCGGTAGACGCAGCGTGGGACGCCCTTTAGCCCGATGGACCGATGACCTGAAGATGGTAGCCGGTGGTGGCTGGATACGGAAGGCAGAGGACCGGGAAAAATGGCGCACCATGAGGAGGGTTACAGTGACAGGGTGAGAGAGTGAGAGAGTGAGTGAGTGAGTGAGTGAGTGTGGTAACAGTGGATCTCTATTAAGCTGAAGTGATGATGGTGATTTCTTGTTTTAGTCAATGCTTTGTATATTTCAAGTGTATTAGAACTCCTGTGGGGTAATTAAGTAACACACTTGCTACCTGAAACCGAAGGATTAAATAACACCGAAAATAAAATATCCATTGTTCTATGATATTCTTCCCACTATCCACAATATTCTTCCCATAATGGCGACCACTTTTTTGTTCCATGCCATACCTGAGAATCTTGTGGTTAAGAAGATACTTTGCAAGTTCTGAATTCTTAAAAATTTAAATGCTGGCTTTGAACGGTTAAAAAAAAGCTACTTCATTATTCGTTCCTTGTATTAAGTTACCTCAGTGTATGCGACCAAAATCGCGAAAAAGAATTTCCTATCAAAATAATCCTATGAGTAGGTACAAAGTAAGAACAAAACATAGTTTACAAGCATTAACATGATGTAGTGGCTTCGCAACTTCGTACCGACCTTCAGGAATATTCTTAGAGCGCCATCTATCAAAAGTTTTCGGCAGCTCCCCAACAAATCCGATTATTGAGGGTTAGTTATAAATATATTTTGATCCTAGCCCGCAACTTTGTTTTCGTAAATATTCTTATAGATACCAATTTTTTTATCATGTCAACCTGTAGACGCCTACTGCTAGTCTCCCCCAATGGGTGGTCCAGCCGCCATGCTTTGCGAATGCATGTTGGCGATCGCAGTGTGTGTTATGGTACTCAGAAGGACGCTGCTGCCCATTCTCTGATCAGTATCCCTCTGTCGCCTTCTACGACACCCACGGGTAGAAATGGGGTGGTGCTATTCCGGCCAGCACCATACGGCTTTTTTATATAATACCTAAATATACCCAAGGATAACGTAACTTCCTATTTTTACAAGAATTTACAAAATCATACGTTTATTAGAGCACGAAACAAACTGCTATATAATATTAATACGTGTGTAGATTTGTTAAAAATAATAAATAATTTATAGTTAAAAAAAAAAATGTACCTACTTGTATTTTATTGTCTGTGTAATATATTATGTATTTACTACTATCGATTTTACCTACAACAGATTTTACAGCAGATTATACTCTATTCCTCAAAAAAATATATAATATTAGTACGTTAGTGTAGATAACCTACTAACACTGTCCACTGATTTAGCCGTTTTTTTGACAGCTGGAACTAGTGAACAAAATTTATGATTTTCGTAAAACCTGGTACGCATACTGTATTATAATGTCTGTTAGAGGTCATAAATAAAATAATCCAACAAGTTATGGCAATTTATATATTTATTTTATAACGCATTTTAAGGTTAACTTTACGATAATCAGGAATATTTACGTTCTAAGGCAGCTGTCAAATAACTAATAACCCAGTGGACAGGGTATAAGATGTATATTTTTTGGTTATGGTATTGATATTGGTTAGGTTGAAAGCTAACAAATTACTTTTCAAATAATATAAGTTCAATCCTTATTGCATTGCATGGAAATGGGCGTATCTCAAAGTGCCTTATAATTGTCTAATTGAAATAAATTCTTTGACTTTGAATGGTAAAAAATTAGGCGTAAACCGCGTCGTGAAATGTGCTTTGATTTTTTACATATATATCTGCAATCTACAGAAGCTACGGGCCTGCAACCACAGGCGGACGCGGGTGAAAACCGCATCGTGAGTTCTTAGCCTTAGTGATTCCAGTTTATTGCTCGCGTGAGTAGGTACATGAAGCTTATGGACAAGTCGTAATGTAACATTGTACCGGTTCTTCTTTAATGGGGTCTTCAGTTACGAACAGAAGGGCATTTCTCGTACTGTAAAGAGCGTTCGTATGCTAATCTCAGTGTTAGTTCATCAAAAATAGCTATAATTTATCTAAATTTCTCACAAGTTATTGGTGCCAATTCTGTTGTGCACGAGTTAAACTTATTTTAAGCTATTTATATCTCTTTCTCTCCAATAAAACATAAAAGAAAATTAATATAAGCTGATTGATATATTAATAAAAGCTGTCAATTTAACTAGATCTAAAATGTTCATACTATTATAGTTCAGAACGTATTGATTAATAAAAACACGGCGAAGTTCAAGGAAAAATCTAACTTGACATCTTTAACTTAGTTCTTATCTGTCGCCGTCCTTTTCTTCAGCTGCCCGATAGTAAGAGATAGCAATTGTCTAATTTTAGTTTAGTGTGTGAACAAGGGAATCGGCATCATTGTCTCTTACGTTTTTAATTAAGGGAAAGCCTTCTGAATATTTCATGACGAGCTTGTGGTTAAGTTAAAACCGTTCGGATCGGCCTACGGATCATGACGGATAAGCTACGCTTGCTGCGGTTGGTCAGTGGATGGGTGACCATCCATTCCATACCTCCGTGCCTCGGAAAGCACCTAAAACCGTTGGTCCCGTTGCTTCGTAGATCTTTTACAGTCGTTATAGGTAGTCGGAAGCTAGAAAATCTGATAACCAGTCTTACTGATATTGTATTACCCAGAAAATATTGGGTTATGGATGTCAGGTAGGCAGTCGCTCCATGTAAAACACTGGTATTCAGCTGCATCCGGTTAGACTGGAAGCCGACCCCAATAAAGTTGGGAAAAGGTTAGGCAGATGAAGGCCTTCTGAATATTGCATTGTTTATTGAAGTCGGCACAACACATTTTCTATTCCATTCTGTCAACCGTCATGATGTTACTGAGCTTCTGATCATTGTGCTTGTTATTGTAGTTGCTACGTTTATCTACCGTCTTGGGATTAGTATTTACCTGAAGTGGCTTTTTTATGGCTAGACTACACATTAAAAAATCCTGGATATTTCTAGATTTTAACTTTAAAACATTTTTAAGTGTTCAGTGAAAGCCGTCAGGGAGTCAGACTGATTTAATTAAACTGTATTATTTCTCTTTAGTTTCGAAATTAAAAAAAGGTTATGAAATGGTGTTTTTATAGCGTTGTTAAAAGAAAATCTACAATCATAATCTTAGTTTCTCAAAGTGTCCGATAAAATAAAACATTTTTATTTCGTCTGCCCAATTTAAAAGATTAATAAAATAAGGCAGGTTCTTAGACGCCTGAGTGACATCTTAACCTAGGCTTTTTATTATTTCAATTTTTATTTAGTTTTTGTACAGTTACTAGCGCCATAAAATAATTATAACCTATGGAATTAAGGATAATAATAAAGCTTCATATTTGGGAATGATTTTTCAGAATCGAACCATACTTACTTCGTGATCGGACCAGATAGTTACAGAGAAGTTGAAACAAAACAACAAACAAACTCTTCAGCTTTACAATCTTATATAAAAAAATCTTCTGTGCGTGTGTATTAAAGTGAACTCCTCCTAAAAGGCTGGACCGATTTTAATGATTTTTTTTGTGAGTGTTCCAGTGGATTCGAGAATGGTTTAGATTCATAATTGGACCCGGTAGTTGGCGTTATAGTTTGGTTGCAGGACAATGTCTGCCAGGCCCGCTAGTATTAGTATAAAATAGATTATGCCCGTGCGTTCGCCCGCGTGATTTTTTTAACGACCCCTTTTTTTATAAATATGTAATTAAATATTGCCACCACCCAGGGATATCTAACGTAACTTCTTATTTTTGTAAAAAATTAGACCGTTTTTTCACAAACCAAAATGTTATTAATTATATGTACCTAGAGTATAGATAGTAACGTAGAATTTGAAAATAGTTACTTGTAATAACAGTTATAATGTTAAATTCAAACTAAATTTTTGTACTTAATGTTAATTTGTTACCAAAATATAATTACCTATTAATAAAAGATAAGTAGGTACTTAACCTTAAAAGATACAAGGTAACAAAATGAAACAGTGCTATAAGATAAAAACCTATTATTTAAAAACCCAGTTTTTATTAAGACCGTTGTTCGTTATTCTTCGTACAATTTTTGGTGAGGCGAATTACTTTTTTCCACCTTATTAAAGAAAAAGTGAACAAATGGAATTATTTTAAATCTACACCTAAAGCTTATCGTTACTTTTATTTTGTAACATTCCGATATTTAGCAAGATTGGTTTAAGGCGCTAACAAGCGACTTTTGCAGATTTTAAACTGACAATCGCGTCAAAATGTGTAATGATTTGAAAAAAATATATTTATGTTAAACTAGAACATTCTCTTAATCATTTTAAAAATTTCCTTGGTGAATTTAGGTGAGTGGGCCACTATAGTCCCCCACACGATGTTAGTGATTGACATAGCGATGTACGTTACCGCGAAAGTTAATTATTGCGACATTCGTTGTTTTTTTTAATCTGTGAATGGTGTAATGTGTGTTTCGGTCACGAAAAATGCATTAGATATCTTCAACACGTAACTGCTACTTGGTGATATCGATAACCAGGGACAGATCTATAAAAGGGCTTTTTGGGCTTCAGCCCCGGGCCCCGTGAATATATAGGGCCCCTAGCAACTATTGAAGTCAATGGGCAATTTTATGAATATAAACAAGCCCTTTCATTTGATACCCATATTGAGAAAGTTGTTCAAAAATATTTGTAATCCGCCATTTTGTGGCAGTAGCCATTCAGGAGCTACGATGCCACAGACAGACACACACACAAACATATACACAGATACATCAACTTATAACACCCCGTCGATTTTCCATCGGGGGTTAAAAAGAAGACAATCGTATACATCCTAATCGAAAACAGTTTTTTTTTGAAAATTTCAAAAAGTTGATACATTAGGTAGGCGCCCAGGTAGTTTTAATCTAGGGCCCCACAAACTTACAGTACACCCCTGTCGATAGCTGTACTCACAACACTAACAACAACTAGAAAACGTCACTGAAACACAACACGCGACAATCATTCTTGATATTTGAATACAGATTTATACCTTACCTACCTATTACATATATTTTCTCAACGTAACTTGATACTTTTCACTTCGAGAACCGTCGGTTTGTTTAGATTATATCACTTTCATCGCAGATTGGAACCTTATGTACACAAGGTACCTTTGTCACGTGAAAGATTTACTTAAGACAGGATTTGCGAAAAATTTAAGTTTGTACGCGATTTTTGATAATATAAACCGACTGTTCTGTACCTATTCTGCGAACAAATAGAGGTATATCATGATCATCATCATTTCACCCTTTAGACGGCGGATGGGGGAATCAGCCGTAATCCCCATGCTTGGCCGATGTATGTTGGCGATCGCAGTAGGTACTCAGAAGGTCGCTGCTCCCCATCGTCTGGTTAATATCCCTCTGTCGCCTTCTACGACACCTACGGTTAGAAATAGGGTGGTGCTATTCGCGGCCGGCATCACACGGCTTCGAATACACAAGCCACACGGCAGAGGTGTGTAATATATTGGGACAGTCTTTTATGGTGTGCCGATGGTAGTCTGCTTTGAGCTGGAGCAGAACTTAGCCATCAGCTGTAGGGTCCATCAATAAAATTACTGAAGCATGCAGGCATCAGAGTATGCAGGATACGACAGCCATTACCCCATTGTTTGTGGTACCACATTTGCACTCCAGGCTGGAATCGATACTTACTTAAAATTAAAAATGCGGAAGTAACTCTTTCTGTCTGTTAAGATTTTATGTCGAAACGATTTTGATGAACAATGGTATGAGGACAGCCTGGGGAACCTTGGGAAACCCTGAAGAAGGAGATACGTCGTCGTCGGCATCCGCAGTAACCGACCTTCACGTAGACGTAGTCGCGGGCAAAAGCTATAGTCGTCTGTAAATCTCCACCTGAGCAAGTTTTGCTTGCTTCGATTAACTTGTATTCGAAGTCTGTTTATAGACTTCCACGCTCGCCACTCTACCATGAACTTGCACTTGTTGCCAAGATTTCTCTGCCAGTCAAAACTGAAGTTTATAATTATTTGAAGAGAGCATGTAATTCAAACCACAAATCAATACTTCGTACTACTGGTACTAAGGAATGTCTTATAGAATTAGGTAAATATCTGCTAGATTTTTGAGAGACAGCGGGGGTGGCGACTAGTTTAATTATCTCCAATTATAGAAGAATAATTATTAGCTCTGGACACAGGTAATATAATTAGTACGGATTTTTGCGGTTATATTGGCTTGTATCTTATTTTTTTTGATATTGCTCTTTATATTTTTATCACATAGAAGCAACAAGAATAATGTATTAAGATTTTGTAAAAACTTTTTGATAAGAATGGAGTTCTTTGCTTCTTTTTTTTTCATAAGAGACATAATGCTATGGTTTGTAGTGAGCAACTAGCTTCAACTTTCTAACGGATTTCTTGACAGTTCAATAATACCTTTATGTGGTTTAAATTAAATAAATGTTTTGACTTTAACTTTAAGATTAGACCTCTCACCTATAGGTAAAGGGTTAACGGAAAATGATTGTAGTGGTTAAATGACAGTTCTAAACATTCGAAATTGGAACTGGACCTTTCGCCATATTGTTTTAACTGTCAAACTAACTTTAGTTGTAAATTGGTTTAAGGACAGTAACTGATCTCGGTGCAGGGCTAAGGTCGCTTTTAATGCCGATTATGAACGAGATTAATGAAGTTAGCATAGGAATTTATCAGAAGGTACATTGAATCTTCGTGCATCCTTCTGAGTACCATAATACCTACTGGAAATGTCAACATGCATCGGCCAAGCATGGCGGTTACAGCTGAACCCGCCTTGGGTTAGACGTATTCCCAGCAGTGGGCATCTAAAGGTTGACATGATGATGATTATAAAGAAGTAAAGTTTTTTTGTTATTGTGTTTGTGAGAGTTAATTTCTGAAAGTACTGCACCGATTACAATTTTTTTCACAGATAAAAAGCTACCTTATTGCCGAATGTCCTAGGATATATTTTTCATGGTATCGCTACTTGACTTCACGCGGACGATGTAATGGACAGAATCTATGTAGACGAGTTAAGAGAGTACAAGCTGGGCTGTGGAAGACAGACAGTCGCTCCAAGTCATCATCATCAGCCAGATATCTACTGTTGAAAAAAGGTCTCCCCTGCAAGGGGGGGGGGGGGAATTGCCGTAATCCCCAGGCTTAGCAGGCTTCTCGGGGATCGCACTGAAGTAGATCGCTCCAAGTAAAACCCTGGTATTCAACTGCATCTGAGTGCTGTTAAATAGGAAGCCGAGCCCTATATAGTTGGGAAAAGGCTAACCAGGTGATAAGTTAAGAGATTAGCAAAATAACTGACTACTTAGTACAGTCTCAACATTGTTTTAAAGTAGGTACTACTTTAGCAAGTTAGTTGATATCAAATGGCTGGTTCCTGTACATAAATCTCGTTAAATGCTTAGGTACTGTCTTACGCTGTCTTACGTATATGAAATGACGAATTATTTCTGATGACGCAAATGTTATGTACAATTTGTATTAAATTGAACCCAAAAAAACGTGTTATTCTCTTACAAATAAATGTGTTTAACTGTTATTTTTTTTACTACTGTATGTAAATTCTGTTACAATCTCCCTCGGTGAACACCTAGGTGAAGTGAGCGTCATCTGTCCCAATGCTTAGGGATTGGTATAGCAGACGATCGGATGACAGCTCAGTGCACCTAGGTGTTCACTGAAGGAGATTGTAACAGAATAGACATGCTGATCAGCCATTATTAAATATTAAAATCTCGTTCACCGAATTAAATTTTGATAAAATGCCACTGCATTACTGGTATTTTATAAAGTTCAGTTCGTTAACAATTTGAGTACGAATTTATTTGTTTTCGAGGAAATAATCGCGGATTCATAATTCGACACCGTTCCAATTTCAAAGTGATTTTAAATCACAGTCCTGATGAATGAGTGTTCGTTGCCCGTAAAGTTCCGATGTCCAGCACTTTATAAAATTACAAAGTGAAAAGTTTTCACGTTTCATGGCGTGTTTACTCAAAAATGTGAATGGTGTGGTTTACACCGTTATTATCGTGTTACCAATACGATGATCACAATTAACGAGCAGTAGGTACAATTTTTGACCGACTTCAAAAAATGGATGAGGTTATCAATTCGTCTGTATTTTTGTTTTTTTTGTCGTTTGACTGGGTGAACCGATTTTGATGATTCTTTTATTTGAAAGCTGGTGCTTCCCGTGTGGCCCCATTTTAATTTGGTCCAGTTCTGGCAATGGCATCCATGGGAAACCCGTATAAGTCTTAAATTTGCATTAAGTATGTGCGTGATTTGTTACGCGATTTCTCCGGCAAACGTAACCCGATTTTGAAAATTCTTCTTTTCATGGATAGGGTATGCTTCAGGGGTGGTCCCATATAAATTTTATCACTTTTTGAAAAAATCAACAAATACCCAAAAATTTTACATAGTTTTAGTTTCCTCGATCTTTGGAATAGTTAACTTTCAATCTCTTCTTAATTGATTTGGATGAGAAGGAGGTACCTACTAAAAAGCGGAAAATAAAAAGCTTTTTACGGTCGGTAAGTCGGTGGCAATACAAAACAACAAACAGAACAAAGCCACCGAATTTCGAAACTAAAGTCAATGCGTGTTTTGTGCTAAAAGTTATTTTTCACTTTTTAGTTTTTGAAGGCGGTTGTCTTTTTTGTAAAAAAGCTTTTTTTTCTTTATTTTATGTTTTACCACGCATAACTTTTTACAGTGTAGTCCGTTCAGTCATTTCTTTTTTTAATGGATAGTGTATATACTTCAAAGTTTATTCCATATAAATTCATTTTTAAATCATGAAATTCCAACTCAAAAGGTAGAAAATTAAGGCATAAGTCAAATTGTTTGGTGTTACTTTTACTTAATTAATTTGGATGATATGAAGTAGACACTAAAAAGCGAAAAAAAAAACCAATTTTTACAAAAAACTAAACAGCAAAAAAATCACTTTAATTTCAATAACTTTATGTACTCTAGATATAAATTTTGTGAAGTTCACTTATACTCAAATATTTAAGTTCCTTTCCTGATTTCAGCGACAACGTTTTCCTAGCTATAATAAAACAGCATATTTTATGTAAACTATAGTATTTCTTATATATTCCTTGCTTTTATATTGAATAAAATAACATCGACAATGTATTCTATTGCGTTACCTTTCGTTAGAAAAATTGCTTAAGGGTATTACAACCTTTGAGATATTTAAGGGACATCTTCAATTATGTATTTTATTAAGTTTTATGAATAGAAAAGAATATATGAATGAGTTAGTAGTACTGTAGAGATTCTGCCTGCATAGTTCAGCTATGTACAACCTAATTTTAGTAGTTCCCTTATTTTAGTAGAGAGTACATAGTTCAAATGACATAAACACTGTTCGAAAATAGAACAATGGGGACTTGACAGTTACGCAAGGGCTGACAGGTAGTTTAAATCAACTTAAACAAAAGAAGGTTCTCAATTCAATTTTTTTTTATATTTGACCACGCGTGACTTATTGCAGTGTACCTAGTCCAATTTCAATGATTATTTTTTAATGGATGGTGTATATCAAAGTGTAGTTAGTTGGTCCCATGTATATTTCACCTTTAGAGGTGGAAAATTAAGGTATGACTTAATTTGTTTGTTGTTACCGTTTCTTAATTCAAATGGATGATAAAAAATAGCACTAAAAAGCTAAAAAAAAAATCTTTTACAATAAGGGCATTTTTTTTCATTCATTTTTTAAAAATTGAAAAAAATGCATTTATTTCGTAAGTCGGTCGGAAGACACAATACCAAACGAAGTACAAACAGAATCAAAGCCGCAGACTTGCAAAACTATAGTTACTTTTTACTTTTTCGTTTTTAAGGCGATTGTTACACTATAAGATGGCAATGAATTCAATATTTTAAGGCGCTACCCCGACCAAAGATGCGTTTTTCTTCGTTATTCAGGGGCTATTAACTCAATAATCAAGAGAAACAAACTACATCTAAAAGCATATTATTAATGTTCATTATCCTATCATCTCATTCCACGTTCGTATTTTTTTATGTATCCTTTAAATACCTAAATCTCCCTGTAAAAAAATTACTAAAATAATTGAAAACGTTTATTTTTTGCAAAAGTTGACGTGGTATGAGGATTACACTAATGATAGGTAATTCTAAAATCTTTATAATTCACGTTTTATTTAATTTCAAAAGATGTTTCTCTTATTTTATAACAAAAAAACCCAAAAATTGTGCGAATTTCGATTCTGCGGCAAAGAGGAAATTAATGGTCAAGGTTAAATGGTGTACAAAGACAGTCACACAACACCAAGTTACATGTTCTTCCCATGACTATTTTTTAGTTTGCTGTATCGTACCTAGTAACCTTTTGGTAAAGGAAATTTTTAAGGCCAAATTCCCAACCTCTATTACGATTCTTTTACGAATCCTAGTTATAAATGTGTTATCCCCTTGACTGTTGACATGACTCTTGGAGTTATGTTGTCATTGTTTAACTAGGTACTGTGTCTGCTAATAGGGCAGTTGAGCTCATAACTAAACTTGAATGCCCCATTATATTTCTGTATTTTATCTGTGGACCACAGTTGCCTGATAATAAAGTTATAATTATTCTCATTTATTCATCTTACATACACATAATTTACATTTTTAAATATTAATAGAAAAAAAAAAAAAAAATAGAAAAATAGTAACCCACCGGTATCGGGAACAGGGTCCAAGCTACCGGCGGTCAGGGCTCCAGAGAGAGGAACCTCCTAACAATGCGGGCCGTGTCCAGAAGTACTGCCTTCTGAATCAAGCCCTTGATCCAGCCGCCTAACGAGAGCCTCCTTAGATGTTGGTCGATTATTATTATTATTAAATGTCTAGATTTTTTACTTACTCTTTATTTTTTCTTAACTTACGAAAAGCAAAAAATAACAATAATAACGACGTGAACAATAAACCCCACAGATATAGATAGACCTAGATAACGCAAGAGCAACTACTCCGCGTGCCAATTTTCGTGCCTAACTTACGATAAAAAATCGTAAGTAAAAAAATAAAGTAAACATTTCCTTCCATCAGTAAGTCATTTTGTGATTAATATTATGCGTAATTAATTTAAAAACAATTATTTTTAATTTAATACCCTCAGTAATACCTGGTAATGCCAAATTTAGGAAAAACAAAACATTCGTATTACATTGTGACGTCCAATAAATGGCACGCTTGGTTTTCATACAGATCGTGATACTTGCGTTATCTAGGTCTATCTATATCTGTGATAAACCCTTTACAAACAATTTACTAAATAAGACACAAAAACATACTCAAGTTAATCATCACCTACCTAGCCTTTTCCCAATTATGTTGGTGTCGGTTTCCGGAATAACCAGATGCAGCTGAATACCAGTGTTTAACATGGAGCGACTGCCTGTCTGGTTTCACAACCTTGTGTTACACACATGTTGCTGGGGAATACGATTCTCCTTGATAAAACTTGTTGTTAGATTTTCTAGCTTTTACCCTTTTTTTTGGTACGGTGTGGAATATCCTCATGGATGTCATCCGCCCTGGGGTGGGCGGAGGGGTCTGTCAGACTCTTACTGACTAAAAACAACCCCGGTGTTCCATCTCACACCTACGTCGGGGGTCGCGGGAACTGGAGATACTTCCGCAACCCCCGGCTTTTGCCGACCCGCTACGGCGGGCCACTTCTCTGGTCAGGGGGGGGAGTGAGGTGTTAGACTTCCCCCCGGACGTCTTAGAGGGGCGCGCGTGGAACACTACGCGCCACCACCTCGGGTCCTGATGACGTCCCCGAGTCTATCGCCCCTGGACCCATTTAGGGGGGCTGGAAGAGAGCGTTGTTCGCCCTCCTCCGACGCCCGGTGCGCCTGCTGCGGGCAGGGTGGGAGGTTGTGATTTCCCTCTCCCTTTCCGCAGCCTCCTTCTGCGACATGACACTTTCGCAGAAGGAAACCACCGCGTCCCAGGACTCTGCGCTGTTCTAGCTTCTACCTCATCTAACCCATCCGGTTTTAACTTAGCCACGAGCTTCTCGACTATAGTAGAATTACTTGAATTGTACATATTCTTCAACAAAATCTAAAACAATGTGTACCCGGTCCCTAATATTTATGTAACATGAAACTACATACCTAATGGGGAACATTCTATTGCTTCAAAACTATTCCCGGAATACTTTATCTTGACTGAAAAACTTTACTTAATTATTTAACGGAAACAAACTCACGAAGCTGAATAGTTGTAAGTAACTTTTACTGTAGTAGTAAATTGATAGAATTTTAAATAGTAATGAATGTTACTAAAAACTTAATAAAAAAAAGTGAAACGGTATTTTGTTTTACACAAGCTGCTAGTATTCCGTTAACGACTAATAAGGTATAACGTGTCTGAAAGTATTGTATAATATAGAAGAGAAATGATCATCAAAATTAGTTCAGTATGTTTTGAGAAAATTGCGAAGGTAAGTCGAAATCAGAAGCTCGTTTTCTTAAAGTCCATTTGTGATAAAATTTTCAACGTTAGTGACTAAATTTAGTTAGAGTTACCTTACTAACAACTATAATATACCGACTTGATCTTTGACTAACATTCAAAAGTTCAAACTTTAGGTTTATCTACGAAAAATCATCAACATCTCCGTACTTACTACATTTTAGACAAATAAATGATATTGTTTTATTTTCAATTGAAATGTACCAAGTAAATTATTATTTTTAAGCCCTATCTTTATTGTCCCTCTTTGTCTATAAAGAAGTAATTCCGTTTGATAAGGAAATCTCAGAAAAAAATACACATAATTACAACAGATTTGAGAACATCGCTCGCTCGCTAAAATATGTAAAAAAACGATTGTAAAGCAAATGTCGAGATGACATTAACAAAATTAAATAAATCTTTTCTTACAGTTTGTGATCGCGTTATTAAAACTATTTTGGAATAAATTGTTAAATTAATTATTGGATGATCTTGGTAATTAGAAGAAGGTGTAGACAGTAACTTTGGGTATGTCAATTGTCAAATTGTTGTTATAATTTAGAGAAACTTTAGATAATTGACCGTTCTGTGGCGGCTTAGAGCATGTAGAAATTTCTAGAGGAGATACTTTTTTGTTTACGTAACTCATAGATTGACATACACACCGACGACACACATAGAAACTGTGCTTAGTTGTGTCCTGTGCCAAAACTAGCTAACGAACAATCTCCAAATTCAAATTAATTAATTTGCTAGAATGTAGGCTTACTACCTAATTATAATCTTAAATCTATGGCAACTTTACATTCTTCTATTACATGGTGTGCAAATATTTGTGTATTGCACAAGGCTATATTTTTATTAAATAATAAAAGGCAACAACAACACCAAGAGTGTTAGGATTCTCAATAATTACGCCAATCGAATTTAATATGCCAAGAGTGTTACATTACTATTACTATCTAGCAAAAACAGTTTAACTTACGTTTCAAACTTAAGCTTAGAATAGATTTTAAATTAATCAACATTATTAATCCAAAATCATTCGGATATAGGTTGACTTATTTTAGCTGACAATCTCGTCGAAAAATGAAAGAAATTCGGATGTGGGTTGTTTTGTATATATATTTGACACTTTTTTATACACTGCTCAGGCTCACATACTGATTCATTGTTTGTTAAAATATAAGGAGTGGTCGTCTACTGTTTCAACATTTGTATTAATATGTGAACACTGTGTATCTATGTACATATAACTTAGTCTGTCATTCCTTAATCTGTGATACTTTGTACACACTTTCAAATACCTAGTGTTTTTATGCAAGGTACATCGTATTCACGTATATAATTCCTGTAAATGCAAATATTGTTAACATCGTTTTTAAAAGAGTAAGTATGGAGTTTCTTGCCCATTCTTCTCCATACAAAACTACCTTTTGGAATGGGCACCTAGAATCAATTATTTTTTTTCTCATTTGACGTTCAAAAGTGCCTTATAATGGTCTAATTGAAATAAATGATTTGACTTTGACTTTGACTTTGTTTTAGTAAAACTTACCTCTACTAGGTACTCCTTAGCCAAAAGCTGACCATTTAAGAGATAATATTAAAATGTGTTCAGTGCCAGTCATTTCATCAGCATCTTTTTAAATTCAAAGATATCGGCATCTACTTTCTTCTTCTCGTTTAAATAATACCGACGATTTCGTCTGCCTAGACTTCAGAATAAAGTCACGGACCTACCTATTCTACCGGAATACAAAAACGAGATAAAAGTTCTAGATATATGGTAAGATCAGATCAATATCTATATGTGTGCCAGATTTCACCAAATTTAGTTGAGCCCGTAAAGTATGAAAGAGTAACAAACAATATACATCCATCTTCACTAAGTATCTGTATTACAAACTAAACTGAAATTAGATAATGACATCTCTTACTGATAGGCAGCTGAAGAAAAGGACGGCGACAGATTAGAACTCAGTTAAGAGATGTCAAATTAGTTTTTTCTTGAACTTCGCTGTGTTTTTAATCAATACGTTCTGACAATAATCGTGAGAACATTTTTTTAGGTCAACTTAAATTGGTAGTTCTTAATAATATCTGTCTCTTTCTTGTTTTATTAGAGAGAAAGAGATACTAATAGCTTAAAATGAGTTTAGCTCGTGCTCAACAGAATCGACACCATTTGGAAGTAGAAAACTGTATCGACTCTATTTTTTTCAGTTAATAATACCACTAATTTCAGTAGTAAGAATATCTCGCACTAATCTATTGAATAGAACCATTGGTTCTTTATCTTGACACTGCGATTCTAGACACTTGGTTACAAAAGATTTCGACTAAGCCGTCAATTCAATGACGACTTTGCCGATGAGTTCATCTTTGAATATTTGAAACTGGGCTCTTATCAGTGTAGTTACTAAGCTGCCACGGCCATTTTAGTTTTATTTTAAACTTCCTTCATTTGAGAACGGCTTTACTAATTTTGCTAATCATTTTTTTTGTACCTATTCGTTATTATCAGCAGTGCAATTCTGTAAAAAATCACCCGTGAATTCGAATCCTAGCTCATTTCCGATTTCACTAACCTGAAGTGAAAAGTATTAGGTATTCGCTAAAATAGTTACGTAAAAATAGTTCGCTTCACCTATGTTCTCATTTAGTGGTGCTTGCGTAGATATCATCGAGTTACAGAATACCTACTAATACAGTTTTCACCGAGAAGTCAGAAGTGAGCACTAAAGTGAGTTCTTACAGCATAGCATTGCAGATTTGTATGAAATACTTTTTTTTAAATCAGCTTTGAGTGTGGTGTATTGGTAATTGACTCCGTGCAAAGACGGGGCGTGTCTCTAGTTAATAATATTTTTTTCTTGGTTTCTAGTAAGAATTAGTACATTGTTTAACTTTATTATTAATTCACTGAATTTACCTCTCATGGGGATGGGATGTACCTAACATCTAAATGATCACCAATTTAGACCAGCTTAATGAGTACTGCTTTCTGGACTGGTGGTGTTCTGGGACTAGATACATCAATACGACTTGATCTCCACAGCCATATAATCCCTTTCATAAAATCTAGGAGATATAACAGCAAACCCCTGAATTCTAGTATTGGCTGCGTGCCAATCATAGTGTCCTTGTCACGAATATACAGGTTGATGGCAATGCGGATAGCTTGATTTTATGAAAATTATAATAAAACAGAAACTTTTATTTGCACATTGCCAAATAGAACCATAGGTAACATATGAAACGGCCTCATTTTGATCGGTTGGGCAATCACACAAAGTGTTACTTAAGGGTGAAGTAGTTAAAGGTTGGATATATGTAATATATATACTACAGTGCCCAAAGTGTCCTTACGCCTGCACTTTAGAAACGCCACCGATGCCGCAGTAAACGTAACAACTTATTTGGTTAAAGTAGTCTAACAAAAAATAATAATAAAAAAGAATTGGCATCGACTTGACGACAAAAGAAGAAGTACCCGGTCAGCCAATCAAATGTTTGCTATGATTAATACGTTAACTGCCAGGTCAAAAACGTTAAAGGTAAAACCTCCACTAGCGTCGGACACACGGTGTCCCCCATGGCGTTCAAAGTGTTAAAAACGGCCAAAAAAATCAGTGAATATTTTTGAATTAGATTTTCTGTTTGAGATCTTAAGTTTGGCTATGTCAACCCCAGTCTACCTTCTTGCAAAGAAAAATCAATATTTAATGTTTAAACAACCTCCAATTTAAGGTTGAATAAAATGCCTTAAATCAAACCTGCATTCAGTCTATCTATTTTTTATTTAATTTCAATTCGGTCAGGAACAAGTCGCAATGTTCTTTATTTCGGAAACATTTCATCAGAAAATGGTAACTGAATATTGGAAATTAAAGAACATACCGTAGCTTAATTTGATCGTGGCTTCTTACACGAAGGAGTTAAGTTTATTCATGTTGACTAATTAATTATTTAACAGGAGATTAGGAAATCGTGTTAAGAAATTGACTCTTAAACGCATAATAAGATTAATAAGCTTATGCTAATGATAAGTTCAAGACTTCGTAAAGACATGTTTTTGTGATAAGTATTGGAAACAATAAAGATGTACCTATCTTCTTATAAACGTTTGTTTTTCATATTGAGTTTAAGATATTTTTTGGACATATTTTTTACTCGCATTTGAAAAGTAGGTAAACCACAGCGTTTAATAATTACGAATTGCAATTATGCCTGCATTGTTTTCACACTCGTACCGTTATTACGTAAATCGCATTTTTTTTTTATTATTTTACGTAATATCAAATTAAAATCATACTAATAAAATTATCAGCCAACGACGAAACTGACTAAAAATTAATTTAAACGGAACCTCTTCCTATTTCTTGACGAAGGTAACTTCCAAGTAGTTTTGTTCAGTTGCAAAAAAAAAACTTTACATTAGTTATACCACTGTTCATACACTATATACAATTATACACAATAAAATATACAAATCACATACCCGAAAAAATCACTTGAAATCGTACGAAGTTTTCGCGGATGTTTCGTAGCGCGTCTACGCCGTAGCGGTGGTTCTACGGTTTTGGTAGCTGCTACGGACGCGCGTAGCATTTTATGTGGTAGCTGTGATCAGCCGTGACGTCATTTTGATACAGATCATGGGACGTGGGATGGGAGTACAGTTGCACACATAACTTGTTATTTGTGCTGCTTTGTACAATCGAATAAAAAAGTAATTTAAACTAAACGTAGCAAAGCTTTTGGCTACCCACCTATTTCTAAGAAAAGAAAAGTTGTAATACATAATGTCTTGTTTTAACATTTAAAGTAATGTGTGTTATAAAGTTCAATATTTTAATGGTATTTTGGCGAAAATCTTTCGTAGGTGTATTGACAAAATTGTTTTCACGTAACACGCATTTCAAAATTGACAAACTTGAACCTAATATTCAAATTATTATATCCTGTAAATCATAAGCTATACGGATGGAACGGTCAAGGTTAAGGTGCGCTTGCCGCGGTCGTCCGTGAATGGGTGAGCATTTATTAATTTATTTATTTACACTTCATGCACAAAGGTACAAAGGCGGACTTAATGCCTTAGGCATTCTCTACCAGTCAACCCATTTCATAACGAGACTCCACCGTGCGTCGGAAAGCACGTAAAGCCGGTGCTCTCGGCTCTCATTCGTAGATCTTTGACAGTCGTTATGGGTAGTCAGAAGTCAGAAAGACTGACAACCAGTCTTACCAAGGGGTATTGTGTTACCTAGTAACTAGGTTGTGGAGGTCAGATAGGCAGTCGCTCCATGTAAAGTACTGGTATTCTGCTGCATCTGGTTAGACTGGAAGTCAACCCCAACATAGTTGGGAATAGGCTCGGTCGTTTCAGAGATTATCTATGTATTGCCAGCACGCGTAGCATGACCACGCTATATCTACGGAAGAATAATAGACATACTGACAGCAAGAATAGACAAACTGTACTGACTTGTCTATTCTTGCCGTCAGTACGTCTATTCTTCCGTAGACATAGCGTGGTCATGCTACGCGTGCTGGACAAGGTTTGTATGAAAAATGGGTGCGTGTACTTATGTACGAGCGTGAGAAGTTATACTTCTTTGGCATTATTAAAAAAGTATATAAGCACAATTTGAATTGTAAACAACGCCATCTCTGACGTACATGCTGAACTACTTACTTCGGCAGTAAGTAGTTCAGCATGTACGTCAGAGATGGCGTTGTTTACAATTACTCCCGTGAGAATTTTGTGTGACGCTGTGCGCGCGCATGCGCGCATCGTAAAATTTCACTCTCATCATTTTTTCATAACGCGCCTAAAGAAGTATAACTTCAAAAATATATGGAAAATAAAAAATCGAAATGTATGCTGGGACACAATAGTAGAAGTGAAACTTCAACGGACAAGCCGCTTCCGCCTCTCACCACGCGATATATCGTCTACCCCCTCCACGCGGCCGTATCGCTTTTTCGTGACAGAAAAATTCTAATACCCCCGTCTATATAGGGAAATTGAAAAAGTACCCAAACCCAAAACCTTTTAACCTATATTTCGTATCATCACCCTGAACAACATTTGTTCTACGACTTTGATCTGTACTAAATAACGCTGCCAATAACACTTAGTTTTCGTTTAATTGAAGTCTGTGTTTACGTTTACTACGCGTGCGCGCACCCATATGATAGCGAATATGATGTAGTTAGAAGGTAGGCTAATGTACAGGCACAGCTGATTTGCCCAATTTTGTCGGTTATCAAGTGCATGCAAACAAAATTTAGAGCGCGTTTATAGTTTTTGTATTCTGGGTATAAAACTGCAAGACCGGGTTAGGAATACCACCACCCGTTCCATTACAAAAATAACTGACGTCACTCGGAAAGCTGTCATGCTGAAATGGAATTGGGCTGAACACATCTGCCGCATGTCAGACGATCATTGGGCCAAACGTACAACCCAATGGGTTCCTCTACATGGCAAGCGACATCGCGGCAGGCCCAGGCGGAGATGGCGGGATGATCTAGATTCCTTCGAAAAAGACTGGCCCCAATTAGCCCTTAACAGAGAGAGTTGGAAGGTTGGTTGGTTGGTTGGAGTTGGTTTCCCAGCAGTGGGAAAATCCAGGCTGAAATATATTATAGTTTTTGTATGAAAAAAAAAACTGTTTCAAACTTTGAGAAGTCGTAGAACAAATGATGTTGAGTTACCTGATACAAAGTCAGGATTAAGAGGTTTTGGGTATTTTACAATTTCCATGTATGGAAGTTTCACTTAAAAAAAATTGCACACTCTCAACGGTGGGGCGGGCCGCTAGTTTATTAAAATTAAATTTTTTTATTAATGTTTACAACGTAATATTACTTATAGATATTGTGTTAGGCAGTAACTGGGTTATGGAGGTCAGACAAGCTGTCGCTTCATGTAAAATATTAAGGTGGGTACTAACCGGTGTTACGGGCCGTAATGTACCATTCGCAGCGAGCATGTTACATTTGTGCGTGAAACATGCTGGCTTCAAACTCTTTGCTCGCCCGTGCTCCAGATTCATTGCCACTCGTAGTCAACATGTCGAACGACGAAGTTATGTTGGGATCTTTGATTTTACTCAATTGTTGTACATTCCAAATTAAGCAGAAAAAACATTAAACGTTATTGGATATCAAACTTGTTTAAAAACAGAAACGTTTTTTCGAGTTTTCTCTTAGTCCCACTCCAACTTGTTAACAACAAATAATCACTATCACAACTAATAAACTAAAGGCCAGAAGTACCTATAATCGACTCTTGGGCCTCATGCGCTCGTGACGACTCGCTGCGACGTACTGACTGAAGCGCGTAACACTCAAAGGATTCGCCAAATAGCCGACACCGGGGTAGAGCACTCGCAGCGAGCATCGAGCCGCTCGTTACTCGTTACGAGCGCCTTGTTTCCCCGTACTGAGGGCTAATTCACGTAATTTTATGACGCGCCGATGAAGTTGTAGTGCAGTTGCAGTTAAATTCAAGTTTAAGTGATAAACGGTATTCTTGTAATCTTTGAACTGCGCGTAAGTTACGCGTAAACTGCACGTCGATTATACGACAATCAAACTCTACCAAACTTACTTATGGTGGTGTACATGAGAGAAAATATATTACTCACTAAATAATCGAATAGAATCAATTACATTTCAATGAATATGACGTTATTATAATATTAAAATAACACCCCAGTACATATTTTAGTGCTTTTACTTACGTCAAACGAATAGTAGAATACCGATCATGTTGCGTTCCGAACCACGCACCAAAGACGCGCAACAGTAGATTGCCCTTATTGCGCTCGCGTGACGCAAACTTGA
Organism: Charanyca ferruginea; assembly: GCA_947361185.1. Taxonomy (NCBI): domain Eukaryota; kingdom Metazoa; phylum Arthropoda; class Insecta; order Lepidoptera; family Noctuidae; genus Charanyca; species Charanyca ferruginea. The sequence goes on along the minus strand of OX376065.1, from coordinate 18,047,147 downwards.
CGCAAGCGTGTCTGACAGCGGTAGAGAATACGAAAAGCGTTGTTTTGATCGAAACTTAACTGCAACTGCACTGCTACAGCACTTATTTAGTTACGTGAATTAGGCCACTGACTGCACGAACGCTTGCTGTGTCACACGTTACATTACGCCCCGTAACGCCGGTCAGTACCCAGCTTTATATTCAGCTGCATCCGGTTAGACTGGAAGGCGGCCCCAACATAGTTTGGAAAAGGCTATAACCAGTAGATAAACGTAATATTACGTTTATGTTTAACTGTATATGTGATGTTTATACGAATTTAGTTACTCCTACGAATTACATTTGTAGAGCACGTCTTCCAAAAGACTTCAACGAATATTTCGTTGTCTTCGTTGAAATTAAGTCTTGATGCTGGGTTTAGGCTATTCCTAAACGGGGGTTGAATCTGGATAATTAGTCAAATTATTATAAACTAGCTTTTCCCCGCGACTTCGTCCGCGTGAAAGTCGGTTATCGTGGATACAGACGAAGTTGCGGATTAAAAAAAGTTTTTTTCAAAATAAAGGCGGTGCCTTTGAGTTTGTTGTTTTGTATTGCCACCGACTTCCGAAAGTAAAGTAATGTGTGTTCTGTGCTAAAGTTATTTATCACTTTTTAGTTTTTGAAGGCGTTTTCTTTTTTTTTTTACTTTTTCTTTTTCTCTTTTTAGTGTTGCCTTAACATCCAAATCCATTAACAAACGGCGACACACTTAAAAGAGATTGTAAATCCTCCAAAGATTGAAAAAACTAAAACGTCGTCTAAGTAATTTTTTTGGGAATTTGCTGATTTCCTCAAAAAGGGTTAGATGAATTTTTCAAATCCGTCTATATATGACAGAGTTATTCCCGAACATACATTAAAAAAAAATACAAACATTCGAATTGATAACCTCCTCCTTTTTGAAGTCGGTTAAAAATTATAAGTAAGCCTATATCTTTTCTTAGGGTTCAAAATGTATCAATATCGTTTTAGTAGTTTAGCCGTGGAAGCGTAAACAACAAACAAACAAGCAAACTTACTTTCATATTTTATACTATTAGTTTGCCCACTCCCACGTCCGTGATCTGATTGGCTGTTGGTAATTCGTTCAACCAATCAGCAGCACACGCGCTTTTGACAATTTAATCAGTACATACTCACATATTAGTTAAATATTAGTTTCATGTAATTTGCTGCTTAAAAATATTTCTTTTTAGGAACATTGTTTGGTAGGCATTTTGATCTCCAGGCGATTTACTACTTAGAAATTATTAATCTTTAGGCGTTTTGCTTAGTAGACGAATTGAAAGTTAGACACTCTGATCATAAAGGATAGGTTTGAGTCTTTATTTTTGATTCAGTAATAGAAACCGAGCTTCTGAGCGTAAGTGCTCTGATGGCTATATTTCCTAGAAATGTTTAAAATGAAGACACAATCTCTCCTCAGTGACAGTTAGAAATGCCAATTCGAGGCATTCTTAACAGATTGATACTGAATTTAGAATGCGTATGTTATTAGGTATATAGACGAGAATTACCTCTCTGAAGACAAGAGATGTAAGTAACGTAAAGATGGATTTATAAGTTGGAACCATCAACCATTTCACACATCTTGTGAAATGCCCGCAACTTTGTCCACGTGAATTTTCACAAGGATCCCTATTTTTTTACAATGCAATATAGCATTGCATTCAGGGTTAACGTAGCTTCCTATTGGTGAAAGAATTTTTGAAATCGGTTGGGTAGTTTCGGAGATTACCCCCTACATACAAATATAGAAACTTACACACCAATTTTACCCTTTTCTAATATTAGTACAGATAAATAAAATATAGTGATAATGTAACTTCTAATTGGTGAAATAACTTTCAGAATTAGACCACAAGTTCTCTAGATTAGTGCGTTCAAACAAACAAACAAACTCTTCAGCTTTATAATATTTTAAGTATTAAGTAGGTATAAATTTAGTTTTGAGGTTTTATTTATATCAATTGACGATACTATTTGTGCTTGTCGTAAATCAAAATGCTATTGGACAGTAGTGTTTCCTATCCAAAAATCGGTTCGAAGCAAATACTTTTACGTCAGTGCGCTTGCGCTAGGCCTACTGCTATTCTCTAAGTAGTAGTAGTCATCTACTGAAGCAGCGGCGAGTTTCATTTTAGTATTCATTAACATTTGCTTACACAGCGCTAGTGCCACGTGAATTAACTGCTTTTGGTGGAACTTTAAGGTTGAATCCGCAGAAATATATCTTAGTACCTACATATATGTATATTGATGGTTGAATCATTTGACAGTTTTGACAATTCAAAAATGAAAACGATATTATCTTAGCAAAAATAGTCGCTGAGCTCGTGTCAATATCGTGGCTGACACGTAGTCGATTTCGCCGTCGTGCACAGCCACGAATGGTAAGGTTAGAGAATAGTATAGCTGGTTAGACTGAATAACTACACGATTTTAAACGCAACAACTGCACTCACACGACTGTGTGAATAAATCCACTGCTTTGTCCTACGTCATACGCCTATCTAAAAAAAACATTTTTGAGAATATTGAATATGGCGTTCTGTGAGTCAGTGTCTAGGTATCACATAAAATATCTGAAACGCCCACTGCTAGAAAAAGTTACGACTTTTAAATCAAGTTGCTATACACACCAGCGATTTGGCAAACTCGGCTCAGCATTTTAGAAAGTTACGAGTTTTATTATTAAGGGTCACCAAACACATGTAAAATGATTTAATAGTCGAAATTTCTTTTAGAAGTGGGCATAACTTTGGCATTATAATTGAAAATGCCGAACCGCTTCCAGCTATCACTAGCTAGGTTCTAGGAATCACATGAAATATCTACAACGCTCACTTAAAAAATAGTTACGACTTTTAAATAATGGGTTCGCACTACAACATTTAATGCAACGTTGTTAAAAGATGTATCAAGAATGCCGAACCGAATGTGCCAACCCGCTTAAATGTATAGCGAACCTAAGGGGACTTATTTTCTACAGCGTGCTTCATACAAACATAGTCTTGTCATATTTTATAGATTGAGATTGTTTTGATTGATTATTTTCATATTCTGATTATTTGCGAAATAAAATATCTTATCTTATCTTATCTTATCTTATGTAATAAAACTCGATGTAATTTATAGATAGGGTTAGATCTAGGATAGATTTGTTGTTGATCGTGTTCCACAAGTCTAGATTTTAGTGCTCTTATTCTGTCAACCTTTACACGACCACTGCTGGGCATAGGTCTCCCCCCAAGGGGATTTAGCCGTTATCGCCATGCTTGGCCGATGCATTTTGGCGATCGTAGTAGTTTATGGTACTCAGAAGGACGCCGCTGCCCATCCTCTGGTCAATATCCCTCTGTCGCATTCTACGACAACCACGGGTAGAAATGGGATGGTGCTATTTGCGGCCGGCATCACACAGCATACTAATATATAATATATGTTGTATTATTATATATGTGTGAAAATAAAAAACACTGAGAATATAAAATTACTTTAAAATACAATATAACTTACATACCATTTGACCAAATAAAAAATAAACCAAATTTCATTAAATAAAATAATCCGTAACATAATGGAACAATGTAGGTTGGGAGTGGCAATAAATCAAATGTATTTGTCGCGATATCTCCTCTTTTACGTAAGTAGACGTTGCGTAGACGTATCGGACAGTTCAGAACGTGGGCAGTCCATTCATGGCCAGACCTGGAGTCGTGCCAAAAGACTCACCGATTCTTAGGACCTTATCACACTGGTATGACCCCAGTAGGGTGCAAGGGGGCGTTCTTTATCTCAGGCAAAAAAATATACAGAAAAATATTATAAATATTTTTATTAAGTTCTAAGTAAGTTTGAATTAAAACTTAAGGCGAAAACTTGCCATAGGTAAAGCTTAAGATTTGTCAAAACTTCTCGTACTTTCCGAGTGGGGCTGCATAAATGGTAAAGTATTTTTTAGAGATGCACCCTCATAAAAGTTTCTCACACTGGCGATTTTGGAGCAAGTTCACGGGTTTTCGCCACCTGCAAAAGGTGGGGTGGGCTTTCGAACGCGAACGGTATCCACCAGTTTTCTGCGAGTTTGCTCTTGCCTCGCTTCGCACTGGCTCCAAAACCGCCAGAGTGATAATGCCCTTACTATGAGTACTGTTGAGTTGTTAGTAATATTCTAACAGAAAGTCAGTTCAATTTACATTAATTTAACTTGGGCCAAAAAAGGAGGTTAATCATATCAATTGTATTACAGATCTGTAAATTAAATGAGTTTAGCTCTAAAGAAGCCAACCCACACACTCTCAGTACGACAAACAAATTAACTATGCCAAATGTGTAATATTACTACGTATGTGTTAATTGAATGTACTTCCAAAACGAAGGTAAGCTTTTACTTAATATTAATCAGCTTTAAATTTAAATATCAAAACTCATTACAATTATTTCGAGAAATGTTAGACATTTTGACGTGGGTTTCATTTCTGTTGAACTGAACGTTAAATCCATCAGTAAGCCTTACGACAGGTTTCTCTTGTAACATAACCAATACAGTGAAATTTACACATGAATTATCTAATTTATCTAAATTGAGAGAAGAAAGTACATAATTATACTATACCTACATAATTATAACCTACCAACCTATCTACACCTACCTACCTTACCAACCTACCGACCCTTTTCTTTTCGTGATTTTTTTTTACCGTTTAGAGTTTTCCTGGACTTCCACAAATATTGCAAGAGAAAAATTAGCCAAATCGGTCCAGCCGTTCTCGAGTTTTAACGAAACTAACGAACAGCGATTAATTTTTATAATAAGATAAATGACTATGAGGTGAACTGTTGAATAAGGAGTAAATCACCAACAGTACCTCCTTGTACACTTGCAGTTTGTGGGCTAATTACACGCAGAAAAGCTACAGCACCCTCCGCGTGCAATTTAACAATGCGTTCAGTGTTTGGGGCTGCCTCGCTACTGCAGCGCTTCGGGTATGTTCGCATGGGCATGCACGGACTGTTTCCGCTGCGCGTCTCTTGTTCGCAGAGTGCGGGCCAGCTCCAATAGTTCTGAGTACCTATGATAGCGAGTAGCTTGGACTGTCCTTATGTGCGACACTGCTGTGGCAGACAAGTTACATATTGTCCCACGTAAGAGGCTCTTGTAATTTAATATAATGTAACTAATTTGAATTTTAATTGTATTTGTTCGTTTGTATTTATTTATATGTGATTTTTTTTATGTTTTTAATATGGGTCTGAGGACCTGAAATAGATGAATTTTATTTATTTTATTAGTAGCAGTATTTAAGTAAAAGCCATAATGATCCATCGGTCAGGGTTAAGCTACGCTTGCCAGGGTCAGTCTGCGAATGGGTGACTAACCATTTCATACTGAGACTCCTTCGTACCTCAAAAAGCACGTAAAAGTCCCGGCTGTCATATGTAGATCTTTGACAGTAGTCAGAAGTCAGAAAGTCTGACAACCAATCTTACCAAGGGGTTAGGTACCTACTGGTGTTTAACTGGGTTGTGGAGGTCAGATAGGCAGTCGCTCCATGTAAAACACTGGTATTCGGCTGCATCCTGTTGAACCGGGAGCTGACTCCAGCATAGTTGGGAAAAGACGACACGGTTGATGCAGTGGCTGAGCTGACTGCCGCGCAACGTGTTGCGGGTCCGATTCCCGCCCAGGGTAAATATTTTGTGATGAGCACTTGTGTTTGCCTTGTGTCTGGATGTTGTTTATCTAAAAATGTATTTGTGTATGTATATCAGCTGTCTGACACTCATATTACAGGGTCTTCCTAGTTTGGGGTCAGATGGCCTTGTGTGAAATGTCCCCACATATTACATATAAAATTGTCCGTATGGTGTCGGACGTAAAGAACAGCACCATCCTATATCTTCCCGTGGGTGTCGTAAGAGGCGACTAAGGGACGTACAGACAGCGTTATCAACTGCTTACCCCCCACGAATTGAAATTTCTTCGGAAAGCGGGTTAGCAGTTGATGACGCTGCCTGTACCAGAGAATGGGCAGCAGCGTTCTCTGTGCATTTGTAACAACCATACTGCGATCACCAACCCGCCTGCCAAGCGTGGCGATTACGGCAAACCCCTCTCCCCCCTTGGGGGAGGCCTATGTCCAGCAGTGGACGTCTTTCGGCTAAAATGATGACATATAAAAACTAGGCAGATGATGAGTATAATAGACCGTCAGTGTTTCCGTCCGTTTGTAAATAGCCCAACAGTCAGTGCCCGTTTGTAAACAGCCTAACGCCTAGCGTCCAATTACAATAGTGTTCTAAATTACAATCGAAGGGACATAATCGTCATAAGTTACCGTTAGTGTCGGATTTAAGGCGCCTCTCGGTCGGAACACGATACTGTGTCGGTTTACAAGAAATAACTAACCGAAGACTGTAGTTAAAGGCTTTTAAACCTGAAAGATGTGATCGTGGCCGCCTACACTTATATTTTAGAGATATCATTTTAGTTATTTAGTTGGTTCCACGGGTACCACAGATAAGTGAATTTGTCTACTTAATTGGAAGATACAAATGAGTAGTAAACATTAATGACCAATCATGTCAAGACAATTTCTCTCTAAATAAAATACCGGAGAAGTGCGAGACGGACCCGTTCACCGAGGGTTCCGTATCCATACTAATATCATAAATAAGAAAGTAACTCTGTCTGTTACGCTTCCACGATGAAACGGCTGAACCGATATTGATAAAATTTGGTATGAATATAGCTTGAACCCTGTAAAGCCGCATAGGATAAATTTTAATCCGGGACTTTGTCTGCATCCGTGATAACCTACACTCACACGGACCAAATCTAGGACAAAAGCACGTTTTAAATAAAGAATATATTTTTATAATTTATTACAAATGTATAGTTTTCAGTCAGACTGTTCCCTGTATTTATAGTATAAGATGATATTACTTGCTAAATTTCATAGTTCTAGGTCAACGGAAAGTACCCTATAATTTTTGATTCCCTTGAGAGTGTCGAAATGTACCTTTACGTCATAAACGGCCGTGTCTTTTTTTCACGTTAACTTAAAAGTCTGATTTTTACACAGCATCAAGGGACCGTGGACCTAAGAGTATGATTTTAATTCCAACTCGATACTTCTATGCGTTCTCGAGATAAAGAGGCTTGACAGACATACGGACAGACAGACGGACAGACAGACAGACGGACAACAAAGTGATTCTATAAGGGTTCCGCTATTTCCTTTTGAGGTACGAAACCCTAAAAACACTTTATTTTAGCCCTGTAAACCCGAATAATACCCTACCTGTTCAATTAACTGAAAAATTAGATATTTATTTAAAACTAGCTTTTGCCCGTGACTTCGCGTGAATGTTGGTTATCGCGGATGCAGACAAAGATGGCGGATTAAAAAATAGCCTATTTTCTTCCCCAGGGTTTAAGCTATCTTCATGTCTATCAAAATTAGTCCAGTCGTTTTATCGTGAAAACGTAACAGATAGAGTTACTTTCGCATTCATAATATTAAGTATAGAAGTATGGATAGCAAGGATTAGACAAATTGAGTTATCAAATTAATAATAGCCCGGTCAAATTAGTCCAAAAAATAGGGGTATACCCTTGCATAAAATTTAACAACAAGCGGAAAATTGGTACGAATGTTCGGAACACTATTACAAATAAATTGTCAAAAGTCCCCATCGATCCAACGTGTGATTGACATGACATGCAGGCTCTTTTACAAGCAGACACAAAACATAGAGCGCTGCAGCTTTACGTACTTTGTGAAGCAGATTTCAATTTTTCAACACAACACAAACCTTCTTTTTAACTCCCAGTCCCAATTGATAACCCGCCCAAATAACTGCGAGATAAGTTTTTGCCGTAAGTGGGCCAAAGACGAGTGATAATATAAATGAATAAGAAATAAAAGGTTTCTACCAGATAAATATAATATAATAGTACTAAAAAAGTCAACTAATAAAAATAGTTGCAGTAGGTATATATATTGTCGTGGCGCAGTGATTTTTAAAATTAGACATTTAACTCTTACGCGGACTGTACTAACATCGTAGGTACATTGTTGTTTCGAAAAGCAAGGTTCAAACCACCTACTCACATAAATAAATGGATCAGTAAACGTTCCACTTAACGCATAAACTAAGATATCAATCAATCAACTTTCAAAGCTAAGTGGTATCTCACAAAAAATAGATCAGTGAGATGGCTCCGTGATTCCGTGAAACAGAACGTAATGCGGGTAAAACCGTTCTATATCTATGGATCACACTAATTCTTTGATAAAGAATATGCTACAACAATCTGTGTTGTTGATAGTTTTTCAACTTCATTACTAAAGAATAAGGTTTATGTTCAATTGGGAAAATTTTACAGTTTGGTAAGGCTGCTTGGTACTTTAATTGTAATAAAAATCATGAACTTTTTGAATAATTTATTAATTCAGTAACGCAAAGGTGGGCTTGAAACGAGTATGTAGGTGTACAAACACGAGTTTTATACGTTTGATAATATTAGGTACGCAAAGTTCAATTTCAAATTCATTTTTCTCCTAAACTCTTGGAGAGAACGGTTATTGAACTGTATTCTAATATTAATATTTTAATCTCTTGTTAACTTGTTAGACTTCTCATGTAATGCAGGTAGGTAATATAGGTAGGTACCTATAGCTGAATTTCTGGAAATAGGAACAAAGAAAAATTGGTTGTCTGTAAACTCGGTTTACGGACGATAGTTTTACTTGATAACGTCATAAAGAAACATAATGGCTAACCAAATCAACCCGCACAATCAGATAGCATGCATCCACAAGGAAGTAGTTTTGCATCATTTTACGTGAGGAGGCGGCGCCGCCCGCCACTGCTACGGTAGGTACCTACAGCCAGGACTAACTTGCTCGCCAAGGTACCCCTTACCAGAGCTTTCCGTACAGTACGGTCGGTTCGGTTCGGTTTGTGTGCAGATATTTCGACACAAATGTATTTTTGTTATGAAATAAATAACTTGAACTTGAACGTATCTTGGCGCGTCTGAAGCTAGCCGATTAGCTGCGCAGTAGACAATTTCGTTCCCAAAAGTTCCATTGCGCAGCCAAACAGCTAACTTCAGACGCGCCAAGATACGTTGACCGTATTGTACCATCAACGATCTACAAACTCAAATTGATGTGTGTACGTGTAGTCGTAGTGAATTCGTAAGGGTATTGTTATTTATTTTATGCTACAAGCAATAACTAGATTATTATAAAAGTGTCGTAAGTAATTATTATGAAATTAGATACGGGCTATGTTCATGTAAGTAGATAACTTTTAATAGTAGTAGTAGTTATAATGTTATGTTATGCCAAGTTGTGGTGTAATAATGGTGCAATAATTTAATAATGTATTTATTTTTCTAATTGTTGTTATTTTAAGTGTATAGTTTAATTAGTCTAAGGTCTTAACTGTCGCATTAGTGTAAACCCTGTAATTATAGTTTAAGCTGGTATCTACAAATAAATAAATAAATAAATTTTGTGTCCGTGTCTCTTTGATGTATTTGACATGCTCTCCATAAAAAGAAAAGAACTACGTAGGTCAATCCAATAGGTACAAAGGGACTTTTACAACTAGGAGAAGCCTAGTTGCCTAGCACCAATCCTCCCGACCAAATTTCGGTCACGGCGGCCAATCTCAATGGAAATCAGCCAAGTACGCAGAAGATATTATAGTGCACAAGTAGGTATGTACAAACATAGGTGCACTTCCTCTTCCCTCAATTTCATAGACCGGTGGGACGGCAATCCGACACGACCGGAGGGAGATCAAATAGGGTGTGATTCTGTAAGACCTCATTCTATTTCTAAACTTCGAATCTGAATCCGCTGTAAGTTTCTTGATTGGCATTCTAAAAACCCGGTTGATAATTCGAATTTACACAAGCGCCACCCTTGCGAGCGTGTCAGCGAGTTGAACTAAATTGACAGGGAGATTTTGACAGATAAATTATGAGATGACGTAAAAAGTGGCATTCTGTAAGGTAATTTCCCCGTCACTTCGACGCTTCCTTCGCACTCGAACCCGATTCAAAGTGTCAAATATAAAAGATTCAAGGTCATTTTGAACCTTATACGATGTGAGAGTGAATAGAGATGTGAGATGCGAGTTGTTGTTTGAATTTTACAGAATCGACCTCAACACCCGAACAGCGGCAATAGCTTTACGTGCTTTCCGAGGCACAGGGGTGTTACACAGCCAACTACAGCACCCCACGTTCAGCAGTCGCACTTGCGACCACGAGTGCTCCGTGGAAGACAAAATAACATTAATTAATGGGTCCAAAATTGTAAGCATGATTTGGGTTTTAAGTTTTTATCATTCCCGTATAGTTCCCCCAGGGTGAGGTAGAAGTGTTTGGTAGGTATACCCACGTTTCGCCTGTTATCTACTATAAGTCCCGTGTAATAGGGGGCAAGCCTATTGCCACCAACCGGGCTCAAATCCAGTCTCCGGGCAATTCCAATAAAGCAAGCGTAGTGTGGAACTCCCTGTGGCACGATGGCCCGACGATTAGAAGAAGGTGGCTGGCAGCGAATGGATTAAATTCGGATTGCCCAAAACCGGGTTGGTTGGTGATCTCTGGGGATCCTGAAGCCTACGTCCAGCTAAATACGGCAATAGCTAGCTGATATCCTCATCTTGGGGTCGGCTTCCAGTCTGACCGGATGCAGCTGAATACCAGCGTCTAACAGGCAGTCTGCCTTTTTGACCTTCACAACCCAGTTACTGGGTAACACTATACCCCTTGGTAACTCTGGTTGTCAGAATTTTCTGGCTTTGACTACCCTTATCGACTGCCAAAGATCTACGAAAGACAGCCGGGACCAACGGTTTCACGTGTTTTCCGAGGCACCGAGGCACTCGGTATGAAATGGATGGCCACCCATCCACAGACCAACTGCGGCAAGCGTAGCTTAACCTTGACTTGATGATGATGAAATCCTAATGACACTTTGCCCGAACTGAAAATTGAACCCAGGACCTAAAACTCAGCAGTTGCGCTTGCGAACAACTACTGACCAATAAGGTCAAGACTAACTTATTTTAATTTATCATCTTTACAAGTTATGAAAGAATGTTGTTGCGTATTCATTTCGTGTCTATCGCATCGAGAAAGCTTACTGTTCATTACTCAGTATTTTACACAATGGTGACAACTTTCGACTTCACACGTACGACCGACGCGTCAAATGAGAAATAAGACTTGTCATACTTATCCTAACTGATGAAGCCTGTAGATACTTGGGCACACAACGAAAAGCTTAAGAATAATGGTCATCGCTCACTCTTACAGCACCGCTCCGACATGGTGACACGTCAACGGCTCGATTGAAATCGCCTTGAAAGAACTAAATCTAACCTAACCAATAGCTCCAAGTGCCCGCGAGCCGTCATTTTATCGCACACGATTTTAAATACATAACTATTTCGACCGATACCTACAACAAATAATTATTTGCGGACCTAAGGGCTTAAGCACACCGCGTTTTTTAAACGCGCCGCCGCGAGCGCGTTTCTGCAATGAGCTTCATTAATTTGTTAAAATACTTACCTAATAGAGATATAAGTACTATACATACATATGTTTTTTTCAGGAAGGTACCGTTGATCTGCTCTTAGACGAAGTCAAGTAGTAGGTATCTCGGTGGCTGTTAGTGGACCAGGTTTGAACTGGCCGGCCTCGAGGTAAATAGCCATGCATGCATGGTCGTTGGTACTAACAAGTATCCACATAAATATTGTTCTGTCATAGACTTTATAAATTCCGATTTTTTTACAAAACCAGTGACTTTCTTCTGTCTTACCCTTTAATTCGCAATGTTGAATATTCTCAACGTCCCAAAAAAAAAATTTTTTTGACGTAAATACTTCGTTTGTTAATGTTGTTTCTACATTAAATTAGTGGTATAATCTAAACGCAACAAGTGACAGATGACATACGACAGTTTGTGCGCAAAATTTGACATAATTCGACAAAATGGCACCGGGTAATGGAGCTACTCGCGGACGTGCGGTAAGATATTTTAATTAATACCGTTTTTTGACAGATTTGCACTATTAACCAATAGTTATTATGTTCCAATATAACCGCTCTTTGTGTTTTGCTATTTATTGGATACTGAACTGTTTTGCCTAGCAAGTTATAACAACTACTTTCTTGACGTTGAGTATTCTCAACGTTGATCAACTATGAACAAAATAGAGGTGTATATCTATGTTGAGTATATTCAACTCTGCACGACATTTGGTATATTAAATATTTATTTACAAAAGTATTTATTTAAGGTATATCTATATTATTATTACTTTATTTTATTTTTTTATGTTTGTATATTGTTTATTTGTGAATGTGTGTATGTTATTAGTTTGCTTTGGTGTCGGAATGGGATTTGCAAGCTTTTGTTATTTGCTTTTCTTAGATGAAGCCACGATGGGAGCGTACCAAGCGCATCATGGCAATGGTGCCACCAGTACGTGCTCCTTCGGACAGTAGCAATACATCAGAAGATGAAGATCTGATTCCGAAGCCCCAAAACATAGGTGCGGTGAATGAAGAATCCGATTATAGTTCAGAGCCGAGGTCAGTAGATTCCTCTTTGGAAAGATTGAATATATTAGACGACAACGATGAGATAACTACTTCACCAGATTCACCAATACTCCCGTATGAAGAAGACACAGTTCCTTTGACCCCTCTAATAAATCAGATGTTTCCGTCAGGTGGCAGTACAGATCTACCAATTTTAAATTCACCGTTTATATCTTCTCCATTAGAACCAAATACCCGTTCCAAGAGAAAAGCAGCTAATAAGCCTGTTATTGCGTCGAAAAGGGTAAAAAAATATGTGAGAAAACCACTTGATTTTAAATGGAAGACATGTAAATTTCAACACGTTGCAACTATAGAAGAATTAATTTCACCACACCAACAGTTTCTAAATCCCCCTTGATTACTTTTTTTCATTTTTTTCTGAAGATATTATTGATCTTATAATAGAAAAAACAAATTTATACTCCGTTCAGTGTGGCCTTTCAAAATGCATAAATATGACAAGAGATGACGTCTGTGACTTTTTGGCTATTACGATCCTAATGGGGGTAGTCCCAATGCCATCATACAGGGACTATTGGAGTAGAAGTCTAAGGTATGCTCCTATAGCAGATATTATGCCTCTGAAGAAGTATGAGCAAATCAGGAAGTACCTCCATTTTGCCGATAATAATAACACCAATGACGACCGTTATTTTAAGATCCGTCCACTTATTATGAAAATTAGACGCAATTGTTTATCCATGGAAGAAGAAGGGCGATATAGCATCGACGAGATGATGGTGCCTTACAAAGGAACTCGTGCTGGAAGCCGAAGACAATACCTTCCCAAGAAACCAAAAAAATGGGGGTTTAAGATTTTTGTTAGAGCCGGAGTTTCTGGATTGGTGTACGATTTCCTACCCTACGGAGGAGAAGATACGTTTAGGGGAATATCGTTCACCAATCTAGAAAACAGCCTTGGTTTAGGGGCTAAAGTTGTCCTAGCTCTTGCGAAGACAATTAAGAAAAGACCGTCAATTTTGTACTTCGACAACTTTTTTACCTCAATAGAGTTAATCCATTTCTTGCGCGAAGAATACGGGATATTCAGTTTAGGGACCATCAAAAATAACAGGCTGAGAGGATGTGCAGACAAGTTGCCCACCGATAAACAATTATCGAAGAAAGGTCGTGGCGCAAGCAAACAAGCGGTTTGCAATACTAATAAAATTGCTGTTGTCAAATGGCAAGACAATAAATGCGTCACTCTAGCCAGTTCATTTGTGGACTCTTATCCTATTGAAAAAATAAAGCGGTACTGTAAGGAATCGAAGTCCAAGGTAGAAGTCGACTGTCCCCAAATTATTAAACAATATAACATGCATATGGGAGGTGTCGATTTAGCAGACATGTTAATTGCGATATACCGCAGCACTTTCAAGACTAAAAGATGGTATACGGCTATTTTCTCACAAGCCTTAGATATTTGTGTAAATAATGCCTGGTTACTGTATAAGAGGGATCTAAAGCAATCGGGAAATAAGTGCATGCCATTGAAGACATTCCGAATTAACATATTTACCGAATTGTTGAAAAAAAATAGAGTCAGCAAGGAAAAAATAAGCAATATTAATACTCCTCAAGATGTCATAAAAACGCCTGCAACACCTCGCCCTCCCGATGCAATACGATTTGATAATACCGGGCATTTACCCGTTTTTGTACCCTATGGTAGGTGTAAATATTGTAAAAATGGATACACTAACATTAATTGTACCAAATGCTCAATGAGGCTGTGTTTAGTAAGTAAGAGGAATTGTTTTTATAATTTTCATGTTGCACAATAAAGACATTTGTTTTTTTTTTGTTTGGTTTTATTACAAAAGTACATTATTCGTTAATGGATGTTGTTGAAAATACTCAACTACTATTTCTACATATTGATTCCTGAGTGTATCGTAATGTTGAGAATACTCAACGTATAGTTTCTCAAAAACTGATAAATAATATTTTTTTATATTATTTTTTTGGACATATTTGAGTCATACACAACATATATTAATCATAAAATTTATATATTTTCACCCAAAACTATGTTGCGCGTTAAAGGGTTAAAGAGGATTATTTTAAAAGAGGAAAAAAATATGTGGGCACTCATTGATTTCATCCATATTTCATCACTTCTTTACTGATGAAATAATAATATGACGGTGATGCGGAAGCGCTGCGCATCCTTGGTCCCCAGGGTCCGGGGCAGCGCCAACAGCATCATGTGTATGATACCGAGTAGGCTTGATTGTGTGTTTATGAATCACTGCTGCAGGGTTTCGGCTGGGCCTGTCACCTTGCGGCAGCGATGTCATAAATTGCTTCTTATCGTGTGTTTTGTTTAAGTGTTACTAACGTAGTTTGTAAGTAGGTATACTTATTGTTACTAACACTATGAGTTTTGTTACTCGAAATAAATGATTATTATTATTATTATTATTTACTGACGTAGGTACCCCAGTGTTGTTTGTAAGTGAGTATCTACCTACTGTAATTTTGTACATAAACGTCTACAATTATGTCACTTTTCATACATACAAGTCATATTTAAAGTCACATTCTTTTTCATGAGGGAAGGCAGTTGGTAATAATTAAAATACAGTTAAATACCTACCACAGCACTCCTTGGATGCGATTGTGTTCAATAAAATATTCCTTTAACAAGGAGTACGTGTAACGCCATCTATCCATAGAATTGTGTATGGAACTAAAAAGTGACACCTACCGTGTGAGTAATACACCGCTTGCTGGTCTGGTTTACGTGATGAAAAATTAAGCAAGCAGTCTGCACGTTTTTGAATCACAAACATGTAACATGATTGTGCACATTTGCTTTCTTTCTCAGTCGCATTTCTGCAATTTTATTTTTTCGCTCTAAATTACATAGACAGGAAATAATGGACAAAAGCCTGAGAGTCAGAGTACACACAAAAAGTACACAGGCCAGGCTGATGAATAGTTTCAAGTTTGTTTGACTTTGACAACTTTGACATTTCTTTCTAATTTCATAGTCATCGTCGGCTTCGTTTGCTGTGAATATTTCTTTTTGTGAGATTTACATTCAAAAGTTAATTTCAACATGGTAAGTAGTTTCTAATGCACTTCTTGTACCTTCAGAAGCAATAACTAAGTTAATATTGGTCTATTTGTACCCTAAAGATTTCGATTATGCTCCGTCATTGCCGCTATTAAAAGCGCTATAATGGCACTATTACAGTATTACTGAGATTTTTTAATAACAATTCTTCTCTTAAAGTTCCCTCTCAGTCTGATTTACGATATAAAATATGAAAATAGAAACTATTTTATCAATAAATCGTTAGTTTTGATATCATAACCTATTTAAAAATAGCCCGTGTAGTTTTAGCATAGATCGTCTGGCATTCTTTGTTGTGATCATGTAAGCAGTCCGATCTAACCTCCTGTCAGCCTGTGTACTTTATACCAACTCCTTTTTACAGTTTAGAAACCAGTATGACAGTGATGTTACTGTATGGAGCCCACAGGGCCGTCTCCACCAAGTGGAGTATGCCATGGAAGCTGTAAAACTTGGATCGGCTACCGTAGGCTTAAAAAGCAAACAATTTGCTGTCCTTATTGCTCTGAAGAGGGCAGTTAGTGAATTGTCTGCTTACCAGAAGAAAATTATACCAATTGATGAGCATATTGGTATTTCTATCTCTGGGTTGACTGCTGATGCTAGAATGCTGAGGTAAACATGTTTTTGTGTCTTGAAAATTCAAATTCCATTCCTCTCCACCAAATTTTCTGTACAAACAGTTGAAATTTGTATGAAAAGCAGTAGGGAGGCATTCATTTTAGGCTTGATACCAATACCTACCTATACTTATTTGTAATGACTAAATAGGTTAAATTATAGTACTCTAAAATGAATACAACGAAACATCTATACTAATATTATAAAGCTGAAGAGTTTGTTTGTTTGTTTGGTTGAACACGCTAATCTCAAGATTGACTGGTTCAAATTGAACAAATATTTTTGTGTTGGATAGTCCATTTATCGAGGAAGGCTATAGGCCCATGCGAAGCTGAGCTGGGTCGCTAGTTTTAAAATATAATTGTTTTGCTTTTGCCATCATTAAAGCACTTCGAACCTATGTAGTTGTCTTTAAATATTTGCACATTACATATTATGGCTGTTCAAATACGTACCTAAAGATATTTCTTTAGATGCATACTTGGGCACATTTACTCTGGTGACCATACAATGATCCTAATATTTGTTTTTTTTATACTCTCAGCCGTTACATGCGTACTGAATGCCTGAACCATCAGTACGCTCATGACGCCCCAATGCCAGTTGGTAGGCTGATTGGCCTGGTTGGCAACAAGATGCAGATTTGTACGCAGAGATACGACAAGAGACCGCTTGGAGTTGGACTGCTGGTTGCTGGTTATGATGTAAGTACCAAAACTTTAACAGCGGAATTGCTCTCATGGTTGCAAGTGTAACTGCTGGTCATAGGGTCCTGACTCCTGGGTATTTGCATTACAAATTTCTTAGTATAAGCCTGGACTTTGGATGTTAGTGGAGACAACCCCGTGGCTCAGAAAACAAGTAAAACTCCTGTGCCCGATACGTTCTCAGTTGTGTCAGTTTGCCTTCCCATTGATCGAATAAACAGGGAGTGCACCTGTGTTTGCCCACGCTCTTGAGCTATTTATTTGTGACTAAAGTTTGGTTGGTTAGGTGCTCCCTGCTTAGGTGACCTAATCTATAGTTTGAGACCAATGTTTTGTATTATGGAAAGTATTTGCATGACAGGTCACTAAGTAAAGGCATTTGGTAGAAAACCATGCAGCATAGCCCTTCCCGCATGGCCTGAATCGTGGGTATTATGCAATGAAGTGATGAGGTGACAGCTTTCGGACTGCCTTCTGGACATATACCGTTAAATAGCATTGCCTTTTTAATGAGAAAATGTGAGTGGCCAGCCTGCAGAATGTGATGAGGATCTGATTCATATGTTATAGCAGTGTGTCAGTATTTTGGCTGCTCCTTTGTCTGGGGGCAGTAACAATGAAGAAAATAAATAATAATAAATCAGTCAGCAGTATTATTTTATTTGAACAGCACAGATCAATTAAAAAACCCTTTTATCATTACAGGACCAAGGCCCTCACATCTATCAGACGTGCCCCTCGGCCAACTTCTTCGATTGCCGTGCAATGGCTATTGGGGCTCGTTCCCAATCAGCCCGTACTTACCTTGAGAAGCACCTTACTACGTTCATGGATTGTGATCTGCAAGACTTAGTGGCGCATGGCTTACGTGCCTTGAGAGATACCCTGCCGAATGAAGTGGATCTGAACACTAAGGTTCGTTTTATTATGAATGTTACATTCATTCTTTAAGAATGTTACAAATGATTTTTTATGAATGTGATGTTTGTTCATTATGAACATTATGTTCGTTCTTTATGAAGCTATGGTAAGACTTCTAAGCTACTCCATTTCGACGTCTGGATTTTACGATTATTATATTTTGGATTACTATCAACATGAAACATTTAGAAACAATTTTGGTCCATCCATATATTACCTAGAAGCTGTGGTTTACATATGAAGGAGATCCACTTGTCCTGGACCAGTTCAGTTATAGAAACAAACTGAGATAATAACATAGGTACTGGCTACAAAATTGCGGTTGACATAACAGCATCGAAAATGCCAGCCACTGCTTGGAATCGGCAAAGACGAAACAATATTTTATTTTTTATTATTTACGTTAAACTTGTTACAGAACGTATCAATAGCAATTGTGGGTCCAAAGACTCCTCTTCGCTTAGCTGACGAGGAGGAGTTGGTTCGCTTCCTGACTCTGGTGGAAGGCGAGGAGAGGAGGGGAGGAACTGCCAGTGCCACGGGAGACGCGGGCGCATCCTCCGATCGCGACCGAGATGCGCCGGGGGACGAGCCACAGCCTGCCGTAAGTCATTTTATTTATTTACTATACTCCGTTCACAATAAGATTAGACATATACACAAACCTTTTTTACAGTCCGTTCAACCGATTTTGACTTATATTGCGTTGGTGGTATGACAAATGGCAGCTGCAAAAAACAGTTGTTATTGTAACCAGTTTTTTGCCTCTAATGTCATCCTTAAGAGCGCCCATCCCCATCGAACGAACTTCGACGCGGGCGTGATTGAAAAAATGTTTGTTTCAACCAACGTAAAGCTTGAAAACAAACGAGTGAGTGAGAACGCGATAACATCCCAGGAAAATTTACGCGCGGAAATTTCACAAAACTTGTTCCAGGCCATACGTGTTTTTGAAAAAGCCTTACTAGTTTTTAGTAAAAATGTTTGTAATTTAGAATCTCCATTACATATGCAAGGTTTCTATGAAGCTGTTTCTTTAATTTTTCAATGTATGAGTGCATTATGACCGGCCAAAGTTCAGATAAAATTGTGCAAAAAAGCTGATTTTCGGACGTGTTTACTAAAATTATTTCTCAAAAAAGTTTATTTTTGGCTTCATACAAACCTAGATTTAAATCACAAGATACCTGTGTGTTAAAAATATTTGGAAAATAATTTGTTATAACGCCGTAATCGCGTACGAGCGTTTGTATGGAAAATATGACGGGTTGGGCGCTCTTAAGCCAACGGAATAGAAGTCAAAATCGGTTGAAGGGACTGTAAAAAAGGTTTGTGTAAATGTCTAATCTGGAGTGACGTGACGCGAGAGCTCACTGATACGTCAGCTTGTGATTACTGTCACCCCTCCCGCACCGCGTAGCTACCTTAGGAATAGTCTTAGTTAACGGTTGGGCTTTAGAACAATATTAAGACCGAGCAAAACACGACGATAAGAATCATCGTTTATTATTATTAAATGTTGTTATAGAGGCCATAGTGAAAACAGCCCTGGGACTGATAGAGAGACAGATGGCGTAGTCTTAAAATATGCAATCTATTAATGTAATATTAAAAAACTGTTTACGCCGAGACGGACATGGACAACAGACATGGTCTTCACATCTTCGCAATTTTTTTTTCTGGACCATTGTTGTCTTGGGCCATTGTTGTCTTGAGCTCAAAGTACCATTTCTTTGACGTAAACCAGTTTAAAATAAAAATCGAACTATGACAGTGAGGGAAGAGGAAGTGCACTTGTGTGCTCATCTTCTGCATAGTTGGCTGGTCTTCATTGAGATTAATTTGATTAGAAGAAGAATTATTATTATGTCTTTTACACCCCATATATCTGACGAATCTCATTGCTTATCTCTTCATTGTATGTACATACAGCATCTGTACGATTCGTTCACTTGTAGAATTGTTATTGTTGAGGTTGAAGCGCGTAGAGAAAAGATCACTTAGTTCCCGATTGGTTTATTCGTGTTTCCTGGCAAAACTGTTGACGACTCCTTTCTCTAATGTTAGTCACCGCGTAGCAGTAATCGCACTTGTTATTTATTGTTAAGCATTAATATTTATACTACTAAAATGGCGCACGTATGGTGCGAGGCACCGCGTCAGCAAAACTTGTATAGTTTAAGACTGTACAGCATCAGTCGAAACTTTCAGCAAGTTTCTTAGCAATATTCTTCATTTTCCAGGTGGCAATGGACACGGAGTAAACGACGAACGTCTTCAGTGTGTCGGAGAGGCTGACATAGCCATGGGTGGTGGGACTATCAACTGTTTTCCACGTTGCCATGGCAACATCAGTTTCCTCGTAGCTAAAGACACTGTATCACAGCGTCTCCCTTCCCGTTGCTTACTGAAAGGTCTGCCTTGGCCAGTGTTTGGGCTTACGTCCAGTTTTGGTGCATGTTGCTAAACGTAGCTATGATTCAATGCTGGGTTTTTCGGGTATCAGGTCAAAAAGGTATCTTATCTACGCCACATTATTTCCTCGATCTATTACCAAAATTACAGCCATACTGCTAAAAGAAATGAATCCTAAACTGAATCGAACTTGTTTCGTAATTTTTACATATTTCTAAGAACTCTTTATTGATAAAATTAAGTCTTTTTGTTTCGATTGTCGCAGCTTTAGTGGCATTTTTAATGTTTTCTAAAGTGCAAGTGTAAGGATATTTGGACACTTGTAGTTCTCTAACAAAATAAATGAGGATTCACTTACGCCATCCACTCGAAAAGAAGAGGACGGATAACATAGCCAAACAATAGGTAAACATGCTCTCAAAGTACAATTAAGCCATTACATGCGGCAACAGTTATTGTATTTTCAATTCTATTTTGATTTTAATAAAGCCCTTTATACAAAATCGACAGCTTGAGATTAGTTTTTGTATTACGATTCAATACTAAAGTAAAATAATAGAAAGTAATAATAAATTATTTCTAGCAACAAACATCTTTATGTGGTTTCCTAAACACTGGCCAAGGCATAAGACATGACACAGTCGCATTTTATAATTATTTTTTTCAATTTATATATAATAAAATCTTTCTTTACTGTATATGTTTGGTTTCTGTTAATATTCTGAATCTACCTATCACCCTTGAGGACTGTCTGGGGTGGGAGGGATACTCTAAAATCTATAGAAAAACCAGGGGCGTAGCTACCGCCGCGCCGTGTCAATGATACGGGGCCCCCGGGCAACACGGCCCCAACGTGTGTAAGCATAATTTTCATAAAATGTTACCGACCAGTGGGCTTATTCACATAATTTTATGACGCGCCGATGAAGTTGTATGTAGTGCAGTTGCAGTTAAGTTCAAGTTTGAGTGATAAACAGTATTCTTGTAATCTTTGAACTGCGCGTGTACTGCACGTAAACTTTTTTTTTTCGGAATGGCGTCTCTCTGGTCAACCTAGGAGGTTGTCGGCTGCTTAACCAGACTTTCCTGTGGTGCCTTAAAAGTTATTATTTTCCAGTATATTGCTCCAGTCAGTTATAATTTGGGTCGGAGGGGGCTGGCTAAGGTCAGAGGGACCTGAGAGGGGAGCTAGTTCTAATATCACTGGACGATGGTCGGAATTAAGCTCGTGTAGCGTCTCTATAGATTGCAAACGGAAGTTCACATTGAGCAGCGCTATATCGAGAATGTCGGGAAGATGGTTTGGATCGTGAGGGAAATGAGTGGGAATCATCGGGGCGATGACGTCGAAGTTCAGTTGGGAACAGAGGTTAAACACGATCCTACCTCTGGAAGAGGTCACTATTCCAGGAGGGATGTTTGGCATTGACATCGCCCGCCAGTAAGACGGAGTCACCCAGGCCAAGAAGAGCAGAGAGGTCATCCTTGAGGAGGACAGGATCATCCTCCGATGGTGAGGATATGATATGATAGTTAACGGCTGATGACCGGGCATGCCGAGCCGACAGATAGAGACCTCGAGGCGAGAGGGGAGGAGGGTCCATAGGAATGCAGTAGGTACAGAGCCTTTCTATAGTAGGTACCTATATCAGTAGGTAGGCAGGGTACCGCCCCTGTGACAACGAGACCTGTCGAACTATACGGTAGTGGGCAATATTCGAGTCACGATGATGGGGCTTGAGAAAGGTCTCCTGTATGAGGAGGATATCAAGTTGATGGTCACGGAGGAAAGTGGCGATCTCATCACGTTGGTTAATAGGTAATGCCATTGGCGTTAAAGAAGCCTAACTTAAAGGATTGCGGTTTGGTAGTACACGGCCTTTCCTTATCCATTGGATTAGTTAGGGTAAAGTTTATCTAGGACTTGCGTAATCTCCGGATACGCTTTGAACACTTTAAGAATGTCGCTAATAATTGACTTTGCACGCGAGAATATCCCTAGCCATAGCTTCAGCAGCGGAGTTGCGGTAAATTTGGTAGGCGAGGTTTGATGACTTCGCCTACCCTTTCGGTAGGGAGAGATACAGGTACGCGGGATGCTGAGGGCGCGGTTGGAGCGGCGGGGGCGGCCTTAGGAGGGGGGGGGGGGGGCGCAGTCGCGGAGGCTAGGTTCGGCGCGGGAACTGGCGAATCCATCAGCGCTGGCATGGGCAGAGATTGGGAGGGCCGCAATGCAGGGAACGCTCTCGAACGTTAAGCGCTGCACGTCAACTGTACGACAACCAAACTCTACCAAACTTACTTATGGTGTAGCCACATGAGAGAAAAAATATTACTCACTAAATAATCGAATAGAATCGATTACATTTCAATGAATATTATGATAGAATATTAAAACAATACCCCAGTACAGATTTTAGTGATTTTTTAAGTCATTTTGATACGTCAAACGAATAGAAAAATACCGATCATGTTGCGTTCCGAAGCACGCGCACCACCCAGGCAGCACACAAGTCATTTAACTGGCCAACAATTTAACCTTATACAGGGTTAAGCTTAATTAAGCTGTGTGTACTACGAAGTTCTGTATTAATTATTTTTTTTTCTATAATAATTCTTTTACCTGAGTTAGTTTTGTAATTTGCCGATTTTATTTCTTAAAACTGAATAATCATCATAAAAAGACCTGTTACTCAAGAGTTTGTGTAACCTTTTGTATAACATTGGTTTAAAATTCCATTATCAAGCATGATACCGGGTAATTTATATTCTGTTCTCTTTTAGTTGTATTAAACACCTTATCTTGACAGTTATTCAGCTGCTGTATAAAATAGGCGTTGTTTCTGTTATGAAGCATATAGTCACTTAACAGAAATTAAGATAGCTGTTATAACTGCTTTATGCCGCTTTAAGTACGAAATTATCGTAATGTGCAGCTAACTGTGCTAAAAGCAATAGTAACAGATTCTTATGCAGAAGTTTGCTGAGTATTCACGAAAAATAGTCATTTTTTTAAACAAGAAGATACTATTCTTTAACGTTAGTCAGTATTTAAGCGGCTATATAAAGCTGCACTTTGTGGTTGTGTGAAAATGCCGCCTTACAAAAAAAAATGAATACGAATGTGTGTGATTATAGAACAGTTATCGAAAATATGTTGAGTGCAGACCACTTTTAACCAGAGAACAACTTAATAAGTGGACACATAAGGCCTGTTAAGCAGACATAAGACGATAAGCCGCTGTGCAATCAGATTTTATTCAGAATGAGCGTAGCCATATCGAATAACATAACCTATTATAATGATAAGGAATTTTATACTCAAATACTCAATTTTAATATCGAAATCGGTATAATATTCTTATAAAAGTATTACAAGGTTATTTTTGAACCCTTAGACTGCATATAACATAAAAAATATTTCACACGTAAAAACAAACCAATAGACGAAATGTTGTTTATTTCTCCAAAAGCCGGCTTATCAGGTGGCGCGTGAAAATTTTATACGAAATGTACTTATATATAAATACACAGTAAAGTTGCATGCGCACCTACAATTTCCTTTTTTAGCATAAATAAGGGTAAAATTTAATTACGATAGGTAATATAATTTGGCCATGTTATATTTCAATGTCGCATTCACCATCCAAAGACGTACCGCGGTGTTCGGATTTGACAATTTCAATTTAATTTGATTAACTTCTTGATAAAATATACTGAAGTAAGCTAAACGCGGTGTATCATCTGAATATCTGAGCTTTGAAGGACTTAACCATAAAGTTCACTCATCATTCATTCATCATCTGGCTAACAGAGCTGTAATACTTGTACAAAAGAACAAAATGCTGTTATGTAGAAGATACTCAGCTTGTCGTACAATTATTCAAAACTTATTCATCTGTTACGTTGCTATTACACAGCTATTAGCAGTATAATTTTGTGCCCAAATTGCTTGAATAACGTCTGAGTAAGCGCTTGATCAGCTAATTACGGTAGTCTTATTCAGCAATTATTTTATATGACTGCTGTTAAACAAAACTTACTCAAAAGGTTTGTGCTGCCTGGGCAAAGACGTGCAACAGTAGAATGACGTTATTGCGCTCGCGTGACGCGAACATGACGCGAACGTGTCTGACAGAGGTATGAGAATACGAAAAGCGTTGTTTTGATCAAAACATAACTGCAACAGCACTTCTTTAGTTATGTGAATTAGCCCACACGTCACTCAAAACTTCGGCCGTACCTACGCTACGAGCATTCATTGTAAGTAAGAAATAAATAAGTATTATGAAAATATTGGAATACTTATTTATTTCATACAAAAAGACTCCCTCCATTTGGGTTTCGCCGTAGTCAGGTAAAAGGACTTCTCGAATAATGTACCTATCTAAATACAGGACTCTTCTAAGTATAGAGGGTAATAGATAAAGGAGAACTATCTCTGTGAATCAAAAAGTGTCCGTTAAAATGTGTTAACATGAACGTAAAAACTTTTTTTTTATTAAACGTTACCTCACACTAGGAATTTCTCCTGTACCGTGGGCGCGTTTACAAACATAGTAAACACACATACACAAACAGCCAGACCCGGAACAACTATCTGTAGGCCATACAAATATTTGTTCCGTGCGGGAATCGAACCCGCGACACGCAGTAGCAGTCAATCGCGCAACCACTGCGCCAAACGTGCCCTAGGTACCAAGCAAAGAGAATAGCTAACTTACCTACTCTATGGAATTACCTACGTATAGTCTGTCGTGTAGTCATGACCGTGTCGTGCTGGGCACAATTTGGTTTGTCATCTATAAATGACTGTAGCGGTCAAAACGTTAAATTAAGGGTGGCGCTACAATCGCGACCGGGTAAAAATTTTCTGACTGGGTATACTTCAATCCGCCAACAACTGCTACAATACGGTCAACGTAACTTGGCGCGTCTGAAGTTAGCTGTTTGGCTGCGCAATGGAACTTTTAGGAACGAAATTGTCTACTGCGCAGCTAATCGGCTAACTTCAAACGCGCCAAGTTACGTTGACCGTACTGTACATTCATTCCGTAACTACCCTGCGCCTACGCTAGCGTCAGTTTTGCGGGATTTTAACTGGATTGGAACTGTTTAAAGCTGGACACTTCTGCGACTTTCCCCCTATATGAGATAGTTCTCCTTACCTCTACCCTCCATACTTCTAAAGCAGGGTTTCTTAAACTTTTTGGAGTCACGAACCACTTACAATTTTAATAATTCCACGGGCCCCTGTCAAATATTGTTTTAGTAATGTAATAAAGAAACTAATACATCATCTATGTATTTTTTTAACCGACTTCAAAAAGGAGGAGGTTATCAATTCGGATGTTAATATATTTTTTATTTTATGTATGTTCGGGCATAACTCTGCCATAATTATATAGACGGATTTGCAAAATTCTTTTTTATTCGAAAGGGGTCTATTCCGAAATGGTCCCATATAAATGTTATCAAAATTGATACAGTCCTTTTTGAGAAAATCAACAAAATCCCAAAAAAAAATACATAGATGACGTTATAGTTTCTTCAATCTTTGGAGGACTTACAATCTCTGTTTTTAGTGTATCGGCGTTTCTTAATGGATTTGAAAGTTGCTAGAAAGCGGAAAATAAAAAGGTTTTTCAAAAAGAAAGAAACCGCCTTCAAAAACTAAAAAGTGATAAATAACTTTAGACCAGAACACACATTACCTAGGTACTTACTTTAGTTTCGGAAGTCGGTGGCAATACAAAACAACAAACACAACAAAGCCACCGCCACCGACTTCCGAAACTAAACTAATGTGTGTTCTGTGCTACAGTTATTTATCACTTTTTAGTTCTTGAAGGCGGTTTCCTTTTTTTTGAAAAAACTTTTTATTTTCTTGCACAATTATGATTTTTTCCTTACAATAAATATATAAACACAACAAAAAAAAAAAGAATTAGAGAAATTGGTCCAGCCGTTCACGCGTGATGGCGTGACCAAGGGAAATAGGGATTCATTTTATATTTTTTTCATATAGATAGGTATACAGATAGATTTACATATACGTAGCTTCTTATTCGCTAATAAGAAGCTACGTTATAAATCCTAAACAAACAACCACTAACAACAACAACAAACAACAACAACAACACAACAACAATAACAACAACACAACAATTTTCTAAATCGGACCAGTAGATCCGGAGATTAGCGCGTTCAATCAAACATACTCCATTACCTTGTAATCTTCTAATCTAAAATATGAAAAACGTGTTCGTGTTTGCGAAGTCCTCCGAAACGGCTTGACCGATTTTTACAAGCTTTTTCTGTCCCGTTGTCTGTAATGAAATATTGCAAGTTAAAGACACACTTCCCGGTTTCTAAATTGAAATGTGCACGAATATGCAATTTAATGATGACTTGGAGCTGATCTGATGCTGGAGCTGGAAGGTGGCCATAGAAACTCTGTATGAAACGACGCAACTCCATAGAGTTAGGACACGGTTGATTTGTCTTGACGAGTACCTACTTTGTCTTTAGATGGTTCCTATCCAGTAGGGCTTGATGATGGAGCTGCAAAGTGGCCATAGAAAGTCCGTAATAAAACAACACAATCCCAACGAGTTTCATTCGTCTTGATAGGTACTTTGGCCCTAGACAATCTATATATATAAAAGCGAAAGGTAATTCACTCACTCATCACGAAATATCGAAAACCTCTTGACATATTAAAATGAAATTTGGCAGGGAGGTAGTACATAGTTAGTAAACGTCCGCTAAGAACGGATGTTGCGACAGGGCCGGATTAAGGAGGTCTAATGGGTCTCGGCAGTTTGTATGAAAGTCCTTCATTTTTAGCGCTACAAACTTGAAATTCGGCAGAGAGGTAGGTAATAAGTAGTAATCGTCTGCTGGGAACGAATTTTGCGACAGGGCCGGATTAAGGAGGTCTAATGGCTCTTGCAAGTTTGCATGCAAGTCCTTCATTTTTTGCGCTACGAACTTGAAATTCGGCAGAGAGGTAGTTAATGAGTAGTAGACGTCTGCTAAGAACAGATTTTGCGACAGGGCCGGATCTTAATCCGACCATTAGACTTCCTTAGAAGTCTAATGGTTCTCGTCACTTCGTATTAAAGTCCTTGATTTTTTTGTGATACAAACTTGCAATTTGCTAGGAAGGTAATTTATACTTAATAGACGTTCGCTAAGAACAGACTTGGGACAGAGCCGTATTAAGGAGGTCTCATTAGACCTCCTTAATACGGCTGAAGGACTTTATTCCTTCATTGTTGTGCTATAGACTTGATATTTAGCAGGGAGATAGTTAATATTTAGTACACGTCGCTAATAACGGATTTTGCGACAGGGTCGGATTAAGGAGGTGTAATGGCTCTTGCAAGTTGTATGAAAGTCTTTCATTTTTTGTGCTACAAACTTGAAATTTGGCAGGGAGGTAGTTAGTAGACGTCCGTTACGAATGGATTTTGCGACAGGGCCGGATTAAGTTTGTATGAAAGTTTTGATTTATTTTTGACTACCGACCTGAAATTTAGCAAGTCTAGAGTTTATGAGTAGAAGACATTCACTAAGAAAGAATTTTGTGACAACCTAGATTTAGGGCTCTAGCAAGTTTATACAGGGCAATTGAAAAAATACCCTAAACCTCTTAATCTTGACTTCGTATTATAACCCTGAGCAACATTTGTTCTACGATTTTGATGTCAACTAAATAACGTAGCCAAAAACAATTTGTTTTCGTTTATTTGAATTCTGTAAAATTTACGTATACTACGCGCGCGTCCTTATAATACTAGCGAACATGATGTAGGTAGTAGGTAGGGCTATGGCGTGTCAGAAAAATATTATACGGCTCCGTCAGAAAAAATATATGCAAAATTTTGAGTGTGTTTATATTTTTTGTATGGAAAAAAAATGTGTCGAATTTTGAAAAGTCGCAGAACAAATGATGTTCAGAGTGATGATATGAAGTCAGGATTAAGAAGTTTTGGGTATTTTTTCAATTTCCACGCGGGCGACTGCAACAGCTAGTAGGTAATAGTCCTATGCAACCCCATCAGATTTGGGAAAATAAGTTCGTTCCATTTAGAACATGAATTCAATTTGATTAGATGGATGCCCCTATGCCAAGGGTAGCACGTGGCGAGGGCTGAATGGCTTTGTGCCTCAAGGGCTGCGACAAATTCGTCAATATATTGAACGCTTTATGAGTGAGAGAGATGACTAGGGTAGGCTGGTACCTTTAGGAGTACTCACAACTTAAGGTTTGAGACAGTGTAGAAACAAAAATAATCGTTTCTACTAATCGCAAATGGTTTACTTTAATTATAAATCTAGTTTGGAACAACATATAATCGTAATCAGGTACAGAAATAATTCACTCTTCAGTAATCAAACAAAAACAACAGAAAGGCATTTGCGTACCTACTCTTGTACAATGCTAAGTATAAGAGTACGCGGATGGGTCGACAAGAGTATGCAGGGCTTATTTGCCCCATATGTCGCAAATATTATTTCCTAGTAGGTATTATTGTAATCAGTACATTCTTCATGCCATCATGCTGGACACCTCGAGCATACTATCTGATCTTTATTTATTGGTTCCTTGAATAGGCACTTCTTCGCATCTTGGACACTTCGAAATTTTCATTTGCGGCGTATTTTTTGGTTTATTGAATTTAATTTTGGGTTTTCTTGAAGTTATACATTAAAATGTAGTAGAATAAAACGTCGTTTAAGAGTACGCGCGCGTACTCTGTTAATTCGGGACTTCGCCTGCATCCGCGATAACCGACATTTACATGGACCAAATCGCGGACAAAAGCTCGTTATAAATAAAGAATGTATTTTTTTGTGATTAGATAAATTACAAATGTATAGTTTTCAGACTTTTCCCTGTATTCATAGTACTTATAAGACAATATTACTAGGTGAACGGAAAGTACCCTGGTCAACGGAATGTAGGTACCCTATAAATTTTGATTCCCTTGAGAGTGTCGACAACTATAGTAGTATGACTATTTTAGATCAACTTGAATAGACAGCTCTAATTAATATCTGTCTCTTTCTTATTTTATTGAAGAGAAAGAGATATAAATAGCTTAAATAAGTTTACCTCGTGCACAACAGAATTGGCACTATTGTACCGCTATCCTAAAAAGTGTGCGCTCCGTCGCGTCGCGTCTTTGTGTGAGCTAACCCTAAGTGATCCTAAGTGCATTATGTCACACAGCATAATCCAAGTAATTCAACACATTATCAATAATAGTTTTAATAGTTTTAGTATAAATATAATACGTTTTAAATTGAGACAATACAATACTCACGTTTCGTTTAATGGAAAAATAATAAGTTTCCTTAAAGAATGCTATATTTTTGTTCTCATGGCTAGAAAAACTAGAGCTAACCCTAAGACAGAGTTTCTCAAAGTTTGGTCCACGGACCCCTTAGGGGTCCGCAGTAGGTCAGTTAACACAAAACATATTTATTAGGTCTTGTAGTAAACTCAGTATTTCTCGGTCAAGACACGTTCACGAAATAGGGCTTGTTTTCTTTTCGTAAAATATTCTTTGGCAGGGGTCCGCGAAATTGTTTAAATTGTAAAAGTGGTCCCTGACTACAAAAAGTTTAAGAAACCCTGCCTTAGGTGCATTATGTCACACAGCATAATCCAAATATTTCAATACTTTATAAATAACAAAAATATGTTTTCATAAAGAATGGAATGCTTTTGTTCTCATGGGTAGAAATACTACAAAACACTTAAATAGGTTGTCAGTGTTAAGCTATTTTTCATTGTGTATTGGACTATGTGGACGTCCGGATTGATAACCGTGTTCTTGGGAGCCATCCCAGCATTGGCACTCAAGTTAGATTATTTAGATCCAAAAAAGCTACAGACTGTGAAGTCAGCGCAAGTCCAAAAAACCGCAGCAATACATATAATACAGCAGTATTCAAAAAAAGTGACAGTTGAAGTTAATCATCGTTGGTTCCGACATAATAAAGACTTCTTCAGTTTAACCACGAATAAGGGAGTGTTGCACATTAACGCGAGCACAGGAGTGGCGGCAGTGTGGGGTTTCAACTATTATCTCAAGAAATACTGCAAGAGTCAAATTGGATGGCAGACTGAGAGAGTAAATATACCTCACCCTCTTCCTTCAGCCAATGAAACAGTCGTCGCGAATGACAGATTTAGATACTACCAGGACTCGTCCACCCAGTCGTATAGCTTCGTCTGGTGGAATGTTCGCGACTGGATGAAACACATCGCATGGATGGCGCTCAATGGTATCAATTTGACATTGGCTCCTGTAGCTCAGGAAGCTATATGGGCGCGAGTCTACCGCAGCTTTGGCATGACACAATTAGAAATAGAAAGACACTTCACGGGACCTGCATTTTTGTCCTGGCTTCGAATGGGTAACTTACGTGGCTGGGGAGGACCTTTGCCACAATCGTGGCACGAAACACAATCTAGTATACAAAACAAGGTTATCGATGCCTTGCTCAATCTTGGCATTGCTCCTGTACTACCAACGTTTAATGGTCACGTACCGATGGCATTTAAACGAGTCTTTCCCAATAATTCATTTCATAGGGTAAAGCCATGGAGTAATTTTAGCGTCGACTATTCCAGCGGATTATTCGTGGAACCAACAGATGCTTTGTTCAAGACAATAGGAATTATGTTCTTGGCGGAAATGGGTTCAATAACAGGTTGTCATATCTACATGTCTGATCCTTTTAATGAAATAGATTTGCCTAATTTCAGCACAAGCTTAGTGACCATGACGGCACGTAACATATTTGAGACTATTTCAAAATTGGATAGTCGGGCGGTGTGGTTGTTACCGAATTGGGCGTTTATAAGCAATCCCGATGATTGGCCCAAATCAAGAGTTAAGAAATTTTTGCGAGCAGTACCGAAAGAAAGAGTTCTCATACTTGACCTGCAAGCTGAAACTTCTCCCAGATACACTATATACAATATGTATTTTGGTTTACCTTTCATCTGGTGCATGCTGCACAACTTCGGTGGAACATTGGGCATGCATGGTAACATGGTGACTATAAACAAAGATGTTTACAAAGCAAGGTCTTACGTTAACAGCTCTATGATCGGCATAGGCCTCACTCCGGAAGGAATCAACCAGAACTATGTGGTGTACGATTTGATGTTGGAGTCTGCTTGGCGCAAATCTCCAGTTAAGAATCTTGATGCCTGGGTCGCTGACTACGCTGAGAGAAGATACGGTTGCAACAAGACTGCTGAAGCTTGGAAATATTTGCTCAAAAGTGTATACAGATATGGTTTACCGGATGGTACACACGCTGTCACTGTAACTCGAAGACCAAGCTATGATCACAATCCTTGGGCTTGGTACAAAAGTACTGATCTATTTACGGCGTTCAGGAATCTAATTTTTACCAATAACAGCAAAATATGTGACTCACAGGGATATCGCTATGATGTAGTTGATGTAACGCGCCAGTTTTTACAATACAAAATAGAGCAATTGTTTGTTAAACTAGCGAAGGAAAGGACTACAAAACGTCAATATGACGCAACAGTACAAAAATTCCTGAATGCGTTTGACGATATGGCACTGATATTAGCAACAGATACAAACTTTCTTGCTGCCGACTGGTTCACGAAAGCAAAAGCATTAGGTAACACTAGCAAGGAAGCTGATTTGTATGAATACAACGCTTGGACTCAGATAACTCAGTTTGGACCAAACGGAGAGTTAGATGATTATGCAGGCAAGCAGTGGTCAGAGATGGTCTCAAACTATTATAGACCTAGATGGGCCAAATTTCTGAGTGCTGATGCTATGGCAATAGATAAACACGCAGAGCCTGACGAAGACTCTGACGTAGACTCTGGAGGTGACGATCGACGTAAACGATTAAAATCTAATAAGATGGATACTAGAGGATCTAGACATAGTAAAGAGCAGAAGAAGCCGCTCGAAGAGGCGCAACGCTTGTATAAGAAATGGATAAAACTTCCAGGTACTCAAGAACTGCCCATTGAAACCACTGAAAGCCGTGGTGAAGAAAACTAACAATAAAGACATAAAACAGTAAATATTACGTGTAAGTCATGGTGTTATTAAATCCCAAAAACCTAAAAGTGTATTTTCTAGAAAGGTGTGTGTAATTTGATCCAGTGCCAAAGAAGATCTTTTGTAGTTGCAAACTGCAAATTTTTGAATTTGAAAGACTTTTAAAGGTTTAGGTTTAGGTTACAAGAGAACAGTTTACCGACCGTATAGAAGCGAGAATGACCATGCGAGACTCGTATTTGAGTTTTTTTTTGTTACCTTTAGGCCACGTTCACATCAAACTAGGGTTGCCAACTTTTTTGGCCAAAAATACAGTATAATCAAGTTGGAGAAAGAAAATCAACAGTATTTCAATAATAAATTGTTTAATATTTTATAAACGTATTTCTAGGTGGTTCTCGCACAACTTAGCAATTTAGTGTCATTTTTGATGGCTTCATAAGCTTCACTACAAGTGAAATCAAAATTAATTAAAGTAAATGAGGCTCTCATTTTTCATTAAATTTATGGAAGATCTATTTTTGTCAGCCCGCCACTTTGCATTCATGACAGAAAAAACTCTTGGGTGCTTAGATGACAAAACAGTAGGTATTTTTTTTTACTATATTTTTTTTCCGACAGTAAATGTATAATGTAGTAAAAAACAGTATAATACTGTTTTTAACAATATAGTTGGGAACCCTACATCAAACGTATAGTATGCGTGCGTCATGGCATTTAATTACATGACGATAACTTTCCTCACATAGGTACTTTACCTATTTTGTTATATTTTTTATATGCACCTGCCGTGTTATCTCTTCACCACCCTGGGTTGACTGGTAGAGAATGCCTAAGGCATTAAGTCCGCCTTTGTACCTTTGTGCATGAAGTGTAAATAAATAAATAATCGAAATAAACATATTGTGGTATCAAAGTTTCAGACATTTTCGATATCTTGAGGTACTTGCTTAGGTACTTTAGGGCACTTACAATTTAACTGACTGACTGACTTTACTATCACTACATAACCTCGTGTAAGGACACATGTAAGTATGTATGGCAGAGTGTATGGTTAGCAAAAATATATGTGAGCGAGAAGTATGGGCAAACGGGCAGTGACTGCGCAATGGCCCAAGTGAACGGTTCTCTCACGGGGTTTCACGTGGAGATAAATTCAGAAAATGCAGTCTTTCTGTTGACATTCCGATACCCCTGGGCCAGACGAAGCAGTACATAGTCATAAATATGGCTTAGCCTATTCGTAAACCTACGAAATCTAAACCCTAAACCTGTAAAGATAGTTGTTGTTGTCGGTTGTGTGTTGATGGGGAGGGTCCTTCCCGGTCCGACATATTCGTAAACCTAAAAAAGAGAAAAAGAGAGAGGGAGCTCGAAGGACATCAAAAAATCTCGTCTACATCGCTGTCAACGGGACACGTGCCCAACAGGCTGGCAGCATTGCCACGTTGTATGGCAATGCTGATTCTTTGATCCAAGAATTCGAGACCAGCCTTCGGGTCACATGAAGAGTCGACTAGCCGCTTGGCTATGACCCGAAAAACAAGATGGGCCCCCGGACCCCATGGCCTTAGAGTCTCCACCTCAAGCGGCTCAAATATAAAGATAGCTTCTTTTTTATTTATTTTTAAAGATTTGTATATATTTAGTTCAATTACTTAATAGCATTGTAAAAATACTCATTCATTTGTTGTTATGTAATCTATTTAATAAAAATGAATCGTTGTTCGTTAGTCTCGCTAAAACTCGAGAACGGCTGGACCGATTTGGCTAATTTAGTCTTGAAATATTTGTGGAAGTTCAAGGAAGGTTTATACGGTAAGAAAATTTTAAAATCAACTGACAGGACAAGTGTCGGGTCTGTCGGGTTAGCTAGTTTACAATAAAACTCATGTTTCTATAAAATCGTTGTATATTTGTATTATGTACACTTGCTTAAACATAATTAATAATTATAATATACTTTTTAACAACTAATTTGGGATGGTTCACAAATACATTTTTTTAAATTATTTTATAGTACTGTAGGTACTTATTTTGAGACACTTTTTGAATGCAGAATTAATAATTAAAAATAGTTAGCAATCCGTTATAACCAAACGCCGGAATTTATTAACTTAATTAAAAGTTTAAATATGAACATAGATTGTAGTAGACACCACCGCTTATTTTTGATAGGGTTGCTTCAACTTCCGTCAGTTAAAGTTATTCAAAAAGAGATTCCATAATATTTTGACGTTTGAAGCAGCTGTTTGACAACACAAAATTATGATGACTGGTCAGTTATGGTAATAGTAACTTTTTGACGTATGATTTTGTGAAACAACCCATATTTTTTATTTGACGATAGTTAGCGCCATTTTTTACTATTACCGGTCAGTAATGGTTAGTTGAAGCAACCCGCCCTTGATGTCAAAACGCGATTGCCTCTTAAGTTGAAAATTGCAAGAGTTGAAATCCGCGCAGAATCTTGCATGTCATTTTCAACTGCCTTTCTGTTGTATTTCTTTATATCTGCTGACCGTATAGAAGACTGTGAGTATTATCTATACAGTATGTTATCTAACGAAAAGCGTTCCCATTTACCGGTAATACTACATCGTTCAAAAATACAAAAAAAAATGTTCCAATCATTTTTTTTTAATGTCATACAAAATCGGAAATGTAAAAGAAACACTCTCGGTACATTTTTGTTTTTTACTAACTACACTCCTTTTTTTTATTGCTGATATATTATTTTAAATCTAGGGAACGCCCTCTTTATTTGACTTACTGTAAAGTAGGTTTTTATTTAATACATCAAAAGTGTGCCTTATGGCTTGAGAGTTAAAGTCTATAAAATTGGTCAAATGTTCTACAATATTTTATTGTTTCTGCAAATTTTGTCGTTGTCGGAAGATAATTTGACTAGGCTTAATTACTAAAATGTACTGTGATTGGTGGTTTTTATACATATTTGGTATTCGAATTATACATACCTAGGTATAATTAAGTATTTCTATTCATTAAAACAAGAGACTGCTTTCTGCTTATGCGCATGCGTCTGGCTGGTGATCATTAAATGTAGTACAGCACAATTGAGTTGGCCTGCCAGGTAAATATGAGCATCACGACAAAGTTTTGTCCCGATTGAGGGAATCCCTCTAAATATTTTGAAAATCTAGCTTAATTTTCGCACTGTACTACAAATTTAGGGGGTAAGGAACACTATCTGGGGTTTACATTTGATTAAGTGTCCACGTATAAGCAGCAAGTAACAGTTACAAAACCCGCCAAAGTGGCGCTAGCGTAGGCACAGGCCTACATTCATGTGGCTAGATTCATACCATACTATGGTATGAATGTAGCCATAGATATGTGAATGTAGCAGTTGTTGAGGGATTGTAGTATGCCCAGTTAGACTTATGTGGCACATTTTAAAGGACATTTTTCATCCACAAAGATAATGTTCTTTACCTATTTCCTCCACAACTACAAGGACATTTTGATACATTTTTTTTTGAACCATAGACAGAAAAATAGTTCTCTATTTTAAGTTCTTAAAATATAACGAGTCCTAATTTTGGTTACATTAGGTAAGTCTTAGCACCATTATTGTATTGTCATTGTTACTTATAGGTATACCTACGATTTAAATAAAATATCAGATACATGTGTGTAAATAATGTTTAAAATAATCTAGAGATTCCTAAATAATCTTAATTTTTTGATGCAGTACAAAATTAAAGTTTTTCGCAAATAGGTTCATAATATCTGCAGTGCTGTTCTGTAAAAAAAATCTTCTATGAATTTAGGTAAAGTGCGTTTGAGGTGATCTATCAATCCCTAGCATCGGTGGGATGTAAGCTCACTTCACCAAAATTTACTAGGGATATTGTTACAGAATATAACTACAGTACTTTTGTATTGGTTACAGTCAAAACTCTAACCGGTTAAAATTTTCATTGACTGGCTTCAGTCAAGATCCTTATTAAGGTTAAACGCGTTCTCGCTACATTTTTTTAACGGATCTTCCTATTGCCAAGTATCACTACAAAAAAAGACTTTATAAGGGACATACAACAACCTACAAACCTAATGGGTTTCTTAGTAAGGATAAATTTAAACCGATTAAAAGTGTTTTTGACAGATTTTTGTACATACCCAAAAATAGTTTAGACCGGTTACGAATTTTGATTGTGACATTTTCAACTCTTGTGATGGGTATATATTTCTTACTTAAATACAATTGCATTCTTTGTTACATTTTTACCACCTCTGTTCAACATGAAAGAAATATTATTACTAGAAACACCACATTAAATAGGTATTCCTTGTATGCCTCTCATTATAATATTCCATTTGACAGTAAACTCAAAGAAATTAACTTTATATACAATTCTTCGTTAAGATTACAATATGGTAATTTGAAAATAACATCTTTGGGACAAATAATTCCGATTTTAAACCTATGTCATACCAACGTGTCTAGAACATAACCGGGGTTCCCATAGTTAAAGGGCTGGTTTGAGTTTGTTTGGTCTAAAACAGGTACGTAGCTATCTTGCAGAAGTATAGGCTGACGACTTGATGCTTCATTAAGCTGTCTCTCTAATACAGTATTCTGAAGTTCTTCTTCTTCTAACTGTAATGTCAGTTCATCAAGAAGTTTCATTCTGCTTTCTATCTCACTGTCAGCTTTCGCCAACTCTACAGCGTTGTCTTGCATCTCCTTTGCCGTGTTTACTAACTCCTGGTCAATTTTGTCCAACAGCATTGTTACTTGAGATTCATTTTCGCAACTATTTGCTTTGTTTTCGTCCATGTACCGTTTGACTTTAGCTGTTAATCTTACAACTAGTTCTTCCTCTCGATGTAGTCTTTTGTTAACTATCGCTAACTTTTCCAACATATCAATTTCTTCCCGTATCCTGGATAGTTCATCAGCGGATGCTTCTGAGTCTGTATCGTTTTGTGTCTGCATTAGCCTTTCGGAATTGACTTGACATATGTCTGTGAGTTCTTTTGTGAAGTAGTGTTCTCTCATGAGGTGTCTTTCTCTTCTGGATTTGTGCTTTGTGTGTCGTCTGGGTGGGGTGCCGCTTCCTACGCCTACTCCGCTATCACTGTTCCCAGCTTGGCTGTCGTTGACTTCACTACACCTGCCGAGGTCTCGTAGGTAAGATTCGAGAAGGTAATTGGTGCCATGTTTCTCCATACGATTCTTGTGGGTTTGGTCTTCTAGGTGGTCAATGAGTTTCTCTTGTTCTCTGGAAATGAAAAACAAGAATGTTGGTATAAAGCGTATATACAAGTTTATTTTTGCTACCTACAGTTTCGGTGCTCGTAGTTTAAAAATATCAATAAGTTCTAATTTAAATCTAATATATAAAATTCTGGTGTCACAGTTTTCGTTCCCGTACTCCTCCGAAACGGCTTGACCGATTCTGATGAAATTTTTTGTGCATATTGGGTAGGTCTGAGAATCGGCCAACATCTATTTTTCATCCCCTTTTTTCACCCCTTTTTTCACCCCTTTTTCATCCCCCGTAGATCGGGACAGGACAACGTCTGTCGGGTCAGCTAGTGAACCTCTTAAAGAGATCTATTTTTATTATTTGAGCACACCTCAAAGTGAGTTGTGATCACAAGTTTCTCATCAAAAATGTGATAGTCTTCTCCATGAAAGGTTCTCATTAGATAATAGAAGTACAAAAAATGAATTGACCATATTTTTTCATACCTTAATTTATCAAGCTGTTGGTGTATGGTCCTGCTCTGATGCTGTATGACTGAAACGAGTCTAGCCGCTGGGTCCTCACTCCTGGCTCTGGGAGGAGGTGTGGCTGCCCTCAGACCTCGTCTTCTCCGCCGTCGTGACCCTCCCCGGCTTCCACCATCGCTATCTCGGCCTGAGTCCTCTTCTCCGCCACTTGAAACACGACGAAGAGCTAAGCGAACCTGATTGAAAGAGAAAGATGTGAGATGGAGGTTCTATGAAAGAAGAAATTTGATAGTAATACGCTTTGATCAGCAGTGCTATTCTGTTACAATCTCCCTCGGTGAATACCCAGGTGAAGTGATCTGTCATCCGTCCCAATGCTAGGGATTGACAAAGCAGACGGACGGATGACAGCTCACTTCACCTAAGTGTTCACCGAGGGAGATTGTAACAGAATATACATACTGCTAGGCTATTTTTTATGAAATACCTGGGTTAATCAGGGATCGTAATTGGATGCATATTTAACAAAACCACGGATATCGATATCTATGAACAAAACCATGTAGGTATGTAGGTACAGTCGACTACAAAGAGATGTATACCCACTAAAGTTACAAATACATGTAGGTACCTATTTAAATAAATGTACATACTTTGTTACAAATTATTGTACACGTGAAATATGACGCATATTATATGTATTCACTCAATGTGCCTAATTAATGTATACAGCAAGATGGACACTGTAATGTGTACGCTCTGAAACAAATTAATGTATTCACACTTCGTTAATGTATACAAGCTGTCGTTCTAATTTTAAAATTCAGAAATTCTGACAAAACCATTGAAAACTCTTTGGATGGTTAATATATTATAATATTTTTTCTGTTCTGACGACACTTATAAATCAATGTTCATATTATAACGA
The DNA here is from genome assembly GCA_947361185.1 of Charanyca ferruginea. Lineage (NCBI taxonomy): Eukaryota > Metazoa > Arthropoda > Insecta > Lepidoptera > Noctuidae > Charanyca > Charanyca ferruginea. The sequence goes on along the minus strand of OX376065.1, from coordinate 18,008,012 downwards.
GGGAATAACGATTTGTTTGTATGTAGGGGATAATCTCCGGAACTAATTCCTCGTTCGACAGAAAATACTTAGGTTAATTTAGGTCGACGTCAAACCCTGCAGACAGAAATAGGACCCCGCGCAAGTTTTAGAATTTCTTGCCAAAATGTGAAGTAGATCTACTATTGTTATAAGTAAAAGAATATTATAGATAAGTTAAGTTTAGTATATTATTATTAAAAGCAAGATATCGATTTAAGTTTCAATAAAATTTACTTATGATTCGATAGTTTAAATTTTATCTATGTCCAAATAATGATAAGTTTAGTTTCTGTATGGAAAGAAAAACAGGTTGAATAGAAAACACCTTCTTTTATGAGTCTAGTGAGAGAAAAAGAATGCAAATAAGTGTCAAAAATAATTTGTAACTTTGTAAGTCAACTTCGGTAAACAAATGACACGCCAATGACGTCATGCACGAAATGAAAGAGAAAACAAAAGTATTCCTGCACCATTCTAAAATTTTAAAATAGAATATTAGACCTGTATATACATATTATTGTAATAAAATTTTAACACATTTATTCGGTTCAGAGTGTACACATTACAGTGTAATTTTACTGTATGTATAAATTTGGCACATTTGAATGGAACATAAATCTGGCACACATTATGTCTACTAGTATTTGTAACAAACAATGACAACATCATCAATGGATACATATTTTTATAACTTTCAAATGTAAGTAGGTATACATCTTTTTGTAGTCGACTGTACGTGTGAGTTTAGTATGGAATGAACTTTTGTATCAAAATAAATAAAGAAAATGATACAAATATGATGGTAATTTAGGACTTTAGCATAATTGGGTACATGACACATTGATATAGGTATTTAGTTTTTATGAGCTGTCAAAATGCGATTCCCCCAAAGATGTATGGCAAATCATATTATTGATGTCAGTTGTATTGTAGGTAGTCATTTGTCAACTCAACTGACTAACTACTATTTGATTTCAAAGAAACTAAAAATCGAATTAAAAAAACGTAAATTGAAAATTAATAAGGTTTTCGGGGCTAAAAGCAAGTGTTTTTTTAGAGAAGTTCTGTCTTGGAATCATTTGTTAATGGTGTAATCAACCAAATTCTGAAGACTACACGGACGAAGTCGCAGGCAGATGCTAGTATTATTGATTGAACTGTATCTATATGCAGATCTTAAAATTCATATAGTGATACGAACCTCATGCCTGGCATCCCCCCAAGCAGCAAGTACATGCAGTACCGGTACATCTGGAGGCAGTGGCCTCTCGACTCCTCGCCACCTCTCAGCCAGCACCCACTCGACTTGCTCGCTCACACCACCTCCTGCTGTCACAAAAATGTCTTAAATTTATTTAATTCCTGTAAATGCAAACTATTGTAAAATCTGTTTATGGAGTGCCTATTCTTCTCCATACGAAACTACGATTTGGAAAGGGTACAGAATACATTTTTCTCATATGCCGTTGAAAAGTGTATTTAAATAGTCTAATTGAAATAAATTATTTGATTTTGACTTTGGCTTTAAAGTCATGAATTAGTAATTTAGTATTCTTCTGCCAAAATAAAAAAATCCAGTCACTCAGTGGCTACGACCAACTAATTCAAAACCTATGCCAAATGTGCCAGTAATTATAGTTCAATTTACATCCTAAACTTATGTTAATGGATTTAAAATTTAGCAGCTTTTTTGTTAATTAGCCTGTAATGTCCCACTGTTGGGCAAAGACATCCACTGATCTAATCAGCGTTGAATATATGAAATCATTAAGTACACTTCGAATGGCAGAAATGTTGTTGTCGTATGGCAGGAAAAAACCCGTATTAATAAACAAAATAGTGTTTAATAAGCGTTTATTGTCTCCAATAGTATAGGTGCAGTTGTACCTAGTACCTAGACAGAATTATAATAACTATAATATCAGTTTTTTTTTTTTTTTTCATTTATAATAGGAAGCAATATGCCCAAGCGTCAGCATAATGCTTAGGTTCCCACCGATATATTTTTTTATCGTAAACAGGCATCCTTACTCCGGTTTACAATAAAAAATGATATTGTTGTTGTGTTGAATTCTGTTGTAGCGACATCCATCGAACAAAATACGAACTACAACTATATGCGACATCTATTGCACATAATGCGTACTACAACTGACGTTTCCTAGATCGCGCAATCAAAGTTCTCCGCGACAATAGCCTAGATTTTCCACTCTATTAATCACTGTTTTAAAGATTTTATTAATGGTATTGGATGACAAACAAACCGACAGTTTATCTGATAGTAAATCGTTACCTTCAGGAGCGTCCTGCAAAGCTCTGACGATGTCTGCGCAAGTCGTGTGAGATCTGACTCCTCGTACCCACAGCTTCTGACCGCGCGCCAGGACCCCAACCTCCTCGTCGCTGTAGTCTGAAGATGACCCCTCCATGTTTATCCCCTGAAAATGAGATGGTTTTAGTTAACAACAGCCATTACTATAAAGACAAGAATACAAGACTATAATAGAATAAAATATTCGTTTGTTTGCTTCTTGTTTGCATAAAATTTATGTGTTTCAATTTGATGGAGACAGTAAATAAAGAATCCTAGTATAAATAATTTTATCATTTTGGCATGCTAACATTAGAAACATTGTTTACAATTATTGTTTATAATCTTAGCCTCTATCATCATAACAATGCTAGTCTTAATAGGGTATTACACCCATTTTTGAAAAGTGTCTCAATGAAATTCTGTAGTGCTAATATGCTACCAAAAAAAAACACAAAATTTTTATTCAATCGATAAGTGCCATAAAAATGCATCAGAATTTTGAATTTTCAAATTTCGCGCGTAGTTTGTCGAAAACGCCTCTTACTGGACGCCATATTGCTCAGCGTAAATGACGTCAGTTCGTTTTGTATCAAATGAGCTCATATGATAATTGTATATCATTTAAAAATAATTAAAAACATATTTTGTAATAGGTGTAATATTGAAAAAATTACGTTGGTTACGAAAATAATAAAAGTACAAAGACTATAAATTACGCCAATCGGTTGACTGATAGTTGTCAATTTTTTGTTTACACAGCCGTACTGCGTAATAACATGGTCGCCACTATTTCATGGTGTTTTAGAAGAGATTAAAAATACTGAAAGCTTTGAATTGAATTTAAAAATTGGTTTTGTTATTTTATGAAAACTAAAACTTACATTTTCCGACTAAACTGTCTCAATCTCAAATCTCAATTATTTATAGATTTTTTCTCGTATAGAGTAAAATACCCTATTGTTGTTACTGCCCGATCCAGAGTAGAAGCACTTTTTTCGATTCGAATTGAAAAAATATTTTTGTGTTGGATAGTCCCTTTATCGAGGAAGGCTATAGGCCCATGCGAAGCCGGGTCGGGTCGCTAGTATCCAATAAAATTGGAAACAAAAATATTCTTATGTCATTTTCGTTGTTTAGCCAGTAGTTATGAAGATTGTCAGTAGATTTTTTGGTAGGTATCTAATTTATTCATAACGTCCTTTGGGTAATAATACCAAATTATATTAATTTCAACCAAACGCGACCATATATTAAATATCAACGTATCATTGTTCATAACGTAATTATATTTCAGCTCTTATAATTTTTGACAATCCCGCCACAATGTAACTCCTGAAAGCCAGAATCAACAGTGGCGACCACTAGAAAAGCGTTGAGGCAATGAAGCTCGACGAGACCCGTAGAAACATTACTACTGTCTTGAATCCCGCAACGAAATCCAAAAACAAAACGAACAAACATCATATTCTCTTATAATTGTTTAAAACAAGAGATGGAATGTAAATGGTATATATTTATTGATCATATTAATCGAAATATTATTATTCCCAGTTGTCTAATTTTACAATATTTTTGTTAAATTTATTGACCTACGTATAGCTTTGTATTTCTATTCTTCTATTTATTATTATTCTCATATTTAACATACCTACATAAACTTAGGTACAATATTAAGCACTTAAAACTAACCCTAGAAAGCTCCAGACATCCAACCAATGACCCCATTTAACATTACCTATAAAACAAAACATAAGCGGCCCTACTAAACCAGGGAACGGCACTCGCAGGTACCATTTCTACGGAAAATTCACGACGAACGCTGTAATAGCTTGGCAAACTTTTCTAACGAAACACGTAACATTGCATAAGTTTGCACAATTTCGGTGCCAGCCGGTGGCAAGTCTACAAGGGGTGTGTTGCCAGGAAACAAACCATTACCGGCCTCTATTAGACGTTTTTGCATGTAATGCACTCGCGAACTGGATGTCGATTCGTTTTTGGAAACGTATTTACATAATATGAGGGTTGTGAAGGAAATTTGTGGCATGTTTGCAGGTCTAGACGGTTTTGTTTTCGATGACTGAACCATGTTATGAAGTGATCGTTACAACTTGCGTGCAGCTTAGGAAATGTAAATTATTTTTATTAGTAACGGCTGTGTTGCTTAAGACAAAACAAAATAGGTAGGTAATTGAAATGTCTAGACAGTCGTTGGAAGTCTGTGTTAGTTAATTCGAAAAATGAAATAGGTTGAGTCCCGGGAGTAATAATTATATTAGTTACTAATTAAATATTGTCGTTGTTTAATAATCCTCCTGACTAACTTTCGGTCATGGCCATCAATATCATCGGAGCCAAGTACGCAAGAGAATCAACAGAGAACGTACTTACTTTCCTAGATAGGGGGGGTGCCACAACATTAACTTCCAAACTCCTGCTATTGAAAAATTTCTAATGGAAAAACCCAATAAAAATTTCCCAACCTAGATATCAAATCCAGAACCACTCATTCAGCAGTTCCGGTTGCTATACGAGACCAAAAAGGCAGCTTATTGTTCTGTTGTTAATTGCATATTTAACCATCACCACATGCAGGACAAAATGGCTGAAGTCTTAGACAGGGACTGACGATGCTGTCAAAAAATTATTTAACCTTTTGACTGCCACAGTCACGTAGATGACAAACCAAAGTGCCACGTGCCACGGTCACGACTACATGACAGACTTCTATAGGGACGTAATTCCATAGAATAGTATTTCGTAGCTTCGCGCCGTGGGCCCGGTTATGCTTTTTTGACGTTGCGGTGAAAAGATTAACCTGGCTAGTTTAATAGCTAGTTTTCCGTCCTATTACTAACCAAAGCTCGTAGTTTCCTTGCGTGATAAAATTAGAAATGAGGACATCCGCAAGAGAACCAAGATTACCGACGTAGCCCGAAGAATTGCCAAACTTAAGTGGCAGTGGGCAGGGCACATTGCTCGTAGAACGGATGGCCGATGAGGCCAAAAAGTTCTGGAGTGGCGACCGCGAACCGGAAAACGTTGCGTTAGAAGGCCTCCCACTAGGTGGACCGATGACCTGGTAAAGGTTATGGGTATCCGCTGGATGAGAGTCGCACGGGACCAGTCAATGTGGCGACACTTGGGGGAGGCCTATGTCCAGCAGTGGACGTCTTGACAATGATGATGATGATGATGATGATAACTAACCAAAGTAGTCAATAACTAGGGTACCTACCTAAAAATATCACCTAACCGTACCTACATTTTACAGGCTTTTTAGCTATTGTAACCTAAATCACGAATAGCGTGTCTGAACAGCTTAAATCTACCAACACTAAACATTATGGCAGCAGACGAAAAAACCCATATACTTCCATATATTTCTAGGAACTCCAATGTGGTGGTAATTTGGGTGGTGTTTCGTGACAAAGTACCATTAGGGGTTTCCGCCTCCCCATGCCGCCCCTATTTCCCAACCCTATTTAGGGCGATGCCCGGTGTTTTTATGTTAAATATTTTCTTATGGGGTGTTTGTATTTTTGGCGTCGCGTCGACCATGGTTTATAATGTTGGTGGAAAACTGTAGAGAATAATGTCGGCAACGAGTGAAAACCTCATAAGTGTCTCAATGAAATTTTACAGGAGAAAAATAAAACCAGATTTTTTTATGAGCTTTGTCTTATCCTATCAAACTGATGTGGTTTCGCACTAATATACGTCGAACTGATGTACTGTCGCACCACTGATTGTCGACTTAACGTACTGTCGCCCTATCGTTTGTCGCAGCTTTGAGGTAGAATGGTGTCAGTCAACCAAACCAAATACTTTTACATGTCATAGTAGTTAGTACCTACTCATGTTTAAGCCACAATGGTGTAATGTTGTCAGATTATCAATAGATCACATGGCTGAACCGCTAAACACAGAGCGGTTAGTGTGCGTTCAAAATACTAGGCTAGAATTAGATTCGTGGTAATACATTTGTTTGCTAATTTATTACGAATGGCTTGTAACATGCATTTTAAAAACTAAACCGACCGACCGACCTATTTATCTTGTGATTCATTAATACAAATTTATACTTCTAAAATCGCGATGTACGCATATATAATCAAAGTTTACAACAATATTCAGAAATAACTAAAATGTATAAATAATAATAATAATATATTATAAAGCTGAAGAGTTTGTTTGTTTGTTTGGTTGAACGCGTTAATCTTAGGATCTACTGGTTCGAATTGAAAAATTATTTTTGTGTTGCATAGTCCATTTATCGAGGAAAGCTATAGGCCCATGCGAAGCCGGGTCGGGTGCTAGTGTATAAATAATGCTATAAATGATTCTATGTGGACACAATTTTTATGACATCAAAACTTTCTTTGACTTGAAGATAAAATTCATGAATCCATTTCATTTATCCAATTATCAAATCCAATAATTTAATTACTTTTATTATTTTGACTCAGAGTCCTAATAATTACTTTCATGCAATTGAAACATTAAATTAATATTATAAATGCAAAAGTGAGTCTGTTTATTGGTCTGTTACGCTTTCATAACTAAACTACTGAACCGATTTTGATGAAATTAGGTATAGGTACAGATTGCTGAGTGATTTTGGTAAGGGGCTCGTGGCTAAAGCCGTGCAGATCGATCGGTCACAGGTTAAGCTGCGCTAGCCGCGGTCGGTCTGTGGATGGGTGACCATCCCTTTCATATCGAGTTCCCTCCGTGCCTCGGAAAGCACGTAAAGCTGTTGGTCCCGGCTGTCATTTGTAGATCTTTGGCAGTCGTTATAGGTAGTCAGAAGCCAGAAAGTCTGACAACCAGTCTTACCAAGGGGTATCGTGTTACCCATTAACTTGGTTGTGGAGGTCCGATAGGCAGTCGCTCCATGTAAAACACTGGTATTCAGCTGCATCCGGTTAGACTGGAAACCGACCCCAATATAGTTGGGAAAAGGCTAGGCAGATGATGAATACAGGTACAGATTAATCTTGAACCCTCAAGAAAGATCACAGGCTACTTTTTAGTCTGCACAGTTACCGGCGCGTAAGTTGGCAAGATAAGTTGTACCAGAACTGGGGAAAGTTCGCGCATGTTAAAATGTATGAAATTGTGAGTGCGCGATCTTCCCCCACTATAAAAAAACTTGCCAACTTACGTGCCGGTAATTATAAATTTGATTGCATCCGAGATGACATTGTATTGACATTCAATATAGGTAGTATTTATAATTACCACAAAACCTTAAAGTAAGTGCATATTGACTTAGAAAATAGAAACTTTCAGATCACAACACTTTTAAATACGTTTAATATTATAATTAAACAACGTTGTTTAAAGCGGCTCTGAACATGAGGCGAGTAGCTGCGCAGTTACAATTTTCTGTATCAGCGGGAGTGAGGGGCGGGCACTGCGCAGCCTGTGGCACACTTCATAACCGTCATTAAGTTTGAATCGAACTGCACCATGTAAAGATTGTATTAGCAAAAGTTAGAACTAGCGAGTCCACTTAACTAAGCAGCGCGGCTGCGGTGAGCTCAAAACTTCCACTGTTATTATCTGCAAACTTAAGTGCTGGTATTATATCGATAAACGAGCTAGGATGTATCGATATAACTTTCGTTTATTACAACATACAAGTCTTCAGTTATAAAAAACAGACTGGCAAAGATGGTGTGAATAACACAACATTGCTCACACATTAAAAAAACAGGACGACATCAAAAACTTAAACTAAAAATAACCTAATCTAATATAGGCACTAGACCTTTATCTACCGAGGTTACATTGTTAAGCCAGGTATACACGTGTCGGTAACTTGCAGAAAAGTATGCAAGTAGCTTTTATGCCATTGTGATGTTTAGTAATTCCAAATTAACGTGTCATTTGATTTGGTAATTTGAATTTGCAATTTGAAAGCTACTTGCTCACATATTTTTGAGCAAATTACTAGCATGTATCCCTATTGCTAGCTTTATTAGTAAGAGGGCTTTGTCAATGCAGACTTTCCAGTCACGGGGTTCTAATCAGCGTGAGCCTTTTATTTATTTAATATTCAGAAAGTTTACAGTGTAAGATTTATAGGCGCTGACATTTGTCATTTGCAAGCTGTAAATGTACTTACTCTGATTACCGTACAATTGCTATTACCTACATACTACTAACAGAATTGCTCCTATATAAAATTCACGCAGAATCTCATAATCCTAGAGTAGGCTCGTACTATAAAATTCACATAATTTAGCAATTATTTTAATATATCTATCGACAATACTCCATCACTACTGCGCAAATTATCGGCAGCCCTTTCCTGCCATAATAACAGAGCGTACGCCGCTCCTACACGCAAGGACGAACTGAATTATGTTCTACACACAGATGAATAGTTCGACCAATCAATCCGAGGACACAAACCTCTAAATTACTTAGAAAGGATTTCATAACAGCCTTAAAAATCCGCCATGAAACAAGGGCCAAGTGGAACTTGAGGTTTCCATAGATTATACTACAAGAAAACAGTGTTTTGGACCATCATTTCAGCCGAAAGACGTCCACTGCTGGACATAGGCCTCCCCAAGGGGGGCTTTGCCATAATCGCCACGCTTGGCAGGCGGATTGGCGATCGCAGTATAGTTGTTACAAAGGCACAGAGAACGCTGCTGCCCATTCTCTGGTGAGTCCCTTAGTCGCCTCTTACGACCCCCACGGGAAGATATGGGATGGTGCTATTCTTTACGTCTGACACCACACGGACAGTTTTGGACCAAGTGGCATAATATAAAATATACCAGAAAAAAAGTAAGAATATTTATCTTTGCTAGAATTGACTTGCGTCGACTTGTACAGTGAGAGAGGATTTGCGCAATCATCTGAGCCATTTTTTGACACAATGGGGTCACACTAACATGTGTGCCTAAGTCTAAACTTGTGCAAGTATATGATAACGTGTGTGGCTACCTTAAAGTAATTTTAAGATAATATGTTTAGTGTCTACTCAAAGGCAACTTACAGAAACCCTTCTACTATTGAATGTCTACCTTTTTCATGATAAAACTTGACCTCAATATATTTCACTAAGCGCCATGACAGTTTTGACAGCGAGAAACCTGATACGAATATGAGGGTTCCCTTGTGGTTACCAATTATCTTAATTGACAACTATAATAGCTATTAATAGTTTAGTAAGGGGTGCCTTGTTTGTCAATATGCTTACCTTTATAATTATACGCATTTTCGGACTTCCGGACTTCTCCATCAACCATGCATTACGGTATCGATAGAATTAATAATAAAGATTTTCAACTTAATAACAAAACAGTATTAGGAAAATTCGACAGTATGTTATGGCTTGATGTGCTGGCGTCTGTACCATTATTTTGGTGTCATGAGTAATGATCTCTAGACGGTTTGACGATTCCAGATTTTTACTAAGTCAAGGTTTCCTAACGATGATTTCCTTTACCGATGTCAATCCATACTTCCATACTAATATTATACCTAAATGCGAAAGACCTATTTACATAAAGAAATTATAAATAAGCTGCCATCTGATCATAGTGGACAGACAATAACGTTTTGCGCCTACATTCCTTTACAAAAAATTCAAATAAGGTTTAGGCCAATTACATGTAAAAACTTAGATAAATTTAATAGTTCATTGGAAAGTAAACTAAGTGTTCAGTGCTTTAATAATATAGATGACCCAAATGAGTTCTACGCTGAGTTTTTTTCACTAATAAACACGCAATTTAATGACACATTTCCACTAAAGACTAAAAGTATTTGCACAAAGTTCTTATTTAGCGATTGGGCGACTCCAGGTATTCGTAAAAGCAGGGAAAAACTATTTGAACTTTATGGTCTAAAGCAACATGTAATGAATACAAGCTTTCATCAGTATGTTGCGAAATATTCAAAACTTTTTAAAAGTGTCTGCAAAATAGCCAAATCCCTTTATATTAGAAATAAAATAAAATTAGCTGATGACAAAATAAAAACTACTTGGCAAATAATAAATAATGAAACAGGTAGGAAAAAACAGCGTAATACTGAATTTAATTTAGAGACTGCACATGGCCCCATTAATTCAGATATAGAAGTAGCTCAGGAATTTGAATCATTTTTTGGAAATATTCCCATTAAAACTACTGAAGCTTTAAATTCCTCTCCCGCGCTCTCTGCTGCCTTACTTAGGAAGAATGTTAAGGCATGCCGTTCGGAGTTTAGGTTTGAACATACAAACCCCCAGGCTGTTATAAGAGCCTTTAAAGATCTTAAAATTAAATCAACAGAAGATCTCTGGGGAATGTCTGTAAAAGTCTGTAGATCTATTATCGAAACCATTGCGCCCTATTTAGCTCTTATATTTAACACCAGTGTAGACCAAGAAGTCTTTCCGGATCTGATGAAACACAGTAAAGTAGTACCGTTGTTCAAATCCGGTGATAGTAAAGACCCCAACAATTATAGGCCTGTGTCGATTCTGCCAGTTCTCAGCAAGGTGTTTGAAAAGTTAATGCTCAATCAAATGTTGCGTCACTTTAATAAAAATTCCATCTTTCATGAACAACAGTATGGTTTCACCAAAGGGCGTTGTACAACTGACGCCGGTGTCACCCTGATAAAGAACATTTTTAGCGCCTGGGAGGAATCACAAGATGCCATTGGAATCTTTTGCGACCTCTCAAAGGCGTTCGATTGCGTTGACCATGAGACACTTTTGCTGAAACTGGAGCACTACGGGGTTAGTAAAACATCTCTTGATTTACTAAGGTCATACCTGAGGGATAGACGGGTAAAAGTACAGGTTAACGGCGTGAACTCATTGGGGTCTGAAACGACTATGGGCGTTCCTCAAGGTTCAATATTGGGTCCATTTCTATTCTTAGTTTATATAAATGATTTACCCCAATTGTTTCAAAATCAACCAAAAATGGTGTTATTTGCCGATGACACATCATTGATTTTTAAAATAAACAGACGGTCACAAAATCTAGACGACGTAAATGACGCTATTCTTCAGGTTCAAAATTGGTTTACGGTAAACAATTTGGTACTTAATGAAAAAAAAACCAAATGTATTCAATTCATTTTACCAAATGTTAGGAATAGTAAATGTGACATCATACTTAATGGAGAGAAACTGGAATTTACTAGTCAAACGGTTTTCCTAGGAATCACGCTAGACGAGAAATTACAATGGGGACCTCATATAACATCTATTGCGGGGCGACTAAGCTCCGCGGCTTATGCTGTTAGAAAGATAAGACAGTTAACAGATGTAGAAACTGCGCGTTTGGTCTATTTTGGCTACTTTCACAGCATTATGTCGTATGGTATTTTACTATGGGGTCGGGCTGCTGACATTGAATCCGTTTTTATTTTACAAAAAAGAGCTGTCAGAGCCATTTATAATCTACGTCGCCGCGAATCTCTTAGGGAACTATTTAAAAATATTAATATAATGACAGTGCCTTGCCAATTTATTTATGAAAATATTATGTATGTAAGAAAAAACTTACATATGTTTAATAAAGTAAGTGATAGACATGACTTTAATACTAGAAACAAGGACAAAATAGCTCAACCATATTTTAGATTGTCTAAAGTCCATACATCTTTTATGGGGTACTGTGTTAAGTGCTACAACAAAATTCCTAGTGATATATTACAACTAAGTGAAACAAAATTTAAATCATATATTAAAAGTACACTCTGTAAAAAAGCTTATTATAATCTAGAGGACTATATTCAAGATAAGAATGCTTGGAAACATGCTGGCCTAGCTCCATAGGACGATCGACAGTCTAGACAAAATCGAGCCGATTGCTAAGTTAAAATACCTAATTTCATACTTAGTATAAATATGTACATAATTATATATATTTGACTCTTTTTATACACTGCTCAGGCTCACATACTGATTCATTGTTTGTTAAAATATAAGGAGTGGTCGTCTACTGTTTCAACATTTTGTAATAATATGTGAACACTGTGTATCTATGTACATATAACTTAGTCTGTCATTCCTTAATCTGTGATACTTTGTACACACTTTCAAATGCCTAGTGTTTTTATGCAAGGTACATCGTATTTACGTATAATTATATAATTCCTGTAAATGCAAATATTGTTAACATCGTTTTTAAAAGAGTAAGTATGGAGTTTCTTGCCCATTCTTCTCCATACAAAACTACCTTTTGGAATGGGCACCTAGAATCGATTTTTTTTTCTCATTTGACGTTCAAAAGTGCCTTACAATGGTCTAATTGAAATAAATGATTTGACTTTGACTTTGACTTTGACTTTGACTTTGAAAGTAACTTTGTTACGCTTTCACGATGTAACGGCTGAGCCGATTTTTGATGAAATTTGGAATGAAGATAGTTTGAACCCTGGGGAAGTACATAGGCTACTTTTTAATTCGCAACTAGTCGCGGGCAGAAGCTAGTTATGTATAAGATGAATTTAGAAAGGACATTATGAAATTGAAAATATACTTGGCCGAGCCCAGTTGTGAACTCACGACCTCTACATGACAGGCAAGTGCCTTAACCATTGGACCATCATGTATACCATACTATACGTAGACTATACGTAGCTAAAATGAATTTGCAAACTCAAATCATCGTCTGCCTAGCCTTGTCCTAAGTTAGAGCCAGTTCCAGTGTAACCGGATTCAGCTGAATACTAGTATTTTATATGGAGCGACTGCCTATCTGACCTCCACAACCTACGTGGTAAGATGATACCCCTTGGTAAAACTGACTGTCAAACTTTCGGGTAGCTGACTACCTGTAACGAGTGTCAAAGATCTACGAATGACAGCCCCGGGACCAACGGCGGCAGCTTTATTTTTATGCCGTCCACTGCTGAACGTAGGCCTGCCGCCCCCAGAGATCGCCAGCCAACCCGGTCTTTGGCAGCACGCATCCAAGAATGGAAAGGCTGATATGATGATATCATCATTTGTGTGTTGATGTTGTATTAATTTTTGTGTGATTTTGTATTCACTATTCAAAGATGTTGTGATGTATTATGGGCTATGAGGCTTAAGGCACGAAGGTGCGACCACTGGGTCAGTTGTTAATTTTTTAACTAAAATAAATGTAAAACAAAGCTTGATAACCTTTTAAACCGTATAGTTCATAACAAAATAAGTATTGTAAACAAAGAAACATGACTTTATAATCTTCACGCATAAATACAACAAAACAATATGTAAGATCAGTAGCAGATGCATCCTGTCTTGCTTACACTATTTAATTTCTTAGAAATAAGATAAGTTTTTTTAGTACTCTTTAAGTCTTACTTAGTTAAGTGCTTTATAATGTGTTTAATATAAGCATTTTCCTGCAAATAATTAGGCACCGGTAGATATAGTAGGGCTTATTTCTATTGCCATAAGTATTGAATTGCAGTTCTCCGGTTTAAAAGATAAAGATCAATTTATTTCTGTTAAATGATTAGCAATAGTGCAATATTACTGTGTATCTATAAATTTATGTAATTACCAGTAAACGTACTGTTACCTACAATAAAATTTGCAAGACAGAACTAAGTATGAATTGCATTACAAAACTTATGGGAAAATCGCGTTTGGACAACTCATATGTCATCTACCTTATTACCGACGCCTATAATTTTTCAAAGACACACAGCATACTATGCAATTGCTTTTTAATTAAAAAGTTATGGCTAAAAAGTGTCCGATTTGTCAAAAAGAAAAATGCCAAAAAATACATTGATTCATCCCCTCCCCTTTATTGAGTTCAATGGCATTGTGTGCAAGCATGAAAATAAAGTCTTAACACTTTACATATCTTATTTAGGACCATTTCTTCGATCTTTTTAGTTGGTTCTTGGTTGACTGGTACCTAGAGAATGCCTAAGGTCCGTCTTTGTACAAAATATAAATCTTATATATAAAAATCTTCTGTGCGTGTGTATGAAACTGAACTCCTTCTAAACGGCTGTACCTATCGATTTATGAGGGCATGACAACGTTTGCCAGGCCCGCTAGTATATAAATAAATCTTCTGATAACTCATAACGGGAATAAATAAAGCAGTTTAAAAGCTTATCTAATCTAATATTAAAAGGGAATAAAAATGTTTGTTTTTAATGGATAACCTTAAAAATATTGAACAGAAGTAAAATCGGGATGCGGAAGTCAGAGGGCCGGGAAAAATGACGCGGTATGGAGGAGGCTTATAATATCCAACAGTGGACCTCTAGTAAGGTAAAATAATGATGATGAAGAAAATTCACATGGACGAAGACGCGAGCAAAGTGCTAGTATGTAAAATGTAGAACTGTCTAATTTATTCTTCAGGTAAAAGATATCTTTCCATTCATTAACCTTTATTTGTTTTTTTTTTCATACTACCGTCTGCTCGTAATATTACCAAATTCTCGAAAACGATTTAAGTAATTACCTTTGAGGTGGCACGAGCCAAAATTATCTGTTCCTAACAAACTTCTAAGAACTGGAACTATTACGGAGATAATGACTTTACTGATTGGGCATTCAGTTTTTTACGTTTTGTGGGCATCGAGGATTGATGTGGCTGCTTGTACTAAATGCGTAGCAGCTTTTATGACGACCACCAACTAATAATGATATTGCCTGGGGGCCAAGTCTGTTATAATTGTATAACTTCGTCATTCCAACACGATTCCATTGTCATATTGCTAAAAGTTCGTAATCTGCTAAATTCATAGGTAATGGTCGATCATTGGTCGCACAATGACATTGTAATGGTAGGTCACTGATCAAAGTAACTGTCAAAATTTTAGCAGATTACCGCCTAAGTCAGTCATTCAGTTTTCATTTTGTACGAGATTACCATTCTATATCATTTAGAAAAATATAGAAAATCATATAGAAATGTCTATGACAAATTAACTTGAGTATTATCGACAGTGCATCCCATAATACATAATTATGTTGTCTACTCATAAGTATTTTGGTCTATATCTATAAGTTAAAATATGAGTGAGTACCTAGGTACTTAACATCGACATAACTAACATAACTCAAAATCGACGGAAGGTACGTACGGGAACTGACTAACCTCAAATCTAGATTCGATATAATATACAATTTCGAGTTCTTATTTACTTTTATAGATTTGATTTGACCATAATAATAACCAGACTACTTTTGAATGGAGCGCGTTATCAGTAATTCCATGGATATACGTGAATTGGACTTCATTAGGGGCAGATTAACCCCTAAGAGACTTTAGGTGACGGAATCCTTTGCGATTCCGTCAACTAAAATGTCTTAGGGGTTAAAACCTTTTTTCTCCGAAACGTTTATAGAAAAAAATAAAAAAACAAAAATACACTTCTGGACACATCTATTGGCCCACCTTAGAGTTTAGGTTTCGATGGCCCCTACCGAAATATGATTGCTAGATTGAACAAAAACTGTTGATGCAGTTTTAAACCTGATACATTTTACCATCTTTTTCGATCGTATTGTTTTAAATTTGAATTCAGAATACCATACGACATGGAGCTACGCCTAACAAGTCGGATATGCGCCTTGTTAAAGGCAATTGATTTTTGAATAAAAAACATGTTTTATCAAATAAAGGTTTAATTTAATAACGCGTGTTGCCTCCATGGGCATCTACCACAGCTCTCATACGATTAGGCATAGAGTTTATCAACCGCTCTATGAAATTTTGAGGGATCATCCCCCATTCCTCTTCTATGGCAGTTTTCAACTCCTGCATCGTCTGGGCAACTGGCTGACGAGCCCTAACACGTCACTTTTTAGCTCGTCCCACATGTGCTCAATGGGGTTCATGTCTGGGCTTCTGGCTGGCCAGTCCATAACTGTGATGTTCACATCCCGAAGATATTCCCTGACGATGCCGGCCGCATGGGCTCTTGCATTATCATGCATAAAAAGGAAATTTGGGCCCACATAGTCCGCGTATGGTATCACGTGAGGTTCTAAGCACTCACGAATGTACCTTTCAGCATTTAATGTTGGCAGCCGTGGTCCTGTAACAACCTCAAGTTGAGTTTTGCCGCTCGCGGATATACCGCCCCAGACAGTCCATGAGCCACCGCCATAAGCAACCCTCTCTTCAAAGCAGCATTGTGCGAAACGCTCTCCCTTACGTCGGTAGACCTTCTTCCTTTCATCATTGCCATGTAACACAATTTTAGACTCATCAGAAAAGAGTACACGGCTCCAATCTTGCTGTGTCCAATTTAAATGACTGCGTGCGAAATAAAGGCGCGCTGATCGATACTCCGTGGAAGTCGCGAAGTTGGTTTTGTATCTCAATGGAGGTAAGGTGACGATTTCTTAAGCTGGTCGTCACGATGAATCGATCCTGCCTTTCAGTTGTGATCCGAGATCGTGGCCTTCCTTGGCGACGAACAAAGCCGCCAGTCTCTAGGTACCTCCGATAAACATTTCGGACCGCAGATCGACTTAAATTAAGTTGAGCACTCACGTTTCTTTGGCTGTGTCCGGCCTGAATAAGTGCCACAGCTTGGGCGGCGACTTCAGGTGAAGTATCCATAGATTATTGATAGAACCTCACCTTAATGTTAAGAATAAGTAATGTTTGTTGCAAAACCAAAGATATCAATCACTTTTTCAAGAATTAAATCCAAGTAAACCAATAAAACCAAGTTTTCTTAGTATTCGATTGTTTGATATCAACAAACAGGCTCCAAATTGTCTTTTGTTTCTTTAAATTCTGTGTTCGAAATTCAAAAAAACACTATTGAATGAAATTGTGAATGTGCCAGGTTCAAAACTGCATAAAAACTTTTTGCTCGACCTAATATAAAATTTTAGCTAGGACCAAACGAAACTGAAAATACAAGGTGGGCCAATAGATGTGTCCAGAAGTGTATATCTTAATCTACACCTTATTGAAGCATTTTCTCTTCGGTTCAAAATATTGAAAAAATATTTTAAATTTCAGGAATAGGATATGCAAAGTCTTCTCAACCTCTATCCAAGGGAACCTTCCGCTTATTTTTGCAATTAACTTTCCTAATTATTTTTAAAAGATTTTTTACATAATCGATACTCCAAAATTGCGTGCGTGGGTAATTTTTTTGGCGACACGGTTGGCGCAGTGGCTGAGCGATCGACTGCTGCGCAGCGTGTTGCGGGTTCGATTCCCGCCCAAGGTAAATATTTGTGTGATGAGCACTTGTGTTTGCCTTGTGTCTGGGTGTTGTTTATCTATATATGTATGTATTTAAAATGTATTTGTGTTTTGTGTATCAGTTGTCTGACACCCATAATACAGGGTCTCCCTAGTTTGGGGTCAGATGGCCATGTGTGAAATGTCCCCCACATATTATTATTATATTATTTTCATCGGTAGCACCCGATCGAGCAAGGTCAACGGCGCATATCCAGCTCATAATTTATTTCACGATTGATTTTTATCACGTCGGAGTCAACTCAAAATGTGTAGTTAGGTAACTACAGAGAATATATTTTTAACTGAGTTTAGAAAAAAACTGCTGTTTCTGTTTTATTTAGCTGTGACTACGAATATTTAACACCTGCAAGATTATATAATGTAGGTATCTGCCCGCTACTTCATCTACGTAGATTTTTGATAGACAACAGCTTAATAAGTAACTGTAATTTCTTGGTTCCGAAATAAATCGGTTGTCATTCCATTATTGAGTCTTTCACACAAACTTCTAAACAATCTTAGCAGGACCCATAGATTTAGAGTAGGCAGAACCCATGTTAATATCCAATATTTGTATAAAATATTTTTATAATAACTTGTAACAATTTGCTAAACTACTAAATTTGTTTATTTTATAGTGAGTAGGTAATTGAGTTATTAACACAGAGGTTTTTAGTTTCTTTATGTACCGTATAAATAAAACAATTTGATTTGATTTAAAGTAGGTAGGTACTATTCTCCTGATTGACGCCAACTGTTGCAATAATACAGGGAGGCCGGAACATTGACGTCTAAAAATAAAATTTAGGTCCCTCGTTTCGTCGGGTATCCGAATGAAAAGTCGCGGAACATACATGGGGATGCCATGTATGTTCCGCGATATTTATTTTTTTTACTTTAGGACCAACTTTTTCATAACTTTCATCACAGTTACGAAGCTGGTTATATTATGCATAAAGGTATGACTCATGAAGATTCAGTTGCAAGAAAAATATCTCTACATAGATTTCTACTTTTTTTTTTTAGAATAGTTTTTAGATTGGTCAGGTTGAAAATTCTCAATAATGTAGAAAAAAATCCATAACTCGAAGGCTATGAAAAGTCGCAGAACATACATGGGGGTGATTCGGATACCCCACGATACGAGGATCCTAAATTTTATTTTTGGACGTCAATGTTCTGGCCAGCCTGTATAAATAATTTGAATTTCATCAAAATGTTCCCGAAATCAACCTATCACATCACTATGTGATAGGTTGATTTCGGGAACACTTTTTTAGCGATATCGACCTTTTCCCACGAATTCTCATTATATCGTCATTAGGGCCTTATCTCAACTTCCAACTGTACTTAACCACTTTGATACAAAGATATAAGGAAGTCGCAGCATTGTGTACTAAACTGACTCCCATCCGTCTAGAGATCACTTACAAAAAGGTCGTGCGTTGGGCCTGGAAATGAGCGGGACCGATCCTACTATATGCAGTGACGTCATAATCATGCTAGGGAGCGATTTTACGTGTTATGTAATATTGGTACAGTTTCTACGGTTTGGTGGAGACTACCCATCCCACCCGTTACGTTAAATATTGACTATTTTTTTGTCTGTAGGCTACCAGGCAGGCATAAAGTAACGGAATTGGCAATTCTGATAAAAAAATGGATAAAATTCGCGCCTCTCTTGTCATAGAGGGTCTGCCTCTATTGTTTGACATTAACTTAACTGCTTACAGATATGTAGCTAAAAACTCCATTACCTTTTTTAACCAAATAATAGGTTTCTATGGACAGAAACGAGCAAGAAATAAAATGCTAGCTTTTAGCTATCCGCTCATTTCATAGCCTTCCTCGTCAATCAGCGTATAACTCCGTTTTTCGTAGACATAGCGTTCATCGATACCATGTTTCACTTCCCTATCTGTATTGTGACCTTTATTACTTTGAAGCTGTTAAAAAGATAACCACAGCGAGGAAGCAACGACCCTTTCAATATCCATTAACATTGAAGAACTACTGCGTATAATCTACGGTGGAAATAATTTTACAGATGCGCAATTTTAACATAGATATAAATGTATATGTAAAAATGATTTTAAACCAACCAGTGTTGAAATTTTCCGTCGCTTATAATATTTGGTTCCATAATAAAGTGCAATATTCACAAACCTAAAATGTATTTAATAGGGCTATAGGTTCGGTCGAATTAACGGCGGACGGGACAGCAGAGGATTTTAAATTTTATCTATTAAAATTGTACACTTTTCCAAGAAAAGTAGGGCATACATTTCAATGCTTCGAGATCGACCTTGCAAAATTCGCTGGAGGTCGATGACCGAGTACTATGCGGGAAACACCAATTAAAAAAATAGATAAGTACCTACAATTAGGGTGGAAATTTAGTGGCTAGACGAACACAGAACACTTCGATCACTTAAGTCTAGACATTATAATGCCTCCTATATTTCTAATCTATTTATTTCTTTTTACGTTCCTATCATACTTTCCTAGTTCGTAGATAATCAATTTTATAGAAGTTTCGTTATGAAAAAATAGCTATTAGCAAACATTTCGATAAATTAAGTTATTACATTTAAATGATTGCATTCTTCATAAATCATCGTAAAACCAACATAAATGCCTATTTTGCTTTTTTATCTTTTATTGGTTTTTGTGTTTAATTAATACATTTAGTCGATTTTTATGGGAAAATCTGGTTTTGTTAATTCTACATTCGATTTTAGCAGAAAAAAACTCTAATAAGACCACCTCTGTGGTAAAATGGCCGCGTGGTGCCGACCGCGAATAGCACCACCCCATTTCTACACGTGGGTGTCGTAGAAAGCGACAGAGGGATATTGACCAGAAGATGAGCAGCAGCGTCTTTTTGAGTAAAATTATACCTACTGCGATCGCCAACATGCATCGGCCAAGACTGGCGATTACGGCTAAACCCCCCCTTGGGGGAGACCTATGCCCTGCAGTGGCGTCTAAAGGTTGACATGATGATGCTGATGTGGTAAAATTATCTTGTTCCTATGTTTTCAAATATATACATTTTCAATTCATACCGATTCTTTGTGCGGTAGAACCTGGAACGAGGAAATTCGCCAAAGAACTATGGTCACCGACATAGTTAAGCAATATGCAAGTTGAAGTGGCAATTGGGCAGGTCACATCGGTCGAAGAACCGATAACCAATGGGGAAGAAAGGTTCTCGAATGGCGACCACACACCAGAAGACGCAGCGTTGGTAGACCTCCCACCAGATGGACCGACGACATCATTAAGGTCGCGGGCAACTGGTGACTGCAAGCGGTAGGTTGCCGTGGCCTTGTATATGGGAGGCCTATGTTCAACAGTCGACGTCTTTCGGGTGATAATATGGGACAAGCCCGCCACACTATTCCCTAACCACTGTAACTCCTGTAAGCCAGAATCAACAGTGGCGACCACCAGAAAAGCGCCAGAGCAATGAAGCTCGACGAGTCCCAGAGAAACGATTCAACTGTCTTGGATCCCGCAACGAAATCAATCAGAAAAGAACAGCGGAGGAGTAAGAATAACATATTTTCCACTTCCCTCCAAATCAAGCAGGAGACAGAACAGAACTAGGCCAATAGGCACAAAGGGACGTTTACAACTGGGAGAAACCCAGTTGCTAAGCACCACGGATTATAATTGACATAATTAATGGGCCCTAAAAAGTGAGCTGTTACATTAAATTTTCTCTCTTCTTCTCTTTCGGGTGACAATGATAAAATTGAAAATGTCTACCTTACAGATCACACAGAACCCTTTATAAAAGAGCTTGTTCTGGGAAGTACCCCTTGCCCCATTCGTCGCAAGCATGATTTCTGACCGTGGGATCCTTGATTACATTATCAGGTCGGGCAGTATTATTAGGATTTTCCATAGGAATTAGTCAGTAGGGGTTCAAAGTTAGGTAAGGTTGAAGATGAGACACCTCCTCCGTGCCTTGGAAAGCACGTTAAGCCACTGGTCCCACACGTGATGATCTCTCCCCGGTCGTGTCGGATTGCCGTCCTATCAGACTATGAAGGTGAGGGAAGAGGGAGTGCATCTGTGTATGCACCCACACTTGTGCACTATAATATCTCCTTGACCAGTACCTCGTATGTAGCTTTTAATACAATTTATTCTCTCGTGGAAGCAACACTTCCTGTTAGCATAATATTAACCCGTGCAAAGAAATAACAATATCCTCGTTTAGTTCGAATTCAACATACAAGGTAGGAACGACGATACGACAAAAAATTGAAATACTGATAATACGATAGTTCGTAAGATTATTTTGAAACTATCAAATAAATCCTGAAATTTAAATAAAAAAAAAAACAGAAAAACTTATTAAAGAGCATATAAATGTAACCAAAATAAAACACCATATGAAATATTGGTTTTCTAACTTGCGAGAAGAGCGGCAACTTGTGGCGTCATAATTCAATATAATATGAATGCTCAATAAAGACAATTACACCAAATTACCAAATCCTACCATGATCCTTTTTTGTGCTATTGCCATCGCCAACCTGTATATAAAGTTCTCATACGAATGAACACTTGCACATGCGTTATCATCTCAGTCATAAGTATCAGTTTTCATATCATTATCTGCCGAGCGTTTTCCCAACTATTTTGCGGTCGGCTTCCAGTCTAACCGGATGCACCTGAATACCAGAGTTTTACATAGAGCGACTGCCTATCGGACCTTCGCATCCCAGTTACTGGGTAACACGACACCACTTGGTAAGACTGGTGGTCAGACTTTCTGGCTTCTAACTACCCATAACGACTACCGTAGATCTACGAATGAGAGCCGGGACCAACGGCTTTACGTGCTTGTGTGAAATTCGGTAAATAAAGTAGATGGTATACTTAATTGATTAATTTCAATACCTAACGTTGACTTGACAACAAATTCTATGATAATGTATACTTGTATACATTTCCGGATCGTCGACACCACGCAAAAAGTGGAGACAATAACCATCCGTTAGCAGTAACGTTAGATCATCTGTTACATATGGATTACAGGAGCCTAACCGACGATTATCGTTAGGGTAACAATCGGTTCGTGAGTAACTGTAACATCTGTGGTTCTGTGTGGTGCAATCCATGAGAAAAGGCGAATAGGGGCCTCCACCCATGTCAGTGTTTTTGTAGAATCGATTATCGGGTCGGACGATTATTTCATAGTTTCGTAGGATCGACTTTTTGTGGGACATCTCCGTCAAAAATCACGTACGTTAGTAGTTGTTTGTGTAAGTTTATCTCATAAATGGCTGCATGTACATATTTTGCTAACGGTTGCATCTTCGATGGTATGCAAAAAGTGTCCATGTTAATTAGGCCTATTTAGAATAGAATCAGGTTAATCATTAATTTAGACTTATTCGTTGCCAATTGCCCTAAGTTCTGCCAACACGAATATCAAATAATTAGGGAGACATTTTTACGTGGGTTGGCCAGGTCAAAATTTCTCTCATTTTACGAAGTGTTTGTTACAATTTTATATATATAAGACCTAAAACACACTTGCGGCTAGCCACAATGCGGCGTACCGTTGCGGTAGGCCGCAATATTTATAGGAAACCGCATGATATCAACGCACTGCTGGCACATATAGCCATCAATATAATGGAAAAGAAATAGGTACTTGTAATTGACGATAACATGCTGTGGACCGCACTAGAATCGAGACGATACAGTTAGCCGGAATACGGCGTGCCCTTGTGACAAACCGTATATTCTACGGCCTGCCCCACCGGCACGCCGCGCCGCTTTGTGGGCGGCCAGCCGCAAATGAGTCGTACCTCTTACGCTGATTAAATTTAAATCATAAGTTTTAGATGCTCCCACATTAAGCATGTTACATTAGGTAGACGAAATTAATTGTATTATTGAGAGACCGCGGGTAAGCTAGTTTTGGGTGAACTAAACTGTTTAAGCATGAGTCCCACAGTCCCACCGTTAGCTTAATAGTAAAATTCTTATTGAAAATTATAAACGGACCATGTGTTCTATTTGCGGACGACATCTCTCGCTCATCTCATGCCAGAACGATGAAAATATAAACGCTAAAATAAACTCCCAACTGGATGGAAAACCATAATCTGGAAATTAACTTCGCCAAAACAAAATTAATCACTTTTCATCCCCATCAAATTGATTGATTAAATTGAATTGATTGGGCCGAGTTAAGTGAACTCGGCGCAATCAATAGACGATAAGAATTTTACTATCAGTATTTCATCAGGCGTTTTGTTTAATTTCTGTCCTTGGGTTCATTCTCAATCTCAGGACTTGCCAAATTAAAGTGGTTTACTGCGTGCTACATCCTGACTTTTTTAATTCCCTAAATTCCCAACCAGTTCCTGCAATTTTATACATCGCATAATATTCAGATACAAAATACACACTACCTATACATATATCAAGAAAAGACTACTATCTAGAGAAAATTAAACGTTTAATCGTATAATCGCTTTTCCCCTACAACTTGAACACTAAGAATAAGATATTCCTCCATCGGAAGACAATGTGTGAGGAAGTACAATCACGTAAAGACAATATGCTACACATGTCATGATCACACGGATTGTCAATGCGCAACTAATTAGTATGACATTTGCATGTTTTATTACAATAGGGTATAACACCCATTTTTGAAAAGTGTCTCTATGAAATTCTGTAGTGCTAATATGCCACAAAAAAAACACAAAATTTTTATTCAATTGATAAGTGCCATAAAAATGTATCTAAATTTTAAATTTTCAAATTTCGCGCGTGGTTTGACGAAAACGCGTCTTACTGGACGCCATATTGCTCAGCGTAAATGACGTCAGTTCGTTTTGTATCAAATGAGCTCATATTAAATATGATAATTGTATATCTTTTAAAAATAATTAAAAACATATTTTGTAATAGGTGTAATAATGAAAAAAATACGTTGGTTACGAAAATAATAAAAGTACAAAGCCTATATTACGCCAATCGGTTGATTGACAGTTGACAATTGTTTGTTTACACAGCCGTAAGGCGCAATAACATGGCCGCTACTATTTCACGGTGTTTTATAACAGATTAAAAATACTGAAAACTTTGAATTGAATTTAAAAATTTGTTTTGTTATTTTATGAACTAAAACTTACATTTTCCTACTGCTTTATGCCTAAACTGTCTCAATAACATTTTTATCCTACCTAGATTATAAAAAAAAAAAAAAACATTTTTATAGATTTTTTCTCGTATAGAGTAAAATACCCTATTCTTATGATTCTGTTGTGTTTTGAGATTAGCTTAGTAATTAATAAGCTATTATAGACTGAGAACCCAGAGGAGCTCGTGGCTAAGTTAAATCCAATTAGGTACAGTCTCTGTGACCACACACGGTTACACAAAGGAACAGAATTAAAAGATATACTAGGTGACAATTCGGTGTTAGTACTTCTTTCTAACGTATTCTTCTAGTGTTTTTTTATATTTAAACCAACTGTTACTATCAAACACTATTTTATAAGATAGATAAAGGAACAAGTTGTTAAGAACGTATACATGCAACTTGCTTGCTTCAATAAAGATATAAAAACCGAATAATACCTACTAACAATAAAAAAACAATTGTATCAATATTATCTAAAACAAATAAAAAAAACCAGCCGTCTATTAAATTACATCTAGTTTAATTAGGTATTTTAGGTATTTGATTTTAATCAATAAGTAGGCTTATTGATTAAAATATGACATACAGTCACACTCAGAGACGTCACATAACAATAATTAATCATGCATGAACATGCATGCTGAACTCTTATATTTTCTATCATCATTTTGCTGTTAAGCATATTTGCAAAATTAAATTATCGTTATCTTTATCAACTTTTATTGACCAACATATCTTGGCACATTTCAAAAACATTAAAATTTTCTCAATCTGTCATATTTTTTACTGACAGCGTTTCAATTTATGTTGGTCAATTAAACTTAATGATTGATTACTAATAAGTGATGTCCCTGAGTACCACAGTAAGACTACTTTTGACACAGAGCAAGCTGTTTCTACAGCCCTCATAATAACTGACATTTACAATGTAATCTTTTATTCACAGTCTTATTTCATATTCCGTTTTAATTACGACTCATTATCTCTCAACCATTAGTGTAGCAAGTAAATTAATTACATTAACTTTTAATTAAATTAAGTTGGCTAAGCTTATAACGACAGCAATTGAATACTTAAGGCTTGGTTCATAACCTCCGTTTAGGCACTATCTACAAAATAAAATCATATAAGGTAGAATAGCTGGTAGCTATTCCTCTACTCCATTACTTCACCTAAGCGAGAGTGATTATTACAGAATACACTGACTGAACTAATTGTTCACGTTTTCTGCTAGAAAAGTTAACAAAGGTTTAAAGAATGCAAATTTCTATTAGTTATTATTTGTTTTTATGGAAGAGATTTAGATTTAGATTTTATGGATAGAAATTTATATTTTCATGAAATTCAATATTTACAGACATACAAATAATAACAATTTTATAGAATTTTTTACGTACAATTGATTAAAAAAGGGGCGGGGAGCTCATAGGGCTTCAAAAAGCTCGTCCGAATCGCTATCAATGGGACAAGACAGGTGCCCAAAAGGCTAGCAGCTTTGTATGGACATTACGTTGAATGGCAATGCTAATTCTTTGACCTAGAAATAAGCCAGCTTTCTGGTAACGTGAAGAGTCGACCAGCCGCTTTAAAAACCAGGGCAACTCGGATCTTTTATTACAATCTTCTCTCTTCGTTTATCGTTCTATGTGGAAAGAGACCGCATTGAGCTGAGGCATCAGGAAATTCACGGGTATACTTTTAACTCCTGTGAATTCTCCCAGTGCCAAGGCCCAACGAGGTCAAGTCTTCTTTTCTTCTATCTTCTTCAGAATATTCTTCTTTAGGCTTATTATTATTTATTTTATTATTAGCTTCTCAACTATACTCCGTTCACAATAAGATTAGACATATACACAAACCTTTTTTACAGTCCGTTCAACCGATTTTGACTTATATTGCGTTGGCGGCATGACAAATGGCAGCTGTAAAAACAGTTGTTATTGTAGTCACTTTTTTGCCTCTAATGTCATCCTTAAGCCTACGGAATAGAAGTCAAAATCGGTTAAAGGGACTGTAAAAAAGGTTTATATATATCTAATCTTGTTGTGAACGGAGTATAGACATGTTAAATAAATAAACTTTTTGACTAAAGTCCAAGTAGGTAAAAGTATACACACAACTTAGAAACTAGTGTTAGTACTTTTTATATCTATCAAATAAATATTACTTAAAATCTACGTCCCAGTGGCATAGGCGTATCCAATGTACCAGTATGGGACTGTCCCACCCGTCTGCTATAGTTTTTAGGATGTTGTTAGGGCTGGCGCGCACTCTGCGCATGATAGAGGCACAGTGCCTCCGCATGATCGCATGATCGCATGAAACATTTTTATCGTTCCACTGCAGTAGCGCGGAAACCCCATCAGCACCCTTATTGCATTATTATATTCTACACGCAAAGCGCTAAATGCCCTCCGCGTAAAGTTAACCCGTAGACTGGAAGTACAGAACGACTGACAGTACTCTAATAAACAACTATACACCGTTCACAATAAGATATGACATATACACAAACCGTTATTACAGTCCCTTCAACCGATTTTTACTTCTATTCCGTAGGCTAAAGGATGATGATTTTTACTTCTATTCCGTAGGCTAAAGGATGACATTAGAGGCAAAAAAGTGGGTACTATAACAACTATTTACTGCAGCTGCCATTTGTCATGCTACTAACGCAATATAAGTCAAAATCGGTTGAACGGACTGTAAAAAAGGTTTGTGTATATGTCTAATCTTATTGTGAACGGGGTATAACTAATGTAATAGTTTAGAAAAAACCAGGTCTTATCTGAAAACCCTAACCGAAGAAGTCTTTGTCATGCAGTTGACTTATACACTGGTATTCTAGGTATGGTAGTACTATTAAGTATGTGAATATTTCCCATGGTAAATGACAATGCCAGATTCTGCCCCACCCATGTACAGAAAAAGTAACACATGTACAGAAAAAGTAAATTAATGAAAATAATTGTAATGAATATAGAACCTTTCTGTACTAAATTGTTTTTCTTTAGAACTTGCGGATTACGAAATACCTACCCACAAAATACAAACTCATTTTACCTAAAATACAATTTAACCTATAATCAATGTCATTATTGTTTTTAATTTAAACGGAAACCGCAAATTCTACAGTCACTAAGACTAATGCTTAGTTATCAGCAATAAATAAACAGTAAGAGGCTACATATTGCACATGACTTTTATTGAGTGGAGCAAAGTTCTATATAGTTTCTGGCATTGTCCTTTAGGTGAAGAATGCTTGATGTGAGTTGCCAATCCTTAGCAATAAGAGCGGATAAAATACCGACACCTTCAGGAACTGTACCTAACTGTGATACAAATCTCATACTTCTAGTGTTGTCATTAATAACAAAACAATTACGAAAACCTTTTTGTATTTATGTTTGTGCAAATGGGTTTTACCAGAAGTTTGTATTATAAAGTTGATCTTTAGCAATTTTTAGTCTATTTTTCACTTCAAATAGAAAAGTGAGCTCTACTTATTAGTCTACTTAGTATACTTCATGCTCACAGTTACAAAAGCGGACTAGATGCCTTAAGTATTTCCTACCACTCAACAAACGAACATGGAAGGTGCATCGTTAAAAAAATCAAATCTTTCTTTTGAATTTATTAAATATTATACATTTTTACGTTGCGGTTATAGTCGATTGTATATTTCGAGCCTAGTTACTAAAATGTCAGAACGTGACACTTTCGGCAATCAGTTACGGTTATAACCAGTGGGTAACCGCAAATTTCCGTATCATCCGCTGCGCGCACAATTGGAACGGCGGCATTATCCGCACTTTTGAGATCATCTACTGTCATTGGTCGCGGTTGGTTGACATCATTGTTCCATATTGATTCTAGGGAGGACATCAAAACTAATAACATTTAGAAACGTTCGCGTCTTTACCACAATCTGTCAATAACGGCTATTTTCCTTTTTTTTTTTACATTTTTGACAAGATTTTGATATTGCCTTCTAAATTACAAATATTTCAATAGTCTCACAGCTTAAGACACTTCCAACATTATTTTTAAGTTATTGTAAATTAGCTGCATGTGTGCTTTTTCGACTGTAAAAGACACGCTTAGTTCGAAATGGATTTTCTAACTGCAAACCGATAGAGAGATTTGCAAATGAGGACAGTAAATGTGTAATACCTATGATATATCATAGTGTAAATACTAATAAACATAAAAGTATAAAAAAATCCGGGCAATATTTTATAACTTTCTAAATTCAATTTCACGTTTCACGTCATCAGGTAGGATGAACGTTACTGCGAAGAATTTTACACTAATGCTAAAATGATTAGTGTAAAATTTTTGTCATATTTCTAAGTAGGTACATGAAAACATTTAAAGAGACATGGGATAACTTACCTCATTCGTAACTGCTTTATGTTGTTGTTATGAACTGTAACAAAGACAATAATTTGGTTAATAATTTCGTTACGTTAATTTGCACAGCATAGTATTCTAAAATTTGAATAAGTACAACAGAAACCTGAGTAGTAGGTACACGTCTGTAGGGTAATTGTAGCTGTGGAAATAGCATAACAGCAGTTTATTTTTAGTAGCGATAAGAGACCTATTAATTATCTAACCGTCCTATTATTAAACGCGGAGTAAAGTTACACCACCGTTAATCGTCGGATCAACCATACATTTTTCGAGGAATACGCTTGGTGTAACTTTATTTCGTGTTTATTAATAGGAGGGTGTAGCGACATCTATCGCACATAATACGACAGCCGACGTTACTTAGATCGCGCAAGCAGAGTTATCTGCGACATTAGGATATATACAAAATCCCGACTACAACCGTCGGGCAGTAGCCCACCAGACACAACACCCGTCTGGTCGGAGGATCTCCCTTTTCTATGAAGGATGAGGAACTTTACACTCTGTTCATACCTCTAGAACTTAACAGCTCACTTTTTAGGGCCCATTAATTATGTCAATTATAATCCGTGGTGCTTAGCAACTGGGTTTCTCCCAGTTGTAAACGTCCCTTTGTGCCTATTGGCCTAGTTCTGTTCTGTCTCCTGCTTGATTTGGAGGGAAGTGGAAAATATGTTTTTCTTACTCCTCCGCTGTTCTTTTCTGATTAATTTCGTTGCGGGATCCAAGACAGTTGAATCGTTTCTCTGGGACTCGTCGAGCTTCATTGCTCTGGCGCTTTTCTGGTGGTCGCCACTGTTGATTCTGGCTTACAGGAGTTACAGTGGTTAGGGAATAGAGTGGCGGGCTTGTCCCATACCTCTAGAAGGGTATGAGTTTATTGTGTTATTATTCACTACAATTACCACATAGACAAAATATTACTTTACCTAACTTCTAAGGTTTTTATAATGAACTTACTTTTGCCCGCGACTTCGTCGGCGTGAAAGTCGGTTAACGCAGATGCAGACAAAGTCGCGGATTAAAAAGTAGCCTATGTCGTTCCCCAGGGTTTAAGCTATTTTCATCAAAATCGGTTCAGCCTTTTCATTGTAAAAGCGTAACAGACAGAGTTATTTTCGCATTTATAATTAGTATGGAAGTATAGATATGGAAGTATGGATTAAATTACAAAATTTATTTTGAATGGTTATTTCCATATATTCATTATATTTTACTCTAGGCCTCTTTCAACGTGCATGACTAGTTACATTGGTCTCGTAAATTGGTCTAGGTAAATTGTGCCCGTAGAGCATTAATCATCATCATCATTTCAGCCGAAAGACGTCCACTTCTGGACATAAGCCTCCCTCAAGAAATGGGGGGATTTTGCCATATTCGCCACGCTTGGCAGGCGGGTTGGCGATCGCAGTATGGTTGTTACAAAGGCACAGAGAACGCTGCTGCCCATTCTCTGGTGAGTCCCTTAGTCGCTTCTTACGACACCCACGGGAAGATATGGGATGGTGCTATTCTTTACGTCCGACAACATACGGACGAGTTAACATTAATGATGAAATCAAAATTTTATTGATTAGAAATAAATGTTTATAGAGAATATTTCTCTTTCTTCTCCATAGGAAGTTACTGTTTGGAACGAGCATCTGAGTAGCTTCTACTTTCTGACTGACTTCTTGATAATTCAAAAGTCCCTGTAAATGTTTTATATAAAGCTAGCGACCCGCCCTAGCTTCGCACGGCTGCAATGTAGATCAAACTATATATATTATAAATCTTCCTCTTGAATCACTCTATCAATTGCTAAAAATTGCATTTAAAACCGTTGTGTAGTTTAAAAAAAATTGGTTGTCTGTAAAGTCGGTTTACTGACGATAGTTGAACGTGACAACGCGAAAGAATCATTACCTTTATCGCTGTAATTATCGTTGCTATAAACAATTGACACCACATTCACTTTTCACTTGGAACGCCTCAGAGCGAGGTAACGCCGCAGAGCGAGGTAACGCCGCATGACGTCATGTAACGCCGTAACGCAGCATGACGTCATGTTTTTTCGTGCGTGCAGCCGGCTCTATCGAATTATAAGACGTTGTCACGTCAAAAATTGAGCGTACAGACAACGGGAGCGACTTTCTTTTACTTACACTATTTAGATATTTTACTCTTCCTTCACCGTGCATGTCTAGTTACATTCTTCTCACATTATACCCGTGATGATTGATGTAAAAAAAGTGAATTTTATTGATTTTAAAAGAGTGTTCATGGAGTTCTAGTTTTTAACCGACTTCAAAAAGGAGGGGGTTCTCAATTCGATTGGTTTTTTTATGTATGTACACCGATTACGCTGAGATTTATGGTCCGATTTACGTGATAGTTGCCATTTGGTCCCATAAAAATTTAACATAATTTAACTCAGTAGTTTTCATTTTATGAACATTTTATTTTATGTTTGACTACGCTTATCTTATCACAGTGTTGTCCGATTTCGATCATTCTTTTTTTAATTGATAGTGTATTACCTCAATTTGGCCCTATATACCCCATCCACCCCAGTCGGTGGCAATACGAAACAACAAGCAAAACCAAAACCGACTTGCGAATTGAAAGTTATATTTTACTTTTTTAAGGCGGTTGTCTTTTTTGTTATAAAGTTTTTTTTTCCATAGGAACATACTGTTTCAAACGAGCAACTAACTTCTGACAGACTGAGTCAGTTAAAATTCAAAAGTTCCTGTAAATAGTTTATCTATACTACATATAATAATATTATAAAGAGGAAAGATTTGTATCTTTGTATGTTCGTATCGAATAAACTTAAAAACTACTGGTTCGATTTCAAAAATTCTTTTACCATTACAATGCTCGATTATCCCTGAGTAATATAGGTTATATAGGCTATATTTATCATTTGAAAAAAATTGGGATCCTTGAGAAAATTCACGCGGACGAAGTATAGGATTTGATTTACAGAGCTATAAGGACAACGTTGAAATGCTTTCAAAACAAAGACTGTACATTATTTCCTCAATACCGCAGCAATTATTTTCAAATAACAGCATTTACTTCACAAACGACCGCGTTATCAATATAATTTATGAGTTTCTCACATAAATATGTATGAGACATGTTTACAGTCATTAGTGTCAAATTAAATCAACTCGTTTGTATATCTTGAAGTATTCATATTTGTATAATAGTGCTTTGACTGGATAATTCCTTGTAAAGGACCGGTGAACTGGTGGAATGATCCTGTGGATACAATAGACAAGCGTGACTGCTGAGCATCGGGTAAAATGGTATCCTACCAAAAACATTTTCATGTAAAATGTTGCCAAGACGTGAGCAAATGGCTCGCACTGACAAATAGATCACGATCTCAATTCACTCCTGCATCCCTTATATTCACCCTGATTGACGGTAGCTGTTGTTAGACAAGCATGTCCGTCTACATTAAACTTGTCAATCATAATGCCAAAGTTGCTGTCTAAATACTTAGGATGTGCTAGTTCTATATAAAGACTACTGATGCCCGCGATTTCGTCAGCGTAATAAAAAAGCCTAAGTTACTCCTTAAACATCAGCTGTCTGCCAGTGAAAGTTCCGTCAAAATCGGTCCAGCCGTTTCAGAGATTAGCCGGAACAAACAGACGGACAGAGACAAACATTTAGAAAATTGTTTTTTTTGTAATATAAATACCTTAATAAACTTTCATATGCATTTAGTAAAAAGGTGTTATTTTGATATTCCAAATAAAATAAATAAAATTGAAGTGCCTGCAATTTTATTTATTTTTGTATAGATATAGAGGATGAAAAGATTGTATTATAAATACAGATGACATAGGTAGTCAAAAACCAAGACTATATTCATTACATCTACCTTCACATCCTTCGTTTCTTATTTTTTTTTTTTTTAATATTACATATACCTTGTTGTTATTTGTGTGTTTCGTCCTGTGCGGGCCAATAAATGCTTTTTCTTTCTTTCTTTCTTTCACATTTCAAAATATCAAACTAGTAAGTAGTTTTATATTTATAACTAAACACACCTCACAGCACCCTCTTATAAAATTCATGCGTCACTATGCCATCAAATTAAGGTAAGAGGGTGAGGAGAGAGGGGCGGGGGTGAGGTACCTCCTATACCTAGTAGCTCTTTGTGTAAGGGCGCCATTGTGTAGGACTGATGACGTAAGTAAAATATTGTATTTTCTATAGCATAAGTTTGTTATTTTTGGGTTTTCCACGTGTAAGAATGAAGGTGACAACGTGCTATGTAGTTGAAAGTAGTTTTACCTATCAATTTAATTTATTTCTCATTACATACTATACCTACTGCATGTCTGACGAAATTTTTAACCGACTTCAAAAAGGAGGAGGTTATCAATTCGGATGTTTTTATATTTTTTTATCTATGAAAAAATCAACAAAATCCTAAAAAGATACTTAGATGACGTTTTAGTTTCTTCAATCTTTGGAGAACTTACAATCTCTTTTAAGTGTGCCGCCGCTTCTTAATGGATTTGGATATTAAGGCAATATTAAAAAGCGAACGATAAAAAGTTTTTTCAAAAAAAGAAAACCGTCTTCAAAAACTAAAACACACATTACTTTACTTTCGGAAGTCGGTGGCAATACAAAACCACAAACACAAAGCCACCGCCACAGACTTCCGAAAGTAAAGCAATGCTAAAGTTTTCCACTTTTTAGTTTGAAGGCGGTTTTCTTTTTTTTTTAATTTTTATTATTTCCAAGAACCAGCTACAACGGTGCTTGCGATAACCAAAGACGATGATTAAAAATTACCCTACCTATGTCCTCCCCCAGGGTTCAAACCATTTTCATAGCAAATTTCATCAAAATCGGTTCAGCCGTTTCATCCTGAAAATGTAACAAACAGACAGAGTTGCTTTCGCATTTATAAAAATACTAGCTTTTGCCCGCGACTTCGTCCGCGTGAGTGTCGGTTATCGCGGATGCAGTGAAAAAAGTGGCCTATGTACTTTCCTATGGTTCAAGCTATTTTCGTACCAAATGACAATGGCCCACCCATGTACAGAAAAGTAAATTAATGAAAATAATTGTAATGAATATAGAACCTTTCTATAGTAAATTGTTTTTCCTTAGAACTTGCGGATTACGAAATACCTACCCACAAAATACAAACTCATTTTACCTAAAATATAATTTAACCTATAATCAATGTCATTATTGTTTTTAGATTTAAACGGAAACCGCAAGTTCTACAGTCACTAAGACTAATGTTTAGTTATCAGCAATAAATAAACAGTAAGATGCTACATATTGCACATGACTTTTATTGAGTGGGGCAAAGTTCTATAGAGTTTCTGGCATTGTCCTTTCATTAAAATCCAGCCGTTTCATCGTGAAAATGAAACAGACAGACAGAGTTCCTACTTACTTTCGCATTTTTATTATAAAAATATGGATTATGTTTTGCCCGCGACTTCGCCCACATGAAAGTCAAAATCAAATCTCTCTGACGTCTCCTACCAATAAACTACCTACCTGCCAAATTTCAGCTGTTGTCAAGTACCTAATTTAGTAATTTCCGAGATATCGTGTATAAGTGGTTGACCTTTTGCTTTAATGTGATAGCTATGACACTTACAGGCCACTGATATACCTAGTTAATCCGATTAAAACTAAAAATAAAATATTACGAAAGATAATACGACTATTAATTACTAGATCGATAATTTCGACCATTCCTTCACAGCCGAAATAGCTCAGTTGGGAGAGCGTTAGACTGAAGATCTAAAGGTCCCTGGTTCAATCCCTGGTTTCGGCAGAAATCTCTTTTTGTGATTTAAATCATTCGTAGATCTTTGACTGTTGTCAGAAATGCTTAAGTCTGACAATCAGTCTCACTGCGGTACTCAGGGACGTCACTTAATTATTATTATCAATTATTAACTTTAAATTGACCATTATAAATTGTAATTTATTGATTTTTAGATATTGAATATTGATTGAGCTCGATACAACGAGGCTGTCAAAAATTTGATAGGTTGAGAAAATTTTAATGTTGTTGACATGGTGCCAAGTCGTGTTGATTACAGTGGTTAATTATTATAATGTGACTTCTCTGAGTGTGGCAGTTACCAATGATTCGAACTCACAAACTTATGTATGAGCGGCAGGGGCCTTAACTGCTGGTGTAACTTTTAATTAACCCTTATTATTTAGTTTTAGCTCGTATTGTCTCACTACAGGGCAAAGGCCTCCCTTTCTCCTTTCCAACACTCTATCTTGAGCTAGTGTAGACCAATCCCTCCTGCAAGCGTCAAGATCATGCTGTCACTACACCACACACATACCACATCACACCACACCACACACCACTTTACACATCCCACCACACAACGCGCTACGCCACACAATCACTCCACATGCAAAAATAAATTGTATAATCTAGTGTTAGTATGTAACAACAGCTATTTAATTTGTTTAGGTAACTTTTACTATGTAATAGGATCTTAAGTGTACACTATTTTCATAGTATGTAACCCACAGTTAGTATATTATGTATTACTGCAATGATATGGAAGAGCAGAGTCCCCCAATACAGGCATTGTTTGCTTAAAGGGAGGCTCCAAACACGTCTAAATATGTAATACGCTAATTGTGATAATAAACTATTTTTATTTGTCAACTGCGCCTGGCCCAGGCGAAGTTGACAGCAGACCCAGGAGGCCTGGGTCTGCTATGATGTTGCTGAGTGTTTTTATCGACTCTCATTGTGGTTGGTTGATCCGTTCGATATGCGGCAGACGTCGCCAGCCAAGTCCCACTTAAGGGGCTATTAAACGACTTTTACAGATTTTAAACTGACAATCACGTCAAAATGTGCAGTGTAAATGATTTGAAAAAAATATATGTTAAACTAGAACATTCTCTTAATCATTTAGTAAGTGAATATTTTTGATTAAGTTCATATTATATAGTTTAATTAACACGTGAAGTTGTGTCTGACGCGGACAAAACATTGACAATCACACAAAATCTACAAGGTAACTTACACCATCTTACAGATAATTTTATTATCTATCTTTTAGTATACGCCTTTTTTAAATTTTGAAAGAATACTACTTTTAATTAATTTTTTCGACTAAATTTTGAGAGTTTTGGACGCACACTGCGTCCGTTCTGCATCAGTTCTGCGTCCAAAACTCTCAAAATTTAGTCGAAAAAATTAAATAATAGTAGTATTCTTTCAAAATAAAAAAAAGGCGTATCCAAAATTAAACTATAAAATTAAAAATATTCACTTACTAAATGATTAAGAGAATGTTCTAGTTTAACATATATTTTTTTCAAATCATTTACACTGCACATTTTGACGTGATTGTCAGTTTAAAATCTGTAAAAGTCGTTTAATAGCCCCTTAAGCTTGATTGCCTTTTGAGTGACGTCGGTGATTTGTGGTTCGGAGCGCAGCAGATTTGACTCCCCAGGATGCTACGCTCCATTGCTCGCTGACAAACCTCAAGTTTGAAACTCCGCTGAACAGTCAAAGACTAGGTATGAGCGCCATATGTAGATAAGGATATGAAGAATTATAAATTTAACTGAAGAAGACTTTTGACAGAATTTGAAAGATGACAGTTTTGAATTCAATCATGGACCTCCCAAAGAGGATTGAATGGTTTTAGCAGGTATATACTGCCCGGTATATCCTCTCTCTTTTCTCTCTTTGAAGGAAAATTAAACGAAATTATTTAAGGTTAACAAGAAAACCTTTCACGTTTCCATACAACTCATCCAATTCTATTATCAGTTCTAAAATATTCATACAAGAGCATTGTCCGGGAAGCAATTACTTATACAATTTCCAACATCGAAACGAAACGCAACCTTAACACTACTACCTAAAGTACATTCCTACTGAACACAGTTCTATGTAGGTCTGTTGCCATCGTGTTACCATGGCAACGGATTATATAATAAAAACAGGGTATGACATGAATCATGGAGTCGCTATGTTTATTCTGCTTGCTTTGCTTTGAATTTCCAAGCTTTTTTCTACTAGTTGACAAGCTTGATGGTTGATAAACAAATTTTAATGGGTTATGCTAAGGTGGTAATAAACGAAGTTTGTATAGAATATCCCTTTCCTATTCCTTTGAAACCACTTTTCATTAAGGCCCTAATTTGCGACTATTAACACGTTTTATACAACTTTTTTAATACGTAGTGTTTACATGATTAAAAAAAAGAATATAAGTAAACTAAACTACATATATTATCTTAATCATTTAGTACCTATGTGTTTATTTTAGATTAATTATGTTCATATTAAATAGTTTAATTAACTCGTAAAATTACATCTAACGCGGCCAAAAAATCAAAAATCACACAGAAATATTATTTATCCTTTATGTATCTTCTGAATCATATTGAAAATATGGAAGTTAAGAAAACGATCGACGTCAGGTCGACGGAGCCCCGCTGTGTGGAGCTCCTACTTCTGTCTGCAGGGTTTAAAGGAAACTAACCAAACCGAATCTCGGGGTGCCTTTGACTACGACTGTCTTCTTATGGTTTGAAAGCACAATAGCAGACAAAATCAACAGTAGGTGAATCGTCCGTTATTTCAATCAACCTTGGGTTTATTCATTGTTGCTGAATAAACCGTAGGTGAATTCTTCTTTAAGTATGTATTAGTTCATTAGTTATTACAAAAATCTGTGAAACGATCTTTAGATATTTTAAACAGTAGGTCTTTTGACTGTAGTTATTTTGAAAATAGTTTAAAAAAGTTTAGATGTTAGAATATTGTTGATGTTAGGATAACATGATGGTTACGTAACCATCGTGTTATCCTGTAACTGAATTGTGGATGGAGGCCAGATAAGCAGTCGCTCCTTGTAAATTATTGGGAATATCTTAGACTGAAACTGAAGCGAACTTAGTTGGAAAACGGCTAGGCAGACGAATAAAATGAGACCTTGACGAGGGACTCATGAAACCGCGAAATGTTTGACAGAAAAAGGGATGGGGCCAAGCAATCAGTGGGTAATTGCACTGAAATAATAATGATGATGATGAATGAGGTTAGTCTTCTGTCTTTGCCTCATCATGTCAACCTTTAGATGCCCACTGCTGGGCATAGGTCTCCCCCAAGGGAGGGTGCAGCCGTAATCGCCAATTATTGGCCCATGCATGTTGGCGATCGCAGTAGGTGTTATACTACTCAGAAAGACGCTGCTGCCCATCCTCTGGTCCATATTCCTCTGTCGCCTTCTACGACACCCACGGGTAGAAATGGGGTGGTGTTATTCGCGGCCGACACCACACGGCTTACCTCTGTAATTAGGTAATGTAGGCGTGATTTACCCTTGATTTTTCCATCAATCATTCTATAAGCTTTTACACTACAAATACAAAAGAAACGTTGCGTGTTCGAAATCACAGGAAATAGTGACCACCCCTTAACACCACCGGGTAATTTTATAGGTCACCCATCACCCCAAATACTGTTGCCTTATTAAAAAAACATTTGTCGTGATTTAGGTTAATTTATTTTTATGGCAACACTGTTAACCTTTGTTTGACATTAGTGGTAACGTATATTTGAAAAATAATTGAAATAAAGGTGAGCCTAATGGGGGTTTTACACGATTCCTGATTGATGACTATCGCTCTATTCCTGTGGTAGAAGTCCATTAAAATTTTTAGAGCGCCATCAACGTATAATGAGTATAGTTATTGACCTAATCTGTCCCTATTATAATAAACAATGCTCATGATTACCACTAAAACCACACAATAGACCGAAAAAGTACTGTGTAAGTAGGTACTGTAAAGATTGCTGCCAATTGCCAATGCAACCTGGCCGAAAAGGTTTATAAATTTTCATTCAAATACTCAGGCAAATTCCAGGAGGAATTGAAAGCATAGGCGATTGGATTTTTTATATATGTAGCGTTAAATGTGCTGTGGTTGTGAGTATGCATGAGCATGTATTTTAAATAAAGGAAAGTTTTAGGTACTTAAGTTTTTAGTTTTTATTTTTTAAGTATTACTTTTTGTAATGCACCTGCCATGTTATCTCTTCACCACACTGGGTTGACTGGTAGAGAATGCCTAAGGCATTAAGTCCGCCTTTGTATGTACTTGTGCATGAAGTATAAATAAATAAATAAAGTTTGTGTTTAAATCTAATGTAGTTTGGAGTTCATACCCCGGTAAGTACCGTGACTTTATAGATATACTGTACTCTATGCTTTATAGTGGTTACCTAAATGAACAGATGGTCGTTTAACTGGCTTAGGAAAACTGCAAAAAAACGGGTTTTTTATTGGGTCGAAACCAAATATTGGTTTATTGTCACTGATTAACTATTGTGTCTCCTAATAAAATTGACAGTTGAGGTGGTTGAGCTCTAGTAATTATAGTATGGAAGTATGGATAAAAGTATAAAAGTATGGAAGTATGATGGTGCGTTAGTGCATCGAGCGTATTAATTACATGAGCATCATCTGCCTAGCCTTTACGGCTTCCAGTCAGGGATTTTTCAATTGAGTAGGCCTTCAAACACTGTGGGCCCTGGAGCGTCACACAATTTTGAACTTTGGTAGTTACACCACTGGCAATCTTCTGCCTAGCCTATTCCCAACTATATTTGAATCAGCTTCCAGTCTAACCGGATGCAGCAGAATACCAGTGTTTTACATGGAGCGACTGAATATCTGACCTCCAGCCCAGTTACCTACTGGGTAACACAATACGCCTTGGTAAGACTGGTTGTCAGACTTTCTGGCTTCTGGGTAGTCATAGCGCCAGTTAAGGGGCTATTAAACGACTTTTACAGATTTTAAACTGACAATCACGTCAAAATGTGCAGTGTAAATTATTTGAAAAAAATATACAGACAATTTTATTATCTATCTTTCAGTATATGCCTTTTTTTTAAGTTAAAAAATACTACTGTTATTTAGTTTTTTCGACTAAACTTGGAGAGTTTTGGACGCAGCGCATACGATTCTCTGCGTCTCAAACTCTCAAAGTTTAGTCATAGATAATAAAATTGTCGATGGTGTCAGTTTAGTTTAATTATACCTGGTTGATTTTGTGTGATTGTCATGTTTTGTCCGCGTCAGTCACAACGTCACGATTTAATTAAACTATTTAATATGAATATAATAAAAAATATTCACACACTAAATGATTAAGAGAATGTTCTAGTTAAAGAAATATTTTTCTCAAATCATTTACACTGCACATTTTGACGTGATTGTCAGTTTAAAAACTGTAAAAGTCGTTTAATAGCCCCTTAAAAATCTATGAATGACAGCCGGGACCAACGGCTTTACGTGCTTTCCGAGGCACGGAGGGAACTCGGTATGAAATGGATAGTCACATGGTTAATAGTCTGATTCATAATTCACTAGACCGCTATCTTTCGCAGATTATTCGCAGATTATTCGCAGAGGGCTATTAACGAATTTTACACATTTTAAACTGACAATCACGTCAAAACGTGTAGTGTAAATAATTTGAAAAAAATATATGTTAAACTAAAACATTCTCTTAATCATTTAGTATGTGAATATTTTTGATTATATTCATATTAAATAGTTTAATTAACTCGTTAAGTTGTATCTGACGCGGACAAAACATTGACAATCACACAAAAACTACCGGGTATAATTAAAAGAAACTTACATTATCTTACAGACAATTTTATTATCTATCTTTTAGTATACCTACGCCTTTTTTAAGATAAAGAATACTATCTTTTATTTAATTTTTTCGACTAAACTTTGAGAGTTTTGGACGCAGCGCATACGATTCTCTGGTCGCCGGCGTATATCGTCGCCTTAACATTTGATCTTGTTCACTGTTTTGCAGTGGAGAATCCATATATTTATTTTCTTACTCCTCGCCTGTTTCTTTCTAGTAAGTTGCGGGCATAGAGCAACGCGAAACACCGACGCGTGCGGCCGATGTTCCGCGTTGCTTTATAGTTGCGGGATGTTTACGCTGCTACCTAACGAAAGCTGCAAATGAACCCCTAGACGCAATTAGTCGTCCGATACCTGTAATTAGTAATCTACATAATTACATATTTGAATTAATTATCCTTCTAAATAAATAATATTTCCCACAGTTAAATAAAATCGTTAAAGGTTCCCACGGAAATAACAACCCTACTAGTAATTAAAAAAAAACTACCCTTCCTACGCGCAAGTGACCGTTAACCATACCTATGTAACAAGCTCCAGTACTTCTTAACTGTAAGTACAGCAAAAACATGTAAACAGCTGGTCTCATTATATCCTGATTTTCTCTTAAACTATTGATAGAAATGTTATAGGGTTAGAAAAAGGGTATTCTTGATCCCAAACTACAAAAAAAATACGTTTTATCTTATAAAGAAGGCAAGTAAGGGGGGCAAGTGGGTGGGGATAAGTTCGGCAGGGCTAAGTTCGACTGGGCCAAGTTCGGCAGGGCCAAGTTCGGCAGGGCCAAGTTCGGCAGGGGCTAAGTTCGGCAGGGGGTATGTTCGGCAGGGGCTAAGCTCGGCAGGGGGTAAGTTCGGCAGGGAGTAAGTTCGGCAGGGGCTAAGTTCGGCACGGGGCTAAGTTCGGCACGGGGTAAGTTCGGCACGGGGTAAGTTCGGCACGGGGTAAGTTCGGCACGGGGTAAGTTCGGCACGGGGTAAGTTCGGCAGGCTCAAGTTGCTCAATTGCCAATTGATTGATTGATTTTTTGAATTTTGCAATCTGTATACATATTTATGGTCGTGACTGTACCGATTACAGTAATATTATTATAATACCAGCCTTTTATGGTCCCACTGCCGGGCTAAAGTCTCTTCTCGTACAGCAAAGGCACGAGTATTGATTGAACCAGAACTTTTTACCTCTTGATCCTATAGATAAATCTAGCAGCGTGCATTACAAACGATCATGTCAATGTGTTTAATTTTGACAGTTACAACATATTCATTGCGTTATATACGTCGTCAAGCAGACAAAATTTTCAAACCAATGGAGCAATGGATTATTAATTTTCTTCGGATTGAGATTGTAAGTATGTGTGTGAGTATGTGTGTGTGTGTGTGTGTTGTTGTATGTGTTGTGTTGTGTGTGTGTGTTACGCTATTAACCTGCAGGTTTTACTGCTGATGTTTTCTTTCACCACATTTTCACGTGTGTTACGCTAATGCTAAATGAACTGCAAAAGTACATAATATGAATTCAAAGTCACATTGCTATAAACTATAATAATAAAAATAGTTTAATAATTTAGTAATTTAATAATTTAAGCATTTAGTAATTGAATAATTGAATAATTGAATAATTGAATAATTGAATAATTGAATAATTTACGAAAGTAACTCTGTCTGTTACGCTTTCACGACGAAACGGCTGAACCGATATCAATATAATTTGGTATGAATATAGCTTAAACCTCGGGGAAGGACATAGGCTACTTTTTATTCTATCACTTCGGCCGCATCCGCGATAACCGACATCCACGCGGACGAAGTCGCGGGCAAAAGCTAGTAGGATATATATGTAAGGTTGTTCTGGCGCTTCACGACAATGCGCAGCGCATCTTTCGTCTTAAGTCAACGTCCAGTAACTTTATTTTGATCAAGCGATAAATAAGCGATAAAGGTTTAGGTAGCCATCTAAGAGTAATTTTTTTATTAAAATAGCTCAGTAAATAAATTAGAACATCAATAAAAAAAAACAACAATTTGTGATACGCCTTGATTTTTTCACAACAAAAAGAGATATCTGCCGAAACCAGGGATTGAACCAGGGACCTTTAGATCTTCAGTCTAACGCTCTCCCAACTGAGCTATTTCGGCTGTGAGTAAGAAGTTGAAATTATCGATCAATAATAATGAATGAAGAAATACTAGAATTAATTGAGCTGAAACTACTGAGTGCCAATCTGTATTAAAATATTGATAAGCTATCACTACCGTGATAGTAACATTATCAAATTAGGTATCATTTTTAAGTATATTCATATTGTTTTAAGCATTTAAATTACAGTTGTAGGTGCATGCATATTGGTTACTCGTTTCGTAAGTACATACCTTCTTCCATACTAATATTATAAATGCGAAAGTCAGTTCGTTTTACAGCTAAACTACTAGAACCGATTTTGTTGAAATTTGATATGGACTAAGATTGAACCCCAAGAAAGATATAGGCTACTTTTCAATGCATGACTTCATCTACATCCACGCTTCATCTACATTCAAGTGGACAAAGTCGCGAGAAAAAGCTAGTATACACTCGCGAGCAATAAACTGATCATTAGACGACACGGTTGGCGCAGTGACTGAGCGATCGACTGCTGCGCAGCGTGTTGCGCGTTCGATTCCCGCCCAGGGTAAACATTGGTGTGATGAGCACTTGTGTTTGCCTTGTGTCTGGGTGTTGTTTATCTATATATGTACTAGCTGACCCGACAGACGTTGTCCTGTCCGTATCTACCTACTTACCTGTCTA
This sequence comes from Charanyca ferruginea, assembly GCA_947361185.1. NCBI lineage: Eukaryota > Metazoa > Arthropoda > Insecta > Lepidoptera > Noctuidae > Charanyca > Charanyca ferruginea. The sequence goes on along the minus strand of OX376065.1, from coordinate 17,964,377 downwards.
TTTACCTACACCTACCCTACACCTACCGTACACCTACCCTACACCTACCCTACACCTACCCTACACCTACCCTACACCTACCCTACACCTACCCTACACCTACCCTACACCTACCCTACACCTACCCTACACCTACCCTACACCTACCCTACACCTACCCTACACCTACCCTACACATACCCTACACATACCCTACACCAACCCTACACCTACCCTACACCTACCCCACACCTACCCTACACCTACCCTATCTTTCAAGTTGGATCAAACTGCACACTGTGTACAAATTTCATTAAAATCGCTTCAGTAGTTTAGGAGTCCATCGCGGACAAACATCGTGACAGGAGATTTATATATATTAGAAGATGTATTTACAAAAAAAAAATGTATTTGTGTATGTATATCAGCTGTCTGACACCCATAGTACAGGGTCTCTCTAGTTTGGGGTCGATGGCCGTGTGTGAAAATGTTCCCACATATTATTATTATCATTTGGAAGGTAATTTTGTTACCTTTCAATCTGTTTCAATATCATAACCAACGGAAACGATTATTCACCTTTAGGTATGTCTTGGAACGTAAAACAAAAGGCATCATTTTTCAAACAAAACACCATGTTGTTGGTAGTCCTGAAACCCTATAAAAAGTGGGCGTTTGTGAAATATTGGTAACAAGCTTTTGCCCGCGACTTCGTCCGCGTGAATGTCGGTTATAGCGAATGCAGACGAAGTCCCGGATAAATAGTATGTCCTTCCCCGGGGTTCAAGCTATCTTCATGCCAAATTTCATCAAAATCCGTTCAGCCGTTTCATCGTGAAAGCGTAACAGACAGAGTTACTTTCGCATTTATAATATTAAAATTAAAGTATGGATTAATCAGTCCAATGAACACTGAAGCTAAAAGGAAAAAAAAAATTACACTTAAAGATACCACTCAAGTCGTCATTCTTATCCAGCAAAGGTTGTCTCAGCGTACTATCGCTCGACAGTTTCATCTGAACCTGTTTTCGCACTAAAGAATTTGAATATGTGTCTCAAATGTATACAAAAGGTTCAGGGAGACTGAAAATTTAATACGGAGACCAGGATCTGGGCGACAGCGATGGACTTCGGTAAGAGATGACCGATTTATTGTCAGCTCTTATCTCCGAAATCGTCACCTCACCGGACATCCAGCAGCAGCTCATAAAAGTTCGAGAGAGGGCTGTCAACAAGCTGACAGTAAGAAGAAGACTCAAAGAATAGAACTTGACCCCAAAAAAGCCAGCCACGGGACCCAAATTGTATCCAGACCACTGACAAGCCCGGCTTCAGTTTGCTCGCGATCACTTAGATTGGAATATGGAGCAATAGACCGATCCCACAGGATTCCATCAGAAAACTCAATCGGTCAATGAAAAGTTGTTAGCAGGTAGTCATTAGGGCCAGAGGGGGAGTAACACAAAATATTGAGGGGTAAATAACACAAAAAATAAATAAAAAATAGGCATATTTTCATATTACTTCCTATTGATTCAGACGTCTACAACTTTAACCTATTGAAATAATTTTCTTTTAGATAGAAAAATAACTTAACTTTAAATCTTTTTAACTTTGTAATATGTTGGTTTCTGTATTTTTTTTCTGAATAATTTTGTTAGCTTTCAAATGATATACCACAATCCATAGATTATTGCATATAAATTGTAAAAAATGTTTTACAACGCGCGATGAAGTGATTCCAGTTTATTGCTCGCGAGTGTATAATAATAACACAACAGCTGCCTCTTTACAAGTTAAAATAAGCAAGTGACATTATGCGTAGTACTTACCTACTTAATTCCCAAGAAAACAGATGTTTCTCAAAATATTTCTGGAGAAATTGACTTAAAACTTGTTATTCGAAATTCCTGGGACTTGCCACTGATCATCTGCGAGCAAGTAACATTTAGTTCAGAATTATTTTGTACTGTTGCTTTTATTTTGAAGCTATTTGGTGTAGCAGCTGCTCGGTTTTGGATTTATGGTATGTGGACAATTGGCTTACTGAAAATTCGGCCACAATATATCCGGATAAGTACAGTGTCCGAAACGATGTTTTATTGACTGATGAATTGGACACCAATAAAAAGCTATTTCGTACAGTCAGATAAAAAACTTTTAACAATAAAATCCGGTTAAAACTGTTTTTTAACAACTATGGGCTGGGCGGAAGACAGATTTTGTTCGTTGGAAGCTTTTTATCCGATTGTACAAAACAGCTTATTTATTGGTGTCCGAATAATCAGTAAAAAAATATCGTTTCGGACACTATCCGAATATATTGTGTCCGAATCTTAAGTAGGTAAGTCGACAATTTTATACTAAGAATTAAAATTAACAACTTGCTTGTTTTTGCAGGAATCATAATTATTTTAACAATCTTACATTAAAAAGCTCGTGGGTAAGTCTAATGGATTAATCGGTCATGGTCAAGTTATGCTTGCCGCCGTCGGTCTGTGGATGGGTGAATATACATTCCATACCGAACGAACCTGTCCGTGCTTCGGAAATTACTATAGCCGTTGGTCCCAGTTGTCATTCGTTGATATTTGACAGTCGTTATGGGTATTCGGAAGTCAAAAAGCCTGACAACCAGTCTTACCAGGGGTATTGTGTTACTAGTGACTGGGTTGTGGTGTTCACAACGGCAGTCGCTCCGTGTAAAACACTAGCTGTTACACGCTGTTAGATTGGAAACCGATCCCAATATAGTCGGGAAGAGGCAAGGCAGATGATGACATAAATAAAAATAAATTGTCACATGTTAGAAAGATCATTTGAGAATTACCTGAGAACGGCTAAACCGAATTGATAGATTTTTTTATTGTTGTGTTCGTATTTTTCAGGACAAGGTTAACCTATGTCAACATTTCTCCTATATTTAGAAGTAAATCGTCATCATCATCATCAACTCCACGAAGACGTCCACTGTTGAACAAACGCTTCCCCCATAGAACGCCACAACGAGGGGCAACCTGCCGCTTGCATCCTCCACCGGTTACCCGCGACCTTAACGATGTTGTCGGTCTTGGGAATCGCATGTAAGGTTGTTAAGTACACTGAAGCCGCTGCTGCTTGACTATTAGTCGCCTTCGACGAAACCCTCGGGAGGAAATGTGGACCGAAATTGTTTCTAATTAATTTGGGATATTTAATGCTGATATTTGGGGTTCCGTACCCAAAGGGTAAAAGCGGGACCCTGTTCATAAAACTTCACTGTCCGTCTGGCTGTCTGTCACCAGGCTGTAATCTCATGAACCGTGATAGCTAGGCAGTTGAAATTTTCATAAATGATGTATTTCTGTTGCCGCTTTAACAACATATACTAAAAACAGAATAAAATAAATATTTAAGGGGGGCTCCCATACAACAAACTAAATATTTGAATATAGTGTCTAAATAAATGTCGTATAGATAATGGCGGGAACCCTTCGTGCGCGAGTCCGACTCGCACTTGGCCAGTTTTTTTTAGCTGCATTCTGTTAGACTGAAAGCCGATCCCAACATATTTGGGAAAAGGCTAGACAGATGATGATGTACGCTGATTAATTAAAAAAAAAAATCAAAAAAAAAAAAAAAAAAAAAAAATTGTTCTATTCTAAGCAAAACTTTTAAATTAACATTTAACTGTTATTTTTGAATAGTCTTGTTACGTATTTTAATTTGTTTTACGTAATCATTTTGATAATTGAGATATTTTGGCAGAATTTAGCTCAATCAAGTTGTTATAAAAAACAATAAAAACCAAAGTTTGACATTTCCAAATTACCTTGTATGTGGTTAAACGAAATTGTTATTGCGCTGTAAAATTGAATCGTAAAAAGACCTTTTTACGTTATGGAAAGTGTTAGGTACCTACAGTATTATACAGGAATTTAATTCATTAACTATTAGCGGATCATCGACCAACTTTGAACTATTAAAAAAAATGTTTCATATATTTTTATAAAGAACAGATAGTTTCTATCCTTTCCGCACCACACTACCTACTTCCAAACTCCGAACTCCTACTCAGAAATACCTAACAGAAAAACTCAACACTTTGTCCGGCCTAGGAATCGAACCTAGGGCCAGCTATAGTCCCACTATAAGCCTATGTCCTTTCTTGGAAATCAAGCTTCATCATCATCATGTCAACCTTTAGACGCCCTCTGCTAGACACAGGTCTCCCCCAAGAGGGGGTTCAGCCGAAATCGCCATGCTTGGCCGATGCATCTTGGCGTTTGCAATAGATGTTATGGTACTCAGAAGGACGCTGCTGGCCATCCTGTGGTCAAAATCCCTCTGTCACCTTCTACAACACTCACGGGCAGAAATGGAGTGGTGCTATTCGCGGCCTGCACCACACGGCTTAATGGTGATTGACGGTATATAATAATATACATATACATACTACTACAGCTACTGAACCGTGTTTAATGAAATTTGGTACAGACTAAAGTTTGGATTCAAATTATAGCTGTAATATGCATGATATACCGTCATTCTATACTATGTAATATCTAGTCCTTACAGACGAATAGCGGTAAATCGTATACTTATTTAATTTAGATACGGGCATCCTGTCCATAATTTCTAATCAGATTATTGAAGTATTTAATGAAGTCTGTGGACCGTTACATGCAATTAGTTGCAACTACGGGAAATATATGTATATATATACAAGTTATATTTATAGTTACGTATAACACATCCTGTGAGTGAAGTGACAAGTGAGTTAGTAGTTGCAGAAATGTTTGAATGATTGATATCTATGGGATTTAATAGTTGGTGAAATATTGGTTTGTTATGTACATTGATTGGGACATACAATGGTTGTTAGTGGAATTTAATCTTGCCCACAATTGTCGACTCTATTTGAAAGATTTTTATTTAGTTCATCATCTAAATTGCATCAGTAGTTTAGATCGTAATGGATTAATATGAGCCCTAGAATTTAGTGACGACTTTAAGTCGTACTTAATCGTACGAACCAGACACATATTTGATCTAATAGCTAATAGTCGCAAAGATCTACTTGGTGCGACCGCCATCGATGCACAGAGAAATATATTGATAGTATTTATTATAACAAACTCAGAGTAAGTACTTAATAAACGCCGCGAGATTACTATGCAGGAATAATTATAGTAGTTTCGGTTTAACAGAGTTTTAAGATTTTATACTATTCTACTTTTATATAGACAGTTAAATAACAGAGAGTATTCCTTTGAACTCGTTTCTCAAAAAAACAAAAATGTACGGAGTGTTTCTTTTACGTATCCGATTTTTAAATATAGAAAAATAAAAACGTTTTTGTTTTGGATGGGAATATTGTTTTAATGGTTGTAGTACTTATTACCCACCAGTTAAAGAGAACACCTTTCGTTAATGAACGTACTGTATATGGTAAGCAATGACCCCATGTTCTAATGTGGAGAATTCTGTCAACACCAAAGAAAAAAGAGAAAAAACATACAACTGTAGACAAAAAAAAAACAAAAAACTGTAGAACTTGACGAAGAGAAAAAGTTTTAAAGTAGGATGCCTACTTTATTTATGTATTCACCTGTATTGTCCCCATGTTGACCAAAGGTTACCTTTTTACGGACTATTAATTTACCAAGACGATATTACCCTACTGCAATATTATCTGCACTTTGCCACCCAACCGTGCGCTGGCGCACCGTATAATTTAAGGCGCAGCACTCAGCTGACATGTGTTTCCTATAGATAATTTAGTAGCCTGTCAATAATAATAAACCACGCTTAATTATCTTACGTGTCCATTATAATAGTAGTACATTTAAGGGAATTATAGTAAAATACGGTGGATTTCGTTTCCGCTGTCAATTGCTATGATCTTTATGATGTTTGCAACAAACTGAATTTCTAAGCAAAAAAGCTAAGTACGTAGGAAATATTACAGTGCACTTTGTGTGTGCAAAACATAGGTACACACGGCTACACGTCCAGCTATACATTTCCGGTATAAGTTGACCTTTCATTGTATGGAATTTCTATACAATGCAAGATCAGCTTTAACTGGAAATGTATAGCTTGATATGCAGCCGTGTGTACAATCCCTCTTCCCTTACTATCATAGTCCAATGGGTTGGACGGCAATGGGGAGTGATCAGGCGTCGGACCAAACTAAACTCCGGGTTTGCTTCTGATAAATTCCTAAAGTAAAAATCTAATAACACTCCTTAACTGAGAATTTTACCCAAAAATCCCCACGCTCAGCCGTCAGCTTTGTACATACTGTAATAGTGGTTTTTATACATCAGTCATTTTAGCCGAAAGACGTCCACTGCTGGACATAGGCCTCCCCCAAAATGGGGTGTTTTGCCATAATCGCCACGCTTGGCAGGCGGGTTGGCGGTGTTTTTATACATACATACACACATATCATATTCACGTATAATTTTTTGATACCATTATCATCATCATCACTTCAGCTTACTATTAGTCCACTGTTGGACATAAGCTTAGATATATTATAATTCTTGTAAATGCAAAATATTGTAAACATTTTTTCTAAAGAGTTTGGAGTTTCTTGCTCATTATTCTCCATACGAAACTACCTTTTTAAGGGGCGACTAGATAAAATTTTTCTTATATGACATTCTAAAGTGCCTTTTAGTGGTCTAATTGGAATACTTAAATGATTTGACTTTGTCAAAAGAATTAATATAACGAATTAATTAATTATTTCTAAATAACATTAAGTTAAAATTAATTATTTAAGGCGCCTAAGTACCTACTTATTAAATTAACACAAAATTGGCGCTACATCAAAATAGTAGTAAAGTCACAATTTCACAAATAAATCAATTAAAACTCTCTTTCGATCAAAAACCACACACTGCATGCAGGAAAACTACAATACAATTCGAAAGAAAAAAAAAACAAAATGGCTGCCGTCAAAACATCAAAACTGGCTATTACGGAACTTACGTGCATTATTACATGTCAACATGATATTACAACACGGAATGCTTCCATTAAAAACTGAAAGAAAGAAACTCTGAGTGAACGATGGATGTTACCATAGTAATTTAATAAAACTATGATTTGATATTGTATTGTAATTTATTATTTTTTGTAAATAAATAAAACAATAATGATTGTGAAAAAACATGTAGGTAACTCTTCTATTTTTACTAGGTTTTGCCATCGATATCGTCCGCGTAAATTATTTTCATAAAATTTATATGGGACCAACTTTGAGGTATACGCACTTTCCATTAAAATCATCGAAATCCGACTACACTGCAAAAAGTAATGCGTGGTCACAGATGACATAATTCTGCGTGGTCAACACATTAAAAAAAGTGTCGCAATGAGAACCTACTCTTCCCTTTTGTTTATTAAAGGAATTGGCTTTCTAGCCAACAATGTCTATTGGGAGGTTTTAAATAGGTACTACACTGTACTGGGAACACTATTTTTAGTTCAACATTATCCTATTCCAAGGCACAAAGTACGTAAGGCAGCGTCGCGCCCGAGCAGCGAGACCACTCAGAACAAACCGTTTTTAGCACTGACACATTGACATTACGTTTATAGGCATTCTCAAGCAGTTTCAAGCAGACTTCAGTCTCGACTGTCACGTGTTGTCAAAATAAATAAATTATGTAATTGACATTTAAAGATGAACAAGAAAATTTTGTTATAAAAAAATTGCAAAGAGTTCCAACCAGTCTCAATAAAATTTCATATTGTCACAAATAAAACCTACAGAGTCAATATAGAAGCAGCCCTAGTGAGTCTGGCAAGTTTAGGTAATTATTTTTGAAGATGGCGGGAGCGGTCCTTCTGTACCCTATAAATTTTGTGTCCAAGGCCTAAAAATCAATACCAAAAAGATCCAAACTTGTGAATAGAGCCTTCTGTACTAGACAGGACAATCCTCATTGAAAAGCTATGGTCTCGGCAATTACCGGCAACATTGCAATAAATCACTAATTAGCGGTGATTAATCGCTTATTTTCTTAATTGCGACCTCTTACTGATTCATACCATTGATGGTCTATGCGGATTCTCCTTGGGTTTACTGTTTTAATTGTATTATTTAGTTCGGCGTGACACTGTTTAAGGCGGCGATATACGCCGGCGACCTTGAGCGACCAGAGAATCGTATACGCTGCGTCCAAAACTCTCAAAGTTCAGTCGAAAAAATTAAATCTATACTAGTATTATAAAGCTGAAGAGTTTGTTTGTTTGTTTGGTTGAGCGCGCTAATCTCAGGATCTACTGGTGCAAATTGAAAAATTATTTTTGTGTTGGATAGTCCATTTACCGAGGAAGGCTATAGGCCCATGCGAAGCTGGGTCGGGTCGCTAGTAAAAGATAGTATTCTTTAACTTAAAAAAGGCGTAAACTAAAAGATACATAATAAAATTGTCTGTAAGATAGTAAAAGTTTCGTTCAAATATTCCTGGTAGATTTTGTGTGATTATCAATGTTATGTCCGCGTCAGACACAACTTCACGATTTAATTAAACTATTTAATATGAATTAATCAAAAATATTCACATACTAAATGATTAAAAGAATGTTCTAGTTTAATATTTTTTACAAATCATTTACACTAGGTACACATTTTGACGTGATTGTCAGTATAAAATCTACAAAAAAAATAAGTTTAAAAACTAAAACCCGACTACAACAAAAAGTACGAAACAAGAAAATATTTCACACAGAAATCAAGACATAGGTACAAAATGGACAAGGTAAGCCGTGGTTGCATGCCTGTGTCCCATATGAGTGCGATGAACATGAATTATAATGGCATGCAACCACGGCTTACCTTGTCCATTTTGTACCTATGTCTTGATTTCTGTGTGAAATATTTTCTTGTTTCGTACTTTTTGTTGTAGTCGGGTTTTAGTTTTTAAACTTATTTTTTTTATTTAAACCATTTTGGAGTCACAGCTAAGTATTATATATTTAAAAGGTACTAGTGAACGCCTTTCTAATGATACTAAACACGGTATGCGTATTTTAATTTATTTGGTAATCTTTCCTTTTTTTAAATAATTTGTGACAAGTCACAACTAAATATTATATATTTAAATGGTACTAGTGAACCCCTTTCCAATGATACCAAACACGGTATGCTTATCTTAATTTTTTTTTTAAATCTTGTTTTTTTTGTCCGCCAGAGGGCGCCACATTGGATTCGGTGACACGTCATATAGCCTATAACCAGCGGACGATCAAGACGCTTCTAACGATAAATAGTTTAGGAGCTATGAGCGAACAGATGAACATACATACATACATACATACATACATACATACATACATACATACATACATACATAGCCTGTCAAAATCATAACCCTCCTTTGGCTTTGCCGTAGTCGGGTAAAAAGTCGCTTGTTAGCGCCTTAAGTTACCTACTTATCAAAGAAATTGGTTTATTACGTTATTTAAGTACAATATTTACACGAATAATAAAAAAGAAAACCTACAAATATTGAATTTTAAAACTAAAATGGAACTGAAATAAAGAAATAGCATGAATATTTCTGTTGTTTTTTTGGCATACTAAACGACTAGTAAGTAATACGAACTTTGACTTCTGTTTGGAAAGTTTAATGTTATTTCTAAATTTTACGATGGCCCAGTGATATGGTGCCTTTCATGCATGAAGTTGTGGCTTCCACCAATGTTAATATTTACCAATAATTCCAAAACAAATTATAACATGTACCCAACATTAAATACACCGCTCATCTGCGCCTACACACGTAACAAAGGATTTATTTTTAAACCAATTAAGCAGTCAATCGACCCATCTGATGGTAGACCGCAACAGATGAAAGATGCGTCCAATTTGAGCGGCTACAACAGAGACAGACCTAGTTATACTGCTTCGGGTAATTTGCGTCGGCGCAGTAGTTCACTAGACGTGACGACCTCTCAATTAACTGTGGCTACAGGCTGTTTTCAACATGACTGGTTTATGCCCAGCACTGGGCATAGAAAGACATTACCGCACTAGTGCTATGATATTAGTCATTTCAATATAGACAAAGAAATAGTGATATACGCTTGCAATATCATTCGTACAGAGAGAATTAGTAAAATAAGTGAGTGTATTTTTTGCATGCTTACCTACGTGGTAAAATATGGCTGAACTTGTTTAAGACTTGTCTCTGTCTTTTGTCATCTTCTACACTCATATTTGCAAAATAAAATTATCTTTACCAATTTTCAGGTCTATGTCAATGATTGTTAAATGTAATGTCCGTTTTGAATTAACTATATAATCTGAAAAGCACGCTGAGGTTATGCTCTGTATTACGATCCTAAAAGCGGTGCAATAAGAGCCACCTTTCGAAAAAATGTAAAAAAAAAGTTTTTACGCCGCACGGCATCTATTATTTAAACCTTAATGTCCAAAATCTTAAAAATAAATGAGCCAATTTTAATTAAACTTGGTACCGTGTATAACGTATCAAATTTTATGAACATCGATAAATGAGATACCGTACGGAATTACACACCTTACAATTAATTCAATAACATCATTCCCACGAACTCTTCAGTTAAGAATTCACAAATTCATAACCCAAGATAAAGCTAATGATTCACTCGACATAAAATTATGGGAACAAACACGGTGGAAGGGACATGGTGTCTCCCACAGATTCAGTCAAGTAAAATCAGTTACTCCATACATTTTGACCATGTAGCTGGAACAGCTGATTCTCTTCTTTGCCCTCGCCTCTTCATGCATACTTTAGCCAAACATCGGAACATCGGACGATGACGCGACAGGCGCGTCATGGGCCAGTAAAGTATAATATTAATGGCCAAGCGTATTGTCAACAACAATGTTAAATTTAGAACGAAAAGAGGCAGTTCTCCTTATCTTAACCTTTTAAATCTGTTTTTAGGTAAGTTCCGTGCACCAGGTGCATATTCCGTGATATTTGCTTATAGTTATGACGCGTCTGGGGTGTCATTGGCCATGAATCGGTTAATCTTTTTACGCCATTCACTACGCTGATAAGCATCACTATCCGTAAGGCCAAGCTTTTGCATATCCTTCCGGACATTTGTCAGCCAGGTAGTTTGCAGTCTACCTCTCCCTGTCTTTTTTGCAGCCATGGAAAGGCACTTTTTGTCGATATAGTCATCGGGTCTGCGCATAATTTGTCCATACCACCTAATCTTCTCAGTAATAAGCGTTATTATGAAACTCCCCCTTACGTGTTCGTTAAAGATGGAGGGCTGTGACTTAAAAAAAAATGTTAATGCTGTCCTGTATCAATGGTAAAGGTGTGAGTCATGATGTATGTCCACCATGTATAGTCACCTGATGTTTACGCAAAATGATAAACAGTAACACGCTGTAGACATCCCAGTGTGCTGTCAGGCAAGTTTTTGTGGTCACAATGCTGCCCTGCCCTAACTTGAAGCACGTTGTTCCGTACTTGACCAGTGTTTATATAAATAAACATTTTTTTGTCCACGCCAGGCCGCCGGTTTGAACACTGTGCGACTTGATCTAGATACGTAATCCTTTGTTATGTTTTTATTTTGTTGTGGTTATGGGTAACGGGATTTTTACTGTTACCAATAGGATTATTTTTAGTAGATTAAACGTAATCGTACAAGTGTCTGTGAGACGTACTTTTTATTTTATCGTCCTTCCTAGTCCAGAAAGTTAAGTTATTAATAACCGTGTCCCATGTTTGTACTAACAATAGTTTTAAGTTTATAGGTACTAATCGTTGGATTATATTGCCTCAAATGAAGAATTTGATTTGATTTTGATTAAAAAACTGTCTGTTTTTATGTATTGTTTTTGTTTTTTTGTTTTAGGACTGATTTGTAAGATTCTGAGAGTAAGGTTAGTAACTTTTATCTGAAGAATGAATATGACACAAAAATGCTGTAAAACCGCCATTTTTAATCATCCATTACGAGTACCTACTCTGACGATTCAAAAATCGGTCCTTAGTAGTATTTTGGTGTTGTCTATTTCGGACTGTAGTTGACACTCCAAAGGGCCAAGACCTATTCTCATGAAGAGAAGAAGCCTTTGCGAAATATTATACTGTAACACTTGCACAATATGCAAGCTTGAGTTTTACTAAACATGTCCTTACAAAGTTCCTTGGTTAAGAAATAACGATGGAAGATACTACGATAATATAATAATAATAATAATAATATTCTTTATTTCTCCTCACAATGACAAGCTTATTCTAGATTTTACATAGTTATTAATTTGTCTAATACTCAATGTGAGGAGCTGGTGTCTGAGTTAGGCATACAATGCCTGTATTACAAATCACCAGGTCCCCACCCCACGGAAGAACAGATAGTTTAAAAAATAAATAAATATGGTATTACAATCTGAGGTTATAGTTAAGGAGATTTAAAACTAAAACGTAAAACTTAAAATTATTATAATTTTGAGGGTAGAAGTAAAAACGAAACTATAAACTAAAAGTAAATCAGACGGCGCCTATATCTGTGTGTATGTGTGTGTCTAAGAGAGTGTATGATGTTCAAGTCTATGTGATGTCGTTGTGTAGTGTTGAGTGTCAGGTGTAGTGTGCTGATGTGTACGTGTGAGAGTTTGGTGTAAGTTATAAACTTATGTCGTATTAAATTAATTTGAATTGAGTAAATTTTCTGTGAACTTGTAATCCAATGTTTGTAACCAATCCACGACCAAAGACTTACATTTGGTTTTTGGTAAGGGGTATATCGTTAAAGCCCGATTTAACTTATTGTATAAATTTGGACCCTGGTAACAGAAAAACCGATGTGCAAACTTAGTTTTGAATGACGATGCTGAACAAACTTTATGTTTGCGACGTTTGTTTCTATATGTTTCTGGTTCAAATGTTGTTAGGGAATGTTGTTTCATAACCGTTTTTAGGATGAAGAGCTGTCTCACACTAAGTACCTTCCATTTTGAGTAGAGATCAGTTGTTGGGTGATAAAAAGGTAGAAACAAGCTTACCTTTAGGAGTGCTCTTTGTGCTCTCTCAACTTTTAGGAAATGCGTTTTACATAAGCCACCCCATGTGGTGATACAGTATTCAAGCTGAGACTGACAGAGAGCATAGTAGACCGATTTTATAACAGATTTTGATGCTGTGTTTCTTAAGGCTTTAAATATTACTGTAAGTCTACGCACTCTCGCTGATAGAAGATTAATATGATCGTGAAATTTAAGGTTTCTGTCAATAATTACGCCTAAATACTTGGTGGATTCAGTATGTTTAAGGTTAGGACACTGACATACTGTGTCATTTGCAGTTAAACACGAATGGGAGACAATGCTTAAAGAGGGATCCGGTTTGTCATTGGTTTTAATGGAAAACGTTATGTAGGTCGTTTTGTCTACATTTAGCGTAAGCAAATTCTTGTTTAACCAATTGATCACAGTGTTCATTCCTATCTGTGCTTTGGCAAACACTTCATGCCAGGAGTTACCACTGAAAAGTAAGGCCGTGTCATCCGCAAATGCAACAATTTTCGAATCTAGAGTCCCTAGCTGACATAAATCATTCATATAGACTAGGAACAGCGTCGGTCCTAGAATACTGCCCTGTGGAACTCCGAAAGTCACTGGAACCTCTTCACTGGTTATGTTACCAATTTGTACACATTGTGTTCTGTCAGTTAAGTAATCTTCAAATAGTTTTAATTGAAGATCTCGGACACCAAGACCTTCGAGTTTTTTTAACAGGATAGGGACAGAGACTGTGTCAAAGGCCTTTGCTAAATCTAGGAATATTCCAATGGTTTTTCTCTTTGAATCAAGGTTGTTAACTATATAATTAGTTAGTTCTAACACAGCTTCGGCGGTGGATCTCTTGGCTCTGAAACCAAATTGTGCTTGTGACAGAAGATTTTTATTTTCCAAATAGTTAACAAGTCTTTTGTTAATGATGCGCTCTAAAATCTTTGATAGGGTACGGAAAATTGAAATCGGTCTATAATTATTGACACAGCCTCTGTCACCACTCTTATGTATCGGGTGAACCCTTGACTTCTTATAAATCTTCGGAAATACACCGGTCGTTAGAGACAAATTACAGATGTATGTTATAGGCAATGTTAGAATATCTGTATTTGATTTCAAGATGTCGCTAGATATCGTATCAAGACCTACCGAACAATCACTCTTTAACCCTGCTATTAACATTCTGATCTCATCTTCATCCGTCGGTAGGAGACAAAAAGAATGGCTACACAAGTTTAAAGTGACGGGTTCCGTTTGCGGATTATTCTTAGTGATTTTTTCTGCTAACGATTTACCAACATTTGCAAAGTATTGGTTTACATTATTTGCGGAGTTTTGGGGGTTATTGGTGCTTATAAGTTCAATCGGGCTGTCTTTGGGTTTAGTTAAGTATGTTATCTCTTTGACTATTTTCCAGATTTTCTTACTATTTTTCCCTGCATTGTGGAATTGCAGTTTCTCATAATCTCTTTTAAGTTTTTTTAATAAAGATGAACAAAACTTTCGGTAACGTGTATATGTAGTTTTGTATATCTCATTGTCTGGGTGTTTCTTTACCTTTTTATATAGATTATCACGGTTTTTAATGCATTTAAGAATACCTGGAGTTATCCACGGTTTTAGAATTCTTTTTCTGTTTGATATTTTGACTTCTTTAGAGTTGTTTTTGATAGCCGTGTAAAGAATACTCTGGAAGAAATTAGCTGCCTCGTTGGCGTTTTCAATTGTGTATAATGGACTAAAATCACTATTTTTAAGTTCCGCATTTAAAAGGTTATAGTCTAAGTACTTTACAATTTTGCCAGGTTTTTGTTTAGGAACACCAGCTATGTACAAAGCAACACTATTATGGTCTGTAATTGTTGTTTGGAGTATAAGGCAACGAGCTGTTAGTTTAGTCCGTAGAAAGGTGTGATCCAAACATGTTTTATTGTGCGTAGGTGATGTGTATGCAGGCATCATTCCGTGGAATGCCATCATATCTAGATATGCACAAACATTGTTGTCAGCACTGTGTTCGGCAATGTTAATATTAATGTCCCCTAACAATATGACATTTTGCTTAGATGAATATTTCAATAGTATATGATTAAGAGATTGTACAAAGTTATCAATATTTCTATACCCGGGAGGCCTATAAATGGCCAAGGCTACTGTATCATTATTTAAGGTAATCACAAGACAGTTTGCATCGTCAATCCCAGGTTCTTCAACTGAGATAAACAAATTGTTCTTGTAGTATACAACAACACCTTCATTCTGCGTACGGTTATTAGTAGTCGCAAAACTATCATATCCATCCAATGAGGGTAAAGAAACGGTTGACGGCAACCAGCACTCTGTCAAAACAATGCAGTCCCAATCCACCCCAGTACTAGCTAAAATCGGTAATAATCCAGGTAGGTTACATTTTACACTCCGAATATTTTGTTGAAACAATTTAAGGCATGCTTTGGAAATTGGTAACAGACCCGAGCAGTCCTCCGCATCACAGATGATAGAATCAGCAACATTAAAAGAGTCTATTTCACTTTGTAAATGATTTAACTCATTGAATTTCGCTTAAGTAATAATTTAGCAGGATCATATTTGTGGATTAATTTGGCCATAGTATTATGTGCTGTTATATTTTTATGTAGAATTAGATTAATACGTATGAATTCTAATCTTGATGAATGGTTGCGAATAGTATTAAAAATAGTATATGGCCCGACATAATATTTTAGAGATTGTATGATATTTTTAGGGCGTGGTTGTGTTATGTAAGTATGTTTTGATAAAATATAGTGCAGAGTATTATTAATCAGTTGGACTGTGGGAGTAACTGTTTTATTAATACGTGTGCAGTGTACGTGAATAGAGTTATGATAGGCGCTTACTAAACAAAAAACATAAAATTGAATGCATGCAGTTGGTATGTAAACAAGTTTTTCAGGAAGGAAAATTAGTCAAATATTTTTTTCAATGTTTTGCAGATCTTCTTCGCAATATACGCGTAGACGGGGTTGATCTTCATTACGTTTTAAATACACCTTGCCAAACGAGGTCCAACAGTGATCGTAGTTATGTTTTTTTGCAAATAGTCTGGTAATATAGTGAAGACGTCTAATTGATGCAGTGAGCGATTCAGCCACGTATATTGGTTTTGCTGGTCCAACTATATTCAGATTAGTAGTATTCAATCTTTTTTCACGATTTGCCTTATTGTACAACCCATTAGCTTTTATAAACTGTTCTCTCTTTATGGTTGATGTGAAGTCCACGATTATAGGGCCTGAGGGTTTGCCTTACGATACGATGGACTTATTATAGTTGAATACCCTTTTTCAATATTAAAAATACCGGTGTAATACACCGAGATACATTTTTGGGGCTCGCAAACAAAAATAATAAGAACAAACTTCATTGATACTTAATCTTTATCGGCCGCTGTCAATAAATGTGATATTTTTGTCTCTTCTTTACCTGAATCAGGGTTTTACAAAACCAAAAACAACTTGTAATTTTAGAAAAAAAAAAAACATTTTTTTCGCATAAACTAATGTCTTGTTAGCCTAAAGTTTAATTTAAGTTTTTGGAACGATTCATTTGAAATATTTATGCCATCATAAATTAAATCTTAATGTTAAGGTTAGAGCAATGGAATATGGATGGTCTGTGTGATGTTGAAAAAGAAAATGAAGTTAGTGATATAAGGTTTCCGGCCAACCATTTAATTTTAATATTTTTCTTCCGGCGACTAGGACCACGCCTAAATGAATAAGAAAAATCTATTGTTGAAGTCCAAACAGTACAGTCAAACGATAAAATATGTAAAATAAAAAACAAAATATTTCAAAAACACCCTTTGATTACCTTTGTAACTTTAATTATTTTTTTGTAGTCCGAGTTAATTGTGGTCCCAGTCGCCGAAAGCCTCAGTGATATCATGACTGATGGTAGACGGACCCCGTTGTAACACAGGACATGGGCAGGAAGATGTTAATGAAATTAAATTTTAGTTAGTAGATTTCTACATTTAATTATGGACTAGGGACTCAAAGCAGTTACCGGTAAATGACATAAAATGTTTTTTATGTCACAGTTCACAGTGCTACTGAACATCTACTTAAGTTTATCATAGTTTTTATTTTATTTTATTTTGTTATCTTACAGTTTTTCGATATGAATATTTTACAGTTTATCTATATCGACATTGCTTGCACAGAGGAGCTCGTGGCTAAGTTAAAGCCGTACAGATCGATCGGTCAAAGGTTAAGCTACGCTAGCCGCGGCCGGTCTGTGGATGGGTGACCATCCCTTTCATACCGAGTTCCCTCCATGCCTCGGAAAGCACGTAAAGCCGTTGGTCCCGGTTGTCATTTGTATATCTTTGGCAGTCGTTATGGGTAGTCAGAAGTCAGAAAGTCTGACAACCAGTCTTACCAAGGGGTATCGTATTGCCCAGTAACTGGGTTGTGGAGGTCCGATAGGCAGTCGGTCCGTGTAAAACACTGGTATTCAGCTGCATTCGGTTAAACTGGAAGCCGACCCCAATATAGTTGGGAAAAGGCTAGGGAGATGATGTTGATGATCTATATCGACATTGCACAGTGTATTGATATCAATATTGCACGGTTTATGGATACCGACTTGAGGTACCAAAGTTACTTAATTTAGCGCTAGGTCTTTTGAGTAAATGACCCCACCCATGTACAGAAACTTACTTTTTCTGTACATGTGTTACTTACACATGTACAGAAAAAGTAAATTAATGAAAATAATTGGCATGAATATAGAACCTTTCTATACTAAATTGTTTTTCTTTAGAACTTGCTGATTACGAAATACCTACCCACAAAATACAAACTCATTTTACCTAAAATACAAATTTAACCTATAATCAATGTCATTATTGTTTTTAGATTTAAACGGAAACCGCTAATTCTACAGTCACTAACACTAATGTGTAGTTACCAGCAATAAATAAACAGTAAGATGCTACATATTGCACATGACTATTATTGAGTGGGGCAAAGTTCTATAGAGTTTCTGGCATTGTCCTTTACATAATTTTGACTCGCGTCAATTGTCTTGTTCAATCAAACTTTTATATCCGCAGCCAACATACGTTAGCTAATGTTTCAATGTATAAAATATACCAAATATATAAAAAAGTAGTAAATATTGCGTAGGATCGCGTAATTATATGAGTATATAATCATTTTTATCAACGTGTCTATCTATGTGTGTTAGAAATAAACTCGAAGACATAATCTGTGCCCCAGATCAATGGTTATTCAAGGCCTAACTTTGTATGCAAAGTAAATTGCAATAGATTTATGTTTGTTAGTAATAATTTCTAAGTACACTTTTTAATGAGATGCTACAAAATAAATTCTCTAACTCGAAAATCTACTGTGGTCTGTGTAACCTGTGATTTAAATAAAGAATATTAGTAGGTACCTATAGGTAATTTAAAAATAGAACATGAAGAAAAAGTAATTCTACCAAAAACATTTTCATGTAAAATGTTGCCAAGACGAACCACTCGCACTGTCGAAAAGTTATCAGATCTCATGAAGACCCAAGCTTCTAAGTCTACACACCCTAACTCTACAAACCCTAACTTCATAAACTCTACACCCTTACCAAAATATGTGACTTGGCCGTTTCGTTACTACAAGAACTACCTATTGTATACAGAAATGTAATTAACAGTGAATAAAATTTTCACCTTACCATGTGACGGTAGCAAAACGCCCAAGCCATATATTTTGACTAAAGTGCAGAGTTTGTGAAGTTAGGGCTTGTAGAGTTAGGGTGTGTAGAGTTAGAAGCTTGGGTCTACATGAGATCTGATAACTTTTTGATAGTGCGAGTGCGAGCCATAAGGTTCGTCTTGGCAACATTTTACAAGAAAATGTTTTTGATAGGATTTCACTTCTTTTTGTAAGTTTTTTAAGACATTTTTTTTTGTAAAGGTTCCTTTTTTTTGAATTTTGTTGTTGTTTGTGTGCTAATTGTAGCTTACATATCCAATTTCAGCTTTCTAGGACTTCAGGAAGTACCCTAAGAATTTTGATGATCATCAGTGAGTGAGTCAGTGACGAAATCTGGGTTTATTAGTTATTAATAAAATGTAAAGTATAACAGCTATGTAATTGAAACTTTACATGTTTAATAAGTCCAGTATTGACATCAGATCCCGAATTTTGTTTATCTGGTATGAACCAAACCCAAGTCATAAGGTTTAAAAAAATTGACGAAACGCTTCGAGAAAAGGTAGGTATAGTGCCCTTGCGCTTCGCTTGGCTCGTCTTGGCGGGGGCACTAAGTGCTCCCAGACTTGATAATGCATAGTTGAACTGAGTTGAACGGCATTTTGTTTTATTGAAATATTTATAGACAGTTTTTTTTCTAAAATAAGACTTACCTCGACACACTGGGTACTGCTTCACGGGGACATTTTTTATAGCTCTGCTAAGAGTAATCTGTGAACAAGAAAAAAATGTTTTAGTAATTAGCTCTTTTTGCCGTATACCAAGCCTAAAACACGATAGGTACTGCAACCTTAAAAATGCTATATTCCTATCCTACCTTTGTTCTTATTCAGGTAGTAATTTAGATAGTCTAGTCATAACGGCCATTGTAATACAAATTCTGTTAAGCTTTCAGGTTACTGTTTAAAATACACTCTGTGACAGACAGACGGACGGATGAACAGACAGAAAGTAAAATCTTAGCAATAGGGTCCCAATTGTACGGAACCCTAAAATCTAGTATGTGCAGTAGGCAAATAACGTTATTATGTGCCAACACGCAAACAGAAATTCTATCAATGTCTATAATTCCGCGACCTCCATTTGCAAAGTAAATACCAATTTTTCCGTTCACTTATCTAGATTCTAGACTAACGGAAATGGTGATAAATAAAAGATTTTCCAATGACCAACACAGGTATTTATTTATTCAATTAAACTGATAAAACCAATTTATTTAATTTAAATTAATTAAAAGATTTATTTGATTAATTATTTTGTGGTCACTTGGTTTATGCTTAAAATAGGAGCTGGATAAAGTAGAGTTAGTATAAAAAGGTAAAAAACTGAGCTAAAAACAGGAATTTTCTGTTGGCTGTCGAATAATAATTCACATCTTTTTCAATAGTCGATACTATCAACCTGTTAAACTTTGGCATCTATAAAAAGGCATTCAATTTTAGCAAGTACACTTTCTTAACTATTTATATATTTCTTTCTCTTTTCTAAATTTCAGCTGTACAATGATGTTGGTCTGGTGGCTCTTGGATCTCAGACTATAACTCTTGTTTTCACATGAATAACCTCACCAATATTGAGAAAAAAGAAAATTGTTAAGATTGTCCGTGGAGTTTCTTGCACGTTCTTCTCCATAGAGATCATCCTACGTTTTGGAGCGAGATTGATTTCTTGACAATTCAAAAGTGTCTGTAAATGGTTTAATTGAAACAAATGCTTTAACTTTGACAAATTTTCTTGTAAAACTCAGTAAACTGGCATAATCTTAAACTATCATACAAGTACGACAGCTCATTTGAATCCTTTAGCAATATCCGCCAGCCTCCGCCAGCCTCCTCTAGCAATGTAAGGGCATAGCCTACATACTGGAGATCTAATTGAAGCGGTACCGTTGGCAGAGCAAGCGAACTATAATTTAATGGGAGCCATAAGATTGAATATTGATAGAGAAATTGCAATCCTTAAGAATAAAAAAAAAACATTTAAAATGCATTTTAATATCATTGCTTTCTTACTTGTACACAAAATTAATTATTTTGTCACATTAAGGCAAACTAAAGAAAAACACCAACAAGATTAGGTATGCAATTCCTGCCTGAAAATTCATGGGAACGTTCACATCCAAATCCCAGTTTCAATCTGTCAAAAATACCTCTGACTACCTACATATTTGACAAATTAATATCGCCGAGGTGATATCGCGGCTAGAATTTTCACGTTTACAATTACGGGAATTGGACTTCAGAAGTAGTGTCTAAGCTAAACAAGTAATTTTCCAATTGAACGTTCCTTAAACTATAATGTAATTGGAAGCGCCATGTTTAAAATCAGTGGATATTAATGACAATTTGAACCACATGAAAGAGAATCTATACTAATATTATAGAGAGGTAAAATTGGTTCGTTAGTTTGTACACACGGCTACACATCAAGCTATACATTCTAGTTAATGCTGATCTCGCATTGTATAGGATTTCCGTACAATGCGAGGTCAGCTTATACTGGAAATATATAGCTTGATGTGTAGCCGTGTGTACCATCGTGGTCACACCCGCCTGACCACCACTAAGTTCATTTTTGCTTGCACTCAAAAGATGGAAGCGCTCTCTACCCCGCCCCGTTGACTTCGCAGGCGCCAAGGGATTTTTTTTTTAACTGAGCAGGCGGGAAAGTCCATGATAGTACGTAGAGAATAATCTCCGAAACTACTCATTCGATTTCAAAAACAATTTCAACAATAGGAAGCTATATTATAGCTGAAGGCTTTATTGCATTATTAAAAAAATTGGGATCCCTGAAAAATCATTCAGTCGAAGTCGCGGCCTAAGTGCTAGTGATATTATGAAGAGGTAAAATTTGTTTGTATGTACCTAGGGGGTAATCTCCGGAACTGCTAATCTGATTTCAAAAATTATTACACCAATAAGAAGTTACGTTATCATCACTGAGTGCTATAAGCTATTTTTATTTAAAAAAGAAATCCTTAATAACGTGTACGCTGACTAAATTGTAGGCAAAAGCTAGTAAAAAATAAATTTAAAAAATCTATGATTTGTTTACTACCGCTACATAAACGCCAAAGACTCGAGCAATCTAGAAATACCGCACTTTTTTCCTTCAGAATTAAACTAATTAATAAAGATTACGACAGCTTACCGGTAAATAGGTCTCGAAATCGTCGACGACACGCTCATTACTCGATTCTACTCGAATTTATATCGATTAAAGGTTTGGTCACATGGCGAAAAACCGCGAAGGCAAAGATTTGCTGGTCTTTTATTCATTTCAGTCAAATAACTGTCGACTGTAAGAATTTCTTTTAACAATAAGAGGATTTTCCAATTCATCCAAAAGTAGTCGAGGCATATTTTAGTCGAAAAGGATTAAAACTGTATGGTCACCCATTCATGGACTGACCGATCGATCCTAACTATCATCGACCGATCGATCCATACGGCTTAGCCACAAGCTCCACCAGTAGAATATCTCTTACAAATTAAAAAAATATGAAGACAAACAAGGACAAGTTTCGCCTCTTCACTATCGATAAACTAAGCGAGTATGCTCAAGCCCTTACAATCGGTATCGAGTTTCATTCGATTGCGTAACTATGGTGGCGAGTTCTCGATTATAATCACAGCGTGTAAACAGTTTATGTTTAGTATTAAATTACCCGAGATTTGAAATTAATATTGTATTTTATATGAATCTAAGGTATGCATGCTTTTGTGAGATTGCACAAGAGTGATGGTAAAAGTGACTGAGATAGGAAGACTAACCTATATACGCAGCTTTGCTTGCGTTAGTTAGTTGTTTAGCATATCTATACAAATAAATAAAATTAATGTGTATGTTTGTAATGTTAAAGTAACAGCTTTTTACACGCTTTTTATTAGCTTCACCTGTATGTTTGTATGTTTGTTTGTAACCGACTTCTTTGGGCGTGATTTTGACCCACTTTAAACGGCCAGATTTCGTTCAAACTTTGTAGATTTATCGAGGACCGATGACAATACACTAATTTGATAAAATTATTTCATTTTTCAAACTAAAAAGTAAAAAATAAATAATAGTTAAAAAAAACTAAAAACACGCTTTTTATAGAAAACCAAACTAAAAAATAGAAAATAAATTTTAATAAATTTAAATTAAGAAAAGTGTTAAAAATTTCAATAAATATAAATTAATAATAGTGTGAATAAAAAAAAATATATTTTATTTAAAAAAAAGCGTGGGGTGCATGGTGTCAATAGTTATAAATATTTTATTGACAGATATGAGTAGAGTGATTATCATTTTGATAATATCTTATTACTAAATTCTTCCGAATGTTTACACACATACTAAAATTACAAATATATTTTTTTAGATTTCAGTCTGTTCAGCCCGTTTTCACCATCAAATCCCTAATTTTTAAGTAAGAGATTTTAGGTGACACCTAACGCTAGTATCCAATCCTTTTTCACCATCACATAAGGGTCACCTATGGTCTTATGTGACCACTTTAAAATAGGGGCCCGATTGACGGCCCCCTAAATGCTAAGTGACAGTTGCATTTAAATGATTTAAGCGAAAGAAAGCAAAGCAGGTAAAGTTACAAAACGGTCAGAGTTACAAAAAGACTAGTGCGTTTAATAAAGTACCATTTGGAATATACAAATACTTCTTGAAACGATATAGCTTGGACATCACTGATTCAATTTCGGAGTGCAAAAAGCTTTTGAAATAGGTGCTTTCTATTCAATAATAATTGTAATTCACAGTATCTTCAATTGCATTTTGTTCTTTTTTTAACATTTTTTAAATTTATATATAATAAAAATTATTTAAAAAAAAATATAAGAAAAAATTGAATTTATGTAAATTTGTTTTTTTTTATTTAAATTATTATTTTTTTTCTTCAGCCATCTTTCACAAAAATATATCGCAAAACACAAAAAAGAAAAACAGAATAACGAAATGACTGTCTCTAAACAGACCAGACAACAAAAACATCAAAATTGTCAACTGTCATCGATTGGTTTTACGCATTGTAAGCAAACGACCTAATGTACAGCCAAAGATTTTGCTTCAAATCTTTATTTATAGTCCAAAATATATAGATTTAAATATTTTTTACTGATGGTGGTGAAATGGTGAAAACGTCTCTCTCGTGAAATCTCCAAAACGGCTAGTTCGATTTTGACGGGACTTTCACTGGCAAAGATGATATCAGGCGTAACATGGGCTACACTTATTTTAGAAAAATAAATAAAACACCACAGATAACCGAAATTCACTCGAATGAAGTCGCGGGAACATTAATACTGGTATCTATCTAATATATTTTATATACCTACATTTTGTACAGTCGACTCGTAATGACACGAAAAGCATTATCCTAAAGTTAAAAAAAGGTTTTTTGTTTGTAATAATAACATTAACATTGTAATATCTTTTTAACCATTCCTAGTTTTCTTCCAAATTAAATTCATTAGTCGTAATTTTTTGATGTAGTTTAAATATTTTTATAAAATAACTACCTACCAAGTTATTATAACATAAAATTTTATAATCAAAAATTGAATGGAAACATTTAGCACTTAAAAGGCAATGAGTTTAATAAATTGTCTAGTAATCTATAAAATCGTATTTTGAAGGCATAATAGAAACCAACCAGCTTAGGTGTTACTATTTAATTTTACGACAGCAATAAATCAAAGTCCACCAACTTTGTCAATTAATTGTCTACTCTCCAATCTTTTAATCTTTGTCCTACAACTGTCAAACACCTGTCAAAACCACCCGTTTTAATTTGACACCTTTCAAAAGTGTTACACTTATCTCTACAGAGGTCAGAATGAAATGGTTATTTTTTCCATGATATGACATGTAGTTAGTGACTACTAGAAGTGTTAATAAGTACTCGCTAAAAGGCACAAAGATTGCGTGAGATAAGATTATAAATTATGGACGTGGACCACCCTTGACACAGATTAGCGAGTGTCGTATCTAGTGGAGTTGTTTATTATTATGTCTTTGTCGTTTATTGTTTCTCACGCTACGGTTTGTAATCTATGATAGGTTGGCAGTTTGATTTTAATGAGAGGCCGGTTTTGAAGTCAGTAAATAATACTTGAATTGTTTGATATTAATAAATGTAGTAAGTACGTATTTTAATAAGAATATTTAAAAGAATAATTATGTAGTTTTATTACAGATTAGCTGCGCTTTTGTCTGCGACTTCGTCCGAGTGAAAGTCGGTTATCGGGAATGCAGACGAAGTCGCAGATTAAGGGGTAGGTATCTATCTCCTTCCCCTGACTTCAAGCCATCTGTATACTAAATTTCATCAAAATCGGTTTTACCGTTTCATCGTGAAAACAGACAGACAGACAAAGTTATATTAATAGTATCCCAAGTAGCAAAATTATCCTATACTCATTAACTAATAGGACAAAACGTCCTATAGGAATCCAGTAAACGGTTTGTCAAGATCACTGATCCTAATACAGCATCTTATGAGGTGATTTGCGCTAGAAGCACTTTTGATCCTATAACGTAGTTTTTTAAACGTTAGCGGGATCACTTTATAATATTCTAACTAGATTTGTAGTCCTATAAAAGCGTTTGATAAAACGATTTAGCATAATGTAATTTTTCATCCTATAAACACATTCAATAAGAATGATTATTCTTTTTAACGTCTTGTTTCATATCTCTATAAGACATGAGTACTCCTATGAACGTCTTAGGTATAGCTGCTATAGGTAATATATTACAGGATGGATTGGTCTTAGTCATGACTTCTAATGGATTTTAGGCTGCAAACTAGCACGCCCACCGATTTTTATAGGTAAAATTGTACTAATATGCGCCCTATATTTGTTATTACTAGAATGCTTGAATCAAACAGAGACTGACAAAGTTTGGGATGGTTCCGTACAACGAGAAATCGAAATAGCCCACGAAAATTGCGAAGAAAACTCATTTGAATGTTTTGATAATCACGAAGGATGTGGAATAGTGGGCGAATAAGAATATTAGATCACATTTAGTCTTAACTGAATTTTTAGTGATTATAAATAAAAGAAAATAATATACATATTTTAGAGATGCGGTTCTATCTGTAATATTTTTGTAATGGAACCCTAAAAATTAAATATGGTGAATGTGGTATGTCCTATAATAGTCTTACTTAGGCCAAACAGTCTTATAAAGCTCCTGAGGTACTCCGTATTGTGGCGTGATGATGGCGGCTAAGTATTTTGTTTATTTTTATTGAAAATACAAATAATATATAAGTTTAATTTGAAAGGGGCATGAAAATATGTTGACTATCATCGATTAATTTATCAATAAAATTATTTTTGCATGATGAGTAAGCATTCATTAAACTACAGTTAAGAAAGAAAAACTTGTATGCTAATAAATTATTATGTGGATTACTTGCAATTTTTTTGTTTGAAGTATTCGCACTAAATACGTACTAACCAGAAAAAAAAAACAATTCTCATCACTGTTTTGTCAATTACACCGGTAGCAGCAAGTACCAGATTATTAGAGGACATATAACACCAGTAGTTGCACGCGCTAGATCTTTGCAGGAGTAATCAAGCGTGCCCAGTGCGTTTACCGGATCTTTATAAAACCGAATTGCATTTTACCCGATAGTTACAAAACTACTTTAGGGCGAAATACTCCTATTATCTGCGCCCAAATGCGGCACTATTAATGTTTGTAGGATTTTTATAGGACTAAAAAATGTATGCTCCTAAGATATTTACAGGACTAAATTTTGCTACTTGGGATGGACACAAAGTACGTAAGGCTGCGTCGCGCCCGAGCAGAGAGACCACTCAGAACAAACCGACATTTTTACCACGCACACATTGACATTACTTTTATAGGCATTCTCAAGCAGTTTCAAACAGACTTCAGACTCGACTGTCATGTGTTGTTTAAATGGATAAATGAGAGACATTGAAATTTCACGACGAAAAAGTAAATTTTGTTATAAAAAGTTGCAAAGAGTTCCAACCAATGTCAATAAAATTTCATATTGTCACAAATAAAACCTACAGAGTCAATACAGAAGCAGCCCTAGTGAGTCTGGCAAGTTTAATAACCTAATTATTTTTAAAGATGGCGGGAGCGGTCCTTCTGTACCCTCTGTGAAACAATGCGTACAAGTTTTATGATTGACTTATAGGTGAGAGAGAGTGCCACCAAAGACGAAGCTAGAGGATAGAACTAATGAGGTTGCGTTCCATTTCTATCAATAAATGTAACTGGAGCTAGTATCAAAACTGTTTGGGCTAATAATTAAAAAATAATGAACTACAGTTTTTTTAAGAATTAAAGGAATTATGTAGGTGTGTAAGGTAAGAACATCATCTTTACGTACACTAGATTGTTTTCAGTAATTAATATACTTCAGTAGTTATTAAAACAACAGATCGTTATAATAATCTAGAGCTCTTCATTAAAATGATTTCAATTAATTAGGTACTTAGCTACAGGTTAAGTTTAGTAGACGCCATGATTACGTAAACCGTAAAAAAACTATGACGTAACCGAGAAAACAAAAAACTTAAGGTGAAATCCCCAATTATCGTCCGCCTAATTAATAAGCATATTTGGTTCTAAAAGGTTAAATTATGCTATTCTTTGAATTTAGAATTCGACCCGAAGCACATTCCCTTCACGAAATCTCGTTGTGACGTAAATCAAAAGACCCATAAAATACCGCACATGTGGCACGCGCCCACCCACAATATAAATGAGCCATGTTGAATAATATTTAATTGATGATACATAACTTTTCTACGGATTTCACGTCGCCTCGCTTTGTTTGTGAGACATAAAAATCGATAAAAGTTTTGTACTTAATAATAAGTTGAATATTTTGAAAATATCAAAGAGATACCAAGCCATTTTTCCGGGTCTACCAGGATTCTTTACCTTAAAAGGAAAAATCGGAACTCTCATAGGATCACTTCGTTTTCCGCCTGTCAAGACCCTTTTTTCAGGACCGCGGTAAGGTATCAATTTGAAATTATTATCAAATACTCAGTAATCCCCTAGAGCAGGAAAAAAAAACTAACTTTTAAGTCAATGCAATCAAAAGATACGGCGGTTTTGCTCCATTTATTCCTCATATATACTCAGGAGGAAATCAAAACCTATAAGGTATTTCCTGTTGACGTAGAGTCATGAAATTTAGCAAGAATCAATGATAAGAGTAAAAAAAAATCGGAAAACCGGACATTTCGAGTTTTGTACGGAACCCTCTCTGTGCGCAAATCCGACTAGCACTTGACCGACTTTTTAGAATTAGTAGGTATCATGATTTTTAACCGACAAAATAAAAGGGAGGAGGTCCTCGAGTCGACGCGTATATTTATTTTTTTAATAGAAAAGGTTTATTTTCAAGGGTCCAAATTGGTCCCATTTTTAAATATAATTAAATGCCTTCTTTATTAATCGATCAGAAAGTTTACCTACATACTGAAGAAAATACTGATAAGTGCTGCGAAAACATGATTTTGCACGTATTCATTGTGTGTGATTATTTCAAAACCAAAGCTCAGTTTTGATCGTAAATAGCTTACCTATTTAATACAGGTACTAAAATTCTGCTCCAGTTACCATTGCTTTCGATATAGTAAGAATAATAAAATCACGAATTGTGACTAATGAATCGATTTGTTAGTATTTGTAGAACATTTATAACATTATAATTAGCAATTTAGTTTCGAACTGACTTGTTTAAGGGTTGTGCAGTTTAGTCTATTCATTTTATTTGATTTGCTAGTGCTACCCGTGCCGTTTTTCGGTTCTCAACCCCTGTTGAACCCGTTCAGGGATTGAGTTTTGAAAAACAAAAAATTAGAAAGCTGCTGCAAAATGATTTATTAGAAACATATTTTTCATATCGATTTTGTTGTGCTTTCAATGGTTTAGGCAGTGCAAAGAGAGTCAGTTACGAATTGTTTTAAAAAAAGGCAGACATATTATAATTGTCTATCTGCATTGATGAGTCATTCTTCATTCAAAATTAGACACAAGGTAAGTTGGTATTTCAGCAACCCCACGTAACGATGTTTGATAAGTCACTGTAATTTTAATTATCGTTCCCATAAAAGGGTGACCTACCCTAAAAGGGTAACGCCACTATCACGGGGGTTGTATTTCAAAACTATAAAAAGCCAGCAATAATCGCTTTAATGGAATCGCCCTTTAGAACGTAATACGGATAGGTGAGGCACAAAACAAATAGCGGGTGTATTTATAAAGCATGTTTATTGAATTCTTATATACATAAAGTGTTTGTACACGATAAAAGTATACTTTAAAATCAAATAAGTGCAAAAACTTAAAAAAAAACACAAAAAAGCATTTGAGATTCACTTCACGTCATTGCGCACGACACGCACGAGTATTGAACGATAAGTCATGTCGCAAATCCGTTGCATTGGAAACTATCTCTAAACACATCTTACCGCTTTCCATGGTCAGGCTTGGGTGGTTTTCTGTGAAAACAATTGAAAATTGTTATTAGTTGTATTTAGTGAACCGTTTAGTAAATTAAAATGGTTAGGATGACAAATAGAGTAGTCACCCTATTTTTTTATATGAATTACTCAAATTAAATGTTGCGTTTATATTTCAAAGATAACTCCTTGATTATTCTAATTTAATAATGAAAAAATATTCTTCTGATAATAGAAAATAATCCAAACACCACAAATAAGGTTTTGAATTGTCGTAACTTAATGCTTATTTAAATCACTAATAAATGAATTTAATTAAGCAGTCATTTATTTAAATTAGGCCGCCAGAAGTAAAACCGAAAATTCAAAATGGTGGCACCGATAGGCAACGAAAGTTAAACTGGGAAACTGCGCACACACCTTTAAATGTAATTGATTACTTAAAATGAATTTCTAATTTAATTCGTAAATGCCTGGATTTTTTTTAAGAAAACCGCGAAAATCTATGACGTAATTAAAAAACAGAATGATTTAAGAATTTTAAAATTAGAACTTACATGGTGGTATTGAAGACCAATCCCCAAAAACTTGAGCCCCAAACACGAACCGGTGTAGCTCCCCTGCCATCTTTTACAAGAATGAGCTGTGGGTTAATACCACGGCATGAGCGATCCCATGGGGTGATACCACCACCACCAGGTGAATACCATCACGCATGCGCTTTAAGGGGTGGGGCAGGGGTCTATTGATTATTTCTACCCCTATTTTCATGATGAACTGATAAAAGCTGTATTCACGGCAAGGTAGACAAATTGCCAGTGGGTGGTGATTTTTGAACTGTGGTATTAATTATGTAGGTAGTATGCCGAATGATTGATAGGGATTGTCCTGATCGAACTTTTATACGAAGGAATTGTAAAAGGTTTCTGAGTATCGAGTCTCCGAATTGAGTGGCGTAAATCGATATTGTCGAGTTGTATTGTAAATTTCTTTAATCGGGTTTGGGCATTCTTTTGCTGAACATTTTTGGGAGTAAGGTTAAACGTTTTTAACAAAAGTTATATGGAACATATTTTGAGTAACGAGCTTTTTTAATGAACTAAGCTTTCTGACGTCGGTAGATTCGAATTGCTTTTGAACAAAAACGTAAAATTTCAGAAATAATAATATTTAATTGTATGTGGGGACATTTCACACATGGCCATCCGACCCCAAACTAGAGAGATCCTGCACTATGGGTGTCAGATACCTGATATACATAAATACACAAATACATTTTAAATACATACATATATAGATGAACTTAAAATATAAAGAATTTTCGAACGTATTTAATTATAATTCTTAATTATAATTCCAT
This sequence comes from Charanyca ferruginea, assembly GCA_947361185.1. NCBI lineage: Eukaryota > Metazoa > Arthropoda > Insecta > Lepidoptera > Noctuidae > Charanyca > Charanyca ferruginea. Next base: position 17,933,777 of record OX376065.1, on the reverse strand, counting down.
TACAATATTATTCCCGAGCGAAGATGAAATTAATAATTTCGAAGATTAAGTATAATTAGAATTAATATTTAAAAACAATAACTTAATTAGGTGATGGTTTAAATTTATATTCGCTTATCAGATGGGCATTGATCCATAGAACATCTTGAACATCTTGTTTTTATGAAAGACAAATGAGCACAACTTCTTCAATAGACTTGCTATGTGTAGATAATTATTAATTACAAGTCACAAATTGCCCCTTTTTTTTAAGTCACTCCAAGCAACCATGTAAAGCCATACATAAGCCTTACATGTATGTTTGGTTGGTGTCTCTTGTATCTTTTAACACAGTATTAGTTTCTGAAACGGGCCCATTATTTATGACATTTTGTAATTTTACTTCGTGTTAGTAAATTTTGAATTTTTGACAGTATTTTCTATCTGTTCCGTGGTTTTTTCATCTAAAAACCTCAATTTGCCACGGATAGAAGATATAGAACTAGGTATAAAAGTTTGGTAAAGGGGTATGCCCATCGGCCATACAAAAAAATGCCTGAAATGAACAACAATGAAATATACGCCAAATTGTATTACATATCGTAGGAAATCTTTTACAATTTCAATAATTATCAAAAAAGCGGGCAGAAGCTATTTACAATATGTTTTTCTAAAATATAGGTTAAGACAAGATTAACTATTAACATGCATTAATTAAACATCTAATTAGCATTTTAACGTTTTATTCATCATCAAAAACAACTAATATAATATCATCAAGAAACTATACAGGAGGATAGCTATAATAAAACATAATTTAATTGTTGCTCATCAGTGCGTTCAATAGGCAAAAATACTAGGGAATCTCAATACTTACAGCTTGTGACGTTATGCCTGTCATTTTGCACCGATAAGACTTTACGCCTTATTCTTTCAATATCGAGCTAGTTAATTAACACAGTGTAGGTTTCTAACCACATTTAGAGCAGGTTCAGGTCCGTGTTCAAAAAACCTAGTCAGTCAAAAAACCTAATCTAAGTCCGAGTTAAAAAATGGGTATCATGTGCAGAAGTAAAATCAAAATCGTTAGAAATGGCCTAAGTCCTCGTAAAATAATTATCATAAAAGCAATTTGAACGTAATACAAGTCACAAGTTACATAAAACCATGAAGTAAACAAACAAAACAATGAAATGCAGTAATGTCAAACTGTCAATTAGGCAAAGGAGTGATTCATACAGCCTACGATATGCTTTCTATTTTAAAAATAATTTGAATTAAATTAATATTGACAAACACATATTATTTTAATTCGAAATTGAAATAAATATGCATTCATTCTATAAAATAGTGATAGATTATTTGAAGAGGCTGAATGACATTTACTCGTGCCCAATAAACACTGACATTTAATATAAAAATAAGAATGAATTAGACGGATATCAAGTTAAATATTGTAATAATTGTTATATTTTCATCCTACCTAAACAAACTTGAGAATTATTTCATTATACATATTTAATTCCAACTAAAATTATGGACTATTAGTAATTTCTGTACATTTCAGGCATTTTTCGGGCGTTCCCCTTTGCCATAAGTTATGTTTTTTTAACATACATCATCATCATCATGTCAACCTTTAGACGCCCACTGCTGGGCATAGGTCTCCCCCAAGGAGGGGTTCAGCCGTAATCGCCATGCTTGGCCGATGCATGTTGGCGATCGCAGTAAGTGTTATGATACTCAGAAGGACGCTGCTGCCCATCCTCTGGTCAATATCCCTTTGTCGCTTTCTACGACACCCACGGGTGGATTTGGGGGTTTAACATACACTCCATCATTAATCAAAGTCAAACTCATTCAAATCATTTGTAAAATTATAAAAGTATGGATAAGTAAGTAAGCGTGTGTGTGTGTGTGTAAGTGGTAAGTATGGTATGGTATGGATTTTTAACATAGACTCAAACTTTTATAAATAATAATGCCTCCTTCTAACATAAAACTCGTGACGTTTCGATCGATTAAACCCCACATGGTTATATCGCAGTGGTTTCCTAGTAAATAGGCGACGGCTAGGCGACCTGTAGCGACTGGTAGGTACTACGGCAGTGGGTATATTACTGCATGCAACCGTTTTACCTCACTTTACGTAATTTTGGCGATACTATTGGCGCAGTACGTGCTTGGTCTTGAACTCTTGAACTAAAAACTGTAGGTTCAATGAACTTAAAAAATGGTATCTACCAATCACTTTTATCAAGTTTTTTCTTATGATCAACTCAAGTCCCAAAATAATTCTTTGACTTATGGCTAAATACTGCAACGCTACTTCATTTTAAGATGCCTTATAACACAGTCACTTTGACATTAGACTGATTAAATTATTCGATTGACTGACTAAAATGATTATTTGAAGTGACAGAGACAGCACGAGACTTAACGACTTCTTAAAATTGAGTAGCGTTTGAGTATTCGGCCATTATTGTAGCAAAACATAAATTGACTTATGTTAGTATAGTAACTCCCCCCCCCCTTCACCATTTCCACCCCTGTACTGTTGAATGCACCCATAAGCATAATGTTTTATTTAAGGCTTTTTTATATGAAAACTAGCTGACCCGACAGACGTTGTCCTGTCCCGATCTACGGGGGATGAAAAGGGGGTGAAAAATGGGGATGAAAAATAGATGTTGGCTGATTCTCAGACCTACCCAATATGCACAAAAAATTTCATCAGAATCGGTCAAGCCGTTTCGGAGGAGTACGGGAACGAAAACTGTGAAACGAGAATTTTATATATTAGATAACCTTGAGCATTTGTCCCGTACTGAATTTGTGGACGAGTGCGGGGGTGATGTAGACGCAGTCTTTAATCGGACGCATTTTTTATTTATTGTAAGAAAAGCAATACATATTTGTAAAAAGTAACAAAACCAAGACATTTTCCTTTGTATTGCAAAGCAGTAGATATTTTTTTTATACTCTTTTGTTAAGAAATTAAGGAGTAAAATGGTTTCATCTCAATGATTTGGAGGTGATTTGGCATTTTATTTTCTTATTATGTGATTCCGATAGAAAAATTGTAGCTAAACCAAATCACTTATCAATCATGACATTACTAACAATTTTTTTCAGATGTAATTTCTCTGTAAATGCCGACGAAAAGTTGATTCATCTGCATGCTTCTTTCAAGCTTTTTTCGAGAGAGCAGCCTTAATACTACATTACGCGCTACGTTAGTGATTTTCCACTCCAAAAACTTATTTTCCGGCAATGGTTGTTGTTGTAACATGGAGTCTACATAAATCTAAACAGATCATGTAACCGTCTCCTAAACTAGGTAATCCGATATCTTAGGAGACAGTGTTAGGCCATACAGGGCGGTTAGTCATGTAGTAACAGCTGCAGCCAGAGTGTTTAGCGCAAGTGTGGTTAAGTCATACTTTGTGTGTGTTCCGGTGTATAAATGTGTTTGAGTGTAGGGGTAATGCGACTGAGAACAAGTATGTGTAAATGAAAGAATGGTGCGTATGGGAGTGTGTATGTACCCCTAAGGGTGTGAGTGAATGTGAGTGTGTGTACAAGGATAAGGGTTGGTAGGGATGAATGGGTGATAGTGTATTGAGTGTGAATCGGGTAGTGAAACGATTTTTGGCATTATTCTATGAATATAAGTGAAGACTCCGTGAATAAGTAGTCTTATGCAGTAGCCATTCAGTCAGTTTGTTTTTCAAGTTGTGAGAGTTTAGATCCATTTATTTATTTATATATATTTAGTAGCTGACCCGACAGACGTTGTCCTGTCCCGATCTACCGAACATTTGGATGGGGGATGAAAAGGGGGGGAAAAAGCGGGATGAAAAATAGATGTTGGCCGATTCTCAGACCTACCCAATATGTACACAAAATTTCATCAGAATCGGTCAAGCCGTTTCGGAGGAGTACGGGAACGAAAACTGTGACACGAGAATTTTATATATTAGAAGATATTTAAATATTTATTTATATTTTTGTGCATGAAGTATAAAACTTCATGCACAAAGGGTACAAAGGCGGACTTAATGCCTTAGGCATTCTCTACCAGTCAACCAAGGGTGGTGAAGAGATAACATGGCAGGTGCATTACAAAAAGTAATATCTAGTAATAGTAATATATAAAAGTAATCCATTATTTTTATGTGCTTATTTATTTTGTTGTACAGATAGGATCCAAGAATGTAAAATTATTATTAAAAGTATGCGTAGGGCAGCATATCAAGCTACAACCATCTGTCAAATTTCATTGATATATTTACAACTTTATTACAAAACTGTATAAGGTTCATATTCAATTGGGAAAATTCGACAGTTTGGTTGCCTTGATGTGCTGGCGTCTGTACATATTTCATCATTTCAGCCAAAAGACGTCCACTGCTGGACATAATCCTCCCCCAAAGGGGGGGGGGGGGGTTTGCTATAATCGCCACGCTTGGCAGGCGGGTTGGCGATCGCAGTATGGTTGTTACAAAGGCACAGAGAACGCTGCTGCCCATTCTCTGGTGAGTCCCTTAGTCGCCTCTTACGACACCCACGGGAAGATATGGGATGGTGTTATTCTTTACGTCCGACACCATACGGACACATTTAGGCTACTAGAAAACGCAGTTGGTACCATCGAGTTTTGCATCTATCTATCAAAGTCAGTTTCGCTCGAGAACAGGAAACACCTAGGGTTATCTAGAATCTAGACGGCACTGGTACTTAGTGATTCCATGTATTTGGTACTTAGGTAATTACATAGGCAGGTTAGGAAATATAAATGGATCAAGAAATAGTAGAAAACATTTTTTTTTTTTATTAAAAAAAGAAGAATGATATATGCTGTAGGTAATGGCCTGACTACACTAATATTCGCTCAGATGAGATTGCGACCAGATTTTATACATTGTTAGGGGACTGCTCTTGATAATTCTTACGTTTATTAGAATATGCAGTTCAGTATCAGTGTTTCTGTAAGACCTCACTCTAAACGACCTACAGGTTGTATCTTCATTAGGTATAATAAAAATGAATCGTTGTTCGTTAGTCTCGCTAAAACTCGTGAATGGCTGGACCGATTTGGATAATTTTGGTCTTGAAATATTTGTGGATGTCCGGGGAAGGTTTAAACGGTAAGAAAATTTAAAAAATCAATTGACAGGACAACGTCTCTCGGGTCAGCTAGTTTGTAATAAAAAAACATCACGTAACTCTCCTAATAGCCATAGCCATAGAGCTGAGAACATTTAACTCATCTGAAAATAATAATAATAATATGTGGGGACATTTCACACATGGCCTTCTGACCAGATAGCTGATATACAAATAGATAAACAACACCCAGACTCAAGGCAAACACAAGTGCTCATCACACAAAAATATTTACCCTGGGCGGGAATCGAAACCGCAACACGCTGCGCAGCAGTCGATCGCTCAGCCACTGCGCCAACCATGTCGTCAAAAAATATAGGGGAAAGTTGAAAAAGTGTACAGCTATAAGCAGTAAGTGACAGTTCCAAAACCCGCCAAAATGGCGCTAGCGTAGGCACAGGGTATGGTATGAATGTAGCATTTGTTGATGGATTGAAGTACTTTAGAATTTTTTTACATGACGTGGACACTTACAGCGTGGCTAGTTCACAAGATCAAAGTTGCTCAGCGGGCAATGGAACGAGCAATACTTGGAGTTTCTCTAATGGATAGAATTCCCAACGAGGAAATCCGGAGGAGAACTAAAGTCACCGGCATTGCTCGCAGAATCAGCAAGCTGAAGTGGCAGTGGGCTGGTCACGTCTGTCGCAGGACCGACGGCCGATGGAGCAGACTTGTCTTAGAGTGGAGACCACGAATTGGTAGACGCAGCGTGGGACGCCCTCCAGCCCGATAGACCGATGATCTGAAGACGGTATCCGGTGGTGGCTGGATGCGGAAGGCAGAGGACCGAGAAAAATGGCACGCCATGACGAGGCTTATGTCCAATTGGACCAAAAGTAAGCTGAAGTAATGATGGTGAGCATTTTTTCGCGATTGTAGCGCCAAACTTATGTAGCAAATTATATCGTTTCGTTTCTATGGAGTGTCGCGGGTGTGGTAGAGGTAAGAAGCACTATCTATGTGTAGTGGTGTAGGCAATTGCCTACTCTACTACTAAAATAACAGACTGTACAGATACGTGCGTGTGTGTACGTGTCTACGCGCCGCTTGAACAAAAACGCAGTTCCCAGAGCAGTCGTTCCACGCGGGGAGAGGTGAGCAACGGTTCCAGAGGGAGGCGGAGCGTGTTGCTACTGTACGGTAGTGCTAATATTTATACTGTGCCTCTACCCTTCATATTCTAGATCCGAAATGTATTCATGACGTCACAGAACATTTAAAATGGCGGATGTTCGAAATTCGAAGCCTTTCTGTTCGTTTTTCTATAGCGAGCTTTTATTTAAATCAGCTATTGATTTTTAGTTTCTAACTCCATACAATTAACACTATTTTTCCCTGTACACCATTCCGTGTCAATTATTACTTATAGGATTTAAATTATATAGTTTACAGTAACAATTTGTATTTGTGGGCGGCGTCTAAAAGCGCATTGCGGCATACGGGTAAAGGATTTTATCCGTTCCTAGAAAACATAGGGTAATAATAGACTGTAATATAGGGTATTATGGGCCGCTTGTGTTTATTTTCTAGTTATTGGCAATTGTAAAGTGTATTTTGTATAATTTGTGGGGTAATTTATACATGGATTGGTCAAGGCTGATTGTGTTTAAGGATAAAAGATAATTTAAAAAACGTTTGTGAGTTTTGTTATTCGTCATGCACGAGATTGTAGGTTTGCAACCAGGCAAGGGCGAGTACTATAAGTAGTGACTTTCTATGTAGGTACTGTGATGACCGGGAAAGGTATCTACTACTGATATACAATTATCTATAACTTCTGGTTATATTAGATTATTATCAGTTATTTTATTTTATAATATTGTACTTTACTAGCTGAACCGGCAAATGTTGTCTTGCCTATAAATAATAAAAAATATAACCTACGACCTATTCTCACACCTACCAGATATACACACAAAAATCATAAAAATCGGTCAAGCCGTTTCGGAGGAGTTCGATAACAAAAACTATGAGTATGACATGAGATTTATATATTATAAGTACCTATTCGAAGATATCGCGACCTGACAGCCAACACATCGGACGTCAAGTTCTTCTTAATTTAAAAGAGGATTAATCTCATATCCATAACCAATACAAATAAGGTTGTATTACTTGAAACCACCGTGCCGTGTGGTGCCGGTCGCGAAAAGCACCACCCCACTTCTACCCGTGGATGTCTTAGAAGCTGACAGAGGGATATTGACCAGAGGATGGGCAGCAGCGTCCTTCTGAGTACCTTAATACCAACTGCGATTGCCAACATGCACCGGCCAAACATGGCGATTACGGCTGAACCCTCCTCTTGGGGGAGGCCTATGCCCAGCAGTGGCAGGTTGACATGATGACTTGAAACCATGCTGAGTCTCTACAGTACTTTCTATTGTTTCCTGGACACCGCTGACATCGATGAAGAATCGAAACGATCGCGAGGAAACCTGGACTTATAGTAAATAGATTCGAGTCTGTAATCACCAATCCGCCTTGGGCAAGCGTAGTGATCAATGCTCGTACATTCTCTGTATGAGAAGAGGCCTTTGCCCAGCAGTGAGACCATAATAGGCCGGTATTATTATCGTGTGTTTGATGATTATCTTTGTACGTTAAGAGCGTGTATTCGATTCGTGACGAAAACTTCATGTTTTCTCGTTTTGCCCAGAGCAATATCGTAATGATGTGAGCAGAAAAGACAATGACAGTTTTAGAAAGATTAAGTCTTGATTTAGGGAGCTACAGAGTAAAAGTATAATTTTTAATTATCTTTTTTTAAAGCGAAGACAATCCTTTCATAGCGTTTTACGAAAGTAGACGTCAGAGTTAACTTTCAGGACGAACACAACCATTACAGTATGCCAAAATATACCGTTTTATGCGTTTTCAACAGAATATACAGTTTTAAAGTGTATTACAGAGCCAAAATGACGAAAATATTACTATTACCTATGTATTAAAAAACAATGTTGAAAAAGTACAAAATCGGTTCACTTTAACAATTTTTTTTTCACCATTATTTGAATAAAAACATAACTGATATATTTATTGTATGAAAATAAACGTTATGTTTAATATACAGAATATTTTTCAGTCCGTTATACGAACTCATTTAATTTAGACAATTATTTTAAAAAGCACTGTAAAACATCGCGCGCTGTCGTTTGCCGATCAATTTCAATGATTCGTGCGTATTTTTTTTTCTGATGCACACAAACAGACTGTTGTATTGTACTAGTGTGTGTCAATGTTGCTACGCCGTTCAAGCAATCGTTTTGATTTTGAGTTACACTCAATCGAATACGCGCCCTTAATAAAATATCATTGGTAATTGAAAAATTCCTGTGCTTCAGCAGTAAAATGTTCAGACATACATTTAGGTTTTCAAATTATACTAAGTACTACCTACTTCTATAAGTTTACATAAATAATTAATTATAGTGTTCGTGTTAACAGGTACGCCTAATCAAGATTGTGATAGGTAGGTAAAATTGCTGTCAAATATACTTAATGTTAGCTGGAATGGTCGAGGCTTCCGGCGACTGTGACTACAATTAACTCGGACGGGACTACAGTCCTAGCTGCCTGATTTATTTAATTTTAATATTTTTCTTCCGGCGACTAGGACCACGCCTAAATGAATAAACGAAAAAATATGTAAAAAAACATCCTTTGAATACCTTTAACTCTTTCATTATTATTTAAAATATTTTTTTTTGTTTGACTGTACTGTTTAGTTTTTGGCTTGAACCATAGATTTTTGTTATTCATTTAAGTGTGGTCCTATAAGTCGCTGGGAGAAAAATATTAAAATTAAATGGATACGGCAACTGGGACTGCAGTCCCAGTTAATTGCAGTCCCAGTCGCCGGAAGCCTCGAATGGTCGACCAAAATAACAATACCTATCCTACTTACTATTATTCGATTTGTGGAGTAGATAGATGAATGAATGACGGATGAAAGTTTGTATCTCTTTTAAGCTTAAATGGAATTAACTTTTACACATATAGATGTTGATCTAACTTAACACAGGATTTATCCCGGTTTTGGATTTCCCCTGTGGGGTGTCCGGTCTAGAATAGCACCCACCCATTTCGTACCGAGGGTGTCGTAGAAGGTGACTAAGGGAAAATCCGGAAGTCGAGCAGCAGCGGCTTCCGCGTATTCAGCAACTTCGTTGCGATCTCCAAGACGCCTGCCACAGGTGGGGATTATATCAACCCATGGGGAGGGGGGCGGGGTTATGGGGGAGTACTTTGTTCAACAGTGGAGGTCTTCCGGCTGGTTTCCGAGGGGTAATTTAAGACTTTTGCTTAATTCGTAAGTCTACGCGGGTGAATAGTCTCTGGCAGAAGCTAGTTATACATATAACTTCTTCCTATCTAACCAGCAATCATGGGGACATGATATTATTGGCTAATAAAATTATTATTAGAAAAAACAAATCAACTTCACTTGCAGTGTTTAACTTAGTCAAATTGATATTAAATAACATTTACCCTAAAGTCACAACATCACCTCTGTTTCTAGACCTTGGCAAAACTTTTGATTTCGTCATCATTCTATTTTCATCCATTTCTTAGATAACATTGGTCCACAACTGTATCAGATTTATCTTTATTTTAAGGACATTTATGACCATACTATCATCTATTCTCCACCCTTAGTTGACTAGAACGCCTTTGAACCTTTGTGCATGCAACAAACGAAAACCTTTGATACTCCACCATAAAAAAAGTCCTGTATTTTCTTACTACAATCACTTAAACATGAGCATTCCCGCGAATAATTTTACAATTAATATAACATTAAAATGTACGTGCTTTACTGTCTGTACCTACATTACAATATTGAGCGTTATTTTTTGCGACAAGCAATACTGATTGACATTACAAGTTAACTATTGAATTTAAACCAGTCGGCGGCTTTTGATGTCCAGGTTATTGTAAGCAACAGATTAAATAAATGGGTTAGGGTGTAGGTCCACTGAAGTGGCACCACTGAAGTTTATCGTTACTATTAACAGTACTTACTGCATGCTGCATGCATGCAACATATTTGCATGTCCGATAATTTTTGGATGGATGAGAGAGAGAGAGAGAGATGAAGGCCAAAAAAAGATGGAAGTATTGTGTGAAGAAAGCAAAGGAAGTGTGTTATAACATGACAATTGACAGGACGGAATAGAAGAAGAAGATGACAAGACAAGGGCTGATGACATAATGATGACTGTCAATTTATGGTACCTGCAAGCTAACTGCAATCGACATTCTTAACTATCTTCGAATTTGTGTATTATACAGCATGTCACTTATGAAATTTTGAGTTGAGAAAGATAAGGTAAGCTTTGGCAGCTAAATTAATTTTCTTTTAATGGACACTGAATCTGACTTTTAAGGAAACGATCTCTGTAATCAAGACTGAGTGATGCTCGATCTATCGATGGATGCAAGCTCGATTTAAACGTTGAATAAAGTTTAATAATAATTGAGTATTAGTATTATAATTAAGTATTATTAAGTAGTATTTGAAATTTTCAATGGGGAAATTTTGAATTTATCTCAACCTGTCAAAAACTGTTTTACCTACATTTTTGACAAGATTTTGACATTTTTAGCGCTAAGATGTCATCTAGATTTTCAACGTTTTTAATTAGTAGAATAAGCCTTCAGGGTCCTGCTTCCTATACTATCCTAATTTAAACACTGAAATTGTGAGGATGAATGAATAGATGTTTGTTTGTTACTCTATCATTATTTAACGGAGTTAACTGAAATTTGACACGCATATATTGACTTACTTCTGAAGTCTACGCAGATGAACTCACGAGCGGCATGCCATTTTGACATAAATTCTATATTATAGATGTAATCATTTTACACCTTACATTTCATCACGTAAAACCTTATCAACAAGAAAACGTTTAAAGATACAACAATGCATTAATTTTATCACTAACCTTACGCCACAAGTTTCAACCTACCTTACAAGTACTGCCACCTGCCATCAATGTACTCAGGCCTTAATTAAATTCATTTAAATAATCCACGATTAAGTATCACTATTTAATGAATCGTTAATTTCTTTTTTGTTCATCAAAAAGTTCTTAAATGAAATATTCGAAGAATGAAGTTGGATAAAAAGGGAATGAATGTTTAATGGTTATGTAGACTGTTTTCGACATATTGGATTTCTGATTTTAGTATTTATTTTTTTGGAAGTTATGTACGAGTAGTATGGGTACTACATAAGTAAAAGTATTATAAGTATTAGAGTACCTATGTAAGTACACTGTTTTCGACGTATTGGATTTCTGATTTTGTTCTTACATTTTTTGGAAGTAATGTACGCGTATTATAGGTACTACATAATAAGTATTATAAGTATTAAAGTACTTAGTTTAAATATGTTTTTAAAAATCTGGCAGTAAATAAATTTAATGACATAAATAGGACCACATTTTATTTCGATCGTCTAAAGTGGTAGAGAACGCCTAAGGCATTAAGTCCGCCTTTGTACCTTTATGCATGAAGTATAAATAAATAATAAAAACTAATTTTATAAAGAGACATTTTTTTTTATGTTTTTTTGTCTATACTAATATTTTAAAGAGGTAAATTTGTTTATAAGTTTGTATCTTTGTAAGTATGTATGTAGGGGGTAATATCCGAAACTACCCATCAGATTTAAAACATTCTTACACCAATAGGAAGCTATGTTATCCGTTAATGTTAGCTTTGCATAATCGAAAAAGTAGGGATCCTTGAGAAAATTCACGCGGACGAAGTCGCGGGCAACGTGCTAGTATTGTTTAAAGTCAAAAAAATACTTTATCGATTTTGAAAATTCTTTCTACAATAGGAACCTACATGATCCTTGAATGCTATATTTTAGTATCCAAATATTAGGGATCCGTGAGGAAATTCGCGCGGGCAAAGTAAATATCAGTTTAAAAGTTAGTTGCACGCATTTTGATCATGTTGTAGTAATTTTTCAATTTTATAAGGAACAGTAATTTTTTTTCATATTTTAGAATTGGTCATTTAGTAAAAATTGAAATCTTACTTATGACTACTTTCACCCCTTGAAAGATGCGTACCTACTTTATAAAAAAGTAACTATTTTTTTTTTAAATAAAAAAAAGTCAACGTCGTCGTATTATTTATTAGTGATGTGCATTATGTCGTAGAGAAATGGCACAAATAATAATTTGATAACATTTCTAAGGGATTTCGTATAATTATGGCAGATAATACAATAACAAACAGTTGAGTCATTTCCCTGAAGAAAGTTAGTGATTTGATCAAACCCCTAAATTGTTTCAGTGAAATAGTGAAATAAACAAGGGTTTGCATCATCATCATCATGTCAACCTTCACACGCCCACTGCTGTGCATATATATATCCCCCAAGGTGAAATTCAGCCGTAATCGCCATGCTTGACCGATGCACGTTAGAGATCGTAATAGGCGTTATGGTACTCAGAAGGACACTGTTGCCCATTCTCAATAACCCGCATACATAGCGTCAACAAAACGATAAAAAGAACACCTTATACTTAAAAGGAATGTATTTTTAATCAACCTTTTTAGTTTGTCATGGATTAAAACAATTCTGTCAATGCACTAATTGTTCTTGGTATATCAATTGCATTGAATTAAGATCCTACACTCAATGATCTCAAATTGTAAACATGTTAGCAAAAGCGGTTTATCCTGTGCAGTGGGATAATTAAAGTACCTTATACTGTGGTCGCCGTGTTAAGCCGGGTATACACATTGTTCGCGAACCTCTTGCGCTCCGCGCTCCTACAACTGCTCCACATAGTGGATACGTTCGCGCTCCTGGAGCGAGAACGGTGCCCGCTCCGCGCTCAGCGTTCCAATCGGTGGCAGTTTTTGGGCGAACACAAAGCGGTTGCAGGAGCACGGACCGCAAGAGGATCGCGAACATAGTGGATACCGGGCTTTACACGCCTCCGACGTTGTTGTACGCCGTGTGGTGCCGACCGTGAATAGCCACACCCCATTTCTACCCATGGGTGTCGTATAAGGCGACCGACAGATATTGATCAGAGGATGGGCAACAGCGTCCTTCTGAGTACCATAATAACTACTGCGATCGCCAACATGCATCCGCCAAGCATGGCGATTACGGTTGAAGACCCCTCCCTCCCTGGGGGAGACCTATGCCCAGCAGTGGGTGTCTAAAGGTTGACGTGTTGATGATGATGACCATGGATATCTATGATGATGACTTAGTCAACGGCTGTGTGATGTGTCTTTTTACAACTATTTTTTGTCTATGTATAGTAATCTATACTAATATTATAAAGCTGAAGAGTTTGTTTGTTTGGTTGAACGCGCTAATCTCAGGATCTACTGGTCCGAATTGAATAATTCTTTTTGTGTTGGATAGTCCATTTATCGAGGAAGGCTATAGGCCCATGCGGGTCGGGTCGCTAGTCTGTAGATAAAATCGTAAACTTTTAGGTTACTCTGGTCTATAGTTATATACTGAACCAAAAATGTTTCGATATTTATTTCGCTAACAAAATTAAAATAAACGAAGTATCTAACTAACTTTTATAGCTAATTAATAAAGGTGCAAGTTAGTTATCTGGCATTTTATCTATTTTACTATGTCTGTAACTTAAGTAAAAGATACCGAATAAATTTTCAAACGGCTACAATAAAAACGTATAGCTTTAAATATTAAACGCGGTACTCAGTTACGAACAAATAAACAAGTTGAGGAAAGGTTTAAAGTTATGTTAGATTTTATTATCTTTTATTTCAACACTGTGTCTGTTTTCACTAACATTAGGATATATTATACCTTAATGTAATGCCTAAACTTAAAACTATTGGATTTCTAAATCTTAGTCGATTTTTATGTATTGCGAAAAAGAGATCGTAGTGGTGCTGGAGTCATGGCAGGTGGTCTCTCTCTTGTACTAAAAAAAGGGTGACAACACTTCATAATACGACTCCTTGACCGAGTGTTAAAAATTTAATAGTACGGTCGAATAAGCTTATTGGTTTACAGATAAAAATATTCATCTTTCTACTACACTAATATTATTTTTTTATCTTTAGTACGTAGGTACCACGGATACCTACGTGCCCGAGATAAGAAAATGGAATAAAATAAAATATTGTGAGTGTAGTAGAAACATGAATATTTTTGCCTGTAAACCAATTAGCTTGTTCGACTGTACGTACCCACATTTTTTGATGTATTACATTTAGCTGTCACCTAGTCATTTCTCTAGTCCTAGTCCTTTTTATTTGCCTCTTTCTATGATTTTGGGTCAGTTCACCTCGTCACTCAGCGCCAGGATGCTCTATCCTGAATTGTGTGGTTACCAATATGAAGTCTTCAAGTCACGGGTCACAGTAGAAAGTCATATCATAGCGGTTGGTTGCTCACTTCTTTTTCACCTTATGTTCGTAAAAAATGGTGTAAGAGTCGCACTCATTTAATGCGGGAAAAATTTACATTAAAAAAAAACAATGAAAATGAAAATTTACTTTCATTTACATACACGAGTAGAAATGGGGTCAATCCGCCCCATTTCTACTCGTGGGTGTCATAGAAGGCGACAGAGGGATATTGACCAGAGAATGGATAGCAGCGTCCTTCTGAGCGTCTTTTTTTTCACCTTGTGTTCGTAAAAATTGGTGTAAGAGTTATACTCATTGAATGCAGGAAAATTTACATTAAAAAAAAACAATTAAAATAAAAAATTACATTTCTGAAACCTAATTATTTCGATTTCTACCGTCCCGAAACTACAGGCGACCAATGTGCGCTAGATTGGCAAAAAACGTTTGTCCGCAATAGGAATTTCTCCTGTGTCGTGGGTGCGTTTACAAATATATAAACTCACATACACAAACAGTCGGACCCGGAACAACCATAAGTAGGCCATACAAATATTTGTTCCGTGCGGGAATCGAACTGTCGACACGCAGCGCAGCAGTCGATCGCTCAACCACTGCGCCAACCGTGTCGTCAAAATGAATATCAGTAGCCATCATAAATATGATTATAGGGATTACTGTTAGTAAAGATTTTCTACGTTTTAGAAATAACAAGATACAGATTACGTAACACCGTATTTACTTCACTAATATCAAGAACAAGCTTAAACGAACAAATTACACGTGTTTATTAAATGCAAGCCACAATCAACACATGTATTAATTAACAAAACATTATAGATACACGAAATCGATACGAAAACAGGTTGGCAGGACCAGTAGCTGATTGCAATAAATTCTATCGGTATTACGATCCAGCTAATGACATAATGTTAATGAATATGAATCCATTTAAATGAATTTCCTATCAAATATTGCTTGCCCTGTCATTCTGTCGATAGTTCGCTAGTGCGGAGACAGACTTCACATTTAAAAGTACCAGTTTCGAGAATAAATTTTAATTACAAAATATTTATTAGGTGTATGGAAAATACTAAGTTTCGTGTATGAATTATTTAGCTATATTGAGAGACTAAGTGATGTCTCGAGTGTTGAATTGAAATGTATTTCGTTTTGATTTGTGGGCAATATATTTTGGTACCTACAATCTAAAATTATTTGTGACATATTTCAAGTTGAAGTTGGTATTCTAAAGGTACTGTTTGCGATCAATTTAATTATAACTCATTTTCATAATACATAGCATAAAGAAAATATGTAGACACTTAACTATTCCAAAAAATATTTTAAAAACAGTGATTTTCTACGGCGAAAACATCAAAATTTTGGAACAATGTTTGATTCGCTACAACATGATAAAACAGCATATTCAATTAATTTACTTATGTATGTACATGTAAAATGATAAATTACGCAAAAGTTCTTTCCACACCACGTTGCTGACTATATTAAAAGCGCATAGATTCGAGATTGCCACCGAACACATTCATGTGAATGGACGCCTGTCCGAATTAATTAAGAATCCCACTAAGAACTCGGCAGAGACCGGACCCACTCGGCCTCGGCACAGTTTTTAGTATCGGCTTAATAAATGATACCAGCTCGGCAAAGTTTTAATTAGAAACAAAACTGGTTCGATTGTTTGATTAAACAAAATATCGATTCTATAAATCAATTGGAAATCAATGTGATTTATCGGACGAGAATCCATGGTTTAAATGACTTATTCAAACATTCCTTTGTTTATCTAAGTTTAGGTTATATTGATAGAAACAAAAGCAAGCCATGTTCATAACTTTTAATGTTTTAAAAGCAGTGATAAGTGTGAATACTTACGCACGCAATGTATTTTTAATCTTTACCCATTAAACATTTTAAAGGAAATGGTTTAGTATGTTCATAAATATTATCAGTGGTAAAACCGTAATTTATTATGACTGTTTGAAAAATAAAAAAGGGTTGTACATCTACTCTACAGGTCAATGAACTACTCTAAGTGATGTCTGAGTTTCACTGTCATAATATTTATATTTATGAATTTCTGGTATCAGTCGGTCACTAATTTGGTCTCTGCCGAAACCGAAAGTCGTCGCTTCACCACACTACTTTATGGTCATATAAAACTCCAGTTGGAATATAATTATTCGTTTATTTTGCATAATTATTGCTAACTAGATTTAATAGTTTTAGGTGTAACTTAATGAATAGCAAGTGAGTACTAGTGTTTCAATTTGTTTCATTCTGTTTTTAACTAGCAACCTTCAGATTTGTTGTATAAGTGAATTGATAAATATAGATATGATTATCACATTTCGATTTGCCGCCGATCCGTTCTGTAAAAGCACAGTAAAGATATCTATACAGTATTCTAACTTCATACAAACGGTCGGAACGCGAGTCGTACCTACACTTTTTAAGTTAGTAGGGAAATTAGTATACCGACAGTCTCGAATGCGCCTCAGTGGCGAATATATTGTGTTGTTTTTGGTTGCTTGAATTCGTCAATAACGCACCCAGAGATAACATTTTTTAAATTACCTGGGAACTCCGAAATACTATGTTTCTGAAACTTAATAGACTATAAAAAAATGACTTCCAGACTACCTATAGGTACCTACTTACTATAAAAGACTATCAAAAAAATGATATACCTACTATAGTACGTAATTTGTTTCTTTTTTTAAAAGGTAAGTACTTATTTCGCTTTTCTACCGAGTAAGGTACCTGGATTAATAAACAAATAAGTGGATAGGGTGAAAAAGCGACCTACCTACGCTCGCGTTAAACGAACTGGTAAGTACCTACCTAGGTAGTTTCTTAGGCTAGGCTATCTATCTACCTACTTATGTACTAGCTACTTACATATGTTATGGAATTAAACAAAATATCATTATAAAATGATTATGAGAGTAAATGATAGGTACAGACGCCAGCACATAAGGCCATTAAAAATTGACAAATTTCCCCAATTGAATATGAACCTTACGCTTTTGTAATAAAATTGAAAATCTATCAAAGATAGACAGATTGTTGCTCCAGCTTGTGCTGGACTCTGTATCTACCTATTTAGTAAGATTCACATTATTATTTACTTTCTAAGTAAGATTTTGTAGTCGGTAGTTAGAGGTTTTGTCAGCTGTGTTTTGCATTTTGGTTAAGTAAGAAGTAGGTATTGAAGTTTGTAAGGATTGCAGAATAAAGGGAAATATTTTTTTTTGAGACGCCTTGAATGGCTGTGACTGAGGCGCAAATATCTCTCAGTCTCAAAATAAGGGTGGTTTTTTTATTAAACTTCTAATCAAAAACAACATGCATTTTTATTTAACACTTCCCATTTCATTTAAGTATTTCATTTTTTTTAATTAAATGAAAAATATTATATACCTATTTTACAATCACAAAACTAAAAGGAAATTAAAACACTACAAATTTATAATGACAAAACTAGAAAATAAAACACACACTAGGAAGAAATTGAAACACTGTACGCGGGACAACCCTATCGCACGTTAAGGTACTGCGCGCATGTAGGTAATTATTTCAAGGACAGGGCCGAGTTACAATACTGTTAGATATCTTTACTGTGGTAAAAGTCTCTCTCGGTGAATTTAGGTTTCAAACTTATTTACGGCAGATAAGCTTGAAGAGAGTTTGCATCGAATATACCAAGCGAAAATGCATCACCCCATTTCTACCCTTGAGTGTCGTAGAACGCGACAGAGGAATATTGTCCAGAGACTGGGCAGCAGCGTCTTTCTGAGTACCTACCATAAAAGGCGTCACATAAGATGGCGACGACACTATAATATTTTATGTTTTGGCTTAAGATGAAATATTATAGTACCTATCTGCGCCGTTTGTGACGCCCTTCACACCTACTGCGATCGCCAACATGCATCGACCAAACATGGCGATTACGGCTGAACTGAAGGGGTGGGCCCTTGGGAGAACTATGCTCAGCAGTGGCCGTCTAAAGGTTGACATGATGATGATGATGATGTTGTTGATTAGTTGACATCCCTAGACCGGCTGATTTCAGGGATTGACAGCTTATCACAAGCTTATCTTGAGGGAGATTATGCAAATGCCGTCTTGTTTTGAACTTTTGTTCGCCTTTTTGCAGTCAATCTTGTGGTTTTTTTTTTATATTATACCACATTCCTATTTCTTTAACCAAGCTTTATTAGTAGCGTGGCGTTTAATGACCTTTAAAGTGCAGATGCAAGAGCACTTTGTGTATTGTAGTAAATGAGCCACTGGTCAGGAGCACCGCACTCGCGCAGCCGCGATATGCGTGACCGCTACGCATCGATTCGGTAAGAACAAGAAGAAGCTTCATTTGTGTTGTCTAATCAGTAGGAATTAAAAAAACGTTTACCCGCTTTAGAAATTTTTCTTGTATCTTGGGTACATACAAACAAATCTTGGCACAACAATCTGTAGGTCAAACATGATACTGTTTCGTGCGGGTATCGAACCTGCGATACACAGCACAGCGGCCAATGGCTCAGCCACTGCATCAACCGTGTCTTCAAATTGTTATTATTATAATATTTCCCAATTTTATTAGAAACCAATATTCCAAACTCTTTTGCGTCACTTAGGACCAAAACATCTCAGTTTCCAATTCTAAGAAGACAAAGTCTAAGCATTTATTTTAATTAAACCATTTACAGGCACTTTTGAATTGTCAAGGAGTCGGTCAGTGAGTCAGAAAGTTGAAGCTAGTTGCTCGTTCCAAAACGTAGGTAGGTCTCTATGGAGAAGAACGAGCAAGAAACTCAGTACAGTCACGCTTGCAATCACAGTACAGTTATAGTTTAGGTACCTTTAATTAATTCATACGCGACAAATTCATTAACAGCCGGATACATAGCAATGAATACATTTATAGCTTAGCGTTCTCTCATGAATTATGAGACGACTGTGGGAATTCATTTAGATTCTTATTATGACGTTGTTGATTCAGAGTAAGATTCAATTAGAATTGCAATTGGAAGCTGTTCAGCTTTGAGCTCTGTTTTTTTATTGTGGTTAATTGATTTGATGGTAGCTGTGAGTAAATTCATTCTTATTGACATCCTATATTAAATCGGTTATAATGTATGTAGAACAAGTCTAGGTACGATAGGATAGTCTTAATAAATATATTATTTTAGAAAATTATATCCATATTTAACAATAGATATTCTGTAAAAAAAATACCGTACTTTTATTGTGATTTTGGCACAAATTCAGATGTAAGTTGTTACATCTGAATTTGTATAATACAGAAATGCTATACTCTAAGAATCAATGAATTTAGAATGTGAACTTGAGTTAGTTTTTAAACTATGTCCATTTTAATGATTCATATACATTCTCAGTTATTGTTATGTAAAATTATTGGTGAATGACTTCATCAAAATTACACGGCAGTTCACTGTAAGTAGTATTTGGCTTGCAACTTCCCGGATATTGTAAATTCAAATTTACTTATGTATTCAGCGTATATGTATGAAGTTTAAATAAAATCGGTTTACCAATTTCCAAGACTTTGGACTTGGAAGTTAGTATGAGATATCGTTCGGCATGGACGTTTTTAGACTTGCTCTTTAAATTGAGTTCAAGATATGTAAGAAATGACATCTTATCCGATAATCTGAGTATCCGGAAGTGGAAAATATGTTTTTCTTACTCCTCCGCTGTCCTTTTCTGATTAATTTCGTTGCGGGATCCAAGGCAGTTGTAATGTTCCTTCTGGACTTGTAGTAAATGTCCCTTTGTGGCCTTGTTCTGTTCTGTCTCCTGCATGATTTGGAGAGATGTGGAAAATAAGTATTCTTTCTAAACCGCTGTTATCGTTTTCTGATTAATTTTGTCACGGGATCGAAAACGCTTGTAATATTACTCCGGGACTCGTCGAGATTCATTGCCTGGTCGCTTTTCTAGTCGTAGCCACTGTTGATTCTGGCATTCAAGAGTTGCAACTAGCCTCAACTTTCTGACTGACTGACTCCTTGACAATTCAAAAGTGCCTGTAAATGGTTCATTTGAATTAAATGATTTGAGTTTGAGTTTGAGTTTGCAGTGGTTTAGAAACAGAGTGACAGAGCGTATGGATGTGACCATGTCCCATTAAAAAAATCCTATCCGAGTAATAGGGAACAATAGAAAGTACAACTTAACCTTGCTGATCTATATTTACATCAATAGCCACAAACCCTTTTGACTTATTCTAATTTATATGAAAACATTATATATCACCAGTGACATTTCAATCAACGATAAATCTCTAAAAGATAAGAATCTTAATAAACCGTTATTTCCTCCAACAATCTTAATACCCACTCATACAAGAATTGTGCAGATTAACCAGCAAAATTTTATAATTTGGTCCTTTTGCTCCGATTTTGGTCTTTCAATCCGCATACAAAATATATACATTTCTATCAAAACAGACTAACGGGTCGGTTAAATTAAACCAAGTTGGTTGCAAAATGTTAATTTACTGAGATTTATTAAGATAAATATCGTGAATAAATTGCTTTAGCAAAAACTTTAATATAATGTCGGTATATCTATATCTTCTTTATATAGTCCGGTATAACTTCACCTATTAAGGTTTGAACCAACCTTAGTTCAAACGTTGAATAGTTAGTGATTGCCTAGTTGGTAATGTGGTCGCAAGTGCGACTGCTAAGCGTGAAGTCCTAGTTTCATTTCCCAGGTCGAGCAAAGTGTTATTGAGTTTTTCCATTAGGAATTTTTAGATAACGTCCCGATAAGAGTGCCTGCTTATTCTACCTACAAAATTACATCCAAATATATTACTTATTGCTCAAATTATAACTTGACTCTTAACCATCAACTGAGTACGTAAAAGTAGAGCATTTTACATAATCAACTCTCCTTTCTCTACAAGCCCTTTTCTCTCTTATCTATCAATAGATCTACAGTGAAATCTACGAAATTCTTAAACAATAGAGTTGTATCAATCAAACGTGTACCAAACACAAGCGATTTCCATATTCATGGTCCTAATACTTAAGAGAGAGGAGGTATACCCTATTGTTATTTGATCCCTCATAGTGTTACCGAAAAAGTGAAAAGTATGTAAGTCGGGCGTACCTTTAAAAACAAACAAAAACATTTTTTGTAAAATAACATTTTCTTGGATATTACATTTCTCTTTGATACTTGAGCGAAGGTTAGGCATATAAATTCCTATTCAATATTTACGCAAAAATGTCTATATTCAGAAATTGATTCAAAAAATTATTTTCAATTAACAGTCTGTGAAAAGAATTTTTGCATTTTTTGTAAAATGCATTATCAGGTATTTTATTATAAACAATGATGTCTGGAAACAATGTAGCAAAAGCTCTGTCAGGGTGTACAGTTTCGAAACACATCATGACTGCTGGTTCCTCCTGTCATTTATCAAAAATGGCCGACTGACAGGTCAAGACAAAAAAGAGACGTTGACCCCAAAACTTTCCTACGATTTAAAAATAACGTTCAAGTACCCTTCCAACACAATACTATCTTAGAAAAGGCAGGAAACAGGCTCAGCATTGTTTACAACCAAATGAATTTAAAGTAGGCTCCGTGGCTTAGTAACAAATTCGCGGAACATGACGCATTTCCGTCTACGAGACGATTACTTTACTATTACTGTGGTTTTTAGGTCATTGGCATTCTGTAAAATTTGCTCTCGGTGATTTTAGGTGAAGTGATCGTGAGATGAGCTGTCTAACCTAGCAAGGTAAGATGACTGCTCACCTCAAGCTCACTTCATCTATATTAAACGAGGAGGACAGAATAAGGTCTATTCTGAGATTAAATATAGGTTGATTTATGTCTGTGAGGGAATGGACAACTTGTGGTTGGTGAACCAAATTTACCTAGGGAGATTTGGACAGAATATTGGTCAGCATAATCAGCACTAATATAAGTACTCAAGCAGTTTTAATTAATTAACTAATTGTACTGTGTTGTAAAGTACAATTATTCTGTTTATGCGCGATATTTATTATCTTGCGTGCAATTAAGCAATTTTTAACTCTATTTTTGTTGCATTTTATAGGGATTTCGTAAAATCACAACAAATGACACAATAACAACTCTGTTGGGCCATTTCCCTGAGGAAAGATGATTTGATCAAAATATGATAAAGATATGCGACTCCTGACTTGTTTATTTCATCATTTCACTGAAACAGTTTAGGGAATTTCTCAAATCACTAACTTTCTTCAGGGAAACGACCCAACTGTTTGTCATTGTTTAATGTGCCGTAAACGTCACTTTAACAAGTGCGAGTTAGACCCGTCTCGGTGGGAGCAGCAAGCCGCCCAAAGACTTGAGTGGAGAACTTTGGTTAAAGCTAAAGTTCATGATTATGAATTTCAGCGGCGCCTTGAGCTTGATGCGAAGCGCGACCGATTGAAAGCCCGACCACCTGCGGCAATTAATAATCATTATATACCTAGATGGTGAGCTCACATGCCCGCAATGTGCGAGGGTCTTCACAAAGAAGACTGGTTATATAAGCCACAGTCGACCTCACGAACGTCAGCTACAGCGGAGCTGAAGCATCATCATCATGCCGTCATTTTACCAAATCCTTTAGAGATTTGATCAAATCCCTAATAGTACAGAGGCCAGCACATTAAGCTACAACAATCCATCAAATTTCTTTGATAGACTATCAACTTTATTTCAAAAATGTATGGTTCATATTACATTTGGAAAATTCGTCAGTTTGGTATGGCTTGATGCGCTGGCGTCTGTACCATATCCATACAACAAAATACACATCAGTAATAACAAATACTCGAAATAATAAAATAAAGAAAGCTGAAGCAAGCTCAAAGACAAAAGCTCCGTTTTTTTGCAATAAAATTCAATCCTACCGAAGTAATTTGTAAGTGCTAAGTGCTTGCTTCATGAACAGACTTTTCCAATTATGCACTCTAATTCACACGTACAGTCATTGTTTAGAAGATACTTTCTTTCTTTACTAAAGGTGACTAAAGGATTTTATTGAGTATCGTAGGGTTGTGTTGACTTGGTTTTTGGCCTATACCTAACAATATTTTATATTATATTTTTATCTTGAGGAGCACGTAGATTGGTACCAGGGATACCTACGTGCTCGAGAAAAAAAAAGAAATAAAATAAAATATTGTGAGTGTAGTAGAAAGATGAATATTTTTGACTGTATAGTAAAGAGCTTGTTCGATCGTACCTACATACATGTAATAGTCATGTTATAATGTTTGGTATAACCTCTCTATCTCCATAATTTCAGCGGTTCCTAAACTTTTTTTTATGAACCCCCACATCATTTTGTAAATGATGATTATAATGCAAATTAGAATAGGAACAAAAACTTTTATTAAAAATGTTTTCTAAGTAATGCAGTACCATTTTTCACTCACGGAACCCGTAGGTTCCGCGGAATCGGTTTAAAAAATAACTGGTTTAATCAGATGATGGTCAATAAGTAACTAAACTATGACGGCGATGTGGAGGAATTTTTGAATGCCTAATAATATAAATATGTAGATAAATTTATCATATCAGGCATGTAAAAAAAAACGAGTTTAATTAGTGATCAAAATATAAATAGGATGTCTTTTATATGGAGGGCGTTGTCAGGAAACTTTTCTCAGTCCAGAAAGCACATTACATGTCTTGTTCGCATAAAGAGCAGGCTTGACCTTTTTTACCGATGTCAGTGGTGTCCAAAATAAACCTAGAAAGTACATATATAAAATGAAAATATCACATGAAAAAGAAAAACGTAAGAGGTACTGTATGGAAACAAGTAAGAGGAGAAGAGCGATTTCAGAATTATATAACAACATTTATGCAATCTTAAAAACAAAGACCCTTCTTTAAACCTTATACACCATAGAATTCTTCAGCTCTTTACCAGTTGATAGTAAAAGTAATTTACGGGTAATTCAACAGATCCTCAGTGACAATAGGCGGAAACGTTACGTTAGCACGCTACACATGGTTGAGCCGCGTGACGGTGTGACAAACTTGTGAAATGCGGAGTGACACAC
This sequence comes from Charanyca ferruginea, assembly GCA_947361185.1. Taxonomy (NCBI): domain Eukaryota; kingdom Metazoa; phylum Arthropoda; class Insecta; order Lepidoptera; family Noctuidae; genus Charanyca; species Charanyca ferruginea. The sequence continues at coordinate 17,909,133 of OX376065.1, read as the reverse complement.
CGGCGGAACGAATGGATAACGCTGAGAGGATGTTGCGTAGGTATTGTGTTCATGGGTATTAAAATAACTATTGCTGCTGCACGCGACCTCGTCTGCGTAGATTTCCGAATTAAGTTGAAGTTTTAAAATATTTCACGGGAGCAATTAGATTCCTAACTAATCCTAACCTATAATTGCAATAAATTTTGGATTGATTTTTGCGTTTGGGAATACAAAAACGATAAGAATTAATATGTAATTAAGCGTAATAACAGACTTTTGTGTGGTGGATGAATATGAAAAAAAAAATACAAGTATAATTAATTATTATCCAAATAAATAAAAATAAATACCGCATATTGTGATTTCGTTGTTTTTTTTATGTGTTCGTAATTGTCAGGGCAAGGTTTGGGTTTGGGTTTGGCTTGGCTTGGTTTGATAAAGAACATTGTTGGAAAATCCACGCAGAAAAGTCAGGAATTTAGATTGTATGATCTGCGAAGTCGGGGAAGCTCGCTAGTTTACGAAACAAAGCTATTTAAACTCTTGAAAAATTTAAAATATTCTTGTACAAATTTTGTGACATTATGTGAATTACAAAGATACTGTCATTCAAACATCGCTATACATTTACATATATGTACAATAACAGCATGTACAAACCAAATGTAGCTGTGTACAAATAATGAAAACGGTTACAAAACAGCAACATTTAAATACAATTTCTATGTAACATATTGTATACTACCGGACCGTAACGATTGTGTGTCGTTGCGAAAAACGGAGATGCGGTCCCGAGATGCGTGTACGCATCGGCGCGTGCGCAGACTGCAATGTCTAGCGGAATTAGACTTTATCAGTAATGCTATAGAGTTGATTTTGATTTGGACGTGTGTAACGATGATGATACGATCAGTAATTGATAGACAGTTATTTTCTAAGCTTGGATTGTTTAACGAATTTAACTATGTGGAGAGGAATTTTCATAATGTTATTATAATATACTGTGGAAACGATGTATTCCACAGTATATTATAATAACATTACGAAACGTCAGACACTTCTCATCCTTACACGTCAGACACTTTTCATTCTTACACATAATTACCTCGAACCTCAGTACAGTAAATTCCCGTTTATCCGAAATTATTCACAACCATAACAATAGCACGTTTAATGATCATATTTTGCGGTATTCACGGAATTCGGGGTGTTTCACGCAGGAAAACAGAGAACTTTGGTTTATCCGAAATTTTCATTTTCCGAACCCGCCGCCCCGTCTCGATCATTTCTGATAAACGGTAGTTTACATGATTCTAAACTCTCAGCGATAAAAAAAAACTGCTGTTTCGGTCCGTGGATGGTGTCTATTAATTTCATACCGAGACCCCGTCATGCCGCGGAAAGCACGTAAAGCCGTTGGTCCCGGCTGTCATTCGCAGAAATTTGGAAGTCGTTATAGGTAGTCAGAAGCCATCAGAAAATCAGACAACCAGTCTTACCAAGGGGTCTCGTGTTACTCAGTAACTGGGTTGTGGAGGTCAGATAGGCAGTCGCTCCATGTAAAAGTCAAAATCAAATCATTTATTTCAATTAGACCATTATAAGGCACTTTTGAACGTCAAATAAGAAAAAAAAATGATTCTAGGTGCCCATTCCAAATGGTAGTTTCGTATGGAGAAGAATAGGCAGGAAACTCAATACATACTCTTTAAAAAAGTTTTTTCAAAAAGATTTTTTCGTTTAAGTAGGCTCATTGTCATAAATTTGACACACAAAAATGAAAAAAAAAACTTTTTCCCCTAGAGGATGAAATGCTATTTTATCCCCGCTCTGGTATACTACAATGACGGCCTTTTTGAGCAAGAGAAGTGAAAAAAATAATGTTTACAATATTTGCATTTACAAGAATTATAATATGTTACGTGAATACGATGTACCTTGTATAAAAATCATATATAATATTATGTTATGTACAAAGTATTACAAGTTAAGAAATGACAGCTAAGTTATGTACAGACACATGGTGTTCGCATATTTACAATTAATAGTGCAGTAGACGACCACTCCTTTCTATTCCAACAAACATAAATAGTGTGTGAGCCAGAGTAATCTATTAGTTACAATAAAGAATAATTGTATTTGAATATTTATATTTTGAATTTGCAATCAGTTTGATTTTGGCTAGTAAAACAGTGGGATTCAGCTGCATCTTGTCTAGTAAACAGTGGGATTCAGCTGCATCTTGTCTAGTAAAACAGTGGGATTCAGCTGCATCTTGTCTAGTAAAACAGTGGGATTCAGCTGCATCTTGTCTAGTAAAACAGTGGGATTCAGCTGCATCTTGTCTAGTAAACAGTGGGATTCAGCTGCATCTTGTCTAGTAAAACAGTGGGATTCAGCTGCATCTTGTCTAGTAAAACAGTGGGATTCAGCTGCATCTTGTCTAGTAAAACAGTGGGATTCAGCTGCATCTTGTCTAGTAAAACAGTGGGATTCAGCTGCATCTTGTCTAGTAAAACAGTGGGATTCAGCTGCATCTTGTCTAGTAAAACAGTGGGATTCAGCTGCATCTTGTCTAGTAAACAGTGGGATTCAGCTGCATCTTGTCTAGTAAAACAGTGGGATTCAGCTGCATCTTGTCTAGTAAAACAGTGGGATTCAGCTGCATCTTGTCTAGTAAAACAGTGGGATTCAGCTGCATCTTGTCTAGTAAACAGTGGGATTCAGCTGCATCTTGTCTAGTAAAACAGTGGGATTCAGCTGCATCTTGTCTAGTAAAACAGTGGGATTCAGCTGCATCTTGTTTAGTAAAACAGTGGGATTCAGCTGCATCTTGTCTAGTAAAACAGTGGGATTCAGCTGCATCTTGTCTAGTAAAACAGTGGGATTCAGCTGCATCTTGTCTAGTAAAACAGTGGGATTCAGCTGCATCTTGTCTAGTAAAACAGTGGGATTCAGCTGCATCTTGTCTAGTAAAACAGTGGGATTCAGCTGCATCTTGTCTAGTAAACAGTGGGATTCAGCTGCATCTTGTCTAGTAAAACAGTGGGATTCAGCTGCATCTTGTCTAGTAAAACAGTGGGATTCAGCTGCATCTTGTCTAGTAAAACAGTGGGATTCAGCTGCATCTTGTCTAGTAAAACAGTGGGATCCAGCTGCATCTTGATAGACTGGAAGCCAACCCCATCGTATTTGGGAGTAGGCAAGGCAGATGAAGAACATTTTTATTTTTCAGAATACATTGCTAAGGGATACCCTTTTCGTTAAAATTTTACATTAGGTTAAACCTTATGTTCTTGCACATAGTAATTTATGTCCTTTACTTAGTAAAGTTAAGCAATCCCGAACCAGGTCTGTCATTAGATGGGTAATCGATACTTCGAATGACAGCTATATTTTAAAGACTCGTGCACTTATCTCAACCGATATCGTTAGTTTAATCTGTCAGATATACTAACTGGAGGCTTAAACGACCATAAAATATATTGAGTTTTAATGATTTCCTAGCTTTAGTTGATGGCCAGCCGACAAAGCGCTCCATACAAAAATAATCTAGTTATATTTTGGACAATAAGTAATAAAATTCCATGTTTTGTAGATATGACCTTATCATATCTACAAAATTTCATGATACGTAAAAAAAAAATTAAATAAAAAACTACAAACCTAGAAATTATTAGTGCCCACAAGATTTTATCGAGTTTAATAACTTTTTACAACCTACAACCTGGGAGTCTTTAAGTCAACAGTGAGTAGGTTACTTCTAGGCAAGCGTGCTTCATCTTAGACCGCATCATCGCTTTCCATCAGGTGAGATAGTGGTCAAACGTATGCCTATCAATAGATAAAAAAACAACTTTTTGTTCTAACTATGACTCCACCTTTTTTTCCCTTTTATTGTTAAGTCCCTTTGACATCGCTTGCGTTTATCACGTTGTCCCCTTTTCCTCTGGTGTGAACTTATTTATTCAAAATCAAAGTCTAAGTATTATAAGTGTAAGTACTTAATAGCATACAGACAGAACTTCTTGATATTTCTCAACCCTGACAAACTCAACAAAAACAAAAGCAAAATCATAAAGAAATACATTTCAGTGGAACTCATAGTTCCTGATATAAAAATTGATTAAACCACGTATTTCCTCACACGTAAAAACCTTTCATTATAACGAACAATAAAATAAAACATGAAACAACACATAACGCGTTTTCACTTGCATCACGAATCACGATTTTACTATCTTGTGAAAATTGCACTTACTCCGCTGACAGCGAATACAACGCATCGTAAACTTATAGGAAATATTCGAAAACGTTATTCCGTAAATTGTATGTATTATGAGTCAGTTAGTTACCTAATCTTTACACTGTGGAAATATATTATTGGGATTCTGGATTCTATACGTTCTATAGATATCAATATAATAAAAATTAATTGCTCTCCGTTAGGGTGTTACCAGACCAGTCGATAGAACATCGATCGATGGCGGAATGGATTAGTCGACGTCGATCGAGCTGCTTGATTATTATTAGTGATTAATAGATCACCGTCGACCGATGCCATCGACCGGCAATCGATCGATTAGTTAGTCAAACGGTATCCGTCGATCAGCCAAAGCTACCACACCAATCGATTATAGTCGACCGATGGCATCGACCGGCAATCGATCGATTAGTTAGTCAAACGGTATCCGTCGATGAACCAAAGCTACCACACCAATCGATTAACGTCGACCGATGCCATCGACCGGCAACCGATCGTTTAGTTAGTCAAACGGTATCCGTCGATCGGCCAAAGCTACCACACCAATCGATCAACGTCGATCGATGATCGATGGATTGGTGTAGTAACACTCTTAGTCCGATTTAGCTAATTTTGGTCTTGAAATGTGTTCAGTAGTTCTAGTATTTTGCCACTGAGTGAGTTAGACACATACACAGGCTAATAATTCTTGGCAGAATCGACTTCTGTTTGATTGCATCGAAAGGATTCTGTTGAAACTTGTAAATAAAACTTGTAATGTATGTTTGCAATGAACTCATTATACTTGCATTGGGTACGGGTATCGGATGTCGTGCTTATACATATGTCAAGTATTCCCAGCAGTTACTTCAAAGATTTATATGCTCAACATATTTTTTTCAGACAGATTCTGACGAAAATTCTTATTCTTTAGTCTTTCCTTTCCTATCCTATCCATATCCTGTATCCCTACACAAAGAGCTCCTTACTTTTTAGGGTTCCGTACCTCATAAGGAAAAACGGAACCCTTATAGGTAGGATCACTTTGTTGTCCGTCTGTCTGTCATCTGTCAAGACTCTTTATCTCGGGAACGCATAAAGGATTGAAATTAAAACCATATACTTAGGTCCATGGTCCCTTGAACCTGTGATAAACTCACTTCTAAGTTAACGAGAAAAAAGATACGGCCGTTTATGTCGCAAAAAAAGTACGTTTTGACAGTCTCAAGGGAATCAAAATTTATAGGGTACTTTCCGTTGACCTAGAACTAAGAAATTTGGCAAGTAATATCGTCTTAAACTATAAATACAAGGAAAAGTGAAAACTATACATTAAATTTTGTAATTAAATCATAAAAATAATATGCTTTATTTATAACGAGCTTTTGTCCGCTATTTCGCGGATGCAGAAGTCCCGGATTAAATAGTACCCTATGTGCTTTCCCAGGGTTCAAGCATTTTTGGTATTTTCATAGCAAATTTCATCAAAATCGGTTCAGCCGTTTCATCGTGGAAGCGTAACAGACAGACTTAGGTACTTTCTCTTTTATAGTATTAGTATGGAAGTATGGATATGTACCTACAAATTTGTACGGAACCCTCGGTGAGCGAGTCCGACTCGCACTTGTCCAGTTTTTGTTGCGCGCGTTAGTAATCTTCATGGACTTCCTCCATCGTGGGTGTGACGGAGGGGCATGCCGGTCTCTTACCGGCTAAAACCACCGCTCTGTTTTACCTCTGCCTATGCGCGATTCGCTTAAGCATTCAGGCCTTGACCCGCTACTTTTTAGCAGGTCAAAAGAGCTCCCTACTACTACTTTCCTATCCTTTAGTGTCTCTACACAAAGTCAAAGTCAAAGTCAAAGTCAAAGCATTTATTTCAATTAAACCATTTACAGGCACTTTTGAATTGTCAAGGAGTCGGTCAGTTAGACAGAAAGTTGAAGCTAGTTGCTCGTTCCAAAACGTAGGTAGGTCTCTATGGAGAAGAACGAGCAAGAAACTCCACGGACACTCTTTTAAACTCAGGTTTTTACAAAATACTGCTTACATTATTCTTGTTGCTTCTATATGTGAAAACAATGAAGGTAATCTAGAAATACAAAATATAAAAAATAATCAAGATAAAAACCATGGCAGTTAAGAGTTGACCAATCTCTACTGACAGCGCCCGTTCACGAACATGACGCGTGAATCAGCACCATTCAGCTCAACCATTTTAGAGGGAGCCGAATGACCCAACACACGCGCCACCACCAGCGAGACATTTGAGTGAGCATGACAATTCTCTCAACCGCCATGCTCATTTAAGTCAAACACATAATAATTTACTTAAAATATGGCTCCATGGTACTCACATTTACAAAATTGAAATAATGCTGCTAAATTATACAAATCTAAGGTTTCCAATGTTTCTAAAATGTCGAAAAAGTAATTAAAATATATATTTGTGTATAATAATAACGATACTCGTTACTCATGTCAATAAAAAAAAAGGGGTAGGAAACAACATTCCTCCAATTAGGAAATTCCCTAAACTGCCTGTGGAGCAGGACCAGCATTTAGCCAAGCATTTTTATCATTGATGTAGTCATCTAATTTATAATATGCTTGTCTACACAGTGTGCGTTTAATACATGTTTTAAATTGTCTTTCATTTAGTTGTAGAATATCAAGAGGTATTTTATTATAAAATTTTACACAGTACCCCATAAAAGAAGTATGAACTTTTGACAATCTGAATCTTGGCTGATCTAATTTGTTCCTATTTCTAGTATAAACACTATGTCTGTCACTTATTTTATTAAAAAGATGAAGGTTTTTTCGAACATGCATAATGTTTTCATATATGTATTGACAAGGTACCGTCAAGATGTTAATCTGTTTAAACAATTCTCTTAGAGACTCGCGACTGCTGAGATTATAGATGGCTCTGACAGCCCGCTTTTGCAGAATAAAAATAGAATCAATATCTGCAGCCCGCCCCCAAAGCAAGATACCGTAGGACATGATGCTATGAAAATAACTAAAATATACAAGCCTAGCGGTATCCACGTCTGTCAAATGCCGGATTTTTCTGACAGCGTAAGCGGCCGAACTCAACCGCCCTGCAAGAGATGTTAAGTGAGGACCCCATTGCAGCTTTGAGTCAAGCGTAATCCCTAGGAAAACAGTATTTTCGACGAATTCAAGTACATCTTTATTCAATACAACGTTACATTCACTACTTTTAACATTCGGTAAAGCGAATCTTATGCATTTAGTTTTCTTCTCATTTAATACTAAATTATTTACAGTAAACCAATTATGAACCTTAAGCATAGCGTCATTTACGTCGTCATGGTGCTGTGCCCGTCTATTAACTCTAAATATCAAGGAAGTATCATCAGCAAATAACACCATTTGTGGTTGATTTTTCAGCAAATAAGGTAAATCGTTTATATAAACTAAAAAGAGGAACGGACCCAATATTGAGCCCTGCGGTACCCCCATTTTTACTTTTAAGCCCGATGAATTTACACCGTTTACTTGAACTTGTTGCAGTCTATCAGTCAAATATGATTTTACTAAGCTAAGCGCTAGTTTACCCAGTCCGTAATGCTCAAGCTTTAAGAGTAGTGTTTCGTGATTCACGCAATCAAATGCTTTGGAGAGGTCGCAAAAGATACCAATAGCATCTTGAGATTCCTCCCAAGCCTTAAATATATGCTTGATTAAGGTGACACCGGCGTCAGTAGTGCAACGTCCTTTGGTGAAACCATACTGTTGATCATGTAAAATTTTGTGACAGTTAAAATGACTGAGCATTTGATCAAGCATTACTTTTTCAAACACTTTGCTAAAAACCGGCAAAACTGAAACGGGTCTGTAATTATTAGAGTCTTTGCAGTCGCCGGATTTAAAAAGTGGTATAACTTTGCTGAACTTCATTAGATCCGGGAAAACCCCTTGGTCTACACACAAATTAAAAATGAAAGCTAAATAGGGCGCCACTGTCTCAATAATTGATTTACAAACATTAGTAGACATCCCCCATAAATCTTCAGTACCCTTGATCTTGAGTTGTTTAAAAGCTTTAATAACGATTGCAGGGTTTATATGTTTAAATTTAAATTCCGTGGGACATGCTGAAACATTCGAACTTAGTAAGTTTAAAGCAAGTGAGGGCGAAGAATCTAAAGTTTCTGTAGTTTTAATAGGAATATCGGTAAAGAATGTTGCAAATTCCTGAGCAACTTCTTTATTAGTACTTAAGAGACCACGGGAAGTCTCTAGAGTGTAATCAGTATTATGTTTTTTGTTCCTGTTTGTTTCATTATTAATTATTTTCCAAACAGTCTTAATTTTATCATCAGCTGATTTAACTTTGTTGCTAATGTATAAGGCTTTAGCTGCTTTACAAGCAATTTTAAAAGTTTTAGAATAAGTCGAAACATATTTATTAAATGTTTCGGTGTTAATATAAGGCTTAAGGCCATACAACTCAAAAAGCCTTTCTCTACTTTTCCTGATACCTTTAGTTGCCCAGTCACTAAATAAAAACTTAGGGCAAATAGTTTTCGTTTTTTTCTTAAAAATATTATCAAACTCTGTTTGCACAACTGAAAAAAAATCTTTATACAAAATATTACCATTATTCATATTCAGTTCCTGAACGGGTAACTTACTAATTAAAGTCTTATTAAATTTATCTAAATTACTAGATGTTATTGGTCTTGACTGTATCTGTATTTTTTGCAAGGGTGTGTTGGACTCAAAAGCAATGGTTTGACCGCTGTGATCTGAAGGGAGATAATTTACAATAGCTTTATCTAAATAGTCGAAGCTACAAAAAACATTATCAATACAAGTAGCAGAGGTTGCAGTTATTCGTGTTGGTTCTAAGAACACATTTGACAAATTAAACGATTTAAAGAGGCTTAATAATCTACTGCTATTTGCGTTATTTTCTAAAATATTAATATTAAAGTCTCCACAAATTATTATTGATTTATTACCAGTTGCAAGTTTAGTTAGAACATCCTCCATTATAGACTCAAATATAGAATATGTTTGATAATTCGGGGGTCTGTAAACGCACACTATGACATGCCTATCTAGCTCAACACAGGACAGTTCAATAATATGTTCAACCGAGAGTTCAACTATGTCATTGCGAGACTTAGATTTAATATTACTTTTTAATATAATTAGTGAACCACCACGCAGCATCGATTTCCGATTGAAACAACTGCTCACAGTATAATTTTCATAATTAATTAACATTTCATATGATTTCAACCAATGTTCAGTTATACAAATAATGTCGAACATAATAATAATGTCGAACAAAGTGCTCCCTACTACTGTTTTCCTATCCTTTAGTGTCCTTACATAAGTGCTCCCTACTACTATTTGCCTTTCCATTAGGTAAAAGTTCATAATTTTTTACCAAATTAGAGATGTATGCTTGATTTAGAGAGTTTATTCTTAAATGTTTCAATCTTTAGTAATAGGCTCATCGTCTATCACATGGAGCTTAAAAATAACTGTCCGAATGTAATAATTATGGTCCTATTAAACGCTTTGCCTAACTCTTCTAATACAGACATTGTGTAATGTATGAGACCGCGTTTGGGCACAGTATAAGTATTAGTACTATCGTACAGTAGCGACACGCTCCGCCCCCCACCGAAACACTGTTCCTCACGTCTACTCGCGCCGCATTGGCTCTGACAACGTCTTCCAGTTCAAAGGCTGACTCGTGGAGCGTAGAAACGTGTATTCGCTCATTTGTGAAAAAGAAAATCGAAATATTGTATATCATACAAATTAAATATTTTATATATAATATTTTATACTTAAAACAAATAATAATATATGAAATTATGTAGTTTTTGTCAAATTAAACTATGACGTATACATGCACGTACCTGTTTTAAATTAAATACCATGAAATCCAAGTTGGAAGTAATTAATAAAAAATCTAAAGTAAAAATCTAATCTAAAGAATTGTACGCACGGCCACACATCAAGCTATACATTTCCAGTATAAGCTGACCTCGCATTGTACGGAAATCCTATACAATGCGAGATCAACATTAACTGGTAATGTATAGCTTGATGTGTAGCCGTTATAGTATTGTGCTAACACAATGATAACACAATACTACATTTACTTTCATAAGCATGCAATCATTCATCACATTTGATGTTTACATTTTATAATATTTGTTTTTATAGATTCTTGGAATTTTTTAAATAATACTTTATGTACTTACAGTTTTTATGCTGGTCCTGTCTGTGTTACGTTACATTATATTCCTGTTAAATATTTATTAGATCACTTTTATATATCTGAAAAATAAATAATGTTTTGCTTTGACATGTTTGTCAATGACAGTTGTCAAACTTGACGATTGTCAATATTACTCCTAATAAGTTTACGGCTAACTAACGTAAAACCTCCATGCTGATGTTTGTGCAAGCGTGTATGGCTGTATTTTATATTAAACGGCTGGACACCCGCTGATGTATCGGGTGTTCCTTTAAATCCTATTCGCACTAATAAATAAAAATAACTGGCAGTCTGCAATAATTGAGTCTGGCCGGTACTATAATACCCCGCTTTAGAAAACCAATACGACCGTTCTAGAAATAGGATTCATACTTGGATTTTTTATGAATTTCGGAAGAGCGGTCAGAAAACAAAACCTGTCAAGGAGTCAGTCTAGATCTCGCTGTCGCTTGAGTAACACACTGATTACTCATACGCTTACGTTACTGAAGTCTACCAGTCTACTTACTGCAAGACTACCAGTCTACAACCGAGAGTCGGTTAAGTCGACCCGTCGAGCTGTCGCGTGCCTGCTGCTCCCAGGGCGGGTCCTACTGATAGGACCGCCTGGGGACCTCCGTCCCAGAGCTAGGAGCCGACCGCGCCAGTCTATCTTCGGTCAGATCCTGTTGCCGGCCAGGCTGTGGATCATATTAACGTGGAAATCTCTGCCTGAACGTAGTGCGTTTAGATCAGTGCAAATTTTTACTCTTACTGCTGTTTTTGATACTCATCACATTTTAATCTTTCTGTGAGAGCTATTTAATTCAATTCGTACAATTCTGCATAGCCTTTTATTTCTTAAATTAGCAGAACTGTTACACCGTGTGTACAATACTGTGTAAATCATTCCCTCATCAACCGTAATTCCCTCTTAAATGCAATGAGGAAATGACCTTGAGGGAATGAAGAATTTTAACTAAAGCTACAAACTTCCTGGTATTTATCTACTTACCTATTTGGAAGATCGAATTTCGAACCTTGAAAGAATCTAGTACATACTTGAGAGAGAGAAACACTTGTGTTGAGACCGGTATCGCGCGCTCGCGGTGACAGTGACAGCCCTAGCGATATTAACGCACACACACGCACGTATCTGTACAGTCTGCTGTTTTTGTAGTAGTGTAGGCTATTATATCGTTTCGTTTGTATGAAGTGTCGCGGGTGTGGTTGGGGTAAGCGCATTGTGAGACGCCCTGTGATACGATGGACCGACAATTTGGAGAAAGTGACTGGCAGCAGATGGCTGCGGACAGCCCAAGACCGGGTTGGTTGAGAATCTCTAGGGGAGAATTATGTTGAGCAGTGGACGGCAATAGGCAGATATGATGATGACAAGTTTCTTCACATAGAAACTCAAATATTTATTTTCAAATAAACACAATTCAATTCACGGGCACTTTTGTAATGTCAAGGAGTCAGTCAGACCGAAAATTTAAGCTAGTTGCTCGTTTCAAACAGTAAAGTTTTAGTAATAAGACCGAGCAGGAAACTCCATGCTGGTTACATCATTCATGTTGAATTCACGTGTGAGAAAAATTAATCAAGATGTGCACGTCAAAAGAGGTCTAGAGAAAATCCTAATAACAAATTCAAAATCAATTTAAATTAACCGAGGCAGCTAAGAGATGACCAGGCTCAACTGACGACGCACGTTCATAAACATGACGCACGGATCGGCACCATTTAGCTCGACCATTTTGATGGGGAACCGAATGATCCAACGCCACCATCATCGAGGCTTTCAAGTGAGAGGTCTACCTATACCCTCTATTACTATTTTATCGTCATCATCATCTGTCAACCTTTAGACGCCCATTCCTAGGCATCGGTCTCCTTCGAGGGGGAGTTCAGCCGTAATCGCCATGGTTGGCCGATGCATGTTGGCGATCGCAGTCTGTAGGGGTTAGTACTCAGAAGGCCACTGCTGCCCATCCTCTGATCAATATCCCTCTGTTGCCTTCTACGACACCCAGGGAGTATTTTATCATGGCTAGTATTATTGTCATGGCCACGTAAAAATAAAGCTAAGCCACTAATTCTCGTGTGGTCCATTACAGGCCCATTAACAATATTGATCTGATTGTAGCCTTTGTGTAAACATTGATTAATATTACAAGGACAATCACTACTTGATTGGTATAGTACATTTTGATGATTATAGTTATTTTAGTTTGATAGGTAAGTAAGTATGCCTTTATGGGTTTTTGATGGTTTTTTTAAAGTAGGTTTTTTAATGGTGTATTCAAGGTTATGAAATAAGTGAAACTAGGATGTTAACGTCGTATGGCTTAATGCTAATAATGGCTAATATGGCGTAATGGCTTATCGAAAGACAAAATTTTATATATTTAAGGGTAGTTTTAGTGGTAGAAATAAGTCAACCCACAAAACCGCAATAATTAAATTAATTATGTCATGATACATTCAAAACGAATGCTCAGAATATTATAATTTAAGTTAATTAGCGATAAATATCTAAAATTATTGTAATGACTTTGAAAAATGGAAGACATTTTGACATGGATTGGCTTGTTTAGCACTAAAATTGTCCTTTAAGTTTTCATCAGACCAGAGGCAGTGTTACACTTACGTAACTATAACTTCTCATTCAAATTATATTACGACCTTAATTACGACGCAACAAAAGTCATGAAGGCTTAAACATAGATAGGTACTTATTTTATTCTTTCCAATTAATAACTTTACAAAATTAATCTATACTTATCTATACTAATATTATAAAGCTGAAGAGTTTGTTTGTTTGTTTGGTTGAACGCGCTAATCTCAGGATCTACTGGTTCGAATTGAAAAAATCTTTTTGTGTTGGATAGTCCATTTATCGAGGAATGCGAAGCGGTCGGGTCGCTAGTGTAAATAATAAATTCGTCATGAACAATTGTTATTAGAAATAGAATTCTCGAACACATTTGAAATTCATTGACCAATTTCGTTAAGTAATTCGCTTCTAGAATGTTAAGATCGATAACGATTCCTCATTTCTCAGTATTTACATAAACTGTCTTTGTAAGCTTAAGTTTATAGAAGTATCTTTATGGTAATGGATGGCAAACAGCTGATGTAAAGTGGTCACCGCTGCCTTCTTGTCTATATTGCGTCAAGCCTGCCACTCCATTCTCAATCCACTGCAACTTTTAAAAGCCAGAATCAACAGTAGCGACCACTAGAAAAGCGTCGAGGCAATGAAGTTCGACGAGTCCCGGAGAAACATTACATCTGTCTTGGATCCCGCAACGCAATTAATCAGAAAAGAACAATGGAGAAGTAAGCTGCCACTGCCTTAGACATCTGCAATACCAAAGGCCTTGTAGATGCGCTACATTCCAGAAACAAGGTCCTGCTGGTTTGATAAAAGTTTAGCAGGTAAATAAATTATTTTTCTCATTAAATAATAATTATTTCATAACTAAACTAAGGTATTTTAAAGGTACTAATACACCGCTAAACGGGACCACATAAGATTTGTCTATAGACCTGCAAACAGCAGAGGGTCTTGCTGGAATATAATTTAAGATTTCGCTGTAACAATTAAGGTACTATATTTTTACTTACACGATTCGGAAGGTACTGAATACTACGCACGTTAACATTTAACTTTCAATCGTATTAAACGTAGGGTCCTGCTGGGTATACAGACATCACGGCTACCTTTTAATATTAACTAAATTTGTATTCCCAATACCTAATCTTAATTCAATATTTTCGACATTCTGTCTTCTCTGCGTCTGCCTACACCAATTCTTGTAACAGTATGAATATTTAAATGAATACCCACGTACACGTTCCCATGGTTGGCTGATGAATGGTATTCCTTCTCAAACCGACCTTCTAGGAAAATGAGGTTTCGAGATTTTTGAAGATCGACCTCAGAATATAAAGAGGTACTTTACCGTATTTTGTTTATTGCTTTTGTAATTTGAGTGTATTTGGGGTGGATTGGTTGTAAATGTCTATTTTTAGAACGTAATTTGTGTAACGATACTTTTTGGTCGATTTGAGTGTAATGGAAAAATACCTTATCAATTTATTAATACTGTTGAGCAGTACCTACCGTACACTTCTCTTTTATCTTCTCTATCTTCTTTCACCATCCAATATCAATCGCAAACATAACGTTGTCGTTCAAATGACTTTTACAAAAAAATATAAAAGCAAATTAATTATAAATATCCTTTCAAATTCTGATGCAAGTTAGTGTGCACCATTCTCAATAGTATTTGATATGCCGGGCACTTCACATGGCGTATTTGTGCAAATATCGCCATAATTGGATAATACAAAATGTATCCTATGGTTATTGAAATAAAGTCGATTTTGTTTATTTGTGATACACCGGTTGCAATAGGATTATGTGGCGAATACCAGCACAAATACGCCAAGTGAAGTGCCAGTATATAATATGCTTATACTTCTGCACTTACTGTTTTTTAGGCTCCAAAGAAGATATCCAAAGGGTGGTAAACGCTACCTTATCACTAAGATTCTGCTGTCCCTCCGTCTATCACAAGGCTATATCTTACGAACCATAATAAAAAAATAAAATAACCGTAGACACTTGAAATTTTCACAGAGTGTGGATCGCTATGGCCGCTATAATAACAGTTAACCCCTCGTAATTACAGCCACAATTAAAAAGCTATTGTGTCTCACATAGATCTGCGTTCGATACGAGGGGTTAATAATAAAAAAAATGAAGTAACAAGAAACGTGTGTCAAAATAAAATATTTAGTATTGTACGATGGTACGAAACTCTTCGTGTCCTAGTCCGACTCGCACTTGTTGTTATTACAGTGACAGATATCAGCTCTCTTTATCAAGTATCAACAAGATCAGTTTATCTCAGTAAAAGTCGAGTGTCGGAAATCATTACCATTGAGTGCCAGACAACCTGTTACTCGGAGTTCCGTTGCAACTACTCCCATTGCATTCAACTACTTTTCTTCTATCGCAAAAGTAATTTCTTTTAACTCATCTAGTAAATGGCCTTTTTTATGAGACAAGCCCGCCATACATTTCCATACGACTGCATCTCCTGAAAGCTACAATCAACAGTGACGACCACCAGCAAAGCGTTGAGCCAATGAAGCTCGATGAGTCCAGGAGAAACGTTACAACTGTCTTGAATCCCGCAATCCCGCAACACAAAATTAATCAGAAATACATATTTTTACAATCTGGGGACACGGTTGCCAAGACGAGCAAAGCGAAGCGCAAGGGCACTACCTACCTTTTCTCGAAGCGCTTCGTCGTTTTTTTGAACCCTCATAACTTGGGTTTGGATTATATCAGATAAACAAAAGTCTCAGGATATGATGTCTATAGCAAACTTATCGAAAAATATAAAGTTTAAATTACATAGCTCTCATACTTTAGATTTCATTGATATCTAAAAAACCTAATTTCGACACTCACTGATAGTAATCAAAATTCTTAGGTACTTCCTGCAGTCCTAGAAAGCTGAAATTTGGGATGTAATCTGTATTAGTACACAAACAACAAATTAATTCTAAAACTGGAAAATATTAACAAAATAAAAAAAATGTCAGAAGCAACTTACAAAAAGAAGTGAAATCCCACCAAAAACATTTTCATGCAAAATGTTGCCAGACGAAACCATATGACTCGCACTGTCAAAAAGTTATCAGATCTCATGTAGACCCAAGCTTCTAACTCTACAGGCCCCAACTTCACAAACTCTACACCTTAGTCAAAATATGTAGCTTGGCCTTTTTGCTATCGTCACATGGACATACGGTGAAAAATGTATTCACTGTTCATTACTTTTCTGTTATACAATAGTTCTTGTAGTAACGAAACGGCCAAACCACATATTTTGACAAAGGTGTAGGGTTTGTGAAGTTAGGGCCTGTAGAGTTAGGACGTGTAGAGTTAGAAGCTTGGGTCTACATAAGATCTGATAACTTTTTGACAGTGCCATAAATGGTCTCGTCTGGCAACATTTTACATGAAAATGCTTTTGGTGGGATTAGTTATTTCATAGTAGATGGCCTGTCAAATCTAGTGTTCGCTAAAATCCGCTGTTAACTTAAAGGGGCTATTAAACGACTTTTACAGATTTTAAACTGACAATCACGTCAAAATGTGCAGTATAAATGATTTGAAAAAAATATATGTTAAACTAGAACATTCTCTTAATCATTTAGTAAGTGAATATTTTTGATCAAGTTCATATTAAATAGTTTAATTAACTCGTGAAGTTGTGTCAGACGCGAACAAAACATTAACAATCACACAAAATCTATCGGGTATAATTAAACGAAACTTACACCATCTTACTGATAATTTTATTACGAGTATCTATCTTATAGTACACGCTATTTTTTAAGTTAAACAATACTACTTTTACTTAATTTTTTCGACTAAATTTTAAAAGTTTTGGACGCACACTGCATCCGTTCTGCATCAGTTCTGCGTCCAAAACTCTCAAACTTTAGTCGAAAAAATTAAATAAAAGTAGTATTCTTTAACTAAAAAAAAGGCGTATACTAAAAGATAGATAATAAAATTGTCTGTAAGATGGTGTAAGTTTCGTTTAATTATACCTGGTAGATTTTGTGTGATTGTCAATGTTTTGTCCGCGTCAGACACAACTTCACGAGTTAATATGAATATAATTAAAAATATTCACTTACTAAATGATTAAGAGAATGTTCTAGTTTAACATATATTTTTTGCAAATCATTTACACGGCACATTTTGACGTGATTGTCAGTTTAAAATCTGTAAAAGTCGTTAAATAGCCCCTTATTACTTACTTTCTAACTTTATCTTTGACATCGGTAAAAGAAAACATCGTGGATAAGTCTGTAATCGCCAATTCGTCTTGAGCAAGCGTGATGATCAATGCTCGTGCCTTTTCTTTATGAGAAAATATGGCCTTTGCGTTACAATGAGCTAATAATAATAGGCTGGTATTATTTAATAATACTGCCACTTTAATTCATTGTCTGTTAATTCCGCCATTATTATCGCTTTCATGCTCAAAGCGCGACTCCGGCGCAGCCGTCAGCGATGACGTAATCTCTTACGCTTCGGCGCACATCAATGCGCGTGCGCTTCGCCCATCTATCACTGAGAACTATGTGCGAACTGTGTAATGTGCTCGTTTTGATCATTCTGTTCAGGATATTTGAAATTATGTTCACGAATATATGAAGTGGTTTGTGAAATGTTTGTGGCTCCAATTTGTTTGTCAAATGCTGTATGTTCAACTATGTGAAGATATTTGTCATCAAGAGATCATCATTATATATTTTTCATATAATCACAGTATTTCACTGCTTTCAATTCTAATTTATAATTTATACGTGTGCAATGTTGTCCGTGTGGTGTCGGACGTAAAGAATACTCGTAGCACCATCCCATATCTTCCCGTGGGTGTCGTAAAAGGCGACTAAGGGAATGGGGACCAGTAAATGGGCAGCAGCGTTCTCCGTGGCTTTGTAACAACCATACTGCGATCGCCAATCCGTCAGGCAAGCGTGGCGATGTATGCCCAGCAGTGGGACGTCTTTCGGCCGGAATGACGTGTGCAATGGTGTCTGAAAAAGCCGTGGGTCCCGGCTGTCATTCGTAGATCTTGGACAGTCGTTACGGGTAGCCATACACCCAAGAGTCTAACCAGTCTTATCAAAGAGGATCGTGTTACGGATTAACTGGGTTGCGGAGGTCAAATAGGCAGTCCTACCGTGAAAAATACTGGTACCTATTGTCTACAGCTGAGTAGACTGGACGCCAACCCCAACATAGTTGAGAAATGGCTAATGATGGAGCAGATGATGATGATGATGTGGACAATGATGTCTTGTGACCTATGGCATATGACTGTTTTACATCCCCAATCAATTATTATAAAATAGTAAAGTCTGCTTATTTCCGTATTTTTGTTTTTAAAAGGTAATATAATGGAAGGACTGGTCCATTTGAAAAAAATCTTTCACTGGTAGAAAGCTACACTATTGCTGTGTGTCATAGGATACAGTCACAGGAAAGAAGCTAGTCATCATCATCATCATCATGTCAACCTTTAGACGCCCACTGTTGGGCATAGGTATCCCTTAAAGACCTCCACCTGTATCGGTCTCGCGCCGCGTTCATCCAGCGGTTTCCCGCGGCTAAGACTAGGTCTTGTGGCCTGACGACCCGTTGGCTGCCTCCCTCCCCTCCCCCCCCACAGCCAACAGGACTTTTGTGCCCCATCGGTCATCGGCTCTACGGGCATTGTGCCTAGCCCACTGCCACTTGAGCTTGACCATTATTTTTGCTATCATCATCATCATTTCAGCCGAAAGACGTCCACTGCTGGACATAGGCCTCCCCCAAGGGGTTATTTTTGCTAAGCAAGCTAGTAAAAAAAGGAATTTCTTTCATCATTATTTTGTTACAAGTCAAACTAGAATAAGTACCAAATTAGCTATGCACATATGATGGGAAAGACATTACAATTTAACGTTCGCTTAACACTTATACATAATACGCCATATTCACTGATATTTGCATACCTGTCATAAAACCAATTGCGTAAATAGTATGGCTAACTTTCTAAGCCACAAATCATTTGAATATAAGCTCCGTGTGATTGCGCAGACGCAGCGGACATCACACTGTGTATTGTAATTGTGCGAGCATACTGTAATGTGAACTATGAAATGCTAGGCTGTGTCTCACACCGGGACGAATGCTTAGGATTAAAAAGCTGTTTCTTTTACATAATCATCTAAATGTATAATAAAAAGTTCATTTTTAACTCTTAGCATTTCTATTGAGAATAATACACAATATCCTTAATCTTTATAGATTTAAAAATCAGAGTGCTAATCAACTTTACTACCAATACCTTTTAGAAAAACCAGCTGAAGTAGTCTTTTCATCATGACAATGATAATAAATAAATAAATAATTACGACCATTATAAACATTTTTCTTTCAGGTCTCTGAGGTATCTTTATATCGAGTGTGTAATATATGGCATAATAACAGATAGTATAATATCACTTGAAATAACGTTCACATGATATAATTTTTATAAGCTATAAAAACAAATAACCTAATTTCATGTGATCTAATGTTATATTTCATATAAACTTCTTTTGCTCTAATAACATTTAGTATAAAGTTCATTTCATATAATTTTCAATTTGTATATTGCTCTTTTTATATAACGTTCAGTTGACCTAATTTTCATTTGACCTAATAATGATATTAACTAAATTTCAGTCAAAATTCTGTAATGAATAAGTAAATATCAGGAAACATATTGTTATAACCGGTTGTACGTTGTTACATAGCTACTAGTTTTATAGAATTTCGTTTCACATTAATTTTTAGCATGCAGCGTGCAAGCAAGCATGCAGCGTTCAAGCAAGCATGCAGCATGCCAGCAAGCATGTATTTTGCAAGCAAGCATGCATCATGCAAGCGAGCATGCAACATGCAGCAGGCATGTTTCCTGTCACGACTCCGGCGTTGCAGGGCTCCGGCGGACCCATGCAATCTTATCGTCGCAGATGGTGTTCTCGCTCACCGCCCACCGTTTAAAACACCTGCTCATCAGCTCGCGGGCCGCCTCGCCCCTCCGCGCCTACGCGGATTTAAATCCCTATCTACCTACTTACCTGCCTATTTACCTACACCTACCCTACACCTACCCTACACCTACCCTACACCTACCCTACACCTACTCTACACCCACCCTACACCTACCCTACACCTACCCTACACCTACCCTACACCCACCCTACACCTACTCTACACCTACCCTACACCTACCCTACACCTACCCTACACCTACCCTACACCTACCCTACACCCACCCTACACCTACCCTACACCCACACTACACCTACCCTACACCTACCCTACACCTACCCTACACCTACCCTACACCTACCCTACACCT
The DNA here is from genome assembly GCA_947361185.1 of Charanyca ferruginea. Classification (NCBI taxonomy): domain Eukaryota; kingdom Metazoa; phylum Arthropoda; class Insecta; order Lepidoptera; family Noctuidae; genus Charanyca; species Charanyca ferruginea. The sequence goes on along the minus strand of OX376065.1, from coordinate 17,888,651 downwards.
ACCCTACACCTACCCTACACCTACCCTACACCTACCCTACACCTACCCTACACCTACCCTACACCTACCCTACACCTACCCTACACCTACCCTACACCTACCCTACACCTACCCTACACCTACCCTACACCTACCCTACACCTACCCTACACCTACCCTACACCTACCCTACACCTACCCTACACCTACCCTACACCTACCCTACACCTACCCTACACCTACCCTACACCTACCCTACACCTACCCTACACCTACCCTACACCTACCCTACACCTACCCTACACCTACCCTACACCTACCCTACACCTACCCTACACCTACCCTACACCTACCCTACACCTACCCTACACCTACCCTACACCTACCCTACACCTACCCTACACCTACCCTACACCTACCCTACACCTACCCTACACCTACCCTACACCTACCCTACACCTACCCTACACCTACCCTACACCTACCCTACACCTACCCTACACCTACCCTACACCTACCCTACACCTACCCTACACCTACCCTACACCTACCCTACACCTACCCTACACCTACCCTACACCTACCCTACACCTACCCTACACCTACCCTACACCTACCCTACACCTACCCTACACCTACCCTACACCTACCCTACACCTACCCTACACCTACCCTACACCTACCCTACACCTACCCTACACCTACCCTACACCTACCCTACACCTACCCTACACCTACCCTACACCTACCCTACACCTACCCTACACCTACCCTACACCTACCCTACACCTACCCTACACCTACCCTACACCTACCCTACACCTACCCTACACCTACCCTACACCTACCCTACACCTACCCTACACCTACCCTACACCTACCCTACACCTACCCTACACCTACCCTACACCTACCCTACACCTACCCTACACCTACCCTACACCTATCCTACACCTACCCTACACCTACCCTACACCTACCCTACACCCACCCTACACCTACCCTACACCTACTTTACACTACTTACTTTACATGACGACACGGTTGGTGCAGTGGCTGAGCGATCGACTGCTGCGCAGCGTGTTGCGGGTTCGATTCCCGCCCAGGGTAAACATTTGTGTGATGAGCACTTGTGTTTGGCTTGTGTCTGGGTGTTGTTTATCTATATATGTATGTATTTACAAAAAAAAAAAGTATTTGTGTATGTATATCAGCTGTCTGACACCCATAGTACAGGGTCTCCCTAGTTTGGGGTCAGATGGCCGTGTGTGAAAATGTCCCCACATATTATTATTATTATTATTACTTTACACCTACCCTACACCTACCCTACACCTACCCTACACCTACCCTACACCTACCCTACACCTACCCTACACCCACCCTACACCTACCCTGCACCCACCCTACACCTACCCTACACCTACCCTACACCTACCCTACACCTACCCTATCTTTCGAGTTGGATCAAACAGCACACGGTGTACAAATTTAATTGAAATCGGTTCAGTAGTTTAGGAGTCCATCGCGGACAAACTCCGTGACAGGAGATTTACGACAGACGTTGTCCTGTCCTTATCTACCTATTTACCTGCCTATTTACCTACACCTACCCTACACCTACCCTACCCTACACCTACCCTACACCCACCCTACACCTACCCTACACCCACCCTACACCTACCCTACACCTACCCTACACCTACCCTACACCTACCCTATCTTTCGAGTTGGATCAAACTGCACACGGTGTACAAATTTCATTGAAATCGGTTCAGTAGTTTAGGAGTCCATCGCGGACAAACTCCGTGACAGGAGATTTACGACAGACGTTGTCCTGTCCTTATCTACCTATTTACCTGCCTATTTACCTACACCTACCCTACACCTACCCTACACCTACCCTACACCTACCCTACACCTACTCTACACCTACCCTACACCTACCCTACACCTACCCTACACCCACCCTACACCTACCCTACACCTACTCTACACCTACCCTACACCTACCCTACACCTACCCTACACCTACCCTACACCTACCCTACACCTACCCTACACCCACCCTACACCTACCCTACACCCACCCTACACCTACCCTACACCTACCCTACACCGACCCTACACCTACCCTATCTTTCGAGTTGGATCAAACTGCACACGGTGTACAAATTTCATTGAAATCGGTTCAGTAGTTTAGGAGTCCATCGCGGACAAACTCCGTGACAGGAGATTTACGACAGACGTTGTCCTGTCCTTATCTACCTATTTACCTGCCTATTTACCTACACCTACCCTACACCTACCCTACCCTACACCTACCCTACACCTACCCTACACCTACCCTACAACTACCCTACACCTACCCTACACCTACCCTACACCTACCCTACACCTACCCTACACCTACCCTACACCTACCCTACACCTACCCTACACCTACCCTACACCTACCCTACACCTACCCTACACCTACCCTACACCTACCCTACACCTACCCTACACCTACCCTACACCTACCCTACACCTACCCTACACCTACCCTACACCTACCCTACACCTACCCTACACCTACCCTACACCTACCCTACACCTACCCTACACCTACCCTACACCTACCCTACACCTACCCTACACCTACCCTACACCTACCCTACACCTACCCTACACCTACCCTACACCTACCCTACACCTACCCTACACCTACCCTACACCTACCCTACACCTACCCTACACCTACCCTACACCTACCCTACACCTACCCTACACCTACCCTACACCTACCCTACACCTACCCTACACCTACCCTACACCTACCCTACACCTACCCTACACCTACCCTACACCTACCCTACACCTACCCTACACCTACCCTACACCTACCCTACACCTACCCTACACCTACCCTACACCTACCCTACACCTACCCTACACCTACCCTACACCTACCCTATCTTTCAAGTTGGATCAAACTGCACACGGTGTACAAATTTCATTAAAATCGCTTCAGTAGTTTAGGAGTCCATTGCGGACAAACATCGTGACAGGAGATTTATATATATAAGACTAGCTGACCCGACGGACGTTGTCCTGTCCTTATCTACCTATTTACCTGCCTATTTACCTACACCTACCCTACACCTACCCTACCCTACACCTACCCTACACCTACCCTACACCTACCCTACAACTACCCTACAACTACCCTACACCTACCCTACACCTACCCTACACCTACCCTACACCTACCCTACACCTACCCTACACCTACCCTACACCTACCCTACACCTACCCTACACCTACCCTACACCTACCCTACACCTACTCTACACCTACCCTACACCTACCCTACACCTACCCTACACCTACCCTACACCTACCCTACACCTACCCTACACCTACCCTACACCTACCCTACACCTACCCTACACCTACCCTACACCTACCCTACACCTACCCTACACCTACCCTACACCTACCCTACACCTACCCTACACCTACCCTACACCTACCCTACACCTACCCTACACCTACCCTACACCTACCCTACACCTACCCTACACCTACCCTATCTTTCAAGTTGGATCAAACTGCACACGGTGTACAAATTTCATTAAAATCGCTTCAGTAGTTTAGGAGTCCATCGCGGACAAACATCGTGACAGGAGATTTATATATATAAGATTAGATAGATGAATATTAGTTCAAATGTGCATTATAGAAAATGTTCATTATACCATATAAAATTAGGTAAAATGAAATTATATTAATAATTCAATATATCATTTCATCGTTATATTTAAAAAAAGTATGTTAAATCAAATTAGATCATATGATCTTTAGAGCTTTTGTTATTATTTCAAACGTTACACACCCTCTCCCTCCCTCCCTCTAAATCGCCTTAGTTCAAAATATTTTCAAAATTTATAAAAACTTATGCCTAAAATAGATTTTAAAATAATCAGCGTTAAATATTACAATTACTGCCAAAATTGGGAGTAATTCCGTCATGGGCTGGTTCGTATTGACAGAAATAATCCCAATTATGATATTGATGTGTACTAGAAACACAAGGTTGAATCGGATGCGATTGGAGATGTCTATGTCTGAGTGTAGACTGCTAAAAGCATTAGCCTATCATCATCAGAATATGATAACACTGCTACTGGCAGAGAAAGTTTTATATAAAATCACATAAGCATCACGATATATTGCAAAATTTTACGACGTGTCCAAATGTGTGTAAACCGCACTCTAAATTGCTGTTAAATATTTAACACAAATAAAACATCAAACAAATCACATAATAAGTATTCAACTATGAACGAATGATTGCACCTTTGGAATAATAATTACGAGAAAACAACAAATTTTTCGGCGTACGTTGCAAGTATATCCGAAACATTATGGCATGTTAATTTAAATACGAACACGTGTATTTTAAAACCACGTCTATTTATTTTTAGACATCTGATCTTGTATGACATTGTTATTTTGTCCATATAAGTTGGTATATTTATAATAAGTACGTTTTTTATTTAGGTAGGTAAAATTGAAGGCTTATAGCCTCATCCCTCATCATTCTCTCAGCCTTCATCATTTAAACTGCTTGTTTTTTTTTATTAATTTCTTTTTTACATAATCTAAAATCTTTTATTTTAATTACGCTATCTATTTATTACGCTGTTATTACGCTCTTTGAGAAAAAATGGTTCGCAGTAGCGGAAAGAATACGTCGTATTACAAGTCACCTTGTATTAGCGATATATTGACCCGCTACGGTGTAACAACATCCAGTTAATTGCGACCCATGTCAGCACGCCACGCCATGATACTAAATGAAGTAACCAGATTCGTGATAGAGTAAAATGTTCTCGTTCATCGGGAAACGAACTAACTATATCGTTTGATCGTGTTTTCAATCCAATTATGAGTGATTTAGTAATATTTGCGCTATAATTGTATTTTCATGACGATGAAAGGGAAAGATATAGTGTTGAAATGTGTGTGTTATTGTGTTTAGTGTGCAATCAGGTGGAAATTTCTAGACCTAGACATGAATTTGGTTAGCGTGCCACAGGGAGCTGTTTTAGGTGAAATGTCAAGTGAAACATGGCCAGCTGAATAAATTATTGATATCAGACAAATCATAATAACTATAAATGTAATAATGATGATGTTTTGGTGAAGTTTATCATAAATAATAAATCGGACAATAAGTAGAAAAAATATCTCAGTAGGCAGCAACAGGGCAGCACAGGCAAAGCTGCAGGTGATAAAAATATTATAAATATCCAATATTTATAAATTTAACAATTGAATTAATAAATATATTTTAAATCTAATGAAATAGGTATGAATCTACCTACTAAAAGAACAAGAAATAAAACAGTCACATATTACGAATATAGAAAGACATTTGTGTCTCTGATCTCTTGAGTCATACAAATTACACCTACCCATTTTCGTACACGAATATTTTAATACCAAATGTACTTAATGCGTATGTAAAACAATACTTGTTCCCACGTACCTTTCACGTAAAGGTGCGAACACATATGTAGATGGTATCCGAATAATTAGTAACACTATACGAAGAATTATTAGAAACAACAAGATTTTAACAATGAATACGGTTCATACGATGTGTCTAGTTGATTTAATTATGTTTGTAGTGGGAAATGTGTAATTGGGACTAGAAGATGAATGACTAAATAGTTAAAAATAGTATGAGTAGATATCATACATAAAGAGTCATCATTTTAGATTCAATGATAATGATAATATGTAGGAACATTTCACACATGGCCTCAAACTAGGGAGACCCTGTGAATGAGTTTTAGACAGCTGATATACATACACAAATACTTTTAAATACACACATAACAACACATTGATTGGTTCATGAAAAAGTACTATATCATATGTGATATGTGTCTAGTCAGTAAAAAGTAAATCTTGGTTGTAATCAAGTGACAATGGATGAAAGAAAAAGGAAATGTGTAAATAGGACTAGTAGATGAACAGCTAAATAGTTAAAACTAGTGTGAGTAAGTGTTGTGAAGAGTCAAAATTTTAGATTCAATGTTTGGTTTGTGAAAAAGTACTATTTATGGAATTAGTAGATCGCAAAGTCTAGTTAGTAAAAAGTAAAGTGTCCCTCACATTTGGCGTGCGCGTTCCTTGGGCGTGCGAGGGACGCGCTCGCCGCGAGCGCGCGGCGTGAGCGTCGCGTGCTGCCGTCGTATAATAGGGCGAGCCGAGAGCGCGCGGCGCGCACGCGTCGTTTGCTTGGCGTTTGCCGCCCTGTGACTGACCGAAACAATAGCGGGCGGTGGGGATAGCGGGGGAAGGGGTATGAACGCGACGCGACGCTTACGCCGTGCGCTCGCGGCGCGCGCGTCCCTCGCACGCCTGAGGAACGCGCACGCCAAATTTGGGGTCAGCCTAAATCTTAGTATGTAATCAAGTTGGCCACCTCTGGTTTAACACATTCTATTATTACAAATAAACTTAATATTGAAATAAATAACTGGTTTTTTGGTGAAATTTTATTATTGGGGTGGCCTGACTCCACCGTAATCCTAAAAAAGGGGTAAATTAAGTTTTTAGGCAGTTATTAGTTTATCATAGTATTCGTGTTAACATGGTGCTACCCATAAACCTCAACTGGTAATTAGCTTGGTAACGGTCAAAAGGACTGCTTGAGTTATAAACAAACACGTCATAGCTTAAAATTCACTTTAAGGCACCACTTGTCATGAATGTCAGGTTAAGCAGCCGACAACCTCCTAAGATGACAAGCGAGAGACCAAACGGGAAAAAAGTCATAGCTTAGTCAAATACGTTTTTAAAATGACCACAAAGTTAACAAAGAAGAAGAAGATAAAAATGGCATCATAATGAGCATTACGCAGACTACTAACTTTTCTGTGTGATGTTTTTTTATCCTATAAGGGAATCAAAAAACTGCGTCGTAAAATGTCAGTCATGCATAGGGTTGCCAACTCTTTGTCGGTCAAATATAGTAGTTCTAAAATTTTTACCCATAAAAATATAGTAGATAACAAAAAGATGAAAAAAAAAATAGTAGGTTCCAAAAATTAGGTAGGTACTTTATTTTTTTGAAGAATATTTTGTGAATTATTGAACGCATCTGTCAATTTGAGATTCCAGAATAGTTAAAAATTGGTATTGACGTTTTGTTTTACGCTTACACATTTTGAAACGAATATTATTGCTAAGAGTTTGATGCCTTTAAAATATAGTAGTTTCGCCTACTATATCTTTTTTTCAAAAATATAGTAGTCGGGCCTCTAATATAGTAGGATACTATATTATATAGTAGGGTTGGCAACCCTAGTCATGCATGAGCATGACACATACGGAGTGGTAATAGCAGGCGGTTTGGTCGTCGTAGAAGCGAAGCCTATGATTTAGTATAGGAGCAACTAAATATTCCCTCGTATGATTGAGGTTGCGGGTTCCTCACCGGGTACGAGGAAGTACCAATGTGCTTTTTCCAATTTCATTATGTTCTTTTTAAGTTTATCTTTGGTATCACTGACATTAGTGATGGAAACCATCGTGAGAAAATCTGGACTTATAATTAAAAAAAAAGCTTTACTTTTGGCAATACAAAACAATAAATAGAACAGCCAAGCCACCGACTTCCGAAACTAGAGTCATGTGTGTTCTGTTTTAAAGTTATTTTTCACTTTTTGGTTTTTGAACGCGGTTGTCTTTTTTGTAAAAAAGCTTTTTTATTTTTCGCTTCTTGGTACTTCTTTATCATCCAAATCCATTAAGAAATGGCAACACAGTCAAAACAGAGATCGAAAGTACAAGGTGAGAACATTACAACATCATCCATGTATTTTTTTTTTGCTTTCTGGCGATTTTTCCAAAAAGTGCTGAATCAATTTCGATAAAATTTATATGGGTGGTCCCATATAAATTTTATCGAAATTGATTCAGCTTAGGGTATGCCTTGAGGCATACCCTATACATCAAAAAAAGAATTTTCAAACTCGCTTTACATTTGCCGGAGAAATCGAGTAACAAATACACAAAAAAAAAAACATACAGACGAATTGAGAACCTCCTTCTTTTTCAATTCGGTTGATACGTAAGTCAGGTAAGTAAGAAATCGCCAATCTACTTTGAGCACGCATGGTGATCAATGCTTGTGTCTGCTCTCTATGAGAAGAGAACTTTACCCTACAGTGGTACAAATATAGCTTGATATTATTATTACGCTATAACCTCAGATTATCAAACTAAAGGCAGATAGACCGTGCGACACACTGCGAGTGAAGCCACAAAAGCAAATACAAATTCAAAGACGAATACCTACAATCTCGTGATTGTACTCGTAGTCGCTTTTGAATTTTAACTTGTATTAGTATTTGTTTTTTTAACAATGCTTTGCTTCGTGCTGTACCTACTGACTCGTGTCAGTACAGCGCGAAGCGAATTGTAGGTATTCGTTTTTGATGTAGTATTTGGTTTTGTGGCTTCACTCTCAGTGTTCCGCTCGGTCTATCTGCCTTTTGTTTCATAATCTGAGGCTCAAAATTATAAATACCCGGAATTCAATTTGTGTCTTCTAAAACTACAATAACATATGGCTATTGTCTGATTTTAATGGGTACGATAACTCACACGTAGGCAGTTTCACTTTTCATTTCTTAGTAGATACCATTAATTAGCAAGCGTTATGTTGGTAGACACTTCAATGGTGGCCTTAAGACAGGAGAAACTGGGAATGTTATGTTCTTTAACGTTTGTTTTGTTATCTATACTAATATTGTAAGCTGAAGACTTTGTTTATTTGAATGTGGTTATCTCCGGAACTGCTGGCCCGATTCTGAAAATACTATCGCTAATTTAATAGGAAGCTACTTTATCCTTAATTGCTATCTGGCTATATCTAAGTACTTACATCTAAAAAATCTTAACTAATTTAACTTAGTAACACATACTGTTTTTAGGTTATAAATAATGAATTGTCGAATTGTTCTTGTTGTGTAGGTATTGTGTTGTTGGCCTGTCTCAGACAAGCCTCGCCTAGTTCAAAAGATATAGTTAAAACCCTACCTACAAACCCTACTAACCTCCCTTTACCACCGCAAATAATGAGGAATTATTTAATTTGTAATCCTTGTTGCTAGCTGGTGAGAAATAAACTATTTTATTTTTATTTTTTTACATTAATACGAGTATTATAAAGATCAAAGATTTGTATTTTTGTATGTTTGTTACGAATAAACTCAAACATTATTGGACCGATTCCAAAAAATCATTCAAAAGTGCAATACTAACATGATCAAAATAATATATGGAGCATCTGTTTTTAGGGTTCCGTACCTCAAAAGGAAAAAACGGAACCCTTATAGGATCACTTTGTTGTCCGTCCGTCTGTCTGTCTGTCAAGACCCTTTATCTCGGTAACGCGTGGAGGTATCGAGTTGAAATTGAAAACCTTATACTCAAGTCTACGGTCCCTTGATGCTGTAAAAAAATCAAGCCTCTATGTTAACTTGAAAAAAAGATACGGCCGTTTATGTCGCAAAAAACGCATTTATAATATTAAGTAGATTAAAGTATGGATAGTAGGTATGGATTAGTATAGAAGTATGGATATGTACCTACAAATATGTATGGAACCCTCGGCGGGCGAGACCGACTCGCATTTGTCCGGTTTTTTTTTTATTTATTGCAAAACTTGGTCCTGTATCAGATTTTTTTTTAATGAAAATTACGCTTCCAATGTTTGCCCTATATTTTATTGACAATGTTTGCAAAGGGCTATTATTACACGATTGCTACAAAAAGGAGTGTTATGTTTTAACAGTAGCTTCAACCGTTTATCATTTTACTAACTTCCTCTGCGTCATTATCGATTATTATTTATGTTTGCAAAACTTATACGTGACGTTTTATATTGAAAGACAATGGTCCAATAGATATAGTTACTTTATGATCCATGAATTCGACTCATGAAATATGATAGTCGGTTCAGTAAATCGTTCTAATGAAATTGTTACTATATTATTTATGTCGGTATAACTGGCATGTTCAGTTAACTATAACTGATATATTGACAGTTAAATTGTTCCTTCTAATCTGGGTTAATCAGCTATTTCATAACACTACTTTAATTATTATTGTTTATGGTGCCTTTGTTTCTACTTGTGTTAAGGTGCGCATTCACTTGAAGCAATAGTCTGTAATGTAACGTTACAGAGTGTAGCATTAAATCAGTGAGGTAGGAAATCTAAACATTACTGTGCGCAACCGTTAATGCAGATTCGAGCATTACATTGGTAAAGGAAGAGAAGTGAGCATCACAGTGTGCAACTTGATAATACAATGTGTAATATTTAGATACAACTTGTAACATCAATGCGTACCACTTGAAATTGAGCGAGTCGAGTCGGAATCTACTTAATGCTCAAAATCGAATATAATGTTACATTAGAGGTGAATGCTCGGCAGCCAGGGAGGTAGTATTGTAATGTAGTGCTCCAACTCGAATCTGAAATGTTACATTAGAGGCGAATGCTCGTCAAGTCAGGGAGTCAGTACTGTAATGCTCGAAATCGAATCTGAAATATTACATTACAGGCGAATGCTTGTCAAGTCAGGAAGGCAGTACTGTAATGCTCAAAATCGAATCTGAAATGTTACATTACAGGCGAATGCTTGTCAAGTCAGGGAGGCAGTACTGTAATGCTTAAAATCGAATCTGAAATGTTACATTAGAGGCGAATGCTCGTCAAGTCAGGGAGGCAGTACTGTAATGCTCAAAATCGAATCTGAAATGTTACATTAGAGGCGAATGCTCGTCAAATCAGGGAGGCAGTACTGTAATGCTCAAAATCGAATCTGAAATGTTACATTAGAGGCGAATGCTGGTCAAGTCAGGGAGGCAGTACTGTAATGCTCAAAATCGAATCTGAAATGTTACATTACAGGCGAATGCTCGTCAAGTCAGGGAGGCAGTACTGTAATACTCGAAATCGAATCTGAAATGTTACATTACAGGCGAATGCTTGTCAAGTCAGGGAGGCAGTACTGTAATGCTCAAAATCGAATCTGAAATGTTACATTACAGGCGAATGCTTGCCAAGTCAGGGAGGCAGTAATGTAATGCTCAAAATCGAATCTGAAATGTTACATTACAGGCGAACGCTTGCCAAGTCAGGGAGGCAGTAATGTAATGCTCAAAATCGAATCTGAAATGTTACATTACAGGCGAACGCTTGTCAAGTCAGGGAGGCAGTACTGTAATGTTCAAAATCGAATCTGAAATGTTACATTAGAGGCGAATGCTCGTCAAGTCAGGGAGGCAGTACTGTAATGCTCAAAATCGAATCTCAAATGTTACATTACAGGCGAATGCTCGTCACGTCAGGGAGACAGTACTGTAATGTAATGCGATTAAAATCGGATCTCAAATGTTGCATTACCGGCGAACTTCGCGAAGTGACGAAGTACCTTTAATTGATTAATTTGACAGCACGGTTGTTGCCGTGGTTTAGTGATTAGCCACTGCGCTGCGTATCACGTGGTCATTGGTCATTTCGGCTTCTGATTACTCATAATGACTGTCAAAGATCTACGGCTTTACGTGCGTTCCGAGGCACGGAGAGGTCTCGGTATGAAATGAATGGACACCCATCCACTAACCGATTCCGGCAAGCGGAGCTTAACCGTGACCGATCGATACTTACAGCTTTGGTTTAGCTACGAGCTCCTCCTTGTTATCCTCATCGTATCAGCCAATTGTCCACTGTTGAACGTAGGCGTCCCCCACAGATCGCCAAACAACCCGGTCTTGGGCAGCCCGCATCCATCCGCTGTCAACCCCCCTCCCCACCCTCCTTCCTATTTAATGTCCCACTTTCAGTATTTATGCTCTTCACACGCTAGAAATTTGCGGTCTTCTAACAATCTTCTCTTGCTGTGCCCTTCTTATACTTCTGATTTTGTTCACTCTTCCTTTCATATCCAGTCCATTCTTCTTTACATGACATACTTTCGTCACAAGTTAGCAGAGCCATCTCATAAACGTCTTTACTTTTCTTATGATATAATTATATATATATATATATATATACATAAATATATTTATATAGATATATATTTTATTAGTTATATAGTTTTGTTTATGTACTTTACCTATTTTGTTATATTTTTTATATGCACCTGCCGTGTTATCTCTTCACCACCCTGGGTTGACTGGTAAAGAATGCCTAAGGCATTAAGTCCGCCTCTGTACCTTTGTGCATGAAGTGTAAATAAATAAATAATAAATAAACCACCTACAAATCGTCGGTCCATCGTGACGCAGGGCGTCCGACACTGTCTTATCCTCAGTTCTCTATTAATTCCTACTTAAATATTATAATACATATGTCACAATCAAAACTCTTAACCAGTCAAAACTACTTTTGACTGGGTTCAGTCGAAACGCCGTTTGCGTTACAATATCAAAAATACATACAATAAAACCAAAGTTTTAAAAGGGTCACAATAAAAACCTACCAACCTAATGGGTTTCTAAATATTAAGGATACATTTAAACCGTTCAAAAGTAGTCATCATCATCATTTCAGCCTAAGGACGTCCATTGCTGGACATAGGTCTCCCTAAGGGGGGGTTTTGCCATAATCGCCACGCTTGGCAGGCGGGTTGGCGATCGCAGTATGGTTGTTACAAAGGCACAGAGAACGCTGCTGCCCATTCTCTGGTAAGTCCCTTAGTCGCCTCTTACGACACCCACGGGAAGATATGGGATGGTGCTATTCTTTACGTCCGACACCATACGGACCAAAAGTAGTATTGACTGATTTTTGTAGTCAAAAGTAGTTTTGACTGGTTAAGAGTTTTGACTGTGACATATACACATCTAATCCGTTTGGAATTCTGCCCACCATCCACTATATGGGAGCGTGAAGCTACGCCGGTATGTCTCGCTGAATATTCATGTTGCAACTACGTCCGATGGTGCATTGTGTGGTTGACGGGGCCGTGTTCCCATAGTCAGTCCGTCCAATTGTCTTTTTTGAATGGAACTGACAAGGTCATTATTGTATGGCTTTAATTAGCTTTAAGTGATTTTGTACTGTATGGTAGGTTAGTAGTTGTTGGTTTAGAAGGATTTATGGTTTTCTTTTATGTTTGAATTTTATAGTTTTTCTGACCCGTTGGTCTTGGGGTTGCAAGCGGAACTGCTGAGCGTGACATTCTGGGTTCGTCTTAGGTCGAGAAAAGTGTTGTGGGGATTTTCCATTGGGAATTTCTCAAAAAAATATCATCAGTAGGCTGGTCAAACGCGCAGAGTGAACCATAAGGCAATACGATAGATTTTTTAATTGAAAATATTTTTAATATAAATTTGAATTCATGTGTTTATAGATGATTCTAATTGGGCTTTGAATTAATTTAAACCAAATAGGTTTATAGCTATAGGTTAGTTTTATTTTCGAAAATAGCCTTGAATCTAATAATTTTATGTTTGAGTGCTTGTTTTAGACCTAAGGTTTTCATTCTGCATACTGCGGCCCGTATCAGCTACGACTAATTACGTTTAAACGTACATACCATTTTTACTTTCAGTGTATTATTAATTGTTGCCTAAGATCCCAAAGTCGCCAGACTTAGTTTGGTGACTCTGGTAGTCTATTCGTGTTTGAAACCGTTTTAATACGCTGTGTTTCCGCCTTGTGTATTAATTCATGTACTAAAAGGAATGTAAAGAAACGTAACAATGAATACTGGAACCTTACTGGAACCTTACTGGAACCTTACTGGAACGAAATATTTAAATCATTTCTACTTTCGGAGTATTCGAATTCCATTTTCAAAATTGGTTACGTAACTCGAATAAAATTGTAACTGGCCATTTGTTTTACGGAACATTTATAAATAATTCTCATTGTAAATTGCATTCACACATCATTGTGGTATTTGTACGAATAATAGAATATTTTATATGTATATTTAAGAGTCAAATGGTATCCATTAAATAACACTCAACAACTTGCCATTTTCTAACAAAATATGGTGGTTTTTTCATCATGATGGTGTATATTGCTCATGCTTGCTGCATGCAATAGCACCACCCCATTTCGGCCCATTGGTGTCGTAGAAGGCGACAGAGAAATATTGACCAGAGGATAGGTATAAGCGTTCTTCTGAGTACCAGGAATCCCCCCCGCCTAGGTTGAGACCTATGCCCAGCAGTGGGCGTCTAAAGGTTGACATGATAATGATGATTATGAAAGATAAGGATATTTTATTTTACATAGGTATTTTTCTATTGGGTAAGTCTACCACCTTATACCCAACCAGTGCAACTCCTTGAAACTAGAATCAACAGTGGAGGCCACCAGACAAGTCGTCGAGGTATTAAAGGATGTCGAGTCTCGGAGAAGAGGGTAGCGACTCTACTGTCTTGGATCCCGCAGCGAAATTTATCAGAAATGAACAGAGGCAGAGTAAGAAGCTATAGTTTGCACAATGTAAACGCACTTAAATAACGAATTCCAGCCTATTTCTGTCCCACTGCAGAGCAAAGACCTCTTCTCACACCAAGAAGGCACGAGTAGTGATTACCACGCTTGCTCAAGGAGGATTGGCGATTTTCCTCACGATGTACTTTTTTCACCGATGTCAGTGATGTCAAAGATTAACTAAGGGCGACCCTGCTGCAACTATGCATTACTGACGGGGAATAGCCAAAAATGGCGCTAACTATCGTCGAAACAACAAAAAAAACACAAAATGTTGGCCTTAAGAGCGCCCATCCCGTCATATTTCCCATACGCTCGTACGCGATTACGGCGTTATAACAAATTATTTTCTAAATATTTTTAACACATATGTATCTTGTGGTTAAAATCTAGGTTTGTATGAAGCCAAAAATAAACTTTTTTCAGAAACTAATTCAGTAAACACGTCCGAAAATCGGCTTTTTTGCACAATTTTATCTGAACTTTGGCCGTTCATAATGCACTCATACATTGAAAAAATAAAAAAACAGCTTCAAACAAACCTTGCACATGTAATGGTGATTCTAAATTACAAACATTATTACCAAAAACTTGTAAGGCTTTTTCAAAAACACGTTTTGTGAAATTTCCGCGCGTCAATTTTCCTGTGATGTTATCGCGTTCTCACTCACTCGTTTGTTTTCGAGCTTTGCGTCGGTTGAAACAAAATTCAATTCCGCTCGCGTTGAAGTTCGTTCGATGGGGAAGGGCGCTCTTAACGTACGTCAAAAAGTTACTATTACCCTAACCGACCAGTCAATGTAATGTTGTGTTGTGAAACAGCTACGTCAAACATCAAAATATTATGGAAACTCTTTTTGAATAACTTTGACTGACGGATTTTTATATCATGCAACAACACGTTACATTTAACAAATGTTAAATTTCTCACGTCGTAATAACTTTTAACCGTCCGTATATATCGTTAACCGACTGTTTGAAACAACCCGCCCTTAGAAAGTACATACCTGTGAAACTGAAAAAGTCACTTTAGTACTTGTTCATGATTGGTTGTGAACCTACAATTTCGTACTTTAAACACTGGGCCATTAAGAAAATCAACTACTCGTATTTCAATGCTCTACATACATAACGACAAAAAAATTCGTACAAACCCAGTTTTCTTAACCGCCATGTAAGTAAGTATAAAGAATTAAAATTGTCTAAATATTCAGGCGCTTAGCTATTTACACGAAAGTCATTTAAATTCCAAAAGCGGTTGCCGTTTCTTTTGACAAACATTGACTCTATACAAAAAGGTATTGAAGAAAATCATCAATTCTATTTGGCGACGACTTAAACAGTTTTTTCTTCACCAAAACTAATTCACACGCCGACAGTAGCTAAGACATAGTAAAGCAAAATGAGTAGATTAAGTATGTCTTATCCTTGAAAAATTTTGTTGTCTTCTGTATCTCAATATGTGTAAGTTTATAATCTCTTCCAGATGAGTAGGGAAATACTAATAATTATCAAAATCGCAATTGAAAAGTGACCACCTCATGGCTTGATTGCTGAATTTAATCAAAGAACATCAACAAAAGTTGAAATTAAACCACTTAAATAATCATCACGTGACTAGAGTGTTGGACTTTTCTTGGGTCAAAGAATCAGCATTTCCATACAACGTGTCCCATTGACAGCGATACGGACGACGGTTTTGATGCCCTACGTATCCTTGCTGCCTCTGCCCTTCTCATATATCAATTGTACATATTAATTTTATTATTGTTTAAAAGTTTTGTAGGTATTTAACGCTACCTACTTACAGTATTTTGGATTATTATTGCAGCTTATTATTTTAACTAAAGTATATACGTATCTACTGAAAACGCGACTAACAACCTTAAAAAAGAACGAATGAGTGCCAAGGTAGTCACGAGAACTGATGTGTAAACATGAGAGCGCGTATCAGTACCAGTCTCACGCAATAAATGAACAACAAGTCTTACGGTGACGTCATCTGACCCTCGAAGTCTCAGCTAGTACAGTGTACCGTGTATCGAATACTATATAAGATGTTAACGCTCGATTGACTTACTGAATTAACTCCACTACGTCTCGCCTACACTCACGTCCTTGCATGTACATAGCGTCACGTTGCTAGGCAACTAGTGTTGGGAAACGATAATATCGACGTCAGCTCCCAATGACAAACACTCGGTGTCACCTTAGGTATTAGAACGTAGAGTTTATACTAAGGACAGTCATCTATGTAGATTAGTTTGAGCTAGTTTGGGTTATGACTTAGCTGAATTGTGTTCGAGTTGTAGTTATATTATAGACTACGTTCTGTCCGCATCGCCTGCGTAGACAAAAAAAAGCGGGAGAAAAATTATTAGATCAATTTCTCTATCTGCGGTACTCGGGGACGTTACTTAATAATAATCAATCATTAACTTTAATTGACCAACATAAATTGGAACACTGTCAGTCAAAATAATGACAGATTCTGAAAAAAAAAATGAGCCGTCACGGGACGCCTGGCAGATGTGAAACATCAACATAATTTTGTAAAAGTAAAATGCAGAAAAGAACAGATTGTGATAGGAACTAAATATGGCATAATGATAAAATAAAATATTACGATTTTTTTTTCCAGATAACGATGACTATTTATTGAATAAACATTTATTTTCATTCATTTCATACAAAAATTTCCGAATTTATTTCAAATCGTGAATACTTAATTCATTTAATCAGTGACTTCGGTAATCGAACAGTCGATTGCGCATGGCGACGCGTCGCCACACCGTACACACTACTGCATATAGACTGTATATATATACCATCATATAGCGTGGCGACGCGTCGCCACGGCATGCGTCGCCACGCCAGACATCGGTTTTACGTGCGGCTATAGATGTTTCACATCAAAAAAATCGTTTACCACAATTATAAATTGCAGAGGTCCGAGATTAGTTACTTGGCTTACACCAGACCACGTAAAAAAAAATACACCACGCCACCACGTAAAATATGTTGTTGACATGTGCCAATGCAAGTTATGTGGTCAATTAAAGTTAATGATTCATTATTATTATGTGACATATCTGAGTGTGGCAGGTGAGTTGCGGTCAAACGCAAGCCTATAAGAAGAAAAAGAAATTGTTCAGCAATTTAATCTTTTCAAACGTCAAAAAAGCAAAAACGTCAAGATTTTTTTTTTTATTTATTTATTCTTTTCAAACGTCAAAAAGTGTCAAGCTACGAATTAATACTCTATGGAATTACGTTCTATATGCAATTCCATAGAGTAGTAATTCGTCTATCATGTCTGTCATGTAGTCGTGACCGTGGCCTGCTGGGCAAGGTTAAATTTTTCAATTAAACCATTTTCAGGCACTTTTGATTTGTCAGTTAGTCAGAAGTTGAAGCTAAATGCTCGTTCCAAAACGTAGTGTAGGTCTCTATGGAGAAGAACGAGCAAAAAAACTGCACGGACACTCTTTTAAATCAAGTTTTTACAAAATGCTGGTTACATTATTTTTGACACTTTTTGGTTTGTCATAATACATGACTGCGGTTAATAGGTAATGTCACAGAAATATGGATGAGGAAATTTACATTTTCCACTTAAAAAAGTTCGTCTTTCAACCATTGTATGAACTAAAGCTAGAATGAAACTTAAAAATACAAAAAAACTACAAAACGTAAGTCACACAATTTATTTCTATTCAGTTAAAAAATGATTGGTTTAAGAACTAACGAATACCTGGCTTTACTTGGTACCGCTTGCGCGTCGGCTTACCTGAAAAAATAAAACATTAAAAGTTAGTCAAAAAGTTTTTCTGTGTTTATTATTTAAAGTAGTTTTTACCGACAGTTAGAAACTGCCCGGGACATCGTTTCCGTAGATTTCGGAATTAAACCATAGTCTAGCTAGAACTATACCAAGAAAAAAAAAATGACAGGATAAAAAAAATATAATTATCTATTTACATGTGTGCCAAATTCCAGCGATTATTTGTCTACTAATTAATGCCTTAGATTGCTACAATGACGTAGTTGTTTCGGCTCTGGGATCTTGGACTATAGGTTTTACTACTAATAAACTAAGCTATACCTCTTGGACTCCTGGCTAATTAAAGCCTTACGGATCCATCGGTCAAGATTAAGCTACGCTTGCCGTGGTCGGTCTGTGGATGGGTGACCATCTGTTTCATACCGATACGCTCCGTGCCTCGGAAAGCACGTACACCCTTTGGTCCCGGATGTTATTCGTAGATCTTCGACAGTCGTTATGGGTAGTTAGAAGCCAGAAAGTCTGACGACCAATCTTACCAAGGGGTATCGTGTTACCCAGTAACTGGGTTGTGGAGGTCAGGCAGATAATCGCTCCATGTAAAACACTGGTATTCAACTGCATCCAGTTAGACTGGAAGCCGACTCCAACATAGTTGGGAAGAAGCTAGACAGAAGATGATAATAATAATAATAATAATAATATGTGGGGACATTTCCACACACGGCCATCTGACCCCAAACTAGGGAGACCCTGTACTATGGGTGTCAGACAGCTGATATACATACACAAATACATTTTTTTTTTGTAAATACATACATATATAGATAAACAACACCCAGACACAAGGCAAGCACAAGTGCTCATCACACAAATGTTTTACCCTGGGCGGGAATCGAACCCGCAACACGCTGCGCAGCAGTCGATTGCTCAGCCACTGCGCCAACCGTGTCGTCAGATGAAACTAAGTTATACCTCTTTTAACTAACATCATACAAGAAAACTTAAGTTTAACATCAGTTTACCTTACGTTTTCTTTGTAAATGTATAATCCAGGCCCGACAGACAATAGCGGACAATGGATGATGGGTGACTGATAGGCGATTCAAGCCGACGGCAAGCGACGCGTGCGCCGATTACTAACGCCATATTGAATGAACTGAGAATTACTTGTCACGAGGTATGTAGGTAGGTCTGTAGATTATTGTGACAGAAGGAAATAAAGTTTATCACAATATTATTATGTTGGACTTCACTTTTGTATGTAATTTTAACTGTCTATTGTATCTCGAATAAAAATGTACCTTATTGTCGCCAGTTTAGGGTTTATTTTCGAACAATTCTTATGCACCTCTACATTGAGACAGCTTAGCATTCATCTTTAATCCATTTCAGTATTATTAGCTGTCAATTTTCAGTCAGTCATTCAGCAACATTCCAGTTGTGTATGAATTGTTTAGTTGTTGGAGAATATTAAATGATAATATGTGTCTAGGAGAGAGAATATTAATTTAATGTTCTCTCTCCTAGACACATAATTATTATCACTTGTTTGGGGAAGAATGGAAGACTATCAGAATATTTGAGGATTGTTTTTTTTTAAATTTATTTCTCTGGGAACATCTTAAAAGTTTTTAAGGCCCTATGTGTAAGCAATAAGTGCCCAAAAGGCATTATCCTTATTATTTGTTTATACTTCATGTACAAGGGTACAAAGGTAGACGGATGGTATTATTTACCAGTCAATCAAGGGTGGTGAAGAGACAACATGGCAGGCGCATAACAAAAAAAATACAATATATATGTATAATGTGGTAGTGGTGGTGGTGGTGGTCTGTTGGTGTAGTGATGGTGGTTTACAATCGATTAAGTACAATTTCAGGTCTAGACAATATTAACTTAGACAAAATCACTATTCTAGACTCTTGAATTTATCATTTTCATAATCGTCAGCCTACAGCAATTCACTGCTGGACATTGCAACTCTTAACCAGTTGCTACCAGCCACTCTGCAAAGATGGCGTCGCTGCACCTAACCAGAAACCATCCCATCTTTCATTTTATTTCTAGACAATATGGTCCCACTACAGGGCAAAGGCCTCCCTTTCTCCATTGCAATCCTCTCTGTCCTGAACTAGCGTGGACCAATCCCTCCTGTAAGCGTCAAGCCTAGCCGGTCATCTTCGCATGCGTCTGCCACGATCCCTTCCTCATGCAGCAGTCTTGGCCGGCCTAGTCCCACTTAAGCTTATCTGCTTTTTGAGCGACATCGGCGATTTGTATCTTCAGCACCGTGTTCCAAAAAACATCTACCTGCTCTTATCCCATATTACTTGGGGTCGGCGAAACATGTTTTCTTCTTCCATTCCGTCCTGTCCAACGTCATGCTTTCACTGACTCCCTTTTCATTCATATCATTCTTCACACAATCCATCCATCTTTTCTATGGCCTTCCTTTCCCTCTCTATCCATTCACTCTTATATTCATCTCTTCAGATCAGCGGTGTTCCAAACGCGGTCCGTTAATCTGAGGGTCTATGCACCGGTGTGCATAGGCCCTCAGATTAACGGACCGCGTTTAACGCGCGTCAACAGCGCGGTCGTTTTTTAGACGCGCGTACTATGAATGCGCTTCGTTAATTTATTAAAATAATAGAGATATACCTACTTAATAATAACAGCAGCCGATTATTGTCCCATTTCTGTTATTATTATTATGTAGGTATATCTCTATTATTTTAACAAATTAACGTAACGTATTCCTGAAACGCGCGTCGACGGCGCGTTTAAAAGACGCAGTGCGCATAGGCCCTGACTCCTAGGATGCTGCGCTACATCGCTCGCTGACATACCTCAATTCGCCAAATCGCAATCTCCACTCAGAAACATGTCTATACCAACGGCTATCGGTTCTACTGCTCATATGACCAAACCACTACCACTTCAGCTTGCTTGGATTCATATATAGAAGCTATAACCACAGTATAAATATTAGCACTACCGTACAGTAGCGACACGCCCCGCCTTTCTCCGAAACACTGTTCCTCACCTCTTCCCGCGTCGAACGTATTCTCGAAACTACTTTTTGTTCTCGCGGTGCGTAGACACGCACACACACGCACGTACTTGTACAGTCTGTTATTTTAGTAGTAGTGTAGGTAATTAAATTGTTTCGTTTGTATGGAGTGTCGTAGGTGTGCTATAACACTAAGATCAATCATACCTAATTTAACCTAACCTACATTTCAATCAAAGCGTTCTGGGCACTTTGAACGAAAGTAGCTCCATTACGCACTGACATAGCTCTATATATAGGCAACATTAGGCTTTACTGTATGCCCTAAATACATTACATAAATACCTATTAAGGTCGCATGTCTGATCATATACATTGATTTATAACTTCATTCAATAAAGTACACATATTATTGTATATTATTCTGGTTTGGTAAAAAAGGTGTCACGAATCTGTTTTCATTACTTAAAGGTCATACTTTAAATAAACTTTAGAAATAAGATATAAACTATTAGCAACCTTATAATTAGATACACAGGAAGCTACGTGGTATCTTTAAATCGTCGATCCCACAATCCCTTAAGACCAGGGTCTTTATCCAGTGCGTTCTACCCGTAATGACTTACGGAGCGGAAACGTGGACACTCATCGTGGGCCTGGTCCACAAATTCAAGGTTGCTCAGCGTGCCATGGAAAAAGCGATGTTCGGAGTTTCTCTGGTGGATAGAATTCGTAATGAAGTCATTCGCCAGAGTCATCGAATTAGCACGCTAAAGTGGAAGTGGGCCGGCCATGTCTGCAGACGGACAGACGGTAGATGGAGCAGACACGCTTTAGAGTGGAGACCGCGTTTGGGCAAGCGTAGTGTGGGACGCCCTGCGGCACGATAGACCGACGATTTAAAGAAGGTGGCTGGCGGCGGATGGATGCGGGTTGCCCAAGACCGGGTTTGTTGGCGATCTCTGGGGGAGGCCTACGATCAGCAGTAGACGGCGATAGGCTGATGATGATGAATTATACACACTATTCTTTGCCTTATATTGAGGTATTTCAACTGTCTCTGAGATTGTCAATTGATGCAATAGGTACTAAATTTAGCCTGCGAAGTTCGTGAATTTTCTTACGAATTTCAATTGGTTTGTTAATAAAATATAGCCTATAGCAGTCAAACTTACCGTAGCTTCTTATTAGAGAAATAATTTTCAGAACCGAACCAGTAGTTCCAAAAATAAGCGCAATCAAAAAAAGAAAAACGTACTCTTCAGATTTTTGTTATCAGTAATGGATAGATATTAGAGAAGTGAGTAAGAAGATTCCTCTATCGACTTACTAACACATGAGCACAGATTGTCGCACTTGTTTGCAGGACCAACCATGCTTTTTCCAGTTTAAAAACACTATAAACAAGTCATCCATCATACACAACATGTACAGAGAAGACCCGTTAAGTACTTTTTTATTTAGATCGTAGACAAGTATCGATCATTATCCGGTAGACACCCGTTTGATGGGAACTGCGCAGGAGTCGATGCCGTTGTGTGTTTTTGTTAAAATAAACGGGTTTTACAAAATGGGCATTAGTAAAAGAGTGTACTATTTTTACTTGTTCTATGTTTAGATGTTGTTGTTGGATTGGCAAGGTCTTTAAGAGGGATAGTTGTGTGTATTTTATGTAGTTAAATAAGAATATTTAAACTAGGTGATTGTATATGTGTATTGTGTTGTATTCAAAAATAAGTGATAATTAATCGCTTAGCTACGTGATGTATTAATTAGATTTTTGGTAGCTTTTCCTCAGTTCTGGCTAAAGAGGCAGCATTGGTGGTTAAATGGTAATTTTTGCTCGTTTTTTTGGCGATCTAATATCCGTCATAGATTATTTTGACTGTTAGTCGGCCTATTTACATGTCCACACACAAAACTAATTCATAATTTGCACACATTCACAGTATACACGCACACAAGGTATACACTCATAGATTCGTTGTTATCGCTTTGTAATCTCATTCAGATAAATTAATTATATATTGTGTACTTTGTAATTGGCGTAATTTTCAGTAAGTTCTTACTGTTATTTTAATTGTAAGCTGTGAAACAACCTGAAATAAATAAATAAAATAAATGTAAATTCAAATGAAAACTACCTCTTCTAGATTTCTAGAACCCAATCGTAATATATAAAATAATATTTTAAAGAGGTAAAATTTATTTGTTTGTATGAAGGTGGTAATCTCCGAAACTAATAACCAAAAAGCTTTCACCAATATAGCTATAGAGTGCTATAGAGGATATTTTATCGTCAACATCTTAGGGTTCCGTAAGAAAAAATCACGCAGAAGATGTCGCGGGCAAAAGCTAGTAACCTATAATTAGATTCTTAGATAGAAATTACTTAAAATAGATTCCTAATTTGAAAACCAACTCACAAAATCAAATTAAAAAAGCCGCTTAAAATAGCCATGTCTATTTTGATCCAGACCTACGTGTAACTGGATTGACTTGACTTGGTCCAGTCTCCAGTAACCAGAAAAACGTCCTGAACCGTTAGTAACGCAAGTCTCGTACATTATCGTATTGTGAGGCCGAAACCTTTCCACAATCAATGGAGAAAAAAGAAACACGATAGATTAGGAAGACTGCTTCGTTAAGAAGAAGTACATCGTAAAAGAAACTAGGATTTTTAAACAGATTAGTATTGTCTTTAAGGTCAAGCCATCACTACTTATGGACTAATGCGTTAAAGCTCTTTATCAAAAATGCTCTCAAAAAATAAAAAAGAAAGCGACGCACATATTGTATAACAAAAAACTTGAGAGGTGTCAAGGGACACCCGGATGGAACGAAGTTCCTTTCGATTACAATACGGTCAACGTAACTTGGCGCGTCTGAAGTTAGCTGTTTGGCTGCGCAATGGAACTTTTAGGAACGAAATTGTCTACTGCGCAGGTAATCGGCTAACTTCAGACGCGCCAAGTTACGTTGACCGTACTGTAATTAGTGAAGGAATTGTAATAAAATTTTATTTTTTTTAAGTTATAATAATATTTTTTTTATTATTAACAAATATAATGTAATTAAAAGACAATTTAATTAAACGTGCCCGTTTATGTATCGAGCGAAATGGACTCCATATTGAGCAGTTGCTTCGATACAGGGAAGTGTAAATTTTATACCTAATAGGTAAGTTTTTTAATTAAGCCAAAGTTGATTAAAACTGTGTTTGTGAATAGCTCTAATTTATTTAAATAGGTTACCTATAGCACCTATAGGTACCTACGCCTGCCTGCCTTTCTTTTTCTAGCAAAAGAGTACCTACTCACTTACCTACTTACAACTACAAATAATTCGCCAATGATAAAAGTAAGTACCACTACCTACCTAGGTACCCACCTAAGCTCCCACTGGCTTAATTTAAACCAAAACATTTTAATCAAATAAAAAAAAATATTATTGTCGCTAGTAAAACCTAGAGAAAAGTACTCTGTGACCTAGAGCGATAAGGTGCAGTGGTTACCTACTGACGACCGCGACCGATAGAAAGCTCATGATTACCAAACCCAAACTTTCAATAGGTACCTACTAAACAAAACATAGAAGTAGGTACAGTAACTACCTACCTACCTAACCTACGTATTCTATGGCTTAATTATCGACTTAAAATTTACACTCGTTTTCACAATCCACACAGTCTCACAGTGAAAGGTGGATTTATCTCGTAGGTCGTTATCATCGGAATTATCACGCAATGATAATTCCGATGTCATTGAGGTAGGTACCGCCACTATTTGAAGGAATAAACTTAAGTACTAAACATATCGCCGTAGGTACCTAGTTCAAAGAGTTCGCCGCGCCGCCTTTAAATACATAAACATATTCTACGAAAAGCGAATTCGGACTTTATTTTGTAAACGTAAACGGTTAAAAATTGAAATTTTACCAAACTAGGTATGATAAAATTATTCTGAGAAACGTATAGGCTGGTGCCCGACCGGACAATAGGAGCTATGTGCAACCGAATTTCACGGTTAATGTGTAAAAATAAGGTTTTAATTCGCTTTTCTATGAAAATATTGGAGCGAATTAAAACCTTATTTTTACACATTAACCGTGAAATTCGGTTGCACATAGCTCCTATTGTCCGGTATATTTTCATAGAAAAGCCGCCATTCAACTAATAATGAACTCTATTTGACAGTTCCAACGATTCAATTTTTCTGTTCGAATTGTCTGCGTTTGTGAAGTAATAAAAATAGCAAAAATAAGGTTTTAATTCGCTCCAATATTTTCATAGAAAAGCCGCCATTCAACTAATAATGAACTCTATTTGACAGTTCCAACGATTCAATTTAGCTTATTATAGCATGTCGTGACAACTTTTCGTAAGATTTTTTTCCGTCTAGCCCCCTTTCACAACGCGCGATAAGGAACTTCGTTCCAATATCAACTAATAACTAAACAAGTAAATTTAAAAAAAAATGTAAAATATGTCCGAGTCAACAGACTCTTTAGACTTATATTTACGTATTTACGTATCAAGTTTAGTTAATCCCCGTTCATGAATGCTTAACATTTTAGTTTGCTCTTAATAGGTTTGCTATCTAAATACAACAAGTCTTGAAACTGCTCTAGAAATGCTTAGAGGGTAGGATGAGTTTGTGCATCTTAATATTATGGTCCTGTTTTAACTGCAGACCACACAAAGATTGGAGTGGCCCATATTGTGTGGTCCAATTTGCACAAAGGAAGCCGACATTGACATTCCGCCATTTTGTATTTGCAAAAGATCTACATAGAGGAATATACCCAGTATGAGCAACGTTTGTACGGTTAAAAAGGGAGTAATCATAATTAGTTAATCAAACACAAACAATGGGAAGACGAATAAATGATCGCAGTTTGTTGTTAGTAGGGAGGGTGCGGTCTCTTAAGAGGAACTGGAGCCGTCTACATGTGTGACGGTGACCACCGGGACGGCTTTAAGGTGGTGAGAGTCCCCATCCCCCCGTTTTTATAAAGCGGGCGTTATTTGAAGGTTTCCCCCCAAAACTCAAAAAAAATGGTACTTCCACTCCAAAGCGAATAACTTGTGGGTCAAATTCCGATCACGGGCGCGCACATATACTTAATGCAGTAGTTCTTATATAGACGGCTTCACACCAACACGATAAAGATCCGATCCCGCCTGTCCCTTTGTTGTCCTCCCACAGCGACGCCCTAAGCCGAGACCTGTACCCTACAGGGGGTGCCCTTAGCGTGTAAACGCTAGTGTACATTTTTTGCCCTGGCTGGAGGTCTTAATATACTCATTAAAGCAGCCGACAACCTCTTAGGTTGACCTGCAAAACCCAAAACCGAACAAAAAATCAAGCGTCCTGCGGAAGGTGGTGTCTGAAATCTTACTGCAGACCGCGTTCGCTACTGCGGAATATAAATTGAAACTATGAGGTTGAAACTTACTTACTAATATTTGGTCTGTAAGCAAAAAAAAGAACTCGATTTTTTATAACGTGTATGTGATATTGAACCTTAAGGTATTAAAGAAGACTGTACAAGCAGTTACATTGGAAACTTATCAATAAACGGTGTTTAAGTTCTATTTTTGCGGTAACGTTATAAAATTATGACGGATATCTCAATCAATATTATAGCGAATTTACGAGCAGCGAAAATAGTACACTTTCTCTTTTATTCGAAATTCTCTTTTATACAAAATAAACAGACTTTTTAGGGTTCCGAATACAAATACTCTAAGCGGAGCCTATTATTCTTGCTCATCTGTCTGTCAGATTGTCTGACCTCTGTCACAGGGCTGTATTTATTTTATTTTATTGGGATCTCCAACAAAGAATACACCTTACATGCTATAGTCTATAGGACAAATATTTTAAACTGATAATAGATACCCAAAATTATCACAAAGTCTGCATTACTATGATCGCTTTATCAACAAATATTTTATTTATTGAATGACTCTGGTAGATTTACAGCTAAATATAATGGTGATAAATAACGGTATGATTATCTGACAGCCAGTTACAAGTCTTCACGTTTAGAGTTTGTGTAATATAAAAGTGCTGTGGAACAAAATATACACACTGCCAAATAATGCTAAAAAATATGTAGGTAAATCATTACCTAAAATTTGTAAAAACAAACTTAGATAATTTATTGCGACAAGTTGTTTCCTATGAGAACCAAGATCACAGATTAACTAATAGAATCTAAGATGTTAAAATTCTATTAAGAAAAAAGTCTATCGAATTTAGATTTTAAAGTAATACATTGTTACACACTTTTTTGCCGAGCTCACAATTGTACCAAAAAGATCAAAGTCGAACTGTGATAATAAAAATATAATCATAGAAACAACTAACGTGTTTTTATAGGATTTTTTTGTTTAATCTTGGTATTTTACAGTAGTACAGAACCCTTAATGTGTCGAGTCGCACTTGACCGGTTTTTTTATTTTTTTATTAAACTTGACAGTGCTGCAAACCGTTGTGAAACAGCATCGTATAACATAACAACTTTAAAACGGGCACTCACGTGTAAGATTCAATGAGAAACGGGTCATTTAATTTGTAGTCGCTTATGCTTAAGTTATTTTTGAACAATAGGCTAAATTTTCTTTAGAAAAGCTAGGAAACGGAATAGTGTAATAGTTAGGTGTCGGCTTAGCTCAAAGACGTGTGTGTGGTGTACTTTATGGATGACCACCACTTATGTTTTCCAAATATGTAGGAAACCATAATTAAAGTCTCACAGTTATTTTTCTGCGTAGATGTTTGACTGTTTACGACAAATAACATTGTAATCGCAGCATAATTTCAGCCATTAAAGTGTGAAAAGAGTAATAAACATTCATCCATTCTTACAAAATTTCGCGTTTATAATAGGAGTAAAATTAAACTCAATACGTACTTTGGACGTGCACATGAATGAACATTGACTGAATTGGTCCCATTCTAATTGAACTAAATATTCGCTTTAAACAAAACAAGTTTACTTTAACCAAAATCGTAAATCTATCAAGAACTGTATTATTCGTATAAAACAGCAAAATCACCCAACCAATTTACCCAATTACCCAACCAAATCATTAAAATGAATACCAAGTAATTAAAATTAAACAATGTCACGAAAACTTTAATGAAAATGCCTCATTAACATTTTATCCGCGTCTTAATCAATTTGATGCTTCTCAGTTCCAGTCAAAAAATAATTTTAAGAAGAAAAATTGTTCACTGAGCCGCGGTCACATAAAAGAACCATGAAATGACTTTGTTTACAACGAAAAAGTTGGAAAAAGCTGGTTTTTAGACATGGAAACAAATGAAGAGCGCTCTAAAAATGTAGGTTAACTTACACGCTACATTAAGTTGAGATTCTGACTATGCAAAGTACAAGAAAATCTGGTCAGTAAAAAATAATTATGACTGGATTTTTTATTTTGCCAGTGCTTTCGATTACTGTAAAAGTTTAGGGTGTAGTTTCGCGAAAATCACGTATTTTTATTTAATTTCTCGTAGTAAAGCTGATGAATCAATTAATGGCTATGCAGATTTAAGTTTTTGCGAAATTGCATGATGAAAGTCAAAGAATCTGCACTAATATAATAAATGCGAAAGTAACTCTGTTTGTATATCTATTTGCAACCTCATCACGGTAAAACGACTGAAGTGATCGTAATTCAATTTGACATAGGCTACTTATTAATGATGGCTTAGACAAAAAATAATAGTTTAAAAAAAACTAAAAACACGCTTTTTATAGAAAACCAAACTAAAAAATAGAAAATAAATTTTAATAAATTATTTTATTTAAAAAAAGCGTGGGGTGCTTTTTAAGATATTATCAAAATGATAATCACTCTACTCATATCTGTCAATAAAATATTTATAACTATTGACACCATGAACACCACGCTTTTTTTAAAATAAAATAATTTATTAAAATTTATTTTCTATTTTTTAGTTTGGTTTTCTATAAAAAGCGTGTTTTTAGTTTTTTTAAACTATTATTTATTTTTTACTTTTTAGTTTGGTTATATCTATATCTATAAATATTATGTACATTTATTCTACCAGGGG
The DNA here is from genome assembly GCA_947361185.1 of Charanyca ferruginea. Classification (NCBI taxonomy): domain Eukaryota; kingdom Metazoa; phylum Arthropoda; class Insecta; order Lepidoptera; family Noctuidae; genus Charanyca; species Charanyca ferruginea. Next base: position 17,859,256 of record OX376065.1, on the reverse strand, counting down.
CGCTTGTGCAGTACCTTCCTAGTATATAATAGCTGTTTTTTCGGCAACTAATTTTGAACTACTTGTTTTTTTTTTGTTTTATTGTTTTTTTTAATAATTTTATCAAATTAGTGAATTGTCATCGGTCCTCGATAAATCTACAAAGTTTGAACGAAATCTGGCCGTTTAAAGTGGGTCAAAATCGCGCCCAAAGAAGTCGGTTACAAACAATCATACAAACATACTAACATACAGAAAAAGCTAATAAAAAGAGCTCTCTCAACAATTTCTCAACTGCAGTCCGGAGTTTGGTGGTGTAACAACCCTGTGACTCGCAAAGTACGTTGGTGCCGCATGCCGGCTGGCATTCGTTGATCTTTGACAAACTTTGCGTGTAGTCAGAAGCCAGAACTGACAACCAATCTAACCTAACTGGTATCGTGTTACGCAGGAACAGTTGTATCCAGTTAGAATGAAAGCCGAACCGAATATAGTTGGCAGATAGGCTAAGCAGATGATGAAGTCCCTAAATTTGTAGATCCAGAAGTGTATCATTTCATGATTGGTTCACCACCGTTGGTTGACTGGTAGAGAATGCTTAAGAGTTCAGCTTTGTATATTTTGTTGCATAAAGTTTACATAAATTAAATTATTGTTAACCCTTATTTCAGCTCCGTACGTCATTACGAGTAGGACGCTAAGGAGACAGCGATGCTCGGGGTTTCTCTGGTGGATAGAATTCGTAATGAAGTAATTTGCTAGATAACTAAAGTCACCGACAGTACGCGTCGAATCATCACGCTGAAGTGGAAGTGGGCCGGTCACGTCTGCAGACCAATAGACGGTAGATGGAGCAGACACGCTTTAGAGTGGAGACCGCGTTTGGGCAAGCGTAGTGTGGGACGCCCTGCGGCGATGGACCGACGATTTGAAGGTGGCTGGCAGCGGATGGATGCGAGCTGCCCATGACCAGGTTGGTTGGCGATCTCTGGGGGATTGGACAGCATTAGGCTGATATAATGATGATGAACGCCTTGATCATGTAATACGACGAATTTTCCCATGTACTACCCAACAATCCTCCATGCCCATTGGCGCCATTACGAAACACAATTAACCGAAACATTTCGCTAATCAAATGCTCACCAACCATGTTATGCACCATCTCATATAAAAATCGATATGTCACGCCGACATATCCAAAATAATAGTGAAATATTTAACGATTCGTTCCTTTTAGAAACGGCTGGTAGTTCAACGAAACTGTATACAATATGGCTGACACGCAAGGGGTACAATGAATATTAAGTATAGTATTGGAATTTTTAAAGGTATATTCCTAGTTTTGGGTGGGATTGTTTCTCATGGGATTTTTTAAGCGATTTGATTTTGTAAATCACCATGAAAATCGTCCCATCGTAATTAAATGTCTAGGAATGTTGGCAGGGTGGGAAGTCGTTTAAAACTAGGGTTATCATCTTAGATAGTAAGTACCAATATTACTAAATGCATTAATTTTTAAATTTATTCCATACAAATATAATAAATGCGGTAGTAAATCTGTAACGCTTTCACGATGAAACGCCTGAACCGATTTTAATCAAATTTGGGATAAAGATAGCTTGAAACTTGGGGAAGGACATAGGTTACTTTTAAATTCGCGACTTTGTCTGCATCCGTGGTAACCGATATTTTTTTTTTTTTGTTTTTTTATTCTCTATTCATTTTGGGTGGCGGTTATTATCCACAAGGATACGCCAACCCCATTGTACCTTTAACAATTTAACATGCGCTATACAATATGTACACTAAAAGTAAGAATGTAAAGAAAATCTTAGAAGTAAGTATACTAAGTTATGCATTCACAACTACTGCCAACCTACAAAGTTGTTTTGCTAGGTCAGACCTAGGGTGTGACAGTATCGTCTGAATTAAGCCAATATCCAATCTGTTTAATATATGCACTCTTTCTAATTCTTCCCTCTCAACCTTATTTTTAACACACTCCATCAGCAGATGTTGTACGTCCTCAATTTTATTACATATTGTACAATTTGGTTATTCGGCTTTTTTCATCAAGAACGCAACCTTCGCTGATGGGTAGTGTCCAGATCGAATAACCGATATTCACGCGGACGAAGTCGCGAAAATATAATTCTTCCAACCGAATTTTAATTACGGTGACCAACCTCGGTGAAGACTAGTCAATTACGCAGAAGATATTATAGTTCATAAGTGTGTGCGCAAACACAGATGCACTCCCTCTTCCCTCACTCTCGTATTCCGGTGGGACGACAATCCGATACGAACGGAGAGAGATCAGGCGCAGGACCTACGGCTTTACGTGCTTTCCGAGGACCTGCTAGGCTTTACGTGCTTTCCAAACCACGGCGGTGTTACGCCAAATTCAAAACTCCGGGCTACTGAGAAATTCCTAATGCAAAAACTCAATAACATTTTGCCCGGCCTGGAAATCGAACCACATACTCAGCAGTTGTGCTTGCTTCGGTTTCAAGAATTTATTTCTCTTTACAAAATTCACTTACAAGAGAAACAAAACAAAAAGTCTTAATAGTTATAAAAGGCACAACATCGGGAAGAATGACTAATTAAATAAGTTAGTTATATCCAATATCACTTACAAAAATATTACATTATATGGTTCCTGGACTTACAAGCTTTACAAAACTGTTTCTGATAAATATATTTTTTTAATTTAACTTTAAAGACGTTTATAAGTTTTGCTTGCGACCTTTTCCCAATTATTATACAGCCTTACTGTAAGCTAGTGGTAGTTACCAATACTACTTTAGTTTATAATACTTTGTGAACCTAATTCCTGGCATATTTCCAAGCTTTGCTTTGGTTAAAGGAAGTCATTACCAACTGCACGACAAGCTCCTAGTAGTAGTTATAATGTACGATAGGAACAGAATGTGTATTAGATAAATGTTTGTAGGTAGCACGATTCACCAACATCTAGGAACATTGATTCGTGGGGCAATTCTCGTAAAGATAGGTCACATTCTAATCTGTCATGAAGTTTCTAATTTGCTTACATTTTCGACATTGACTATCGCTGAATGAGATTACGTCTAGATTTAACAGTTAAAGCTGGAGTATCTACCTCATAATCATTATGTCAACCTTTAGATCCCCAAGGGGGGGTTCAGCCGTAATCGTCATGCTTGGACGATGCATGTTAGCGATCGCAGTAGATGTTATGGTACTGAGAAGGACGCTGCTGCCCATCCTCTGGTCAATATCCCTGTTGCTACGACACCCACGGGTTGAAATGGAGTGGTGTTATTCGCCAGCACCGCACGGCACCTCAATGAAGTACCTCATTACACCGATACTCATACCCTTCAAATCGGAACACAGCAACGCTGCTAAGTGGCAGTAATAGGCACCTGTGACTGTGCGCACACTTGGAAACTATAATATATGCGACTCAAATAATTTAACCTTTATTTCAAGGCTTTTAAGACGTTTTTCAAATGATTCACTTTTTAATAGAACCTGACTTAGGTCAGTAATCGCATAAAAACTTACAATATGGCGACCCTACCGCCCGGCGACGGCTCATTATGGCAGCCGGAAGTCAGAGAGGGGGGGGCGACCGGAAGTGACGTAGCATGCGCGTGCGCTCAACCGCGCAGCCCCGCGCCCGCGCCACTTGACGGAATGATTATTTTTATCAATTTATCACTTTGTAACGGTTTTTAGAACTTTTTAATAACTGGTTCTGTTTTTATTATTAGTAAGCGTTGTGTGTGAATGTTTAATTGGAGTTTTTTGCTATAGGTACTGTCACTTCACATGGCGTATTTGTGCAAATATTCGCTTTATTTAGATACATATAAAATCGACTTTATTTCCATTTTCCACAGGGTACATTTTGTATTAGGTATCCAAATAAGGCGAACATTTGCACAAATACGCCATGTGCAGTATTGTATCATACAACATTTGGGGTTTGTCTTTGAAATCAATTAGTATCTTTTTTAAACCATAACTATTTATATTATTCATCAAAAATCAATCTGTAATCCGATAGAGATCAAACTACAATAACAAGTTAATTATGGGGACAAACCAGACTTTCCAATGTATACACTCATAGCTAGGTATTACATACTGAAGTTTTTAGGCTTTACATCTATAAACATAAGAAAAAAATAAAAAATAATAATAATATGTGGGGACATTTTCACACACGGCCACCTGACCCCAAACTAGGGAGACCCTGTACTATGGGTGTCAGATAGCTGATATACATACACAAATACATTTTTTTTTGTAAATACTTACATATATAGATAAAAAACACCCAGACACAAGGCAAACACAAGTGCTCATCACACAAATGTTTACCATGGGCGGGAATCGAACCCGCAACACGCTGCGCAGCAGTCGATCGCTCAGCCACTGCGCCAACCGTGTCGTAAAAAAAAATGGATATTTGTTTGTTTGTTCACAATGCGTTCTTTAACCATTGATCCTATTGTGTTAAAACTTTGGTGGGTTGCTCTGCGCGAGCCTGCGAAGATTAAAAAAGAAAAACTAACACCGGGAACGAAATCGGGCAAATAGTTTCTTTGTTTTTATGAGACAAGCCAACTACACTATTCCCAAATCACAGCAACTCTTAAAAGCCAGAATGAACAGTGGCGACCACCAGAAAAGCGCCGAGGCAATGAATCTAGACGAGTCCTGGAGAAACGTTTGAACTATCTTGGATCCCGCAACGAAATTAATCAGCGAAGGAGTAAGAAAATAGTCGATTGTTATACAAGGAGGTAAAATGACCCATTATACACGAGGTAGTTTTAGTTTTAATGAGTTTTAGCGCCGTGTGTTACACTATACTTTTCACTACGATTGCGAGAAAATAAAACAATCCAATACAATATGAAATATGTAGTTTATTTTATTAAAAATTAAATGTACAATTTGTACAATTCTGGATATTTAACGATTAGTTCCATTTTCAAAATTAAAATGAGGTTCTTTTTTTATGAAACGGTAATAAGTCGAGTCTTTATTCATGATTATTCTACTTATGACTAAAGACTTTTTCGTTTTTGTCGGATCATTGTCATATTTGACACACTAAAATTAAAAAATTAAACTTTTTCCCCTAGAGGATGAAATGCTATTTTATCCCCGCTCTGGTATGCTACAATGACGGCCTTTTTGAGCAAGAGAAGTGAAAAACATATTTTCTACTTCATATAGGCCATAAGGAAAAATAGATTTTTATAAATAAAGAAAGAAAAAGCGTTTATTCGCCCCCCAGGACAAAAACACACAAAAATAACATAATTAAAAAAAAAAGAAACCAAAAGAAAACAAAACCAAAATCCAAACTAATGTTATAAAGAGGAGAGATTATTGATGTGCTTGTTTGTATGTTTGTTACGATTTAACTCAAAAACTACTGATCCGATTTCAAAAATTCTTTCACCAATCGAAAGCTACATCCCTGAGTAACATCCTACTATCCTATCCTACTTCCTACTAATATTCTAAATGTGAAAGTTTGTGAAGATGTTTGGATGTTTGTTACTCAATCACGCGTAAACCGTTGAACAGATTTGCATGAAAATTGGCACAAAGGTAGACCATTTCCTGGATTAACACATAGGATATCTTTTTATCCCGGTAATGTGTTCCCTTGGGATAATCGTTCTTTTTACGCGGGCGAAGCCGCGGGCTGAAGCTAGTAGGCTATATTTATCAATTGAAAAAATTAGAGATCCTTGAGAAAATTCATGCGGAAGAAATCGCGGGCAAAGTACTGGTAAAATATGATTATAAAGGGGTTGCCTCTAACGAACGAAACTACGGGCAAAAGCTAATAAAAAAAAACACAGTAAGTACGCCATTTTACGTCACACATTTACTCTTACCAAATTAAAACAATACAATCATAAATCGTGTTATCGTGTCCATCGAAATATGGCTGAAAGAGCTTTCTCTTGATCTAAAGCCTTGGGCTAATTGTGGCCGGCCGAAGTCCCGTAATGCCTTCGGGACCTTGCATTCTGGACCTTTTGAAGCTGGAGTACAATGAAAATCTGTCAGGTCTTTGACCTGGATTTTTGATTAGAACTGAAACTTATCACCTTATGTAATTAAAAACCTTTAAAATTTAGTCGTAATCTCACTCAAGTCAGCGACAATGAATGTCAGAAATTTGTCAAAAATGTAGGTAAATAGAAGTTGTATTTTTGACAGATTAAGTAACCGCCACGTCTTATGACCGACCACGTCAAAAAAAAAACGTGCGTAGATTTTCATAATATTTTTATTGCCATCTTGACTTTGGGTAGCTACTACAGATTTTGCTCAATTTTGCCTGCATTTTAATTATACCTGGGCTCAGTCAACAGTCTATGGAAACGCGTCCGTTGTTAGGCAAAGTAGTCTAAAATGGCCGTAAAATAATTGATTAACAAGCTTTTATCAGTATCTATGCGGGTTCTGGACTGTTAATTACCTTCATTTTATTCGATTCGTGACGAAAACTTTTTGTTTTCGCGTTTTGCCCAGAGCAATATCGTAATGATGTGAGCAGATTATTTAAAGACAATTACAGTTTTAGAAAGATTAAGTCTTGTTTTAGGGAACAACTGAGTAAAAATATAATTTTTAACTATGGTTTTTTAAAGCGAAGACAATCCCTTCATAGAGTTTTACGAAAACAGACGTCAGAGTTAACTCTCAAGACGAATACAACCATTAGTATGCCAAAATATTATGTTTTATGCGTTTTTCTAACATGATATACACTCTCAAAGTACATAATAGAGCCAAAAGTACTAAAATATTACTATTAGATATTAAAAAACTTTTTTCTAGTCCGTGAACACACCTTTGAAACGAGATAGCTGATAAATGTTTTCGTAAATATTGAATAGGAATTTATATGCCTAACCTTCGCTCAAGTATCAAAGAGAAAAGTAATATCCAAGAAAATGTTATTTTACAAAAAATGTTTTTGTTTTGTTTTTAAAGGTACGGGTGTAGGTACTTACATACTTTTCACTTTTTCGGTAACACTATAAGGGATCAAATAACAATACGGTATAGCTCCTCTCTCTTAAGTATTAGGAACTCTTAATATGGAAATCGCTTGTGTTTGGTACACGTTTGATTGATACAACTCTTCAAACTCTTAGGTTTCAAAGTCAAAGTCAAAATCAAAGCATTTATTTCAATTAAACCATTTACAGGCTCTTTTGTATTGTCAAGGAGTCGGTCAGTTAGTCAGAAAGTTGAAGCTAGTTGCTCGTTCCAAAACGTAGATAGGTCTCTATGAAGAAGAACGAGCAAGAAACTCCACGAACACTCTTTTAAATCAGGTTTTTATATAAAACTGGTTATATTATTCTTGTTACATCTATATATGAAAACAATGAAGGTAATCTAGCAATACAAAACATAAAGAAGAAACAGATAAAAGCTATGGTAGTTAAGAGTTGACCAATCTCTACTGACAACGCCCGTTCACGAACATGACGCGTGGAACAGGCCTTTACCTTTCACTTGGTAGGTAACTGGCTGGTTGGCTTGATATATGGTTTGGCATAATATACAGATTACTTAACGTAATAAACTGTCCCTGAAAGTAATGACCTATAATTACAAAATCACTATGTTATGTCATAAATAATTATGTTACATTATAAAAATGCAATGTTCATGTCACTACATGGCACCAATACACACAAATTCACACAATAGTAGCGAACACAATGAAATTACGTATGACGTAATGTCAGTACTCATTGTGGGTATATTTTGTGATAATTCATTGTACTGTGAAAATCTTATGATTGTCGGATTTTTCTTTTGTGCGGTGTCCGTGAATAATTCTTGATTTATGGGAAAATGCGAAGAAAAATTACTATTTTTCCATGTTGACACAGTTTTCGAAAGCTATGGTAAATTGAGTGTTCTTTGAATTCTTTTAACGATATCAAAACAGTAATTAAGTTATTAAGTACTTAATTACAGGTAAAGCAGTCAGAAATGGAAAAGAACACATAAATATAGAATTAATTAAGATAATTATATACGTTGTTGGTGTTAACCAGTGCCATTACTTAAATAAACCAATCAAAATATGGCGGCTTTGTTTTTCTGTCTCACTCACACATTATAATGTGCAAGAGAGAGAGTATGATAGGCACCTTTGTTTGGCTGTAATTTCTTTATTGGTCCTGGTTATTTCTTCCTACTTGAAATGGTGGGCGTAGCAAAAGGAGTACTATAAATCCATCATCATACATAGGGTAGCAGACGTCATCACCGATCAGTTGACATGACCTGTCAAAACCGCTATTCCCCCATAGATTTTGTATATTATATTGTTACATACGTACAAAAATACAAATATTTCTACTTTATATGGGGGCACGGTAGTGCCCCCGCCAAGACGAGCCAAGCGAAGCGCTAGTAGGGCACTACCTACCTTTTCTCGAAACGCTTCGTCGTTTTTTTGAACCCTCATAACTTGGGTTTGGGTTATGCCAGATAAACAAAATTGTATAATCTCTACTTTACTTGCCCTAACTTCACAAACTCTACACTTTAGTCAAAATGTATAATGTGACAAATCAAATCAAATCAAATCAAATCTAATTTATTCGTAAATGTAGGTTTCAATACATTAGCATTTAAGGTCTTATAATAAGATGGTAAGTTCGCTACATTTTGCTCGAGAGCATACAAATAATAACAAAAGTTAGTTGTGTCGAAAGATCAGACACAACATTTAAAATTAAATAATTCAATTACTTACATACCAACATAATTATTCATTTATTCCTTACGATATTTATTATACAATTACCAATGTCAAAATATTAATAGTCAAAATTTAATATTGTAACAAAAAACTAAAATAAAACAAAATCTAAATGTCAATGGTGTCCTCCATAAACTCTTGGCTGTTTTGTTACTACAAGAACTATTGTTTAACAGAACAGTGATGAACAGTGAATACATTTTTCACCTTATGCCCATCTCTCGTCTTGGCAACATACCTACATGAAAATTTTTGTTTTTCAACAATAATAATAATTTGTACCTTTCTTTTTATTTGTTTCAATTCATTGTAAATTAATCGGGTTTTCAACCCTAAAATAAAGGGATTTTTAAGAGAAGTTGAGTCTTTAAATTATTTTTTGTATTATTGTACAACCTAATTACTATCACGTGGTTTTTTAACTTGCTTCTACCACCCATTTACAGGCACAGAAAAAAAAAACATATTACACGAAACATTACCCCTATTCCGGTATTAGAAAATCACATGTAGCAATGTTTTACAGACTATGATCACCGACAATAGGAGATGTTGCAAACTATTCCATTCAAAGAGGTTTTCACTTGAGTGAGGCATGAATGTTGGTTACGGTCGATGGTCATACCATGGTCTTGTGAGGAAATCGCTTTGACCATATGATAAAGCTTCTTTGACTTTGATTGCCATGTTGGTGTCGTGGTTGCGAGTCCGGCATCAGAATGTGATGTCCTGGGTTTCGATTGTTTTTAGGGTCCCGTACCTCAAAAGGAAAAAACGGAACCCTTAAAGGATCACTTTGTTGTCCGTCTGTCTGTCTGTCAAGACCCTTTATCTCGGGAATGCGTGGAGGTATCGAGTTGAAAAATAAAACCATATAGGTACTCAAGTCTACGGTCCCTTGACGCTGTAAAAAAACCAACCCTCTATGTTAACGTGAAAAAAAGATACGGCCGTTTATGTCGCAAAAAACGCATTTATAATATTAAGTATATTAAAGTATGGATAGTAGGTGTGGATTAGTATAGAAGTATGGATATGTACGGAACCCTCGGTGAGCGTTTTTTTTTTTACTTGAGTCAATAGTGGGTAATCCTCATAGACGCCCAGACCTGTCATAATTGAGCCAGACTGAGCAGTGCCGAACTCTTACCAGCTAAAACCACACTCCTGCATAAACGCAGATTTTATTATAGCCGTATTTTTCCGTGTCATTTTATTTTTCAACCGACTTCAAAAAAGGAGGAGGTTATCGATTCGTCTGTATTTTTTTTTTTTTTTTTTTTTTTTATGTTTGTTACCTGATTTCTCGGGACTGGGTGAACCGATTTTGATGATTCTTTTTTTATTTGGAAGCTAGTGCTTTCCGTGTGGTTCCATTTTAATTTGGTCCAGTTCTGACCATGGCATCCATGAGAAAACCGTATAAATCTTAAATTTGCATTAAGTATGTGCGCGATTTGTTACGCGATTTCTCAGGCAAACGTAAACCGATTTTGAAAATTCTTTTTTTTATAGATAGGGTATGCTTTAGGGGTGGTCCCATATAAATTTTATCGAAATTGATTCAGCACTTTTTTAAAAATCAACAAATACCCAAAAATTTTACATATACGACGTTTTAGTTTCATCAATCTTTGTAGTACTTAACTTTCAATCTCTTCTTAATAGATTTGAATGAGAAGGAGGTACTAAAAAGCGGAAAATAAAAAGCTTTTTACAAAAAAGACAACCGCCTTCAAAAAGTGAAAAATAACTTTAGCACAGAACACACATTGACTTTAGTTTCGGAAGTCGGTGGCAATACAAAACAACAAACAGAACAAAGCCACTGAATTTCGAAACTAAAGTCAATGTGTGTTCTGTGCTAAAGTTATTTTTCACTTTTTGAAGGCGGTTGTCTTTTTTGTTAAAAGCTTTTTAGTTGCTCTTCTTTTGCCCGCGAGTTCGTCCGCGTGAATGTCGGTTATCACGGATGCAGAAAAAGTAGCCTATATGCTACTCTGGGGTTCAAGCTATCTTCATACCAAATTTCATCAAAATCAGCTCAGCTTTTTCATCGTGAAAGCGTACCAGACAGAGTTACTTTCGCATTAAGTATGGAAGTATGGATTTTGAACATTTTTTTAACTGAACTCTATTAATTAATCTTTCAGCTTTTCACGTTCTAATAAAACCCGGCTTTGACTGCATTGGGTTGTACTCTTCAATAATATCTGTATCAAACACATCTGAACCAATAAATACATTTCAATTGATTTCTTTTCCTTACTACTATTTGGTTTTTCCAATAGGGATTTCCCATCCCTGAAAATGTTTATATATTGCACTCTGAAAGCATTGCTGGAACTGTGTGTAAATTTCACCCTGCAGTTGGCCATAGCAGGATGATATTTTTCTTACAGTTGGTGCTCGTTCCAAGGAGTATTTAAATATTCATGCGTTGAATCATTCAGGCCGTCAGTAATGAAATGACAGCAGCTGTCACCTGGTGATTCTCAGGATAGATCCCGTAATAACATACGATCGATGACATGACGTGACGTGGAAGTTTCTTCCTGGTATTGTCATATTTATTTTTAGCCTTTTGATCAATGCATGTATACCCTCCCTTATAATTTTCTTTTGCACTATTTTTAGTGTCGAACTAATACATGAGGTTGTTGACTCAGACAAGCACTAAAGTGACTTTTTCAATACATAATGCACTTTATTTATTTATTTATACTTCATGCACAAAGGTACAAAAGCGGACTTAATGCCTTAGGCATTCTCTACCAGTCAACCAAGAGTGGTGAAGAGACAACATGGCAGGTGCATATGATAAAAAAAATATTAAAAAAGTTAAAAAGAGATAAACTTACGAATATATAAACTACACATAGTTACATAATTTAATATTTGGTATATAACATACCTATATAAAATATATATGTGTGTGTGTGTTGTTTGTATGTTGTTATGTTGTGTTGTTGTTGTTTTTATATTATATTATTATTATATATATTACATATTTTGAACATCGGTGAAGAAAAACATGAACTTATTTTTAAGTAGTGGCCCGCCCCAGCTTCGAACGGGTAGTTTTTAGGCTTCCGTACCCAAAGAGTAAAAACGGGACCCTATTACTAAGACTCTACTGTCCATCTGTCTGTCTGTCTGTCACCAGGCTGTTTCTCATGAACCGTGATAGCTAGGCAGTTGAAATATGCTCAGATTATGTATTTCTGTTGCCGCTATAGCAACAAATAATAAAAACAGAATAAAAGAAATATTTAAAGGGGGCTCCCATACAACAAACGCGACTTTTTTGCCCTTTTTTGCTCGATGTCTAATGTTGTATAGATAATGGTACGGAACCCTTCGTGCGCGAATCCGACTCGCACTTGGCCAGTTTTTGTCAATCTATAATAGTCTGCTAATATTATAAAAAGAGGAAAGATTTGTTTGTTTTTTACGATTTAACCTAAAAAACAACTCGACCGATTTCATAAATTCTTTCACCATTAGAAAGGTACGTCTTTAACAAATAACATACTCTATATTGCATTATTAAAAAAATTGAGATCCATGAGAAAATTCACGCGGCCGATGTCGTAAAAAAAAAGCTAGTTATTGCTAAATAATGTTTAGTAGAAGTAGAGTTCAAACCCAATAATACTTTGCCTGACCGAAGAATCGAACCCAGAATCCCACGCTCAGCAGTCCTGCATTTAGCCACAAGAGCAACAAGGCAATCACCTTAAAAATCCCTTAACACATAAAGGTCGGTGCACATATGACGTAATATTATCGTGACACGGGGTTTTAGGGCTTGTCCTAAATTGGGTCATGGACTATATAAAATGTAGGTTGTTTACGCCTCATTCCACTTTTAGCCTAATAGAGGGAGACGAAGGCAAAAAAAGATGGATGGATTTGAAAGAAATTAAGGGAGTCAGTGATATGACGGTGCAAAGATAATGATGAGACTGTTATGAATGCCCTGAAAGCAAACATGACCTGGCATTGAAACTACCTTTGTAACTACATATTCTTCTAGTTATTTTCAAAATTTCAGCCATTTGAGTATTAACACGTACACGTCACGTATTATCATTAACAGCTAAGTCCAGCTACGGGCACGTTTGACAAGAATGGCTTCATGAAGGTTTACAGGAAGAAGTGTAAATAGCCTCCTAGTCGAAACTAGTGCAAACCGCGCTGGCAGGACCAATTATGCTGCGTCCGGCAACACCTATGACGTAGCTCTATTCTATGTGTCCCGGTTACATCATCAACATACGGATAGACCCTTCGATAGACGGTGAGTGGATACGAGAAGTCTGAATAACAGAATCAAACGAGTAAACATTTATCTATATAATAAAAATGAATCGTTGTTCGTTAGTCTCGCTAAAACTCAAGAACGGCAGGACCGAGTTTGCTAATTTTAGTCTTGAAATATTTGTGGATATCCAGGGAAGGTTTATACGGTGAGTAACTTATAAATCAATTGACAGGACAAGGTCTGTTGGGTCAGCAAGTACATGAATATAATTGTCGGAACAAAGTCGTAAATAATCGTCTAATATCCTAAACCCATATATACACATAAATTACAAGATAACGACAACATCAAAAACAAATGACAGACAAAAACCAACATCAAAATTGACAAAAACATCCATAAGTACAGGATGGGGCCACGAAACGTAGCGGAAGCGCGTAATGATCGCGTTTCTCGTGGCCACGTTGCGGTGAGACCATAATGCTCGTCTGCCAATCATCACAAGCACAGAGCGTGGCGATGAGAGCGTATCTGATAGACGCAGAAAAGTATTTTTTGATATTACTTACGTAAATTATTACGGTTGGTTTTCTTTTTTTAATTTGATAAAGTTTTTTTTTCAATGTAGTAGTAAACTTATTGTTACTGACTGTCAGTTTGTACGGTTTATTATTATAATTAAGTATTTTAGTTATGTTATATTAGTTGATATTTATAATCACACTGTCGCATTAGGTTATGGCTTATAATGATAATTGTAACGAATAAATAAATACCTAATAATAAATAACTCAACGTTGGTCAACATGATATAGAATGGTAATCTCGTACAAAACGACAACTGAATGACTGACTCAGGCGGTAATCTGCTAAAATTTTGACAGTTCCTTTGATCAGTGACCTACCATTAGAACGTCATTGTGCAGTCATTGCTTTTAATTCGACCGACCATTGATCGACCATTATGAATTTAGCAGATTACGAACTTTTAGCAAAATGACAATGGGATCGTATTGGAATGACGAAGTTATAAAAATAGCAGACTTGGCCCCCTGTACGCAAAATACGCGCAGAGACGTGGACATCAGCCCGTTATACTAATACTATACATACATTTGCACTCATGTATGAATACTTACAGTAATCCTTGTTTGGTTTCCCACCATTCAGTGAACGGTAAATCTACGTCAGTTCCGTCAAAACTTTAGCAACAAAAAGTTTAAGCAAAAAAAAACATGAATTGTGCATCCTTTGACTCCGAGTGACTTCCAACTTCCTACATTAAAAACAGCTGATGACCGAACCATTCAAAAGGTAAAACAAAATGTACAGTCACCAAAGAAGATACGTGACTAGGGTCCGATGTGCCTATTTTTTTTTAAACAGATGAATGTTTTCTAATGAAATATTTTATGAATTGAAAATGTATTATTTAGTTTTTTGATGCCACTTTGTTTTATCTTTTAGTTTTTTATTAAGTTTTTAAAATAAGGTATATTATTATTATAAATAATAAAATTGTTAAGTGTCTACGAATATAAAAATAGTTAAATTAAAAACTCGAATTCATACATCGTGTTCTAAGAATACTTCAACTTTAGACAAACCTAGTTACTTATCCATTTTGTTGACCGTACCTAGTATACGTTTCAAAACCTAAAATGGTCGCTCCGAAACCTTAAGAATTAAATCACGGATGTAACAGATGGTAAGCGCTGTTCTCATGGCCACACCGCAGTAGGGCCATAATGTCCTGCAATTTTCTCGTGCAGTGAGCGTGATAGATCTATCACTGCATCCATGATTATTTTAAGTGTACATTTCTAAAATAAAATGGTTGCGTTGCGATTGTAGATTAACTATTATTCTTCTGATTATTTTGAACGCCATGGCAGAGACAAAGTGAATCCGAGGCTTCCTAATTTTAAATATTTTTGATACGGCAGTCAATGTGTTAAAATGAGTTAATTGCCTATATGGCCCTATGGAAGACATGGTAATTTGTGACCCCGCGACCATCAAAATAAATAATGTAATTCCAAGTCACAGATTATCAAACCAAAGCCAGATAGACCGTGCGGAACACTCCGAGTGAAGCCACAAAAGCAAATACAAATTCAATAACGAATACCTACAATCTCGTGTATTCGCTTTTGAATTTTTATTTGTATTAGTATTTGTATTTTTTAACAATGCTTCGCTTTGTGCTGTACTGACTCGTGTTAGTACAGCGCGCAGCGAATTGTAGGTATTCGTTTTTGAATTTGTATTTGCTTTTGTGGCTTCACTCGCAGTGTTCCGCACCGTCTATCTGCCTTTTGTTTGATAATCTGAGTTCCAAGTAAACAAAAACATAGCCGAGAACATTCATACCTACTTCAGTCATCATTATCAGGTCCTTGGTAATAATAATTAAAAAATAATTCATTAACAGCTTTATAAGTTTATCTTGGACTTTACTGACATCGGTGAAGGAAAACAAGTAGAATTATAATTATTGTGGGACATTAATAGAGTACTGTATAATAATGCAAGTATTGATAAAAAAAATACCTACCTGTATTGTAATTTTCAAAAAATACACTATGAAACATCTTCTTGGTTTGAAAACAATAACCTCACGAATAATTCAGCGGAAGTGACAGATGGTAACCGCTGTTTTAATGACCACACTGCGGTGTGGTCATAATGTACCAATCATCAGGTGCAACGACCGTGGTGGAGAAGAGAATAGTTATTTTAATGTATTTGAGGGAGTATTTTTACAAACAATGTCGGCGTAGTGGCTGAGCGATTGACTGCTGCGCTGTGTGTCGTGGGTTCGATTCCCGCAAATATTTGTATTCAACACCAGTGCTATCAACACACCTAGGTGAAAAGAGCTGTCATTCGATTGTAGTGCTTTGCAAATCCGTTGCATCGGGACAGAAGACAGCTCACTTCAGCCTGGTTGTGTGTGTGAATTTTTATGTATGTAAACGCACCGACGATAATATATGAGAAATTTCGTAGGGTAGGTAACGTTTCTTTATACAAAAAAGTTATTGTTTTTTGTTTACCAGAAAACTTATACCTATTAAATCTTTATTTTCAGTTTTTATTTATTAATGGCTTTTATTGTTTTTTTTTTAATTTAATTTTTGATTGTATTTTTTTTATTGATTTGTAATTTTTTTCTAATTGTGTTTTTTTATGGATCGTATATGGTATGAAAAAAAGTGATTTATTATTTTTACAATTTATTATTTTAGATAGGGGTTTTCATCCTAGATACGACAACCCTATCGTGTGTCTCATAAACCTGAAAAGGGGAAATTGTACCCTGTTTCCTCGTTGTGTATCCGCCTTTGTACCTTTGTACAGTCACGTGCAAAAACATGTAAACAGTTGGTCTCATTCTAAACTGATTTTCTCCTAAACTATTGATTAACATGTTATGAGGTTACGAATAGGGTATTTTTGATCCCAAACTACTATAAAATAGGTTTTATCTATAACTTGAAATAGTTATTTCACGAGAAAATTGCTTTTGAATTTTGCAATCTGTATACATATTTATAAAATCGAGAATACATCCGGAATCTTGAAGATAGGGTAGATCAACTTGAAAAACAACAGAAAAATACATGTATTGAAATAAAAAATATACCTAAAACAGAAAATGAATCCCAGTCGGATCTAATAAAAGCAGTCACAAATGTCGGTAGTGTCCTGGATCTGCCTATTACTCAATCGGATGTAAAAGACATCTATAGAATCAACTCAAAAAATTCCATGAACAACACCATAATAGTTGATTTTACTACGGTCTTGCTAAAATCGAAAATACTGAAATCAGTGAGGAATTTTAATAAAATTAATAAAAATAGCAAATTGAACACTACTCAGCTGCGTGTCCCGGGCCCGCAGGTACCGGTTTACATATCCGACAACCTCCCCACAAAAGCTCGTAAGTTGTTCTTCAAAGCAAGAGAGTTTGCCTTACAACAAAAATATAAACATTGTTGGTCTGCTTACGGCAAGGTGTACATACGAAAGGAAGACGGCGCTCAACGAATCACTGTAAACTCTGAAACGGACTTGGTTAATCTAAACGAAAAAAAATGACTATTTGGTTACCTTTTCATAATTACCTGCATGTTTTCTTGTTATTGTTATGGAATGTTTGTTTGTGTTTTTATGCTTAATTTATATAATGTACCTTTTTACGTCTATAATCAGTCATACACACACCACACTACATTTTTTTCACTGCACAACAATAGGGAACGGTATTATACAAGACATAAAAAACTAAAGGGACTACTACAGTTGTCTTTGGCTTACAAATTCCATACTTGCAACTTTAATTTGTTTTGGTATTCAGTTCAGGACATAGAGTATTTTCTAGTTTTGTTAAACTTACCCATTATACTTTGTTTCAATTATTCAAATCGTACTCTTCGATAATTTTAATGTAATAAACCATGACATCGACAACCTATCAGTGGCTGACTCAGTAACATGTGACCTAACAGATTGCTTTGAACTCGTTCAAAATAAAGAAAACCGGCTCAAAATTCTAAATCAAAACATTCGAAGCATTAATCGTAATATGCCTGGTTTTAATATTCTATTGGCTCAATCGAGAACTACCTGGGACATAATTATTCTCACGGAGTGCTGGTTACTCTGTACATCAAATCTCCCGGTATTGGATGGCTATAGCTGTTACTCAACTAGCAGAAACAATACACAAAACGAGGGTGTAGTTATTTACGTTAAAAACGGTTTGCAAGCGAATGTTATAGAACCCATGTTCCAAGATGCCAATTGTTTGGTAATACAAATTAATAATGACACCGTTGTTTTGGCTATTTATCGTCCCCCATCCTATAAAAATTTAACGAACTTCTTTCAATCTCTTAATGCAATCTTGAGCAACTATTCCTCGTTTATTAACATTATTCTCACCGGTGACATTAATATAGATATCAGTACTTCTAATCACGATCAAAATGCTTCTTCTTACCTCGACCTAACTTCTTTTCACGGTTTACTACCTTCCCACGTTATTCCAACACGTGATAAAACATGTCTAGACCACTTCATTCTTAAAACTAAGTTGCCAGCTAATGTCTATGTGGCTCAAACAACTCTCACAGATCATTATACTGTTATCTTAACACTAAATCTTTGTTTACCTTTGCATTCCAAAAGCACGATCTCACGAATAAATTCGGATGGATTACTTTCCGACTTAAAAAATGAAAATTTTCATTCTGTTCTTCATTCCCATGATGCTAACGTAGCTGCTGACAATTTGATCCACGTATTAAAAGCTGTAATTGAGTCAAATACCAAAATCATTACCATCTCAAAGCGAAAATCAATCTTAAAACCTTGGATAACCCCGGGTCTCTTGAGGTGTATAAGAAACAGAGACAATCTACACAAAAAATCTAAAAAACATCCAGATAATGCAATATTAAAGACAACCTATATGCGTTATCGAAACTATTGCAACAAAATATTAAAAAAAGTTAAAAGACAATTTGAAAGGGAGGAGGTAAGGAAGGCGGGAAAAGATAACCGACGCCTCTGGAAGGTGATAAATAAAGTTTCCAACCGATCAAAGCCAAAGTTATCTCCGTCAGAATTAATAAGTCCACAAGACCCACCATTACATGCTCTTAATAAGATAAACCACTTTTTTGCCAGTATTGGCACAACATTAGCTCAAAAAATAACGACCCAACAACAAATACACGCGTACCACCCCCCTACATACTCAACGTTCCCCCATTCCATGGTTATTTTACCCACTGATATAAATGAAATATCTTCCATAATTACTTCTCTGAAACGCGATTGTGCCGCCGGGTGGGACAAAATCTCCTCAAATTTTCTCATTACTCATATTAATCTTTTAGTAACACCCATCACCCATGTCTGTAACTTGGCCATAGAAACTGGTACCTTTCCACTTGCATTTAAAAAAGCACTCATTCATCCTATTCACAAGAGTGGAGACCGACGCTGTGTTAATAACTACAGACCTATAGCTATTTTGCCCGCCTTATCGAAAATACTGGAACGGCTTTTGAACAACAGATTGGTGAAATATCTAGAGTCAAATAACTTATTATCCCCGTCACAATTTGGTTTTCGCGCTAACAAGTCAACGGCCATGGCTGTACACGAACTAACCAATTTCATTGTTTCCAATTTGGATGATAAAAAGAAGACTATAGCTATCTTTTTAGACCTGGCTAAAGCCTTTGACACAGTGTCGGTTCCAATCTTGCTACATAAACTCGAGAAAATTGGAATACGAGGAAATCAGTTGTTACTTTTTAAAGATTATTTAACAAACAGGTCACAGTTCGTCAAAATTGAAAATCAAACAAGCGACAGTCTTCCCGTTACATTTGGGGTTCCCCAAGGGAGCATCTTGGGACCGACTTTATTTTTAGTGTACATAAATGACCTCTGTAATATTCAGCTTCAAAATGGCCGTTTAATTACTTTCGCAGATGACACAGCTCTTCTTTTTGAGGCAGAGTCATGGGAAAGCGTTTATCACCACGCTCAGGCTGGGTTTAATGTTGTGAGTGATTGGCTAAAAAATAATATTCTCACTTTAAATTCCGAAAAAACTAAATTTATAACCTTCACATTAAAAAATAATCAGCAGCCATCCGACCAATCATTCAAAATATTTACTCACACCTGTCTTTTTCCTCTAAACGGTGATTGTTCCTGTTCTGAACTACAGAAGGTTGACACTATTAGGTACCTGGGTGTTACCCTGGATTCTAGACTTACATTTGCCGCTCATATTAGTGGTCTCACTAGTAGAATTCGCAAATTCATTTTTGTATTTAGGAGTCTTAGGTCTGTGTTGAACCCCAAGCAGCTGCTCTCTGTCTATTGTGCATTGTGTCAATCGCTATTAACATATTGCATTACTTCTTGGGGTGGAACATTTAAAACAAACCTTTTACCTCTCGAAAGAGCTCAAAGGGCAGTCTTAAAAGTGGCACTATCTCTTCCCTTCCGACATCCCACAAAAGATGTTTACAGATCCTCAAATGTCCTCTCAATACGTCAGCTTTTTATTCTACATGTTGCTTTAAAACAACGATCTCTTATTCCTGTTTTTGTCTCCCAGAACATTGATGTACGGAACAGAAGAAGAAACGTATGCCAATCTAGGCCAGTTAAAACTAAATTTGCTCGTAATTTCTTTCTTTTTCTTGGGCCGTTCCTATACAATAAACTAAACAACTTACTCTCAACACATATCCTAGGCAAGGCAGCTTTTAAAAGAGCATTGACTAAATGGCTGCTTTCCTTGGACTTTGTCCAAACTGAGGCTCTTTTGATTACCTTGTCCTAAGTTAGGGTTCCCAAAATAATATAATACACATAACTTCATACACACACTGACACTTTTACTTACATATACGCTCACCCTACACTCTCACACATCCTTGCATGCCTCATAAATAAAACTCACATTAGTAGGTAATTATTCTTATTTAAAGTTTGAAAATTTGAATTAAATTAAATGAAATAATAATAAATAAATAATGAATGAATCACTAATATTATGACCTTTAACAAAACGTCTCCAGTACAATACTTAAAATATATCAATTGTTAAGGGGGCCTGGTGACCTGACTTACAGGTTTTGAATAAAACTTAGTTTAGGCACCAGTCTTCCACAAATTAAGTATAATATTGTAACTGTAGACTAAGTAAACTTTAAGCTGTAATTTGTGGAAAGAAAATAAAATTATTCTTAATATTCTTATTCTTAATATATTTATGCTCATGACTGTCCATGAAGTGTAGGTAAATAAAAAAAGAAATAACCTTTTTGCCCCAAACTGCTGAGTAACACGTCGGTACCTAAAACAAAAAGAAAACGTGAGGTTAGTAATTGGCTGTTCCATTCATTACCAGCATTTTAGCATTCTCTACCAGTCAACCAAGGGTGGTGAACAGATAACATGGCAGGTGTATAACAAAAACCAAATAATTAAAAACGTTAAATATGTATGCGTCATATCCACGGAGTAAGTATAACAGGTCATATCTTTGTAGAAGCGTAGCGAAATGACGACTTCGTAGCCTAGGTGATATCTGCCTCCGACGCACAAGGTCGCGGGTTCGAATCCCGCCCAGGGCAAACATTTGTGTGATTAGCACTTGTGTTTGCCTTGTGTATGGTTGTTTTATATCTATATATATATATTTATATGTATATCCGCTGTCCGCTGTCAGATGGCCGTGTGTGTGTGTGTGTGTCCTCCTATTTATTGTTATTATTATTATAAACTTACAAAGATATAAACTACACATACATATAACTATATACTTAAATAAATAAAAGAAAAGAGGTTAATAAGATGACTCTGCTTATTTGTGCTGAAAATTAATTCGCAATTTCCGCTTTATAATTTAACTAATGATAATCCACACTTTTTTTTTTACTATTAAATAGGCTTGCGTTTGACCGCAATTCAAAAAATTAAAAAAAAAATTAAAAATTTTGAATCAATTCTATTCCATGTTTTCTTTACTGATAATTCTCGCATTCAGAATAATCACATTCACATGTTTTTGAAATCAAAATAATGTTCCTAAAAGTATCTTAATCTATTCAGAGGGTCGATGGAAAATTAATTCATCCATTGTTAATAAAACTCTGTCTAAAAAAATAAGTTTTTACATAGCAGAACCATCTGACAAAATATTACAAAGCTAAGGTTCTAAACCATAAGCCAGTGAGCCTTAAAAACAACAATACGACGCATAGTGCTGCGCGAGTCGATCACAATTCACCAGGTTGTTGACCTCTACTAATATGGCTAACGACTTATGAATGGGGTACTGGGTATGTATTTTAGGCCCGTTTTATTTTGTATCTGTAAGATTAATATGAGTTTTTAAAACCACAGTTGACAGAATTTGGTTGTGGAGGTGCGTCCATTTTGTGTCTTTCGAGAGTTAGACACAAAATGGATGACGTAATGACGTGTGTGATCTTAGTAGGTAGTTCGTAGCTTGATAAAAACTGCAATTTCTCTAATGCTACAGCTTCATGTTTGTATGTTACCATAAGTCAGTTTAGTTAGTCGGCAAACTCTTCCCTTGATTGTCTTTGGGAACGCGTGGAAATGTTGCCACTTGTCATTATATCTTTAATTGTGTATGTCTGTATGTGTAATATTTTTGTTTTCTGTTTTTTTTTAGACACGCTATTTTTAATATATGTATCTTTGTTTTATATATTATGTTTAATATATTATATTTTATGATATTCTTTATGCGCGCCGTGCCGATCAGCGTCTTTTCGTGTGCCTCGGAGTCGTGTGCATCATGAGTAAATGATGTTTATTTATGGTTCCGAGACAACGGCATCCCGGCCGACGCTGAAAATCAGCGCCGTGGTTCGTGCCTTGTTGTGCGGGCCAGGCATTATGCTGAGCGTTGGCCGTTTCGCGCGGGGGTGACGCATGTCTTTTTTTTTATACAATTTACATATTTAGTTATAAGTTAATACTGTTATATATTAAGTGCGTCGCTTTTCGCGTGAATAAATGGCTTTTCTTTCTTTCTTTCTTCTTTCAATCGTCAATACTAATATAAATAACAAACTTTGCCGACGATTTCGTCCTATTTAATAAAACATAGCTACAACATAGCAGTCAGAGATAACATAGCTTCCTATTTTTAGTAAAATATTTTTTGAAATCGGATGATCAGTTCTGGAGTTAACCTATTGTCCTGTGACATACGGACGTACAGATAGACAGACATGACGAACCCAGACAGAAATAGCAAAAAACGGAACCCTAAAAACCGTACAAGTGCGAGTCGGAGTCGCTCACCGAGGGTTCCATACTAATTTATAGGTACAATCCATACTTCCATAGTCTAGTACTTTGCATAAGAAAGTAATACTCTGTCTGTTAATTACGCTTCTACAATGAAACGGCTGTACCTGAAATTAAATTTGGTATGAAAATAGCTTCAACCTTAGGAAAACACCTAGGGTACTTTTTAATCCGGGGCTTCGTCTGCATCCGCGATAACCGACATTCACACGGACCAAATCACGGACAAAGGCTCGTTATAAATAAATAGTAATTTGTTTATGATTTAATTACAAATGTATACTTTTCAGGCATTTCCCTGTATTTATAGTATAAGACGATATTACTTGCCAATATGCCAATAAGTGCGTCGCTTTTCGCGTGAATAAAAGGCTTCTCTTTCTTTTCTTTCTTTTCCAAATTTCACAGTTCTAAAAAATTGATTCCCTTGAGTCTCGAAATGTACGTATTTTGCGACATAAACCGCAGTATCTTTTTTCACGTTAATTTAGAAGTTTAATTTTTTCACAGCATCAAGGGACCGTGGACTTTAATAGGTTTTAATGTCAACTTGATACCTCTACGCGTTCCCGAGATAAAGGGTCTTGACAGATAGACGGACAGACAGACAGACGGACAACAAAGTGATCCTATACGAAGTCGAGAAGTCGGTTAAAAGCGCCAGCATAATAAGACGTGTCCACTGATTAATAATAATAATATAATATGTGGGGACATTTTCACACACGGCCATTTGACCCCAAACTAGGGAGACCCTGTACTATGGGTGTCAGACAGCTGATATATATATATACACAAATACTTTTTTTTTTTTTTTTTAAATACATACATATATAGATAAACAACACCCAGACACAAGGCAAACACAAGTGCTCATCACACAAATGTTTACCCTGGGCGGGAATCGAACCCGCAACACGCTGCGCAGCAGTCGATCGCTCAGCCACTGCGCCAACCGTGTCGTCGTGATTCTGAATACATTTGTATATTTTGTGAAATAATATTGTCATTGTCAACAGTGGGAAGTCAAATGCTCAGACTGTGAATAATGCAATGAGTAATAGTCAATAAGTTGAGTCTGCGCTTGCGTTTCTTAAATGTTTTGTTTTCGTAGCTGTTATAAGTGTGAAGATGTTTGAGTATTGAAATTTGTCTTTTGTTTGTTTTCTAGAATGAGCGTACAATAGCGGTTACTTCTAATTACTTGCTATTGTTAGAGGGTATTTAATTATAAAAATAAATTATTGTCACTAAAATTACGTACCTATACGAATCACATAATATACGAGTATTGGGACCCGTATAAATAATTACACAGTTTCATTTAGCTATGACGTGTGTCCCGACGAAGGTTTATAACCAGTGTGTATTTCCAGTGTTGTCTTATGGCACAGAAGCGTGGTCCTTATCCTGCAGAAGCTAAGAGATACGCAGCGAGCCATGGAGAGAGCTGCTATGCTTGGAATTTCTTTGCGCGATAATATTCGGAATGCGCCAAATAACTAAGGTCACCGACGCAGCTGTCAGAATATGCAAGTTGAAGTGGCAATGGGCATGTCACATCGCTCGAGGAACCGATAACCGATAAAGAAGAAGATTTTCGTATGGCGACCACGAACCGGAAAACTCGTTGTTGGCTCCCACCAGATGGACCGACGGCATCGTCAAGGTCGCGGGTAACCGGTGGATGCAAGCGGCTGGTTGCCATTCGTTGTTCTGTGGGGGAGACCTTTGGTCAGCAGTGTTTTCCGGCTGATGAGGGTGATGATGATGGTGAAACGAAGTACTGTAGAGACTTGCCCGCCAACGAGGCTTTATGTAATGAAGCCATAACTATTTAATCTATGGTTAGAACCTACTGGATGCTTTAGAATATATTATTTGAATTATGTAGAATATAGCTTTCATACTATGACATGTTATGTGCGTGAGACCGACGGCTCGACTAAGAGCGAAGGTCGTGTAAATCTTACCTCTCGTTAATCTTATTAATATAATCTTCTACAAGTTATTCGTACCTTTCATTTAACGTAGCTTAGTTCTACAGTAATTCGTACACGGTACAAGGTACAAGTGTAGCCGAAGTGTTACAAATTGGTGGAGGCGCCGGGTAGAAGTTTTTTTTCAGATGCGAAAAGCGAGTGCTCGCCCCCAGAGCGTTTAATATTCCAGCAGGAGTAGCTGGAAGGCCTATTAAGAGGGCCAGATTGATGATTACGCTGGTATAGCAGCGAAGAATTGTACGTATAATCGGTCTATATTATAAAGTGCAGTGCAGACGAGCGATTTTTCGGCATCGCATAAAAGGAAATACAGAGAAGTATTTGTGTCGTTTTTCATATGTTATTATAAACCACGATGTATCGTCATGATCGTGATTATTTCCCTGGGGAAGATATGCCCTATTATTATGGTATTCAGGGTTTGGAGTTCGATGATTTCCTCGAATAGTTTAAAGTGGTTGCACAGCGCAAGGAATGGGAGGAAGCCGGTTATCCAGTACTTCTGGGTTGTTTTGTGAAGAGTACTGTAAACGCCTACTACCGACTTTTCTTCAAGTATGGCATGTCTTTCGAGGAGACTTGCGATAAGTTAAGGGAAGAATTCGCTAATGATTGGCCCGCTAGAAGGAAGCGGCAACTCTTACAGCAGCAAGCCGTAATTCCAGTAGTGGAATCGGCGAAAGAAGTTAAGTCTGTGGATATTAATGGTTCATTTTCCCAGAGAAATGAAAAAGATGGCTGCCAAGCAGGCAGTGTTGAAAAAGATGTGGTTGCTGTGTCTAGCTGTCCAGAGAGCAGCCTAGATGAAAATGAGGCACAGGAGTCGGTCTCGTCCCCTCTAGAACACGAGGAAGAGAAGGATGAATCGGGTCAGTCCGGTCCGATTATTTTATTAAGTAGAAATCTTTCAGAGCAACCTGATGTCGAGGTGCCGAAAGAAGAAGAAGTAGTTAATGTTTTGTACCAGCAGGTACAAGATAATGTTGTCACTGACGTTCTGGAAGAGAACTTGGTGATAGTAGAATGCAAGACGAATGTTGAGGCATTCGTTGAGGTGGAGGAAAATGTTTTCGTCGAGTTGTCGCGAATGGATTATGATGGTGGTCCGGTTAACCAAATTGTGTAACCAGAGAATATTGTTGTCGAGTCCTCGCGAGATATTGTGTATAATGTTGGTTTGGACAGACAAAGATTTATTAGTGCGAATAGTAAGGTCACGCGTGATGTGAAGTTATATAATATGGTTCCGCAACCCGCTGTAATAAATAAATATATAAAACGGAGTAAATTGAAATCCTTATTAGGTTCAAAGAATAGTGAAATAAAAATAAAATATATTAATAAATATATAGGTCGAACTGAGAACCTCATTCCATCGAAGTCGGTTAAAAATAATTTATTACGACTAGCTTTGATGAAGAAAATATTCGGTAGTATGAACTCTCCTTTAGGTAAATTTTATTATAGTCAATTTTTGAAAGATGATTTTATTTTAATTTTTATGCCTAGCTCTAAACAGTTTTGTATCATAATATCTTTTATGGATATGATTGAATTGAAACTTCTTGTTTATAATAATTCTTGACATTTGTAGGTTACGACAAATATAATTAAATGGTAACTTTTTGTGAATAATATTTCTAGGTTGTGTATTACTTGTCATTTTGTTAATTATTGGTTGTTATACAGCATAGTTGCCATGGTTATTTAGGTCTGTCACGATGGACAGTTGATGCTAGGTGTATTGTTATGTATGTGATTAGAAATATTTCGACATGATAATAATGCGTGCTTTTTTGTATTTTCATATTTACTACGAGCTGAAGACTGATGGGTGAATGGTGCCCACATTTCTTGAAGTACAAAAACGTGTATCTTATTCTTTTTTTTACTTAGTAGATTGTTTGATGTAGTTAGCGTAGGACTCCTACAGGCCTCGTTCACTGACGTAGCCAATTACGCTAACAGAGTATAATCTCTGCGTGAGCTGTCGATGACACGCATGGTTTATTAAGTGAACAAAGTTTGTTTCGAGTTTAGTCTTTTCTCATTTAATTGTAAACCTCGTGTAGGTAGAAATATAGGTCACCAAAAAAGGAGGACATGGATTTGACCATATCATTTTGTTTAGCGGGATGCACTCTAACCTTTTCGAGAGGGTTTTGGTAGAGTGGGGTTTGGACATGATGGCATGAGCGTATTTGTTGTTCGTTAATTCTTTTAGTTGATTACCCCATGCGTCATGGATTAAACCATCTCTACAGAGACGTCCTCATTGTAATTTCCCTCATTAGAGTAGGGACCTTCCGATAGGATTAGGTAGGAATTAGGTTATTTAGTCAATTATTTTTGTTGAGTAGTAGACTAGTGTTGGTGTCCAGAATGTTCAGTACATGAATAAAAGCTACTAGTCCCTTTTATTCATGAAGGGGGCGTAGCTGATGTAGAGACTTGCCCGCCAACGAGGCTTTATGTAATGAAGCCATAACTATTTAATCTATGGTTAGAACCTACTGGATGCTTTAGAATATATTATTTGAATTATGTAGAATATAGCTTTCATACTATGACATGTTATGTGCGTGAGACCGACGGCTCGACTAAGAGCGAAGGTCGTGTAAATCTTACCTCTCGTTAATCTTATTAATATAATCTTCTACAAGTTATTCGTACCTTTCATTTAACGTAGCTTAGTTCTACAGTAATTCGTACACGGTACAAGGTACAAGTGTAGCCGAAGTGTTACAGTACTCACATATATATACTACTCAAAACAAAATAAGGGCCACGAGGTATTTTTTCATTTGAACGACGATTTAAATTTAAATTTTTAAATTAAATTAAATTTTTTAACGACGATCGGCGTATTAGAGTATGGAGAAGACGCGGCGAGAGATTTTCAGAAGCCTGCATCCATGAAGTCGATCGTTTTGGTGGTCCAAATGTAATGATTTGGGGCGGGATAAGCTTACACGGCAAAACTGAGCTCGCTATTTTAAATGAGGGTACTGTTACTGCTCAGCGGTATATTGAGGAAGTTGTCAGACCACATGTGATCCCATTTGCACAGCGAGCGGGTCCTGGATTCATCTTGATGCAAGACAATGCTTCTGCACACACGGCTCAAGCAACTCGGTTTGTACTGGAAGACTCTCAAATTCAAGTCTTGCCGTGGCCGGCGAACAGTCCGGACTTAAATCCAATAGAGCACATGTGGGATCAGTTGAAACGAAGAGTTAGAGACGGTGATCAGGAAATCCACAACCAACAGCAACTCATCAACGCTGTGAAAAGGACCTGGGAAGAGATTCCAATGGAAAATGTCAGGCATTTGATTGAGAGCATGCACTCCAGGCTTCAGAAGTGCGTAGCTAAACGAGGGGAGCATAACCGTTACTAAAAGATGAGCATGGAGTATTTTCTTTTGTTTTCAGTAACTTTACGTTGTTTTTATTTTTAACCTAAAATGTGTTTTTTCTTTCAAAAGCAAATAAACTTTTTAATCATTGTTATTTGAATAAATTTATTGGTCTACATGGTAAAAACAACATCAGTTTTCGTTATGGAGAGAAAAATATATATTGGTTTTATTATTTTCATGGTACAGAGAGAGTTACCTTGTGGCCCTTATTTTGTTTTGAGTAGTATATATAGTTTTTGAATAAGGATGTCCTTCAAATGATGGCCTCCAGCGTAAATGTATATCCAAAACTTATGTATTAAACAAATTTAACCCTTTTAGTAGCCTTTTAACCCTATATCGATCAAGGGGACAATTTAAGTAACTTTTAGGAACATTCGCATCTGAGTCTCAATTTGTATAAAATGCCTATAATGACCTAGTTTTTGACATTAATTTGACATTGATAGCCGCCAAGATGAAATTGCGATTAAATTTTGTACGTTTTTAATTAATAGAAATTGCGTAGATAACACCATTAATCAATAATTCCTAGACAGAACGTCTCTGGTGGTATCATTTAACCATAGGCCTTCTAAAATCTGTACTAAATCAGTATGTGTAGTGGTTGGAACCTTTTAAAAATTTAGTAACGCTTGTCTACGAATCCCAGAAACGATTTTCTTGTCATTAATTCCGCGAATAAACCATATTTGTTGCAACTGCTTGCTTCCCACATTACGTCATAAGTAGTGGTACGTACCACTTAGGTACAGTCTGCAAAACAATTTGTTATGACATGTCCAAAGTATGATTGGCAAAAAAAAATGTCGTAGAATGTATATTGAACTTGGTAGACTGTTTGTTATTTGTTAGTAAATAAGGAGGCAGGTGGAGCTACCATTAACGGATTTCTACGTAATTATATTTCTTAGGTAATGCATTAACTACAACACACACATTTTTACTACATCTAATGTTTATTGTATCCATCTCATATAGAAAATCTATGAATACATCTCTTCACTAATCTCTAAATAGTATAAAGATAGATATCTAAAGATAGATATTAACTATAGAATCTATCTTTGAAAAATATTTGGCTTTGACTGAAAAATATTATATTATGTTCAGCCATATTCTACCATTTAGGCATGCAAAATACATAAAGTACAGACACAAAAATAAATTTACAAAAAAATATTTTTCATTTGTACCTACTCGTTAAAACTATTATAAAATTTAACTTTCTTTTTTTCTTAGGTATTACTCCTGTGTCGTGGGTGCATTTACAAACATATAAACTCACATACACAAACAGCCAGACCCGAAACAACTATCTGTAGGCCATACAAATAATTGTTCCGTGCGGGAATCACGCAGCGCAGCAATCGATCGCTCAACCACTATTATTTATTTAACTATTGCTTTAACCACTAAAAGCCACTAAAAGATTTTTTTTAAACAATGAAAGTGGCAGTTCTTTCTAACTCTGTATTTTATTAAAAATTACTGGGGTCTTGGCGGACTGTAACATTATATTATAGCACTGTGTCATGCATATCGCCTACTGCGGAGAATTACGTCGTCTAGACTATTAAAACGTCGCGGGTTTGTCTTCATAAACACAAATACATATAGGTATGTACAGACAAAACAAAGTATTTTGACAATTTTAAATCAGTGGTTTTATGTTTAGACAACAATGCGTGTAAAATCAAATAAGCGGTTTCATACATATTGATCGTAGGAGTCCGTATGGTATCAGACGTAAAGAATGGCACTATCCCATATTATCTTCCCGTGCGTAAGAGGCGACTAAGGGACTTACCAGAGAATGGGCAGCAGCGTTCTCTGTGGATTTGTAACAACCATACTGCGATCGCCAACCCGCCTGCCAAGCGTGGCGATTATCGCAAAACCCCTCCTTTTGGGGGAGGCCCATGTTCAGCAGTGGACGTCTTTCGGCTGAAGTGATGATCGAAGGAGATATGTGTTATTTTTACCTCCCATTACTGTTACTGCCACGATAAAAGTTAATTGTTTATATTCACAAGAACTTTCAACCCCTAAAGGAAGACTGATAAATTAAGTCAGCCTGAATTTTGCCGACTGTACGTACATTAAAATCTTACAACCACTTATCAGTTTAACCGCTCGAAGTAACAAAGTATAGACTTCGTGTCTAGATCGTAATATAACAGGGAGTCGTGAGTACTTAGTGAACGACTGAGGTGAACTATTTCTGCTGTTTACTTTCAGTTTTAAAGAACAGAGATTGTGGTGAAATATGGGACAAATATTGTAGTATGAGTCCCGGAAAATTCACAAAAATCAACTTAAATTTAAGACGAGTCAATCCACAATATTTTATCATTACGAAACGTGAATATTGTTACACCTACACCTAAAAGACTAAGAAAAAACCGGCCAAGTTCGTCTTCTTTCATGAATAAAATCAAAACTGTTTATTTTACAATAATAACAAAAATATATTTGAGATCCTCATAATGATCCCTTTTATTTGATATATGACACAGTAAGGTTTGCAAAACCTTTTTTTTTAATTTTATAATTTGTCCCCCGAAAATAACCCTTATTAAAAAAAAAAAATATTTACTTTGCACATCTGTATTTGGGTCATACAATTATACCATCCTACTAAATTTCCCCTGATTTGAACCAATGGGCAGTGACAAACGGACGGACAGACAGACGCAAGAGTGATCCTATAAGGGTTCGAAACCCTAAAAACGGATTCACTCACTGTGAAGGTGGCCGTATGTCATCGAAACTACTTGGATGACCCCAGCTACATTCACAGTGAGTTAATCCGTTTTTCTCAATCTTTAATTCACAATATCGCCACAGCTCCAATTCTGTTGAAGAAGCTACTTTATCCGTGAGTGGTATAGGTAAAATTTCATTATTAAAAAAATAGGAAACCATTAAAAAATTCACGCGATTGATGTCGCAGGAAAAAGCTAGTATTAAATAAATTAGCGTGTATTCATTACAATAACTTCTAAATAAGAAGAGTTTTTAATTTGGGTATGTACAATATTTACAAGAGTAATAAAAAATAAAACCTTAAGTATTAAACTAAAAAAAAAACTTTACACATTAAAGCAGCATACAATTCGTCCACATCGCCGTCAACTGGAAATGTATCCAAAAGACTGGCGGCATTGCCACGTTGGATGGCAATGCTCAATTTCTGACCACAGTATAAGTATTAGTACTATCGCTCTGACCAAGGTAAAAACCAGCTCTTGGAGCACGGGAAGTGTCAACCAACATTTTGGACATTTCCTTAAAAAGAATGAGCACTCGGACCCCACGACCCGAGGGTTTCAACCCCAAACGGCTCGAAAATAACGTTCAAACCAAGGTTACTATACTTTCGCCGTTTGAGGTCTTCTGCAGCCGCAGCAGCAGCACCTACGGGATGCTGAACTAGGATTTGGGTTGGTTTTGGTAGATCTAGCCCCACTTGTATGAAAGCAAATATGAATTAGTGCAAAATAATGCTGCTCTGAAGGAGTATCTATTTTGGCTTTATTTTAGGTGGATCCGTGCTTTTCTTGGATAAATTAAATGGTAGGTACATAATATATATCCACAAGAAAAAACGAATAAAAAACTATAAAACTCATGATAAAAAATTCCTAGGCAACTTGAGAAGTGAAAGAAGCTAGATCGAATAACTCCCAAAAATCGAATTAAACTTTCTGGAATCTGAAAAAGAAGCCAAAAGCCGTTCATAAAATGGTATTTATTTCGACTATTCTGGTAACTATTACCGCATAGAGTGAATCACAGGCAGTACTATCCTTGATATAAAAACCTGGCCAAGTGCGAATTGGACTGGCCATGTAAGGTTCCGTACCACTGGACAATCAAGCAAAAACACCAAACCAACAAACCCCCGCGCGCACGTAACTTATTTTATTTTTATTAGGTACTAGCACTTTCCTCGCCTCACGTTCGCGTGGTATTTCTTATGGATGCCTATTTTTAAATAAAATATAACCTAGCAGTCAGTGTTAATGTAGCTTCTAATTGGAGAAAGTCCATCATCGGACGAGCAGAGATACGGCGAAGCGTCACCGCTATAATTATGGTTGAAGTTCCACGGTCTCGAACCAAGCGCTTTGACTCCACATTTATTGTGCGAACTGCCAGACTGTGGGATTCCCTGCCCGCCTCTCTGTTCCCTGATAAGTATAATCTGGGTATCTTTAAGGCACGAGTGAACCGGTTCATCTTAGGCAAGCGTGTTCCAACTTAGGCCGCATTATCACTTACGATCAGGTGAATTGCGGTCAAACGCAAGCCTATTTAATAGTAAAAAAAAAAAAAAAGAATTTTCAGAATAGAACCATTAGTTTCGGAAAATAGCGCTTTGAAACAAACAAACTCTTCAGCTTTATTATATTAAACCGTATAAAAAGATTTGTTGTCATAGCAGCCATAGCAATATACACGTAAAAAATTCAAGTGTCTGCCTGCTTCGGTTCAAAAGATACATCCATTTGACAAAGTGACAAACATACGGTTGAATGGATGAGTGGACTCTTTGGTTGCGGAACCCTAAAAAGTGCGTGCGTGAACTTGAATAGCAAAAAATCGCAAATGTCTAACTAGAAACTATTGTTAACCGGATTCTAACGCCATTGTAGACTCTCAAAGGTATTCAAAAAACACGTTTATGTCCTGAAACTAATAGTGTTGTACAATAGGAAGAGCTTGGCATGATTTTGCGGTTATTAATTGACTTTAGTTGTGCTAAAACGCACCAATTCACAATTTCCCAGTTTTTGAAGAAGGAAGTTGTTTTGATTTATTTTTTATTCTAATGGGAGATTGGATTATTCTTTACTTACTTATTTTCCTAATAAATTAATTTAATCCATACTAATGGTATACTTAAATGCGAAGGTAACTCTGTCTATTACACTTTTACGATGAAACGGCTGGACCGATTTTGATGAAATTTGGTGTGAAGATAGCTTGAACCCTGGGGAAGGACATAGGTTACTTTTTAATTCGCGTCTTTGTCTGCGTCGGAAACGTCGTAGGAAACTAAATCTTGTGTCATGGTCAGTCTAACTCATTTTCGCAAAAATCGGAGTTGGTCGCTTTCTGCTTAGCTACGCTCAACTTTACTAGATATTTATATTTAAGTTTGTTAAGAGAGGTATCCTGCGCCTGTCTCTTTTAGGTTTCTACGTGATATAAACAAAAAGACAATAGTTTCCTTAATAGTTGTCTTTCTAGAGAAGTTCTCATTAGCCTATTTTTTTTTAAATAGCCTCTTCTGTCCCACTACTGGGCAAAAGTCTCCCCCAAGTCCTTCCAGCAACGTTTGTCCAGCGCCACCTCGACCCTCACCTCACCTCTTTCTTTGCCATCCTCGGCGTCACCGCCCATCTTCAGGCACCCATAGACCCAGTTCCCAGTAGACTATAACATCAGTTTATAAAGTTCTCTAATACAAAGGCCAATGCCAGAAACTCTATAGAACTTTGCCCCACTCAATAAAAGTCATGTGCAATATGTAGCATCTTACTGTTTATTTATTGCTGATAACTAAACATTAGTCTTTAGTGACTGTAGAACTTGCGGTTTCCGTTTAAATCTAAAAACTATAATGACATTGATTGTAGGTTAAATTGTATTTTAGGTAAAATGAGTTTGTATTTTGTGGGTAGGTATTTCGTAATCCGCAAGTTCTAAATAAAAACAATTTACTATAGAAAGGTTCTATATTCATTACAATTATTTTCATTAATTTACTTTTCTGTACTTGGGTGGGGCAGGATCTGGCATTGTCATGACTTATCATTGCATATTCTCCGCGAATTCACTTAAAGCCATTTTCCTTACAACATATAAGCAACATAAACGATAAATACATACATACAAATAATCTTGTAAACAATTCTGAACACTACTAACCTACTTGCGTAAATTGTGTAATAAAATACTATGTTGTAGTTATCACTTAGGTTGGAGCTAAGCTAGGAGCTCAGATTATGAAACAAAACGAAGATAGACCGTACGGAACCCTGAGAGTAAAGCCACAAAAGCAAATACAAATTCAAAAACAAATACCTACAATTCGCGAGTCAGTACAGCATAAAGCGAAGCATTGTTAAAAAAAAAACAAATACTTAATACACATGAAATTCAAAAGCGAATACAATTCTGAGATTGTAGGTATTCGTTATTGAATTTGTATTTGCTTTTGTGGCTTCACTCGCAGTGTTCCGCACGATCTATCTGCCTTTTATTTGATAATCTGAGGCTAGGAGCTAGGTCATTCACTTAGGTCTTAGTGCTTACTGGTACGTACCAAACTAATATTAATACCAGAATTGTATTGTCCCACTACAATTCTGGTATTATTGTCAGTGTGGTGTCGGACGTAAAGAATAGCACTATCCCATATCTTCCCGTGGGTGTCGTAAGAGGCGACTAAGGGACTTACCAGAGAATGGGCAGCAGCGTTCTCTGTGCCTTTGTAACAACCATACTGCGATCGCCAATCCGCCTGCCAAGCGTGACGATTATGGCAAACCCCCCCCCCCCCCCCTTGGGGAGGGAGGCCTATGCCCAGCAGTGGTCGTCTTTAGGCTGAAATGATGATGATGATGATTGTCCCACTGTTGGGCAAAGGTCTCTCTCCTACAGAGAAGACACAAGCATTGATTACCACACTTTCTCAAGGTGATTCCAGACTTACTTACTTACTAGCATTTGCCCGCGACTTCGGCCGCGTAAATGTCGGTTATCGCGGATGCAGACAAAGTCACGCATAGAAAAGTATCCTATGTCCTTCCCCAGGGTTTACGCTATCTTCATACCGAATTTCATCAAATTTGGTTCAGCCGTTTTATCGTGAAAGCTTAACAGACAGAGTTACTTTCGCATTTATAATATTAGTATGGAAGTATGGATTCACGGCTCTGTAGCCTAGGTGGTAGTATGGTGGGCCGCCAACGCAGTGTCACGGGTTAGAATCCCACCCAAGCAACCATTTGTGTGACGAGCACTTGTGTTTGCCTTGTGTCTGGTTGTTGTTTATCTATAATACAGGATATTTTTTTGACGTGACAACGTCTTATAATTCGATAGCCGGCTGCACGAACGAAAAAACATGACGTCATGCGGCGTTACGGCGTTACATGACGTCATGCGGCGTTACCTCGCTCTGCGGCGTTACCTCGCTCTGAGGCGTTCCAAGTGAAAAGTGAATGTGGTGTCAATTGTTTATAGCAACGATAATTACAGCGATAAAGGTAATGATTCTTTCGCGTTGTCACGTTCAACTATCGTCAGTAAACCGACTTTACAGACAACCAATTTTTTTTAACCAGTGCGGAAATTCTAGAGACTGATTTTGGTGCTCAAAACCAACAACTTTTTCTATGGGGCCAACATCGAAATTTCAAAAACAAATTTCAGTTCCTCATAGAAATCGCAACAAATGATTGATCTGATCACTTAGTATGAAAACGTTAATTTTTTTTAACCGACTTCGAAAAGGAGGAGGTTATCAATTCGATTGTTTCTATTTTTTTTTATGTATGTTCGGGCATAACTCTGTTATATAAAGACGGATTGGCAAAATTCTTTTTTTGTTCGAAAGGGGTTTATTCCGAAATGGTCCCATATAAATCTTACCAAAATTGATCTAGCCCTTTTTGAGAAAATCAACGAAATCCCAAAAAAATACTTAGATGACGTTTTAGTTTCTCTTTCTCTCTCTTTTAAGTGTGTCGCCGTTTCTTAATGGATTTGGATGTTAAGTCAATACTAAAAAGCTAAAAATAAAAAGTTTTTTCAAAAAAAAGGAAACCGCGCGCGAGCTCACATTACTTTACTTTCGGAAGTCGGTGGCAATACAAAACAACAAACACAAAGCCACCGCCACCGACTTCCGAAAGTAAAGTAATGTGTGTTCTGTGCTAAAGTTATTTATCACTTTTAAGCTTTGAAGGCGGTTTCCTTTTTTGTTGAAAAATCTTTCTTTGAGATTTCGATGTTTGTCAATAGATAAAGTTATTGTATTTGAGGACCAAAATCAGTCCCTAGAATTTACGCACTGAACTTATCACTATTATACATATTGACGACTCTATAGCCTAGGTGGTAGTGTATGTGCCTCCGACGCACAGTGACTCGGGTACAAATCCCGCCGAAGCAAATATTTGTGTGACGAGCACTTGTGTTTGCCTTGTGACTGGTTGCTGTTGATCTATGTACGTATCTTTTTATGTATTTTTGTATGTATATCAGCTGTATGACACCCATAGTACAAGATCTGCCTAGTTTTGCGTCAGATGGCCGTGTGTGAAATGTCCCCACATATGTATTTATATATATTTTTACAAAGTGTCTCGTCGAAATATGACTAGTCTATCACTGTAAGTAAATGTACTACGAATTAAGCAAAGACAGTTCATCTCGTAGAATGAAAACGAGAAGAGCTTCTTAAGCCACAACATAATTTTTTCCCCTAGCCCTTCTTAGACCAGTAGCTAACGGACCACCATCCTCAATTAGAAGCCTTAATGGGAGCAGTTTAAGTTATTCCTTGAATTACTGTATTAGTACTTAAGATGCTAAGTCAGTTCCGCCTGGTGAGGTTGTGCGGATTAGATTCCGGTGTGGGAAAAATTGTTCACGGAGATGGCGATAATTGTTAAGATAAGTACTCATAGCTGCTTTACATACATCCCCATTAAGTTAAATTAACAAATTACATATAGAAGCTTCAAGAACAAGGATTTTGTAAAAGCTTGATTTATAAGTGTTCGCGGAGTCCATAAATTGGTCGTTCTTCTCCACAAAGACCAACTTAGGTTTTGAGACGAGCAACTTTCTGACTAACCGAATCCTTGACTACTTACGAATACTTTGAGTCAAGTCAAAGTATTGATTTCATTGAAACCATTTACAGGCACTTTTGAATTGTCAAGGAGTCGGTTAGTCAGAAAGTTGCTCGTATCAAAA
The DNA here is from genome assembly GCA_947361185.1 of Charanyca ferruginea. Classification (NCBI taxonomy): domain Eukaryota; kingdom Metazoa; phylum Arthropoda; class Insecta; order Lepidoptera; family Noctuidae; genus Charanyca; species Charanyca ferruginea. The sequence continues at coordinate 17,821,880 of OX376065.1, read as the reverse complement.
CCTAAGTTGGTCTTTATGGAGAAGAAAGAGCAATTTATGGACTCCACGAACACTTATAAATCAAGTTTTTACAAAATCCTTGTTCTTGAAGCTTCTATATGTAATTTGTTTGTATGTAGGGAATAATCTCCAAAACTACTCATCCCATTTAAACAATTGTTTTACCAATAGGAACCTACGTTATCCCTGAATGCTATAGGCTATTTTGCATTATCAAAAAAAATTGGGATCCTTTAGAAAATTCACGAGGGCGAAGTCCAAACTTATATATCGATATGTTTAGTAGAAATCGCGGCCTGAAGGTAATCCAAACTTCCATACTTTAATACGTTATATTATTTATTATTATTTATAATTTTATAATTTTTATAATAATTTTATAAATGCGAAAGTAACTCTGTCTGTTACGCTTCCACGATGAAACGGCTGAACCGATTTTGAAGAAATTTGAAATAAAAATGGCTTGAACCCTGGGGAAGGACATAGGCTACTTTTTAATCAGTGACTTCGTCTGCATCCACTATAACCGACATTCACGCGGACGAAGTCGCGGGGAAAAGCTAGTTTAATATTATAAATGCGAAAGTAACTCTGTCTGTTACGCTTTCACGATGAAACGGCTGAATCGATTTTTATGAAATTTTGTATGCAGATAGCTTGAACCCTGGGGAAGGACATAGGTTACTTTTTAATTCGCGTCTTCGTCTGCGTAGGAAACGTCGTAGGAAACTAAATCTTATGTCATGGTCAGTCTAACTCATTTTCGCAAAAATCTTAGTTGGTCGCTTTCTGCTTAGCTACGCTCAACTTTAGTAGATATTTATATTTAAGTTTGTTGAGAGAGGTATCCTGCGCCTGTCTCTTTTAGGTTTCTACGTGATATAAACAAAAAGACAGTAGTTTCCTTAATAGTTGTCTTTCTAGAGAAGTTCTCATTAGCCTATTTTTTTAATATCCTCTGCTGTCCCACTGCTTGGCAAAAGTCTCCCCCAAGTCCTTTAGGCTACTTTTTAATCCGCCACTTCGTCAGTATCCGCGATAACCGAAATCCACGCGGACAAAGTCGCGGGCAGAAGCTAACTAATAATAAATCACAGCGTCGATAGTTTCCACTCAACATTATAGCGTAATGTAATTTTAAAGACAGCCATTGACCAGCTGGCGTTTAGAAATCGCCTTACAGAGAAAATCCGCGGTTTACCTACACAAAAACAACACATTGAAATGAAATTTACTCTATAAATAATAATAATAATAATAATAATAAGCCTAGCTCTAAGGCTCCCCGCAAACGGGCCACTCACTACAGCCACCGGTGGATGTCGCGCGCAACATCCTTAGTAACCGCGCAAACGTTGGTGGTTGGAGGTTGTCACGACAAGCACTACAACTCTTGTAAGCCAGAATCAACAGTGGCGACCACCAGAAAAGCGCCGAAGCTATGAAGCTCGACGAGTCCCGGAGCTGCCACGAATAGTTCTGTGGCCGCCGCCACTAGTAAATGTATCTAGTATATTCAATGTGGCGCCGAGTGTCGGCGTTTCTAAGTAGTAAGTGGCCGCCACCGGTCTTCGCCTGCGTTACCGAGTGCTAGCTGTCCAGGGTGCGCTGGACATTTAGAATCGCTTTAGGATCTATGATAACGTCGCTCGGGGATAGCGTTGCCATCCGTCCGGATAAAGCCGGACAGGGTTAGGCTTTTCGACCTCTTGTCCGGCCAAATTTAGCTGCGTCCGGCTCGTCCGGGTTTTGTTAGGCTTTATAAACAATCGTTCAATTTAATCACTTCAGTCAGTAGCGAACGAGTGAGACGAGATTTGCTGACTCGCAACTAAACGCTTCTTATAAAGTAGGTACCTATGTGTTTTCTTATTTTTTTTTGTTAAGAATCCCTTTTTTAGCGTCCGGCTTTGGAATTCAAAGGTACGGCTTTTAAATATGTGTTTTATTTCTTATTTCAATATTCTTGATGTCCGGCTTTGGGACCCAAAAGTCCGGCTTTTTTGACGGGTTAGTCCGGCTTTTTTATTTTTTTAAATGGCAACGCTACTCGGGGAGGCTCCTTTCTTGCACCCCAAGCGATTCATGTCAATTCGAAAAGAAGATCTTCTTTTCGATTTCAAATGTCCGGCGCACCCTGGACAGCTAGCACTCGGTAACGCAGAGTCTAGCTGACTAATCTTTTCACCACGATCCACGATGGTAAATCCAAATGACTACCTACTCTACAGCCACCACCGGTAGCGTGTCGCGAGTGGACGCCACTCGCTACACGTGTGCGGCGATTCCATACAAAACGTGCTAAAAATCATGTAAACATCTTGTCGCCAGCCACAGGTGTGGCTCGTTTGCGCGGAGCCTAAGCGCAAGCATTATTACAGACACAACATCTCCCTAGGCAAAATTCAAAGTGTTATCACTAGATAGACTATAGAATATTCTAATTCCGCCCACACCTTTCACCATTTTCCTTTTTGTTCCAAGATCCCGCTCGATTGATCATGGTTAAGCTACGCTTGCGGCGGTCGGTCTGTGGACGGGTGACCATCCATTTGATACCGAGACCCTCCGTGCCTCGGCAAGCACATAAAGCCGTTGGTCCCCGCTGTCATTCCCAGATCTTTGTCATTGGCATCGTAATGGGTGGTCAGAAGCCAGAAATTCTGACAACCGGTCTTACCAAGGTACCAGTAACTGGGTTATGGAGGTCAGACAGGCAGTCGCTCCATGTTAATAAAAACACTAGTATTCAGCTGCATCTGGTTAGACTGAAGCCGATCCCAACTTAGTTGGGAAAGGGCTGGACAGATGATGACAGCTAAAAGATAAAAGAATTCGTTATAACTTTCAGTTCGTTCTAAAATTATTATGACAAGAAATCTAATAAAGTATTACGTATACGTATTCATGTAAAACATACGTATGAGTCCACGAACAGAACGTATTAACTAAATATTAATAGGTATGTCTATTTTCAAAATTTCAAAAAAACTTATATGACCCAAGTCTGATGACTCTGCGGCTTTAGTCCATAATTTCAATACCCTATAAGGGCGGGTTGCTTCAACTAACCACTACTGACCGGTAATAGTAAAAAATGGCACTAACTATCGTCAAATCAATAAAATGGGTTGTTTCACAAAATCATACGTCAAAAAGTTACTATTACCATAAACGACCAGTCACCGTAATTTTGTTGTCAAACAGCTACTTCAAACATAAAAATATTATGGAATCTCTTTTTGAATAACTTTAACTGACGGATTTTTATGTCATGAAACAACCCGTTACATTTAACGTACGTTAAACATCATCAGTCATAGTACCTAACTTTTAAACCGTCCGTATGTAACGTTAACCGACTGTTTCAAACAACCCGCCCTTAGTAGTATGTTTTACACAGATACCAATAGCGGTAGCATAATAAGACATGTGTTATCTGCAACGGTACACTCAAGTCCTTAAATAAAATGCAAAACAAACGCCAATCGCCAACTCGTGGGCAGATTCGCCCAATAATATAGCACTGAGCAATACTGTAGGACTTTTTATACACCATACAACATAATATATACGATTCTAAACATAGATAGTAAACACATTTACATTTTGCAAATTCTCCTCCGTCCATATTCAATGTCGTAGGTAGTTTAGAACTAAGTAAAATCTACAAAGCTATGGGGTATTGAAGTTGACAGTTTACCAAATTGCTGGCTGTAATATAACTGGTATCTCAGCAGTAACAGTTCGTTATATTCGTCTTGTTTGGTCTTGAACCTGTTCTAACTAGGTTCAGTAAGACTGATGGAGCTGTACCTCTGTCTGGTATAGAGGATATAGTTGAGTCCTGACCTCTTGAATGACAGTTTATGGTTGGCATAAAATGTGATGGGGGACGGTTGTAACGGGTGGGTTTGTAGTAACGTTTCTCTGCTGATGTGGGTGATGATAACATATATTTCTAGTTTGTAATGTTATTGATTAATATAGCGTATGTTTAGAGCTTTGGTTACTTGGTGAGTAAGTATTCATAGATGTTGGTATTGATTACATGAGTTGGTCTTTCACAAGGGGTATCTCTTCTGGGTAGATAAGAATATTAAATAGGTAATTATAGGGATATATTTAGAGTCATCTGATAGGTGTATCGTGAATATTCAGAGAATATAAAAGGGACAGATATTTCGCGCTCGTCGCATACAGACGTGTTCAATCGATGCAGTGAAATTCAATAAATTAACAATTACATATAAAGTGACCTAGTTTAGTGTGCTACACTGAACTGCGTGTTCTACAAAAAACATTATAGTGATCGACTTATAATAATGGACTAACTGTGAATTTTACAAATATGGAAGGCAGCCCCTTTAATCGGAGCGGGATGATACGGCGCTCCCCTCCACCGACATCGCCCCGGATCCCGAGGCAGGACCAGGAAGACAAAGTTGAGAAAGTTGACGTAATTTCAACTCCGGAGTTACAAAATTGGCTGGGGTCTATTGAGCAGTGTCTGAATGAGGTATGTTCCATTGCTTCTGACGGTAAATTAAACAGTGAGCACAAGGTAAGAATAACTAACCTCTGCCGAAAAGTTGGACATGGAGTTGCGCAATTGGCTGTTCAATATCAATCACTTAAGCAAAAAGCCATACAGACCCACACTTCCCTTAACACTTTGACCGAAGAACGCAACCTAGCCGACTGTCTAACGGAGATCAAACAGACAATTAAGGAATCTTGTTCGAAGCAGATCGTGGCAAGCACAACATCTTTTGCTGATTAGCCAATAAGTAGCCAATTTCCAGCCCTTTTTCTTTCCCACACATCTATTATATAAATCCTGCAATGTGTTGACTGTGCGTCAGCTTTTCATTATGCACCTAGTATTAAAACAGCACACCTTGCTTACCTACAATGCTGATCATAATACTAACAAGAGACGGAACGATATAGTATGCAATTCAAATTCGATTTCAAAACATGTCTTTGCAGAAAGGTTTTTTTTCATTCCTAGGTCCATTTCTGTACAATAGATTAAATAGAGAACTAAGTATTTATAAGTTGAATTACTTTCACTGTAAAAATATAATTTTTCAATATTTAAAAACTATTTCTTACGAACAGGCAGAAAACTTGCTCGTAGTATGCAAATAATATTACTAACAGATATTTTTTGTGTCTACGTAGGTAATATATAGCTTTACGTTAATTTAAGTTTGTTTTTTAATGTAATTTAGTGTTAATTTATTACAAATATATAGAAGCACTTCCTAGCCTGAAACACAGGTTCCACCTAGTTCAGGCAAATGAGCATCTATGTTCTATTTTAAATTCTAATATATTTTGTGTATGTGCATTTTTTATTAAATAAACAATTATTATTATTATTAAAAAATTCGACGGAGGGTTGTCAGTCACTGAAACGTATTCTTCCAAAAAAACCGAAAATTTGCCAAAAAGGTTTTCAATGACGTTATGTACCCGATTCGTCGGGTACGCCAGTTCAAATACCTAGGACATTATATTGCCGAGGATCTTAAACGCGTTACTCACCATCCTTCTTGCTGTACGTCCCGCCAAGGTCACACATCAAAAGTACCGTGAAAAAAAACATTTAATAATAATTATTGTTTTTTTTTCACGGTACTTTTGAAGTATGACCTTGGCGGGACATACAGCAAGAAGGATGGTGCGTAAGGTCCTTTAGGGATGATGAGGATGTTGAGCGAGAGCGCAGGGCATTGGCGGTGCGGGCGAATATGTTTTCCCGTAGGTTCGCTCGATGTACAGATGCAGTCAAAATCACACTATTTAAAGCATACTGCACATCTCTGTACTCGAGCGCCCTATGGATCAACTGTACTAAACGTGCCGCCAACGCGTTGCGTGTTCAATACAATAACGCTCTCAGGACGCTGTTGCGGCTGCCACGTTTTTGCAGTGCATCTGCAATGTTTGCACACGCCAGAGTAGACCGTTTCTCAGCTGTCGTGCGTAAAAAAATGCATCTCTTCATGCCAGATTGCGGGGCAGTAGCAACAGCCTCTTGAGAGTTATTGCTGATAGTCATAATGAAAAATACGCGCTTGGTCGTGGAGTTGCGGACACCGGCCCGTCATACTACTACTACTACTACTACTAGGCATGATGAAAGCCCTATAATGAGGCATCTTATAAAAAGCACCTTGTCTGTACCTAGTAGAATATAAGTACTAACATAGTTTTATAAGTTGAACTGTTTACTAACATTATAGTTGTAAGTTTTTCTTGTCTTGTTTGTAAAGTCAGTGGACCAATTGTTGTCTTTAAATAAAGAATATATATACCTATATATTACAATTTTTATTTTCTTTCAGTACAGTATTATATTTTTTTCATTAATTATATGAGCTGTATAATAGTCACATCAAAAACTACATACACTGCCCTCAAAACGAATAACCATATTTTGCAAAGAGCAAGTTCTGGTACTAAAGTAATATGCACCCTGCTTTCGCAAGATATTTTGTAGTCCCTAATAGGGAGCTTGTCAATTCCTCACCAGGCATAAATCTAGACTCCAGGTCTGTAGAGGTACAGACCAGTCCCTTGCGACCATAAGACTGACTAGGTTCACCTAGAGCAGGGTTTCTTAAACTATTTGTAGTCACTGACCACTCTTACAATTTTAACAATTACACGGACTGTTGTTAAAGATTATTCTAGGAAAAGAAAACATGCCTTATTACGAGTTCGTGCCGCTGCAGTGGCCGCCGAGTGCCAAATCCCCTCTATTGTTGGCGAAGCGTATGGGTTAGATGAAGTTATAACAGTATGTTTCCTGATATTTACTTAGTCTTATATAAAAATTAAGTCAAATGAAAATTATGTCAACTGAACCTTATATAAAAAAAACATTATACAAATTGGAAATTATATGAAATGAACGTTATACTAAATGTTATTAGAGTTAAAGAAGGTTATATAAAACATAACATTAGATCACATGAAATTAGGTTATCTGTTTTTTATAGCATATGAAAATTATATCGTGAACGTTATTTCAAGTGATATTATACTACCTGTTATTATACCATATATAATATACCCCCACGTGACCGAAGGCACGGACACAGCTAGTATCAGATAACATTTCATTTCTTCTGCAACTACCTACCTATTACATCAAATCTTTACGTACATACATAATTTCATATAAATTATAAATAACATAACGCCTTACACAGGTTACTAATTTAATATAATGCTACTAATACACTATTAATGCAAAATGTAATATCGAAGAAACCATTGAGCCTTCTTAAAATTAGCATAACGTTTGAAACGAAAGACCTCCTGGTTTAAAGTCTAGAGTACCTGACCACAAAGTAGAAATAAACAGAAAAACCATTGCAAACAACACATGAGACAGTCACGACAATATTGTCCTGAGCCAACAGGACCAGAGAACATTTATACAATAATAGCTTCTGCCAATTAAATCCGCGTAAAGTTTCTACAGATCTCATTTTTTTATAATAAACCCGACAAACATTATCCTCTCCCTATCTATCTACCCTACCTACCTACCTACCTACCCTACCCTACACTATCCTACCTACCTGCCTATTTACCCTACCAACCTAAAATTGTATTATATACAAACATGACAATGAGAACTATCCAATTTGGTCCAGCCGTTCGGAAGTTATGCGCTTACATACATTTCGGCGATTCATTTTTATATATCTAGATTTCCCTGCTTGTAGCTGATCGGACTCTGAAAATTATTTTGCTATTTTCTATCAACGGTAGATGCGGAGGTAAGCGCGGGCAAATAAAAAAAAACAAATGAACTTTTAAGCATTTTAATATTACTTTAATTAGATCAATATCCTAAGGTAGATTGGTGGAAAATGTCCAAGGCATTAAGTCAGCCTTAGTACAGTATTTTTTATGTGCATAAAGTTTAATAAATAAATATTATGGATAATATAAAAAAATCCCTATCAATATTATTTGACCACAGCGATGCGGGCGAGTTTTTTGATGTCCTATGAGTTTTTACAGCATGTATAGTCAACAGCAAAAGTAGATGATCAAAATCAGAAATTCAATACTAATTTACTAACACTAATTTATATAATTTATTACTAGTTTATTTATTAAAAGTATGTGATTGTCACACACATACTTTTGAATCACTTCGACGCCACACAGTTCTGACGCGAACTCCGTTCATTAGTATTGAATTTCTGATTTTGATCATCTACTTTTGCTGTTGACTGTACCATGCTGTAAAAAAGAGGGGCATAACATTTTTATAATTACTTAAAAGTTTTTGATTTATATATAATCTAATAGTTTCAATTGAAATCTGCAAAAATCCGTGCGGTAAACCTTCTGAATAAATTTTAGTTGTGTAAAGGATCATACTAATAACAATTATCTGTATGTTAACATGCATATCAAATATGAATCTAACATTTAGCAACAAGTTCGGCTTGTTTTAAACTTAGAGCACACGGTTGGGAGACGTGAAAAAAAGCGCATTAAGATAACGTAACACAAATGGTTCTTATTTTCCTTATAGTCGTAGGTTATACTAACTGATGCCCACGACTTGGTCTGCGTGATTGTCGGTTTTCCGCGAGGCTTAAAAAAAAAATATTTGGCGCGGTTTTTAAGTTTTGTGTTGAATTCCTACAAAGTTCTGCGGGATAAAACGTCAGCCACCCGATGGAGCGATGATGATAGTATTTTATATAATATTAAGTACATACTCTCCTTACTCTATAATCTGAGATACAAATCATTATCTCCAGATAAATCTGAGTTCATTTTTCACTTTGCCTAAAGTTTGGCTACCTAACTAACACTTTTTTTACAAAAAAGTAAAAAATCGCAAGTTTTCGTTTCGTCAAAGTTTTGTTTGTTGTTTTGTATTGCCACCGACTTGCGAATTTAAAGTTATTTTTACTTTTTGAACGCAGTTGTCTTTATTGTAAAAACGATTTTTTATTCGCTTTTTTTATGTCTGAGACATTGTTTTCTAAATGCTAATACGGGTGTTGATAGCTGCGACACAGTTATTAATTTTTACAGCTATCATCGTTTTCTATAAGTCATTACTTGAAAACTGTTTTTATGTTCCTAAATAAACCATTTTTTTTTATCATTTTTTTTGTGCCTACCATTATCATACAAATTAATTACGAAACGGTGACACCAAAAAAATTCAGTCATCCCTTAATTTTCTACCCTTAGGGGTAGAATATGTCCTTAAAATTTATATGGGACCAAATTTGAGGTATACACTATCAATTAAAAAAAGAATCATCAAAATCGGACTACACTAAAAAGTTATGCGTAGTCAAACATAAAAAAATAAATAAAAAATACACGTGAAGTCGGTTGAAAACACAGGTAAGATTACTAGAAACGAACATAATACTAAGTTAGTAAACTAACAAGAATAAGGTATATAATCTGAAACTGTGAACACTTTTCTTTGTAACAGTCCCCCCTAGTTCAATGCCATAAACACAGAAACCTCAAAATATGACTGCCTCACCAACACATATTGTAATGCCTCGTCAGCCGTGCATGTGCACCTATCTTAAGGCAACACATTACACTGTACGCAGCGTACCGCTATATTCGTGTGTTTTACCTTTATCTTGCAACATTTTGAATGCAAGAGAACGGGGAATTCTCATATTCCGTTATTTTTATTAAACTAGAAGTCATTCTACCATGAGATTGCAAGTTTCTGCGTACATTGCAAGGGGTTGTAAATCATCATCTGCCTAGCCTTTTTCCCAATTATGTTTGGGTCGGATTCCAGTCTAACTGAATGCAACTGAAGATCAGTGTTTTACATGGAGCGACTAAGTATCTGATCTCGACAACCCAGTTACTGGGTAACACGATACCTCTTGGTAAGACTAGTAGACTAGTCTTGGTAGACTTAGTAGTTGGTAGGTCTTGGTTAGACGCCCACTGCTGGGCATAGGTCTCCCCAAAGGTTCAGCGGTAATCACCATGCTTGGCCGATGCATGTTGGCGATCGCAGTAGGTGTTATGGTACTCAGAAGGACGCAAATGAAGTATAATGACACACCGGACCACACTGTCGCGATTTACTTATACGAACTAATATAAAATACGTGTATAACTTATCATTTCATACCAACATTGAACAACATCAACAAGTACGATTATCTAGATTACTAGAGCTAAGCGGTTTCATGCATTTATATCAAATGTGTTTGTCATGGCCAATGGAGAAGGGTGTGGTTTTGTGGGACAATATATACAACTGCTTTTAAACAATAAAGGTCGTTTCGAACTGTGGCAGTTCAGGGAAACATGTGGTTGAAATAAAGTTGGACTATAAAAGCTCGATAACGGCTCTATAAAAGAAAATAATGAGATTTCAGTTTCTGCAAACGTTACAAATAAATAATACAAAAACGTTTCTTTAAATTTCCAGTTCTTTCGTTATTAAATATTTTATTTATCATTATTGTAATTTTAAACATTCATTGAATTTTAAGCGTTTATTTTCGTCTTGTATGCGATAAGTTTTACAACTGTTTGTTAATAACTATGCTTCTGATTTCAAAGCTTTTTTCTTTCTCTATTTAATAAAAATAAACCTCGAAAAATCATTCGTATACTGGGATCGTCCCATTTGTATTGCCCATAGATTCAACAAGTTTTTTTTTTTGTTATAACATGTTACTTTTTTTAATTGAACGTTGTGTCCATGACGTTTCTTGCTCGTTCCTCTCCTTAAGAACTTACGGTTAGGAATCAGCAACTAGTCTCTAGCTTTATATTAGTAAAGCAAAAACAATAATAATAATAATTAGTATAGTATTAGTAAGCTAAGAAGTTTATTTATTTTTATTTTGTGTCAAGTCACTAATCTCCTGAATTGCCGGTCTGATTATTACGAGCTACGTTCATTTATTTTATTTACTTACTTCAGGTAACAAGGACCCATAGAAGGAAATATTTCTAGGCTATATTTTATAAACAAAAAAAGAACTGTAAATACACTGTGGGTAAGTTACACACGTCGTCAGCGCCTTGCGGGTCCAATATAACAATGCTTTCAGGCTGCTGATGGGACTGCCTCGCTATTACAGCGCCTCAGTGATGTTTGCTGACGCAGAAGTGGATGACTGCCATGCCATAATCCGTAAGCGAGCGTCATCTCTGATGCGCATGGTGAGAGACAAATCCAACAGCACACTGAGGGTGATTGTTGGGCACATAAACAGTCTACTATAATGGATACACATCCATGTTAAATAGTTCGTCATGTAAAAGAGTACTGTACTAACATTTATTCTTTAGTTAATGTTATGAATTGTCGTTGTCGTCGTTGTTGTATTGTTGTATTGTTGTTGTTGTTTTATGTGTTGTGTGTGTATTTTTTGTATTGTCTATATGGAGACATTAGTCTGAAATAAAGAAATTCAATTCAATGAAAAAGCTGTTACAAAAAAAAGAAAACCGCCTTCAAAAACTAAAAAGTGATAAATAACTTTAGCACAGAACACACATTACTTTACTTTCGGAAGTCGGTGGCGGTGGCTTTGTGTTTGTTGGTTTGTATTGCCACCGACTTCCGAAAGTAAAGTGTCATCATCATCATTTCAGCCGAAAGATGTCCACTGCTGGACAGACCTCCTCCAAAATGGGGGTATTGCAATAATCGCCACGCTTGGCAGGCGGGTTGGCGATCGCAGTATGGTTGTTACAAAAGCACAGAGAACGCTGCTGCCCATTCTCTGGTGAGTCCCTTAGTCGCCTCTTACGACACCCACGGAAAGATATGGGATGGTGCTATTCTTTACGTCCAACACCATACGGACAAAAGTAAATTAAAGTGTGCTCTGTGCTAAAGTTATTTATCACTTTTTAGATTTTGAAGGCGGTTTTTTTTTGACGTGACAACGTCTTATAATTCGATAGAGCCGGCTGCACGCACGAAAAAACATGACGTCATGCGGCGTTACGGCGTTACGGCGTTACCTCGCTCTGAGGTAACGCCGTATCGCCGTATTTTCTTAAGACGTTGTCACGTTCAACTATCGTCAGTAAACCTACTTTACAGACAACCAATTTTTAAAAGAGATTGTAAGTCCTCCAAAGAAAGAAGAAACTAAAACGTCGTCTAAGTAATTTTTTTGTGAATTTGTTGATTTTCTCAAAAAGCGCTTACAATCAATTTCGGAATAAACCCCTTTCGAACAAAAAAAGAATTTTGCAAACATATGACAGAGTTATGCCCGAACATACATAAAAAAAATATATATAAACATTCGAATTGATAAACTCCTCCTTTTGGAAGTCGGTAAAAAAAAAACACGCGGACGAAATCACAGACAAAAAAAACCTATTTGAAATAAATGAGTTGAGTTTGAGTTGACACAAACCCTAAGAAAATTACAAGACCATATGGTTCGTTATTACTTTAACACATGATCTTACAATGTAAAGGATTTAGCAGTTAACGTTTACGATATCTTCTCGATATTCTGTACAGCATTATGAAAATAAACGGTATAAAGTTTTATGGAGTCGCGTTTAAATTTCTTATTATGTGCGACGTAATTAGCGTTTTCGATAGTTATAGACTTTTTAGTATCTTATTAGTTGATGAGGTAGGCATTTTAACCTTTGAACTGTTTAGAATTTAAAAATATATTCCTGACTATTCGTTGAAGGAAAACATCGTGAGGAAACTTGAACTGAAACTGAACACATTTTACTATTTCTCTTTATAACATTAATATATGTTACTAATATTATAAAGAGGTAAAAGTTTGTTAGTTTGTAAGTTTGTATGTAGGGGGTAACATCCGAAACTACTCATCCGATTTCAAATCTTTCATTAATAGGAAGCTACGTTATCCCTGAGTGCTATAGGCTATATTGCATTATCAAAAAAAATAGGGATCCTTGAGAAAATTCACACGGACGAAATCACGGTAAGTGCTTGTAATTAAGATAAGTCTAAAATCACCAATCCGCCTTGAGCGCACGTGGTGATCACAGCTCGTGCCTTCTCTGTATGAGAAGAGGCGTTTGCCCAGCAGTGGGATAATAATAGGCTGGTAGTATTATTATTATAAATATCTAGCTTAACTGCATAACAGCTGAACAGCTAGAACAAGATACAGGCTTTGCGTAGCTTGGGGCCCACGGCTACATCATTACTGTGCCCTGTTCTAATTTTGTGAACACTGTGTATCTAATCTCTATAAAAACTAGTGTGTGTCAATAAATAAATTATTATTATTAGCTGTTACGCTGCAGCTGTTTGTTATTTTTGTAAAAAAATTGTTTGTACTTTTTGACCTGTGGTGAGAAATAATCACATTTATTTTATTTATTTGTCGCTTTCGGTCAATAGTATGAACATGGAACGAATCGCAAGCGCGCCATTATAGCGACAACACGTGATCTACTACCACTTATGGCGGGCTTCTACAGAGTCGTGATGTTTTCAACCCACAGCAAGGAAGACATTCGGAATTCAGCGTCTGATCGCATCGGAGTTAAGACGTCCAGGAACTGTACTCGATTCGTTGTGTATTTGAGTAATGTTTTAATTTGAGTTTGTATTAAATTGTTGTTTTAATAAAAACCGTGCATTGTACCCAGTGTGTTTGCATTGCACGAAACCCATCTTCTGCCCACATGATTACCGAATCTAACGGACTAAATCTTGACGTTCCGACATATTTATAAAATATTTTTTGTCTCCTTTTTGTGGTCACGGGTCTTAGCTTGTGTAATCGATATTTAAGTGCTACATCATTAAAATCTGACCTAATTTTCACCTCCATGTCACCTCCAATTAGACCCCTAACGACCGTATTCCACAACACTTCACAATATTACTTGACCTGTTTATTTTGGACCAAATTTAGTGGAAAGCTTATGAAATATTCATATTATTTCCTCACAATATATCGAGCGAGCCGTCCATCATTGTACAATTTATGGTAAAAATACATTTTAATGGTCAACGTATATTTGGTATCAAGATTTTTAGTAACGATAGCAACTTTAATGAGTTTTTATTGTAAAAGCTGAATTAAGGAAGCTTTTGATTGTTTTTTTTTATATGAGTTTTAGGTTTTTGGTGAAACTTTACTCATCTTTTGGAACCCCAAATTCACGTTTTACTAAATATTCGTTTTAAATGGCTCTTATACTTATAGTCTGACGGTTAATTCGGTTCCAATACCCAAAACAGTATTAAATTTAGGAAGCGTAATATTTCTAAATCGGTATGCTAAAAGTTTCCCTTTGAAACGATTATTTAGGGCGAAACATTCCGACGAACGGTATATAAGATGTAGGTGCTTCGATATACCTACTTAGCTTTGAAATTGCATGCAGCAAAGATAATCTCCACAGGGATCTTCACTGCATATGCGGCGTCTCTCTGCAGACCATGGACCACCTTCCATGTGGCACTGCATCCCCTGTACACGTGAGTACCTAATGACGGCGTCAACGGATGGCATTGACGTAGACATCATCATCGTCATCATCATCATCATCAGCCGTAAAACGTCGACTGTTGAACCTCCCACATAGAATGCCACAACTCACGGCAACCTGGCGCTTGCATCCACCGATTACCCGCGACCTTGACGATGTCGTCGGTCCATCTGGTGGGAGGTCTACCAACGCTGCGTCTTTCGGTTTGTGGTCGCCACTCGAGAACCTTTCTTCCCCATCGGTTATCGGTTCTTCGAGCGATGTGGCGTGCCCATTGCTACTTCAACTTGCATATTCTGAGAGAGATGTCGGTGACCTTAGTTGTTCAGCGAATTTCCTCGTTCCGGATTCTATCGTGCAAAGAAACTCCGAGCATAACTCTCATTATGGCTGACGACGGCTCGTTTGCATGACGTAGACATACAAACAAAATATTTGCCATCGATACACTAAGGAGAAGTTTTAAGTTAAGCAAATCTTAGTCGTGATTAATGTATTGGTCCGAATGTTTTCACGTCGGACCGATATATTACAATTTAACGTGACAGGGGTCTACATACCTTATTACTCCCGTTCTAAGGGTATTTGAGGTTTTACAAATACGAACATTGAACTGCATTATTAAGTATATTATTTTACTGCCATAATTAAGTCATCATCTGCCTAGCCTTTTCCCAAATTTTGAGGCCAGCTTCCAGTCTAAACGGATGCAACTGAATACCAGAGTTTTACATGGAGCGACTCCACAACTACTTTACTAGGTAACAGGATAATCGCTTGATACTGGTTGTCAGCATTTCTGGCATCTGACTGTCTATAACGCTTTCAGATTGTTGTTGGGGTTGCCCCGATACTGTAGTGGTTCAGGGATGTTCGCTGAATTTCGTGTGGATTGTTTTTATTCGATGATGCGGAAGCGGTGCGCATCCTTGGTGCGCAGGGTGCGGGGCAGCGCCAACAGCATCATGTGTATGATAGCGAGTAGGCTTGATTGTGTGTTTCTGAATCACTGCTGCAGGGTTTCGGCTGGGCCTGTCACCTTGCAGCAGTGATGTCATAAATTGCTTCTGATTGTGTGTTTGTGTAAGTGTTACTAACGTAGTTTGTAAGTATATTGTTACTATCATTAGGAGTCTTGTTGCTCGAAATAAATGATTATTATAACGACTGTCAAAGATCTACGAATGACAGCTTTTAGGCTAGGCTTTAGGGTTCTCGGTATGAAATGGATGGTCACTCATCTACTAATTACATTATTGCTATAATCAAGTAAAACAAAATATGCTGGAAAGCACCAGCTACTATGAATGAGGGAAGAGGGATTAGACCTGTGTTTACGCACACACTTGGTTTCTATAAATAGTCCTGCGTATTAGTCTCCAAACCATGTGATGCCGGTCGCGAATAGCACCACCCCATTTCTACCCGTTGGTGTTGTAGAAGGCGACAGAGGGATTTTGACCAGAGGATAGGCAGCAGCGTCCTTCTGAGTATCATAACACCTACTGCGATCGCCAACATGCATCGACCAAGCATGACGATTACGTCTAAACAACCCCTTGGGGGAGACCTATGCCCAGCTGTGGGCGATGATGACTGGTCTCCAGTGAGATTGACTGATGTGACCCTAATTCTGTCATTAGAATATTATGAATATTATCAGCAATCAGTAAGTAGCTAGCTGATTGTGTATTTATAAACCTTTTTGCGTGTCAATAGGGTTCTAATTACACTGTTAGGAAAAAATCGTAGTAACATAACAATTGATGTTAAAATACACTTAACACCCAACTTAAAACATTTCAAGCTAATGTTATCCGCCATTTACACCCACTTACAACTTTGAACATTCATATTGATTAAGTACATAACTGCTTACTCACTTAAGTGTAACTTATCCGCAGATAACAGCATTTTGAGCTCCATGACTTGCATAAATCTTTAAATTCAAGTGTGAGTTAAGTTAGTTTGGGTCGTACTCAATGTATGTACCTGTTGTGTCATAATAATAGAGTTGGATCTTTTTAGATATTGAACATAGTGAAGCAGCCTTTGTCCGCTACTTTATTGGCGTGGAAATCAAGTATTTATGCCATTTTACATATTCTATGGCACTCAGCAAAACTTTAGCATTCTAACAGTGAAAATAAATTTTGTTATCGTACGAAAAAATATTTAAAATAATAATTAAAGATATAAAGGTAATCAAGGGGTGTTTTTTAAATATTTTGTTTTTTATTTTACATATTTTTCCGTTTGACTGTACTGTTTTGGACTTGAACAATAGATTTTTCTTATTCATTTAGGCGTGGTCCTAGTCACCGGAAGAAAAATATTAAAATTAAATGCATCCGGCAACTGGGACTGGAGTCAGAGTTAATTGCCGTCCCAGTCGCCGGAAAACTCGCATGACGATACTCTATTTGCCATATAAAATGTGTGTGTGTGTGTGTGCGACTATTAACGCATCTACCACGAATGGGAAAGAAACAAGTTTCATTCTTTAAGATAAAAATAGAAACTAGACCAAAATTCCTTCACCAGGATACCACTAAAAGCGTGCCTTATATAGGCAATGAATTAAGAAAAACTCCATAAATCTTCACTACCTCATTAATGTTAGACTAGACTTTAATTATCATAATAAAACACACATCATTTATCAACGCAATCACTTATGTTAATCTAGAATTAATGACACCACTCTTTTAGGTGATAATTTAGGGTTTAAAAGACAGTTATTAGTTTGTTACAGTTAACTACATCCTTACCAATATTATAAATTCGAAAATAACTCTGTTAGGGTGTTACTACATCAATCGATCGATCGTCGATCGATGCCATTGATCGACATCGATCGACGTTGACTGATTGGTGTGGTAGCTTTGTACGGATACCGTTCGACTAACTAATCGATCGACTGCCGGTCGATGGCATCGGTCGACGTTGATCGATTAACCCCGGCTATAATCCATCAGTTTCTTTCGAAATGTATTTACAAGAGGACACACAGACGCCAGGCAGACAGCGCGCGGGGCGCAGGCGGGCAGCAGGTGATAATGGGGAACGGTCGACTAATCCATTCTACCATCGATCGATACCGTCAATCGACGGTCGATCGATTGGTCTGGTAACACCCTAACGCTTTTACGATAAAACTGCTAACGAAGTCGCTGGCTAAAGCTAGTCTACAATAAAATAAACAAGGAATAAGTTTAACGCTAACGCTTTCGTGTGGTGTCGGACGTAAAGAATAGCACCATCCCATATCTTCCCGTGGGTGTCGTAAGAGGCGACTAAGGGACTCACCAGAGAATGGGCAGCAGCGTTCTCTGTGCCTTTGTAACAACCATACTGCGATGGCCAATCCGCCTGCTAAGCGTGGCGATTATGGCAACCCCCCCCCCCCTTGGGGAGGCCTATGTCCAGCAGTGAACGTCTTTCGGCTGAAATGATGATGATGATAAGGTTTAACGCTACCCAACGGTCTTCTACCGCTCTTCTTTTCTTATTTTTACTAGCTTTTATTGTCCCACTCCTTTACAAAGGCCTGCTCCCATTCTGCCCATTTCTCCCGATGATGTCCCTCATCTGGCCAATTCCTGAGAAAGACATCCATCTGCCGCTCTAATCTACAATCACCAGACGCTCAATCACCTCCGGTAGATTTAGTCGTGCGAGTTTTAATAATAATAATATGTGGGGACATTTCACACATGGCCATCTGACCCCAAACTAGGGAGACCCTGTACTATGGGTGTCAGACAACTGATATATTTACACAAAAAATATATTTCAATACATATATAATATTCCCCATTCCCCATTTCTACCCGTGGGTGTCGTAGAAGGCGACAGAGAGATATTGACCAGAGGATGGGCAGCAGCGTACGCGTGGGGGAGACCTATGCCCAGCAGTGGGCGTTTAAAGGTTGACATGATGATGACATATATATAGATAAACACCCAGACACAAGGCAAACACGAGTGTTCATCACACAAATATTTACCACGGGCGGGAAACGAACCCGCAACACGCTGCGCAGCAGTCAATCGCTCAGCCACTGCGCCAAACGTGTTCATCACCCCACACACATGCTAGCAATGTACAGCTCACTGAACAGATAACCTCTATTTATCTGTTCCGTGGCACAGCGCACCACAATCTCATCATCACCATCACTTCAGGTTATAACTGCCTCGACTGCCAAGAGGACACGGCGCGGCATACACTGGCAGAGTGTGTCGTTCAGTATTGGACGTAAGCCTCCTCCATGACGCGCCATTTTTCCCGGTCCTCTGCCTTCCGCCTCCAGCCACCACTGGCTACCTTCTTCAGCTCATCGGTCCTCAAGCTCACTTTACCTAAATTTATCGAATGAGGAAGTTTTACAGAACAGTACCACTGGCACGACTGTAGTTCGATCCCCAAATCAGTAAAAGCGTTATGGCGTTTTTCCAACAGTAATTTCTTAGTAACAGTTGAGGTGCTCGTGGCTAAGTTAAAGCCGTACAGATTAATCGGTTAAAGGTTAAGCTACGCTTGCCGCGGTCGGTCTGTGGATGGGTGACCATCCCTTTCATACCGAGTTCCCTCTGTGCCTCGGAAAGTACGTAAAGCCGTTGGTCCCGGCTGTCATTTGTAGATCTTTGGCAGTCGTTATGGGTAGGCAGAAGCCAGAAAGTCTGACAACCAGTTTTACCAAGGGTATCGTGTTACCCAGTAACTTTGTTGTGGAGGTCCGATAAGCAGTCGCTCCATGTAAAACACTGGTATTCAGCTGCATCTGGTTAGACTGGAAGCCGACCCCAATATAGTTGGGAAAAGGCTAGGCAGATGATGAATTTCTTAGTAACAGTACCTACAGAACCTGAATTCGTGCTTGGTATATGGCTATAATTGCTCACCCGTACCTTTAAATATAACTGATAAAATATGGGTGTTGTTTACATATCAGTATAACCCTTCAGAGAAAGGTTTAGTCCCATCTCGGCACTCATGAATTAAAATGGGAATGATTCGTGGACATGATAAATTAATTAATGGGTGCCGAGATGGTACTAAACCCAGAGAAAACTGGCGTGGTATAATGTCTTTAAATTACCCGATTGCGGCAAAACTCAAAGGAGGGTTATGTTTTCATCGTATATTAACACCAACAATGAAATATCGTTGGAAGCGTCATGTTCCGATGGTTATAGGTTATATGACGTCACAGAACATTCAAAATGGCGGCTTATAGCGGACTTAAAACACGTACCTAATTATAATGTAACTTCAAAACTATAACTGCGAGAGGTCGTACAAAGTGACGATTGATATTTTTGCTTGATATTTCTTCGTCTTTTGCAGCCGCTTTTTTACTAACGTGCCTTTGAAGTATCTTATAAAGTACTCAAAACGAAGCGTTACGACACAAGTTATATAAATATGTATATTTGTATACTTGCGAATTATCAAACGAATATCTAATTCCAAAAATCTTATAACCACAGGGGTTCTCGACAACTCGCATCACACGTGTTAGATTAAGTGTAATCAATAAAAATGTTAATGTTTAAATTAATTAATTGTTGCTTTTATTATTTTTAGATGGCAGCCATTGTGGTTAGCTCGCTAATCGCAGCTTAGCATGCAGGGACGTACTTAGGCGAAACATGGGTGCTAATAAAATGCCAATATTTTTGTTTTCGTCGTGTTAAACATATTATTAAACATGGTCATACTGAACATAAAAATCAAATTGAAAAAAATACATATCTTCAGGTTTGAAAATCAGTAAAAACTAAAAAATCTATCGTGGCCTAGAAAGTGACTTCACAGGCTTGAGATATTGCACGCGTACTACAACTACATCAATATTTTTTATATCTAATCTTGTTTGACATTAATTAATAGGTATATTATTTAAGCGAGATATTGACAAAAGCGGTCTCTAAATAACCCGCCTAGCTAAAGCCCCATCAAAAGTACGTGTTACTACACAGGACAAGTTTCCAAGCCATGTAATTTACGCACAAATTGTCTTCCATAAAATATTTATTCAATTCCTATTTATTTGTACACGATTAAACATGAATGTGCTTAAAAAATTTACAAAGACCTAAAATTCGAATAATAAAGCTTTTGGACAAAACAAATAGTAACGGAATTTATGGAATTACACCAGCTTGATTAAATATAAGTACTCGAAATAGGAGTCAATATTTTATTATATTTGTTTAACGCCTACATGTTTCTATGGTAAATAAAGTCGTGGAGTTATTGATTAATGGTAGGAAATATTTGAGGACTATTTATATCTATAGAAGTTATAAATATGTGTGATTCGGTGACCGTATGATGGTAATTTGCTATGTAAAGTAGACGATACTGTGTTAAAGCAGGGAAATTAACCAAAAAATGAAAGTAAAGACATCAGCACGGCTGTTAATGTGTTCTCAATTTAAAGGTAGAATTTAATTAAAATAATTTGCGTTTGAATTCGTGTCTGTTGTCGGAGATATCTCACGATGGATTAAAAATAAAATCTCTTAGCATTAGACCAGTAGTAAATCCAGTATAATAAATAATTATAATGTCTATTAGATCTAAAGTTTTTGTTTAGGTATTTAACATTGATAAGTTTGTTGACATGTTAGCAGGAACTAGATTTCTAGATTTTTATTTAAATAAAGCTGAAGCAGCATGGTTTTGAAAATACGTTAAGCTTTATTTCAACTAATTTCAGCTTTGATTCGAAAAATTATCAAGTTAATAACTCAGACCAATTTTTTATTGGTCTGTAGTTAATAAAAACCGGAATGCAATTTTTTATATAAAATAAATAACTCATTTTTCGTCATTATTTACCCGTCTTTAAAAAAGGAAATAGTTTATCTTGGTTAGAAATAAAACGACACCTACAAATTATTAAAAATTTGTAAATATTTTACAAGCAACATCGCGGGCAAAACTTAGCTACGCCACAGACTACAACAATAGCAGCTAAACCACTCCCACGCAACAGGAAAGTTCATTATGCTTGTAAATTCCTGTTAATTTTATTGATGACCGTAAAAAAATATGCTAACATATATAAATGAAGTGAATATTTTGACAATGATTCCATCTAAATTCTTTTGTTTTTATATGAATGGAATCGTGAATTCATTAATTCTTCACGTTTTCGGATTTCCTAGTGGTTTGACAAGAATAAAACTGGAATATTAAAAATCAACTTGAACGGTATTCTTTTTTTGTGTTATAGTTAAAGGCGTTATCAATAGACTATCTTTTTATCTTTAACTTTTTTGGTAATAAAATGTAGACTATTTTCAGAATAGCCATTAGTATTTGAGAATAGCGCGTTAAAACAAGCAAACAAACCCTTCAACCTTATGCTGGCACTTCACGTGGCGTATTTGTGCAAATATTCGCCTTATTTGGATAATAAAAAATCGACTTTATTTCAATAATCATAGGGTAAATTTTGTATTGTCCAAACAAGGCGAATATTTATACAAATACGCCATGTGAAGGGCCAACATTAAAATATTGGCATCGATAGACTTAATCTTATGATTTTTGTTTACCAATTAAAAGCTGGTTGCAAATAGTATTTTTGTTTCTAACCCGCTTCTTCTACTTTCTAGGGTTTTTTTCACCTAATTACATTGTACAGTATTTTATAGAAAAATAAATGTTCTATTGCATAGAGCGAACTTACTTATACTATGGTATATCACTTAGACTTACAGTCTTAAATCAATTCCACTTTACTTGAAAGGGTTAATGAGCTAATTAAGAAAGGTATGCCTCTGTTTACTCAGAGGCTAACAGACAAGCAAACAAACACACAGGTTCACACGGACGCGCTTAGTTAATAATAAAATCATACATTGGTAGGGTTTGCTTGATTTAAGGGATCAGTCAGGATAAGTCCAAATTTTTGCCAGTTTACCAAACAACTCTCTAAGTACACACGGCTACACATCAAGCTATACATTTCCAGTTAATGCTGATTTCGCATTGTATAGGATTTCCGCCGTGTGTACCTAATGATTATTTGCTTATTTTTTTCTTTGACTACTGAATAATAAAAATTATTGCTTGGGCCGATAGTTCTTCTCTATCGCTTGTACCGCGCTCTTGCTTGCACGCTCAAGCTCAGGTGGAACGTGACACTTTTTTGTGTGTGCAGCCAGTGTTCATCGATTTATAAGACGTTATCACGTCAAAAGTAGTGTAGGAATAATATATTGAAATCAAATCCCACCTTTCTCGTAATTTAATGTTATGCAAAAAGTAATACAATAATATGACAAGAAAAACTTTTGACAAGCGGGTACCACAGGATGGTAGACAAGCGAGCAGCCATAGAGTATGTAAATGTGAACTATATATATATGCCTATACAGTAGCTTATGTCTTTTCTCAGGATTCAAGCTATCTTTATACAAAATTTCATCAAAATCGATTTGAAAACGTAATACACAGAGTTACTATCGCATTTATAATATTAGTATGGAAATAATATTGTGGAATGCCTTATTTTGGCGGAACTTAACTTATTTATTCTTAAATTAATAGATTCATTTTTAGATATACAGTTTGACCAAAATAAATGAAAGTATAATGAATGAACTGTATCATTTTGTTTGAATTTCATTATATTTTATAGCAGTGATTAAATTTTACTACAAGCAAATATATGTAGATCGTAATAAAACAGAACGTATTTTATATTTAAATAGAATTCAGAAACTAGAGACGTATAAATTAAAAGGCAGTAATTAAATCATAAAATGTTGAAAGTATTTAAAGCTTATTTTGGCATGGCTTTGGCATGAATTTTAACGTTGAACTCAACTTTATATCCTTTATAAGGACAAACAATTCTAAACTAAAAAGGTTATTCTGATACACCCACGTACTGAGAGGAATTAAGTCTCATCTAAAATAAGAAAACAATCGCCATTTATTAGGCATAGCTTAAATTCTAACTTTCCTAAAAACTTTTTTTCGATTTTATGTTCTTACCAGCGGTCCACCCCAGATTCACACTGGTGCAATTCCTTTTTCGAATTTCCGAAGTTTTCTTTCATATAAACTTTGTCCTGGCAATACCTAACACAACAAAAAAATAATTATCCAATTTGGTACAGTCATTCGGAAGTTATGCGCCAACATTATTTTATACTATGTAATGAAAAGTACCTTACCTATATAAATCTTATCATCATCATCATTTCTGCCTACAGACGTCCACTGCTGGACATAGGCCTCCCCCAAGAAATGGGGGGTTTTGCCATAATCGCCACGCTTGGCAGGCGGGTTGGCGATCGCAGTATGGTTATTACAAAGGCACAGAGAACGCTGCTGCCCATTCTCTGGTGAGTCCCTAGTCGCCTCTTACGACACCCACGGGAAGATATAGGATGGTGCTATTCTTTACGTCCGACACCATACGGACTGACCATATAATTCTACTTCTTTATAATATTAGTATAGACAGAATACTTCTAACAGTCAAAAACGGCAGGTATAAACCTAACCTGCTTCTTCTCAAACGGACTACAATTTCCTACCAATTTACCTTAAAACATCAAAATTATGTGTCCTTTTTCCTGGAGTAACATGGGAACCCTACTGCCTTCCATGGAAATACTTCGAGTATTGTTACAGAGTACCATGACGTCATTTAGGTGTTAACTAACGTAGCGCCGGCCAGTAGTTAAACTCCATATTTGAGGCCTTATTAGGATTCTTTTCTTTTTTAACACCTACAAACATGCCTTCTGTCAAAGTATGAGTTTTTCTTTATTTTACGATTTAAAAATAAATCTGCTGTTTCATACATTTTAACCGTAGGTAAGTACTTTTGTATGGAAAAGCATATCTAAAAAAAACTATTTGAAAATGTCACCTCTGTGATTTCCCTAGAGTTATGAACTAAACCCATGCCAAAGGTTTTGGCGCCGTGATGTTCCTTCCATCGCGTATACTTGTATTGTTCAAGTTAGGCCTTAAAGTAAATCACCTTTCCCACAGGGTTCCTAAATCTTGTCATCATCATCATCATCATGTCAGCTCTTTGACACCCTCTGCTGGGCATAGGTCTCCCCCCGTCATTACCATGCTAGGCCGATGGATGTTGGCGATCGCAGGTTTTATGGTACTCAGAAGGACTCTGCTGCCCATCCTCTGACCAATATCCCTCTGACCTTTTACGACACCCATGGGTAGAAATGGGGTGGTGCTATTTACTACACGGCTTAGTAAAAAATGTAGTAAAACCCCAAAATCCTAATTCTAGTATTCTAGAGAAACATACTGCAAGCAACATAATGAAAAATTATACGTTTCCTAGTCTAATCAAAAACCTCATTCCATATATGAGTCGGTAGCGGTGACTCACAGGTCAACGGAATCATTCATGACCTCGCGCGTGCTAACAACGATTTATTAATATGCGTACGCGCATGTTTTCCGTTTGGTTATCTATATGGATTAGATTGATCGTTGGAGGTGTTATTATATACTAGTATTGTTTTGTAATTAAGTGATTTTTTATCCTAGTTTATTTATAGTAAGTGTCTGTTGACTGTTGAAAAATGTCTTTAGTTTAGACTAGATGATGCCCTCGAATTCATCCGCATGAGTGTCAGCTATCTGCGTGTTTTTTGTTGCTCGGAATTCTAATTATTGTTCTAGAATAAAAGTAGCTTAAATGTTACTCCTTATAACTGCAGCTATCTGCCAGTGACAGTCCTGTCAAATTGGATCGATAGTCAGACAAAAATGTAAAAAAAATGTTTTTGTTGGTATAAGTACCACACATATATTTCGCACCTTTGGTAAGACAAGGGCATAACTGCACTTTTAGTTGCAATTTGCAGCGAATAGTGCAGTTGTGCCCTTGTCTTAGGAGGGACAAAGACGTGTACTGCAACTTACAATACACGTCTTAGCACGTAACAGGGCAGATAACAGGGTGTTTCTAAAGCCCTTTGGCATATTTAAGTAATTTTTATGAATTTTGACAAATAGCTAGGTATGCCCTTGTCTTACCGAAGGTTAGTAAATAGTTGATTTTTTATTACTTTACGAACAGACACATCAATTTTATTATTTTGTGTAGAAGATGCATAGATCTACAATGACCGACCAAATGGAAAGATTACGGTCAAATTAGTTCCATGAAAATGGCGTGTTTTTTTACTGAAGTGAAGAATTTGTCACTTTCATTCAGCTGTAAACGCATTCCTCACTGAATACTTTGACTTATAGAAGAATAGGATTGGCCCGCGACTTCGCTTGCATAAAGTTTGTTACGGAGGAGTATTCCTCGAAGCACACCCATTTTGAAACGCACCCAACGAAACGCACCTAAAGTATTCCTCCATAGAAAATTAAATAAAAAATATTATAATTGTATTCCTCGAAACGCACCCACGATGAAACATAGTGAAGTGCATGAAGGATTCGTAATGAATGATATCGATAGAAAACAATTTAAAATTAACTGTTTCAACTGATTAGTAGATACCTATAGTTTATGAGTTAAATTTTAAAGTGTTACTTATTTATATTTATTATTTTAAAGTTTAAATAATTTTAAGAGGCACGATGGGGTTTGGCATATCTGCCTAGATAAAAACTCCAAAAAAAAAAAAAGAGAAAAAAGAAATTAACTGTTTATTAGAACTACCTACCAGCTAGAGAGCAGAAATGAACTGGAGACTCACTAAAAGTGCGTTTCAAAATAAGTGCGCTTCGAGGTCGCCCGTCACGGATCCGTATCTTCTCCCTCTGCCACTGAGGTGCCATTTTTATATCTATTATGTTGAGGAGTGGTCTGACAGACGTGTAGTTAAAGTACTATTTATGTTGCAGATATTATATATCTTATCATGAAACTTGTATTTATATAACTGTTGACATGTATTTAAATAGTAATCGGAATTAAAGTTGAAATAAAACACAAACTAAAGTATTTATAATTATATTTGTAATACTTAAGAAATCAAGGAACTTTTGGCACTGCCATTTTAAAAAAATTACAAATTAAAAAATATTAAAAGTATAAACAAAAAAATCTTATTTTTGCCTTCTTCTGGCTTCAAACCATTGACAAAAAATAAAAAATTAAAATCCTTAGAGTACTTTTGTTACAAAACAGTCTCAAAGTTCGGTCTTATAATCAGCGCAAACTTGAGCACTGCACTGCAAACAGATCGGTTTTGAGCAGATGCAACAAGCAAATCTTGTTCCCTGCGTCAATTTACTTGGACTAATACGACACAGCTTTCTTGCCGATAATATGACAGTGTCGCTTGGTGGCAGACAAGGTGGCAAACTTGTCCTAAAACGCGACGAAGAGTCATACGCAATTCTCTCGGAAGTTTTTCATTATAAACCCGCTGTTTTAGAGCAGCATTACTAATTCACTTGCAAGGTGCACAAGAAGAAGCAGCTTTTCTCATTTTGCATTCTGGATCTATATATCTAGTAATCGATAAAAAATTGCTTGTGGCCAAGTATGAAAATACTGACGTGACGTCCGTAAGACGGTATGGGGATATAATTATTTTACTGACAATACGTCTACACGACACATCACTTATTATTGACCTTACGTATCACGGACACCTCACAGCTGTAACTAGACTCCTGCGCATGCCGCGGCTGTCGTCGCCGCACTAGCAGGAAGGGGGCGCGAGCGCAGGAAGCTACTGAGCAATACAGAACGATTTTCGGGAAAATGGCGGCATAGCAACCAAAAGTTGATATTGCGTTGTCTGTCAGACGTAACCTCAGCGGCAGAGGGTTAATAATTATAATAATCTAGTCTAATAAAATTCCATAAAACTAGTAACATAATTTAAAGTACCAAAGTACTTACATTTAACCAGTAATTACTGGTACCTACACAACCAGTCATAAAATTCCATGTATTTTAATCAACGTAAAAATTACGAAGCTATTATCATCGTGATATTTCTTAGCGTCAAATTATCCATTGTCTGCGCTTAAACAAATTCTCATTAATTGAGATTAATCTTCTTTAAGAAAAGAACCGTTTTTAGAGATCCTTTGTCTAAAAGGTTCTTACGTTCATTCACCTTTTTTTTCTAGGATAACCTTTATTCACGAGTACCTTTTATCTACACTAATAATAATATTATAAAGAGCGAGGATTTGTATTTTGTATGTTTGTAACGAATAAAATCAAAAACTACTGGTCCGATTTTAAAAATTCTTTCACCATTAGAATTTAAATAAGGGATCCTTGAGAAAATTCACGCGAACGTGGTCTCGGGCAAAAAGTTAGTCAATAATAATGTCAAACGGTGGTAAAATTGCTTTTTTGGTTGCATGTAAGACATAATCTCTGGAATTACTTTTCTGATTACAAGAATCCTTTTACAGATAGAAATCTACATCATTGCTGAGTGTCATATCATAAGAGTTACGATAGGTTTGCTGCCGAATCCGCCATTATTCCATTAAGGGCGGGTTGTTTCAAACAGTCGGTTAACGTTACATACGGACGGTTAAAAGTTACTATGATAAAAAAATGTAAAAAAATAACGGGTTGTTTCATGACATAAAAATCCGTCAGTCAAAGTTATTCAAAAAGAGATTCCATAATATTTTCATGTTTGACGTAGGTAGCTGTTTGACAACACAAAATTACGTTGACTGATCGGTTATGGTAATAGTAACTTATTGACGTACGATTTTGTGAAACAATTCATTTTTTTGACGATAGTTAGCGATTTGACTATTACCGGTCAGTAACGTACAGTTGAAGCAACCCATCCTAAGTTCTTATGTCAGTCGCATTAGTGTCATTGGTATAATTAATCAGTCGCCTAAACTTATTCACCTCTTTAGAATAATTGACATTGTGAGTTGGTACTTACTGCACAAAAATTACTTTAGCAATGACTGTTAGGGACTAACTACACTTGTTCAGCTTTTGTCTATAGAAAACACCAGTTTATTATGGAAATGGGTACGCATCCGTCCAGTTTTAAGTGTTTTCCTTCAAAACCTAAAAAATAATTTTAAATTCGGAAGCCGGTGCCAACACAAAACAATACTTAAACAATTAATAGTATTTTGTAAGTTTTTGAAGACGGTTAGCCTGTTTAGTAAAAAAGGTTTTTTAGCATAGTTTTTTTAAATAAACGTTCTTTCAGAAATGTCCGAGGAACCCAGTCAAACTACACACACTAATTATTTATATTTGTCCAAGTACCTACATTATTCAAAACCGACAAAGACAAATTAATGCGTCTGCTCACTGGGACGTGCCACCATCATTATTATTATTGTATCGCCCAGAACACTCACGTGCTATTCATAATTCTTCACCTTTTTATTAGCCATCTAGTCTATTATTATAAGTTACGCCTCAGTGGATAACGGGTTTAGCAAACGGTAGCTCATTATCGCTAGTTGAATTAAAAAGTAATTCATTAATTTGATCTACCTAACCTTTTCAAAGCTTCCAGCACACCTACGACACTCCGTACAAACGAAACGATTGAATTACCTACACTACTATCAAAATACGTGCGTATGTGTGCGTGTCTACGCGCCGCGAGAACTAAAAGCAGTTTCGAGAGCACGTTCGACGCGGGAAGAGGTGAGGAACAGTGTTTCGGAGGGAGGCGGGGCGTGTCGCTACTGTACTGTAGTACTAATTATACTGTGCTTCCAGTCTAACTGAATGCAGCTGAACACCAGTGTTTTAGATGGAGCGACTGCCCTTCTGATCTCCACAACCCAAGTTACTGGGTAAGACTGGATATAGTTGAAGTTTACTTGGAAACCGATGGATATTTTTGAATGTAAGTAAGTAAATTTCAACTATAACCGACGAACCAGGTTACATATTATATCCTGGTGACTAGATACATTCAAAAGTTATACTTAGATTAGATTTCAAATTACTCAGCGTTGAAAAAAAAGGTACTTATAAATTTTGACAAGGATTGGAAGGTTTTCTCAGAACTACTTGTAATTACCATTGTGGATCGAAATCTTTTTAGGGAAATATTTTTGGATTGTATTCACTTCCATTTATTCTTTTACTATAGGCTTCTAGACTTTCTCTAATTTCCGTAACTATATAATTACCACACTTTTTTGTTATCCAACATTTTGGTAAATTAAAATCCTTGCCATAATCGACTCGCAATGATTGTTCGCGGGTCAGACCAGCCGACTATGAAGCAGGGCAGGGATAACAAACCATTGGAGCGGTAAAATATTTATAAGTATATGTTTTACTAACTGCGGCCCGAATTTGGTTCCAGGTATTTTTTATTGGGCCAAGAACCTTTGCGAATACAGAAGAACCCACCAAAGTTTCATCACAATCTATGCGGTCCTAAATTTTCCAGAGGATAAAAATACAAACGTTCAACTTTGTATAGATTCTCTCTGGACTGAATTTCGGTCACAGTGGCGATCAATATCAATGGAGGCTAGCAAAGTACTCAGGAGATATTATAGTGTAACACTGTGTGCAAACACAGGTGCATTAACTCCCTAACTTTAAAAAAAAAATACTATATTGTTCTTCTTTTCTTTTATGAACAACCATCTATCTAATTTAAGTAACTATCAACTGCTTCACACAGGCGAGCGAACTTTTTAAGTACTTAATAGTAAAATAAACGCCAAACGCTGATTACTTTTAACTTTAAATGGGTAAAAGCATAATTATAATAATAATAATAATAATATGTGGGGACATTTTCACACACGGCCATCTGACCCCAAACTAGGGAGACCCTGTACTATGGGTGTCAGACAGCTGATATACATACACAAATACATTTTTTTTTTGTAAATACATACATATATAGATAAACAACACCCAGACACAAGGCAAACACAAGTGCTCATCACATAAATGTTTACCCTGGGCGGGAATCGAACCCGCAACACGCTGCGCAGCAGTCGATCGCTCAGCCACTGAGCCAACCGTGTCGCCTAATAAAAGTGAATCATTTTATAAAAACGCACTAGTCTAATAAAATATTAAATCAGTACCATTTGCCTAGTCTTTTACCAACTATGTTGGGGTCGGCTTCCAATTTAACCGAATGCAGCTGAATACCAGTGTTTTACATTGAGCGACTGCCTATCGGACCTCCACAACTCAGTTACTGGGTAACACGATACCCCTTGGTAAGACTGGTTGGCAGACTTTCTGGCTTCTGACTACCCATAACGACTGCCAAAGATGTACAAATGACAGCCGGACCAACGGCTTTACGTGCTTTCCGAGGCACGGAGGGAACTCTGTATGAAAGGGAGGTTCACCCATCCACAGACCGACCGCGGCTAGCGTAGCTTAACCTTTGACCGATTGATCTGTACGGCTTTAACTTAGCCACGAGCTCCTACCCTCTCAAATATTATATACCTATTAGAAAAAAAATACTTCCTGAATAAAAGGTTCGCCACCCCTGTTGTGAAGTATCGATCGATTCCAGCCTGGTATCGAGATCTCTTCGAAGCGATACCACACACGTTATACTATTTTGTATGGACGGCACATAAGGGGTGTTTCATAGGATTTAGAAAAACATTATGAGTTGGGGTTCAATTTTGAAGCTTTGTGAACCCCTGCACTATATCATTATAATGCAAGCTGATAGTCTTAGCAATTTGGCATACCTAGATACTTTTTCAGTAAAATATAATGATTAAGGCATTACCTACATCAAAAATATAGCTTAGAATAAAGTTATCATAATTTGCAAAAAATGGAAAAATATTAAAATACAGTCATACGATTCAGTCCATTTAAATTGTAACGGTTACAGCCAACATATAAGGTTCACAGTTGTGTAAAACCGAGTAAGACCATCCCTTTGAATATAATCGAGTCTGAAATAGGCTTTACTGCGCCGTATTCTGGCCTAGTGACCTGCGTCAAAGACTAGTAAATGAACATCATTATTTGTTTTGTGCCTACGCGGACACTGCCTCTTATAGACTCGCTAATTTGGGTAGTACACTGTTGCACATTACGCAAGTGTATATTTACTAAACGGCAGGTGTACAGTGAGGTAGAAGTGTGCTACTTGGACCTTTTATGGCACGATAAGTACTTGTAGCCATAGAGACTTGTCAAACAAGAAAATATGAAAATGTGTGACACATTGATGAAATAAAACTTGTGTAAGGTGCTAGTGAATTCATACTAATATATATTATAAATGCGAAACTAACTGGGTCTGTTACGTTTTGAATGTTTTGATGAGCAGTAACCCCAAGAAAGGCTACTTTTTACTCCGCGATTTCGCCTGCATTCGCAATAACCGACAAATTTTACGTATTTATTTATTTTTGGCTACATTTATACTATTTAGGAGTTTAGAAATTCCCTTGCGGATGCCCTGAGAAGACTGGGATGCATGATTTGCTTATGGCGGGAGGTTCGAGGCACGTACAATGGTCTATTTTAAGAACTAAGTGCGGAAACCATACCCCCCCCCCCCCCCTTACATAGAATATAGAACATGCTTTTAGCGTAGTAAAAATAAGAAACTAAAGAAAATACGTTAATCTTCGATTAACTTGTTCTGCTAAAACGTGGGTTGATTACTCACGTCAGAATTTCACCTATTGATTTTAAATAATTAATTTTAAATTTATTCTAAGCATATGTTATGGAAGTATTACCTGTAATTGCTGGATAGTAAATTAGTTGTATAACGCATTTAGCATATTTCATTTAGTTTCCTAGTTCAGCGTGCTGTGCTGATGCTGCTGCTGGAACTGTAAAAAACCTGAAACGGCGAAAGTACAGTCACCTTGGTGGTAACTATTTTCGAGCCGTTTAGGGCTGAAAGTCGGGTCGTAGAGTCCGAGTGTTCATCTCCTTTAAGGACCATTAAGGACATGTCCACAAGGTTGGTTGGCACTTCCCGTGATCCAAAAGCTGGGCAAAAGCCTTGGTCACAGGGTCAGCATTGCCATCCAACGTGGCAAACCCGCCAGTCTCTTGGGCACATTCCCAGATGGCGGCAATGTGGAGGATTTTTTTGATGCTTTATTATATTTGGTTTTTATGCATAAAATAACCTAGTTTGGAATTATGTGGTAAATGATAAATTAGTTCGACGAAATTAATTAAACTGTTGAGAGTTGTAGCAAAACTTAACTCAATTAGTGAGTGTCCCTTCTGAAAACACATTGTATTTGATTACCATGACTTTATTACCCATACGCTACTGTGGGCGATACTAATTGCAAGGTTATAGTGTTTTATAGGCTTATTGTGTAAATTACAATTTACGGGTAGCTGTGAATTTTATTGATTTCTTTTGCTAAGCGATATTTCGTGTTTTGTATCGTAAGTACAGAATGGTTCAGAAATAGAGTACGAACTACTAATATGTAACAAAAAGAAAAACTTACTTATAACTATAAAACTATTACAATAAGGCATCAAAACTTTCCCCCACATCGCCGTTATCTGAGAATGTGGCCCAGAGACTGGCGGTATTGTATGGCATTCTATGGGCCTATGAAGCCTGAAATAAATGAATTATTATTATTGTTTTTTTATTATAAATAATTTAAAATAAAGCAGTGTTGAATATCCAAAATCACAACAATTACAAAATTGAACATTTGAAGCGTTTTTGGTTCAGCTGTTCTAACCTCAAATGTGCTTTTCATGTAAGTATGTACTTAGGAGATACCGGTAACAGTATTATTGATATGTCAATTATTAATATTTATGTTATTACTCGTTAACTGTCGTCGTAAAAACATTTATGGCATAACTACTATAATTATTACAAATAGTAATTAATAATACAATTCACATATTCATTTTATGACTTGCAATCGTCACCTTTCTGGTATTCGGAATGTAGGTAGAATACTCTCGCCCTTTACAATTGGTCAAAACACATTCGTTTCTGCAAAACCCGAGCAACAATCAACCTTTATTAGCAGCGGGAAGTGTAGACGCCCACGACTCGCCTTGGGCATCCGAATCTTTAGGAAAGTCACGATTTATCTCCAACACATATTAACACACGTAAATTTTAAACTCGCGATGAAAGACGCCGAATGCTCGCGGCGTATGTAAATTTTTTCTCGACAATTACTGAACAAGAATTGATTGGACTCGACTATACGTATAACTGCGAATGATGGAGAAATTTGCTAGAGGCTAAGGAAGAACTCGGAGATCGTGAGCAAATGTCTTTTTCTCGAGTATTTTTGGTATTGTTGTCTTTGCGGTTTCGGCGAGAATGTTCCTTGAGGCAACTATTAGGTTTTGTTGACCCAGAATTTAAATTGGGAAGGTATTTGTTAATAATATAACAAAAATGTGGAAATTGGTCCTTCAGGCTTCTCCATGTGGAAGGCTCAAAAGACTCAGTTGTTGCCGTAAATTATTAAGCGGTACGACGAGCAAGTTGATTGACAGATGTTCGACTACCACCCACCTGGATAACCTAAATTGTGACCGATAGGAGTTCCAACTTAATTATTCTTCATTATTTAGTGAAACAGAGCCTTAATCCTCTATATACGTAAAAAGGGTAACTACCTACGTACATAAGCTTCATTGTGAAAATAAAAATAGAATTCTAATAGCTCAACACTGACAGGGGTGTGATTATGTAAAAGCTCATTTTAAACTTCGAATCTGAATCCGCTGTGAGTTTCTTGATTGGCATTCTAAAAACTCGGTTGATAATTCGAATTTACACTAGCGCCACCCTTGCGAGCGTATCAGCGAGTTGAACTAAATTGACAGGGAGATTTTGACAGATAAAGTATGTAAAGTAAGTATGACGTAAGAAGTGGGATTCTGTAAGGTAAATTCCCCGTCACTTCGACGCTCACTTCGCACTCGAACCCGATTCAAACTGTCAAATATATCAACGTCATTTTGAACCTTATGCGAAATGAGAGTGAATAGCTATGTGAGATGCGAGTTGTTGTTTGAATTTTACAGAATCGACCTACAGAGAAACGCATAATTCTGGATAACTATACCCTGTTCACAATAAGATTAGACATAAACACAAACCTTCTTTACAGTCCCTTTAACCGATTTTGACTTCTATTCCGTTAGGCTTAAGGGTGACATTAGAGGCAAAAAAGTGGTTACAATAACAACTGTTTACTGCAGTTGCCATTTGTCATGCTACCAACGCAATATAAGTCAAAATCGGTTGAACGGACTGTAAAAAAGGTTTGAGTAAATGTCTAATCTTCTTGTGAACAGGGTATAGGTGATTAAAGAGACTCCTAAAGTCAAAGTCAAACTATTCATTTCAATGAAATCATTGAAAAGCACTTTTGAACGTCAATAACAAGAAAAATATTGAATCTAGTTGCCCCTTCCAAAAATTAGTTTCGTATTGAGAAAAATGGCAAGAAACTTCTTAACTATACTCTTTAGGATACATTGTTGAAATAACTGCAGCTAATTAACTTTTTTTAAGTTGGTAATGTCAAATAGTTTACATTGCTTATTACATGCCATACCAAATGTTAAAGTAAACTAGCATAAGCGACACATTATGACGGTAGAAGCGTAAAGTGCTCAAGCGACGAATGTAGATAACCAAGTGAAGTAACGTTAAATATAATTTTGTTGCATAAATACATAACAGTCCTACGAGCTACTGAAGCTCTTAGCTGAGTTAAAGCTTGTACACACTAAGGAAAGAAAGAAAGAGAAATGGAGATCAAAATAACAAGTATTGTTTTGTAATAAAACATTACCCCGCACTAGAATTTTTTCGTATATTGTGTGGTGTGGTGGTGCGTTTCACAAACAATTAACGCATATACACAAACAAACAGATTCAGAACAACTATGTTCCTACAAATAAGTATTGGAATCGAAACCGCGACACTCACGTAGCATACGCTAAGCTACTGCGCTAACCGTATCGTCAAAACCAAATAAAACAGCAGCAATCATGACAAAAAATCCTACATATAATTATTATATTTATATTCACGAAGCTTAATAAAATGGTCGGATCAGCAGTGCTATTCTGTTACAATCTCCCTCGGTGAACACCTAGGTGAAGTGAGCTGTCATCCGTCCCGATGCTAGGGATTGACAAAGCAGACGGACGGATGACAGCTCACTTCACCTAGGTCTTCGAGGGAGATTGTAACAGAATAGACATACCTACAGCTAAATTTTTCTTATAAGAAAGTTTTCAGCATATGCAATTACGCCTTGTATCATACCTATCCATAGAGCTATTTCTGTTTCACCTGTGACATTATCGCCCCAGTGATAATATTGATCGTATGTAAACGCCTGAATGTTCACAATTATTATACAAAATAGTATCTAGGTAGGTGATCCGTATGGTGTCGGACGTAAAGAATAGCACCATCTCATATCTTCCCGTGGGTGTCGTAAGAGGCGACTAAGGGACTCACCAGAGACTGGGCAGCAGCGTTCTCTGTGCCTTTGTAACAACCATACAGCGATCGCCAACCCGCCTGCCAAGCGTGGCGATTATGACAACCCCCCCCTCCCTTGGGGGTTGCCTAAGTCCAGCAGTGAACGTCTTTCGGCTGAAATGATGATGATGAAGACATCTATCATGAATAATTATTAATTAATAGTCATTAACGTTGTCCACATAAAAACTTACAAAGACAAATTGTAAACAGTTAGTTTTCACAACCGACAACAGTAAATGCAAAAACAAAACTCATTTACGTACACAACAAGGAAAGCCGCCTCTAAAAACCGACTAACCATTTAGAAAACCGTTGAATTACAAATTACAATTACCACGGTAGTAAAGAATTAACAACTAATTAATTACATTTAGCACACAATACAAAACAATTTGAAAATGGAAAGTGACTTTCTCTCTGTGTGTATGATTCACCACGCCTACTGCCCAGCCTCTTTTGTAACGAGCATAATGGAGATATGCCCTTTTGGACTGACGTTATGGTCAGTTTGTATCGCGGTATATTTTTGAAATGGCTTTTATGGAGGATAAGAATTTTTATGAACTGGTATAATTTGCCAAAACAAATCATGTCATGTCAAAATTTATCTAATTTTTTAAAGTAATTTAGAATATTTAAGTGAGTGAGAACGGGATAAAAACACACGAAAATGATCGCGTAGAGATTTCACAAAACTTGTTCCAGGAAATACGTGTTTCTGAAGAAGCCCAAAAACCAAGTTTTTGGTAAAAGTAGATTCAATTTAGAATTTCCATTAGGACATGTGCAAAGTTTCTATGACGATGTTTTTGTGTCAAGATACTTATTAAATCCTCCTGGAACGACGACACACCTGAAGCTCGTCATTATCTCCCTGCCCTCGTCCCATGACACTTGGGGTTGGCGCAACATCTTTTCTTCTTCCATCCCGTTCTGTCAACCGCCATATTACTGACTCTCTTCTCTTTCATATCATTCTTCACACAATCCATCCATAATTTATGCTTTCCTCTTCATCTGTCGACATTTATGTTTATATTCTTATTATTATTTTCACCTCAAGCTCCTTTTACCTAAATTCATTGAGGAAGATTTTTACAGAATGTTTCTGCTGGATTTATTTCATCTATTACGATACATAAAGACGTTCGATTCTCAAATACAGAGTCTATTTTGGTATAAAAGTGAGTAGCAGTAGTAATTCAATTACAAGTCAAAACAGCTATCATTCTCTACTAGACTTATAAATAAATAAACTTTAAAAAACGACACACATGCATGCTATAAAAGCACATGCAAGCGAATAATTTATACTACAACTTTAAATTCTAAACATAAATTATGACCGGCCGTGTACTAAAAACTTCACGGCTTAGTTAAAAAGGAAAACTACGTAAAATGATAAGTTGAGTGCGTTTTTCATACGTTTTACACTTTTTTTGTGGAGGTTTGTGACTTGCAACATTGTATTGCTATGGTTACATTAGAGTTTCACATGCATGACCTCTTTGCTGTGACATAGAGAGCTTTAGACCCTCTGACCGTTGAATGCACTCGCAGGGAATACTACAGAGATACAAACTTATCTGTGAGATAGCATTTTTTTGGAACTAATACTTTATAAAGACATAATTAAGGTCGTTTTTAAGTTATTTGACGAAATGTCACTTAGTTTTATTTATTTTTATTTAGAGGCATATATTTTTTTTTTAGTTAATGTTTATTTTCTGGTTAACTCAATCTCGTAAATATTTCTAAAAATAAACCTTTTCAGTAATGTAAAGAAAGTACGTATTTATATGGTTGAAAATGTGTTTTTTTTCACATGGACTTGCACCAATCGCTAAATAAAAGTACCCACAGTACTTTTATTTAGCGATTGGTGCAAGTCCATGTGAAAAAAGAACAAATATCAACATCAAACAAATTTATAGTAATACCTATAAACATTACATTTTATTTTCAGTACCCAATATTGTAGCTAGGTCTATTCTACTATACTACTATTTTAAACATGTGAGGATGGATGTATTGCTTGCTCACTTAAACGGCTGAACGAAATTAGCTGAAATTTGGCACATATGTGCCAAATTTCATATTAATCCAGTTCAAAACTTAGGGTAATTTTTATCCCGATTTTGTGTTCCCGTTTGATAATTTATGCCTTCAGTTTAATTCTGTAGGCTTTATTTAAATTTTAAAGGATAAGCCCGCCCCCAAACCACTGCGACTCCTATAAGCCACAATCAACAGTGGCGACCACCAGAAAAGCGCCACAGCAATGAAGCTCGACGAGTCCCAGAGAAACGATTCGACTGTCTTGGATGCCGCAACGAAATTAATTAGAAAAGAACAGCGTAGGAGTAAGAAAAAAAAGTGGAAAAGTATCTTTTCTGAGCCCTTGTCAGACAATAGTCGCGGGCAGAAGCTAATGTAGGTATAATAACGCCAATATTAAGTCTCTTTATTCGAATCATTCACCGCCAAATCACACCAAAATACATAATAAGCTCTTCGTCCTATTCACCCGTATGTATCCATAGTGTCAAGTGTCCAAATAAGTAAATTCAATAATCTGAGTCTGTTTGTCGAACAGTTATCGTAGTCGTGTGTCGATTGTAGCGTCTTGTCGTGTCGTGTCGGATAACGGAAGAGGACATTAAGGTTGCTGTCGTGAGGTGAGTAGGCAGAGAGACTGAGATGAACAGAATAGTACCGTAAACGAATGGTAGTAGAGCGTAGATCAGTCTTTATTCTTATCTCGCGGGGCAAGTCCGCACTATTCCCGCAACTCCTGTAAAGAATCATGGCAGGATTTGTACAAAAAAATAAGATGTTTAGCGATGTTGAAATTATAATTTTTATATTCTTGGGTAGGTACCTAAAGAGTATCTTCAGACATTTACAATATTTTTAAAACCCCGCAAAAAAAAAAGTGAATAGTTTAACGAAAAGCTCATTATTTCAGAACGAAACGGCGGCTGACAGTAACAGTGACACAGTTCTTACTCTGAAATTGCATCGATTTATGGGAAATAAGTAATAGCAGAAATAATGATTAAATAATCATTATTTCTGCTATTACTTACACTTTTCCAAACACTTGTCACATCACTTCTCTGCCAATTTGATAGATTTGTTAACGTCACTTGTTACTTTCATAATTTTAAACCCAAAATGGGCATCGAGATGAAACGAAAAAGTGTTATTTTCATTTCGTAATATTTTAACTATGCGTTTATGGGTTTAAAAATATGGTAAGTATATCAATCTACTCCTGTTAATGTATTCCTCAAATTGTATAATATTTTAAACCCTCTAAATTATTTTTTTTCATATAACGGGTGGCGCAAAAGTAAAGACCCTATTTGGTTCAGCTATAACATTTTTTCTAAATTAGAAAACTAGATTTAGATTTTTTTAAATGTATATTTGTGCCATTAAATTTCGTACCATTAGGATTTAAAGATGATGTCTTTTAAATGGTGACCTCCAGAGTTGATACACATTTGAGTCCTTCAAAATTGGTTATGAGTGACGAAGCGCATTTCCATCTCTCAGGGCATGTCAATAAGCAGAATACTCGGTTCTGGGGCACTGATAATCCGCGCATTATTCAAGAAACACCTCTACACCCACTAAAAGTTACTGTATGGTGTGGCATCTGTGTTGACAGAGTGATCGGACCCTATTTTTTCGAAGACGCTGGAGGCAATGCGATTACTGTCACTGGAGAACGCTACAGAACCATGTTACGTGAGTTTTTGATACCCAGTTTGGACGAATTGGGGCTGGAGCACATCTGGTTTCAACAAGACGGCGCTACGGCACACACAGCGCGCGACACTATGGACTTAGTGAGGGACGCTTTTCCAGGCCGAGTTATTTCTCGTTTTGGCGATTTGCCTTGGCCTGCAAGATCACCCGATCTGACCAGTCCAGACTTCTTTCTTTGACTCTCGCAGCTCTAAAAGAAAACCTTCGTCAAGAAATAACGAACATATCGCAGGAAGTGTTACGGCAAGTTATGCAAAATGTCATAAATAGGGCTCAAATGTGTATCAACTCTGGAGGTCACCATTTAAAAGACATCATCTTTAAATCCTAATGGTACGAAATTTAATGGCACAAATATACATTTAAAAAAATCTAAATCTAGTTTTCTAATTTAGAAAAAATGTTATAGCTGAACCAAATAGGGTCTTTACTTTTGCGCCACCCAGTACAAATGAATGTATGGATCTTGCCATGATTCAAAACAAACTTTATTTACGTATGGATTCTGTCATGACCGTGACGTGCTGGGCATAATTTGGATTGTCATCTATACATGACAGTGGCGGTCAAAAGGTTAAAGTGCCTACAGGCTGTCACAAAGCTAACAACTACAATAATGTAGGTACTCGTTTTTAATTGAGTATCCTAATCGATTCACGATGTAGCCTTAAACATTGTCGTCAACTTTTTTGTTGTGAACTGTTTAAAAAGTAAGGTATTTCTAGTACTCTTTTGCAAATGTTCACATTTCACATTATAATCTACTATCAATCTGTAAAAAATGCGTCAAATTTACACACATTTTTGACGTTTGAGACGAGATTGTGACTAGATATTAAACGTTGTGAATTACGAGAATAGATCTTCAAATAATTTCCATGTCTTATTAAGTAGCCACTTGACGAATAGAATACACCACAGCCATAAGCAGTATAAACATAAGTACCTGTTACACACCATAAACTTGCTTAGGTGATGCCATCTTATTTTCCATACACAAACAAGTACAGGTAGGTACAATAAAGTTACAAGCAGTCATATCACCAAGTCATAGAGCACGGTGCGTGGAGCATTAACTTAACATTCTGCGCACGCGCGGGACGCCGTCACCCCGCTTCCCCCCCCCCCCCCGCCGGTACACCGCCCCGCCACTCACGCGCAGCACCCCCGCGCTAGCCGTCCGATAATCATAGCTGCACATGATAAGCTATGCGATACTATAGAAAAGCTATGTATTTCCGAAAATGCTAGAAAAAAATATAAAACTTATGTCAGTGAAAGTTAAACTCATCATCACCTCAGTAATTTAAGGGTAAACTTGGTTTTGATCAACACTAGTATTTTTAGTGCACAAAGAGCAAGTATGGAAAGTTTTTGTATTACACACAATGCTATACTAAGTCTATACATGAAGCGATACAGATTTGATTATGGTTCGGTAGGCGACATTTTTATCTTAGCACATACTCAACAACCCTTCTTGTATCAGTTAAGATAAAAATATCGCAGTTAATGATAACCGTAGGCAATGAAAGTAGTATTTCATTGCCCGCGACCAATTGGCTTAAATTCAACCAAAACTAGGTAAAATAATCTCTTAGTAATTAAATAAATTAGCGTCAAACTGATTAATATGCCAAATATGTTACATAATATCTACTATCCTGCAACATCAGTGTACATATAAAACTTATGGTTAGATGTATGTATGATTTGCAATAAAGTCATTCGCCAGAGAACTAAAGTCACAGACATTGCCCGTCGAATCAACACGCTGAAGTGGAAGTGGGCCGGCCATGTCTGTCTGTCTATCATGTGTGTGTGTCTGTCATGTATAGACTTGAA
This sequence comes from Charanyca ferruginea, assembly GCA_947361185.1. Classification (NCBI taxonomy): domain Eukaryota; kingdom Metazoa; phylum Arthropoda; class Insecta; order Lepidoptera; family Noctuidae; genus Charanyca; species Charanyca ferruginea. The sequence goes on along the minus strand of OX376065.1, from coordinate 17,780,272 downwards.
ATTAATGTCACTTTGAAAGATGGTTCGTTTTGATAAAACTAAACCCAACTTGTCATATACCTACAAAATTATTCCCTTTTGAGAGAGAAGAGAGTACTTCATCATTACTATACTTACTTCAATATATATTACACTTACTTCATCTGTGAGTGCACAGACCCTTAACCAGCAAAAATGTGCAGCAGACGTACAATATTTAAGCATTTATAACATAATTATATCTATAGCACAGCAATTCTTAGTGTAGTGAAAACCTAAAATAGATAATTCAAACAAAACTGGTGTGGTAGCAACCGACAATGGAATTCCCAAATTGTAGCACGTTTGTACCGTGTAATGAGACAAACATGTACCTAGTTTGTCCAACAGTGGGATTACTAAATATAAGGATTTCCTTGGAAAACATTTTAGATTTTTGAGTGGTCGTGATAGTCAGGTTTCCGAGTGGTTTAAGTATTTTTCTTGGACTTCACTGTAACACGAAAACAGTATAGCTTTGGCAATTAATCTTTGGCAAACACTTTAACAAAAAAATGGTGACTATGTTGGTGATTGCGAATGTAAACGAAGTTACGAATTTTAAAGTACCCTGTGTCCTTTCTTAGGCTCCAAGCTTTGTCTGTACCAAATTTCATCAAGATCGGTTCAGTAGTTAAACACTCTCTTTCGCGTTTTGAAAATGAAGTATGGATTTTATTCAAGTATCCGAAATGAGATGAAAATAATATTTTTTCTTACGAAGAAAAGACATCAACGAGATTTATTATTTCAAAACTAAACTTTTTCGTTCATTGAAAATTTTACTAGAGATGCCACAAATGTACTACTGTTCGGAATTACTCACATACTTATTATATTTAAGCAAATATTCGGCCGCCGAACATTTGGTTCTTCGGTCAAGAGCGTGGCCGAATATTCGGTATTCCGTAAAATTCACTCACTATTCGTGTCATATCTTCTTTTACCCTTTATTTAATTCATGTGGTACTAACTCTACTTTTTTAAACAGTAAAGTGGAGTTTCCTGGCCGTTCTTATCCTCAGTAATTTCCTTAAATCACGTTTATCCAAGTGCTCAGATTATAAAAATTCGATATTGGCCGATCAAAATGTTTGATGGACGACACGATGGTCTTCAAACTTAACTTGCCACCAACCCAACTATTTGTTGGGCCAGTGTGCTGATAGAAAATCTGTGATCTGCGGGAGCTCTTAATGGTGTAATATGTGTAATGGTGTAATGGTTTTTTTGTCAGCCTGTTCTGTCCCTCTCCTGGGCAAAGGCCTCCCTCCCTGCATGCCTTTCATCTTTCCCTATCTTGTGCTTCATCTCTCTAGTTTTAGTGGAATCCAGCCAGTGCGTCCCATTCCCTATCTCCTTTGTGGCCTGCGGCGACCCTGTCTCACTATCTCAGATTGATTTGGACTTTGAAAAAACATGACATGTGTACCTACGTACTAAAATAAAATTTATTTCTAAAGAATGAACTAGAGAAACCACAATTTAATCAATCCTATATTGTGGACAAATAAAGTCGGTTGTCAATCAAACTACATAACGACCTTATTATATCTGTCATATTATTACGTTTATCTTTATTTATTTGACACCTAGTCAAATATAATGTCTATTTAAATATATGTAATCTTAATTTATTTAATTTGAAAAATATGTATTAAGTTTTTTTTGTTGTGTCCTAAGATATCTTGTATCTGGAGTCGTGTTCAAGTATTGACATACTGTAGATAAAATATTATATATCGAATGCTCGATTATTAGCTGGCAATGGCCAGCTAATCATCGAATACGTAAAAAAAATACGTATTGGCATTGCAGCACGTTACTAGTATAATTTAGTAGGTACTTGAGAATCGTGTGTGGGAAATGAGATCACGAAAAGCTCATGGTTCTATGGTTGGCGCAGTACGAGTTGAGTTGGCTGCTACGCTATCTATCGCGGGTTCGATTCCCGCACGAAACAAATATTTGTGTAGCCTACAGGTAGTTTCCGGGTTTGGTTGTGTAAGTATATATTATATTTTTATATTATGTTTGTAAACGCAGCCACGTTACAGGATAAATTTCTAATGCAGGGGACCGTTTTTCTTACAAAATAAAACAAGAAATACGGTTTTTATACAAATACTAGCTGATCCGGCAAACGTTGTTTTACCACATAAATTAGCCTACGGCCTATTTATTCTCAGACCTACCAAATATACACAAAAAAAATCATAAAAATCGGTCACGCCGTTTCGGCGGAGTCCAATACCACGAAATTTTTATAATATATGAGACTAGCGACCCAGCCCAGCTTCGCATGGCCCTATAGCCTTCCTCGATAAATGGACTATCCAGCACAAAAATATTTTTTCAATTCGAACCAGTAGATCCTGAGATTAGCGCGTTCAACCAAACACACAAACAAACAAACTCTTCAGCTTTATAATATTATATAATATATAATATAAAGTATAAAGTATTAGATAACCACTCTTTTGGGACTGTTGGTTATGAGTTGACAAGTTGATACTTGTCAACTCATAACCAACAGTCCCAAAAGAGTACTAAGAGATATTTGCTGGCTAAAGAATGTATTGATTGATATCAACACATTCTTTAGCCAGCAAATTCACATGAATCCTTTATTTGGAAAAATTTAAAAGACATATCAAATCCTATCTGACTAAAAGTGTATACGACGACACGGTTGGCGCAGTGGTTGAGCGATTGACTGCTGCGCAGCGTGTTGCGGGTTCGAATTCCGCCCAGGGTAAATATTTGTGTAATGATCACTTGTGTTTGCCTTGTGTCTGGTTGTTGTTTATCTATATAAGTATGTATTTAAAAATAAAAGTATTTGTGTGTGTATATCAGCTGTCTGACACCCATAGTACAGGGTCTCCCTAGTTTGGGGTCAGATGGCCGTGTGTGAAAATGTCCCCACATATTATTATTATTATATCTGTCATTATATTAACACATAACGTGCTCGTTTAAAGAATCAGTCTTCAACACACAACAATTCTACAAAAAAAACAAGTTTCACTTGTCGTACAATATTTTTAATTACAATATTTGATTTCATAACAAGACAATCACCATCAAAACAATACGTAATGGTTATAGATAAATGTTGAAATTACAGTAATAACAACTATAAACAGTCGATTGTTCTAAAAATTTCTTAAAATTCTGATTATTTTATTAGGTCATAATGACATAATAATAATCAGAATTATATGAAGTTTTGGTTTGTTATTTGTTATATTATTATTGTCTATGAGCAATTTCGATATGTTAAGCAGTATGCCAATGGTTACGGCATAATGGCACGATTAAAGAAGTCGTGAATAATATTTTTAGCCTTTTCGATATGAACGTGAACCCAATTTAGTTGTGTTTGGAGGAAATGTCTGTGCGCATATCATTTCAAGCATAGTCAATAGGCAAGCGAAAGCTGCCATGGACTTTATCTTGCTTCTTTTTTGTGTTTTGTATTGTTAGATTGCATTCATAGTTTTCACATATAGAAGCAACAAGAACCATGTCACCAGACTTTATAAAAAAACTTGATTTAAAAGAGTGTCCGTGGAGTTTCTTGCTCGTTCTTCTCCATAGAGACCTACCTACGTTTTGGGACAAGCAACTAGCTTCAACTCTCTGACTAACTGACCGACTCCTTGACAATTCAAAAGTGCCTGTAAATAATAATAATAATAATAATATGTGGGGACATTTTCACACACGGCCATCTGACCCCAAAGTAGGGAGACCCTGTACTATGGGCGTCAGATAGCTGATATACATACACAAATACATTTTTTTTTTTTTGTAAATACATACATATATAGATAAACAACACCCAGACACAAGGCAAACACAAGTGCTTATCACACAAATGTTTATCCTGGGCGGGAATCGAACCCGCAACACGCTGCGCAGCAGTCGATCGCTCAGCCACTGCGCCAACCGTGTCGTCAAATGGTTTAATTGAAATAAATGCTTTGACTTTGACTTTTACAAAAAAAAACTATCACAAAATTATAATTATCGCTTAAAAAATGTCATTAAAGTAATGACAGCGACAGTATAAATTGGCATTCGTTAACAACAACAACCTACAATTTATTTTTTCAGTTTAAATTTAATAATATTTAATTTTATGGATAGCTTTAAGAAGGGCTTTTGTTAATGATTTTAGTTAGCTTCTGTTTATAATACGTATATAGTTAGTTAATTTCTATTAAATATGGTTAGTTTGTACATAGAACAGTGTTGTTATAATGGCAAGTAATTGTTTCCAGATAGGTAACTGAACCAACAATTGTCATGACTACAGATTCGAGAGTCAACATAATTCGGGTGCTGTTCTGACAAAACCAGTACCATTACACCTATTTTGGACAGGCCTATAGCCAGCAGCGATATAACAAGAAATTATAACAAAGCCATTGTACCATAGATTGGCAAAGTCTAATGGTAATCACAATGATTTATCGTCCCATTCACACCTTAATATAAAGAACACAAATACATATTTTATCAAATCGACAGCCAGGCAAAAGACGCCCACGGAAAAATTTACAATGTTCAAGATTTCTGACTTAAGTCTCAAATACGTAGGTATAATATACTAAACAATTTAGCCCCAGGTATAATCGTAAACAACCATCATCTGTTAATAACGAAAATATACATTTATTTAAAAACGATTTTCAATGTTGGTAATAAAGTGTTTAGAAATATTGGATTTGCAATATGCAGATTATAATTTATATTAATATGTAGGCGAGAGAAGATATAGGTACATAATAACTATGTGTATGTTTTATAAGTATAGAATGTCTCAGTTGTATCTTATCAAAAGAATAGACAGAGACGGTAGCGTTGGTATTTAATATTTCACTAACTTTCAATTTAACATAATACAGATTTCATCCTGATACTCGTATCAGCATATTACCACTGTCGACGCGCTCCGCCTCCCTCTAAAACCGGTCCTCACCTCTCCCCGCGTCGAACGACAGCTCTGAGAACTGCGTTTTTGTTCGAGCGGCGCGTATATACTCACACACATGCACGTATCTGTACAGTCTGTTATTTTAGTAGTAGTGTAGGCAATTATATCGTTTCCTTTTTATGGAGTGTCGCGGGTGTGCTATTACCGTATACTGCTCAATGGGCCTACCCCAGAGATCGTCAACTAATCAGTCTTGGGTAGTTCGAATCCATCCGCTTTTTCAATTCGTCGTCAGTTCATCGCACCGCAAGGCGTCCCACACTACGCTTGCCAAAACGCGGTCTCCACTCTAAGGCGTATCTGCTCCACCTACCATCTGCCCGGCCTACTTCCACTTCAGCCTGCTGATTCTAAGCTCAATGTCGGTGACTTTAGTTTTCTGCTGAATGACCGATATAAACAACATTAAAAAATAATTATAAGACAACTTTTTTTAAATAACACTTTATTTTGGCCCTGAAAACACGAATAATTATCAATTAACTGTGAAATGATTTTTAGTAAGTTTAAAATCTAAAAATAGTAAGTCAATTGAGTTAGCACAAAAGTGACTCTACAGCAGCATATTTCCATACAAAATCTATTTTAGAATCGTGTTTTGATGGAGTGTTGGGCTTTCTGTTGAGTCAGAGAGCGATCGACTGCTGCGCAGCGTGTTGCGGGTTCGATTCCCGTCCAGGGTAAACATTGGTGTGATGAGCACTTGTGTTTGCTTTGTGTCTGGGTGTTGTTTATCTATATATGTATGTATTTACAAAAAAAAAAAAAAAAAATGTATTTGTGTATGTATATCAGCTGTCTGACACCCATAGTACAGGGTCTCTCTAGTTTGGGGTCAGATGGCCGTGTGTGAAAATGTCCCCACATATTATTATTATTATTATTATTATTGTCAACAAGCGATAGAGAGGCACGATCGGCCCAAGCAAAAAGCTCCGCCCACCTTTGACGGAAAACGTTATTTGCCTATGTTATATATACGTTAACCATTATGTTTCTTTATTACGTTATCACGTAAAACTATCGTCCGTAAACCAACTTTACAGACAATCAATATTTTGTTTTTGTATTTTTTTCATTTTTTTTTTCTTTTTGTTATATAGCCTAATACCAAAAGGAATGCACTGGCCTCTGTAATTCAGTTTGTAACTAGCTCAGGGGTCAGGGATTTCAAGTAATCTGGATCTTATGTAAAATAGTTAAAAAGATATTTTAATTTTACATTTCAGAGCAGTATTCCTGTAGTCGAAGGTATGTTCTGTCGAAATAGAGATCCGCTGAACTAGTACATATAGAAGGTGTGTGTTGTCGAAGTATTATCTGTCGGACTCATGCTAGTCGAATTTATATTTTGTCGAACATGAGTAGCCGAACTATTGTTTTCCGCATTCTATTGCAGTTGTTTGTATAAACAAACAAAATCGTAATCGTAGTGTCTAAATTGTTAACATATTAAAGATGTGTGTTATATGTATTGTCTGTCGGACTCATCCTAGTCGAATCTATGTTTTGTCAAACCAATGAGTAGTCGTACTATTGTTTTTCGTATTCTATTGTTTTTTGTATAACTTCTAAATTTTTTGGTTGGCCGTACTTCCCCAAGACATAACCTTGTTGGAACGAAGTTCCTTATCGCGCGTTGTGAAAGGGGGCTAGACGGAAAAAATTCTTACGAAAAGTTGTCACGACATTTGACATTTCGTCATTCATTTGATTTAAGAGCCATCTATTAACGTTATTGGCGCAACTGTGCTCTTCGAGATCGAATTACGAACGGCCAATAGATGGCGCAGAAATAATTTATTGGTCTTTCTATCTAAATAACTACGCATTGTACTAACATGTTAGAAAATGTTAATCTTTAAAATTACTTACTTACAATGTAAGCAGCCATAATAACTTTTCATTCCTCGCTTTTTTTTTGCCCTGGCTTAAAGCCACTTAAATTCGCTTTAACGCATCACATTAATTAGTGAAGGAATTGTAATAAAATTGTAATAAAATTCCTTCACTAATTAATCGAAAGGAACTTCGTTCCATCCGGGTGTCCCTTGACACCTCTCAAGTTTTTTTTTTTTTATATTTATGGTCCCAAAATACTACGCAATAATAATGATTGTATTTATAGGTGGAATTCAGGAAAAGTTATTCATCAGTCCACAAACCTAACTCAACTAAATCGATCGAAAACACAACAATACCAAACGAAGCATCACCCTTTGATCTTCAAAGTATGTCATTAAAGTCACGACTAATGACAATGCACTCTTATTACGTCGAGCTCATAGTAACAGCTGCATGTGACAGGTCCGGCAAGTATTATAATAGTAAAACATAAAGTAATGAGTCACAAGGTAAGAAACGGTCGTAAAAAACTTTATACTAGTTTTAAATGTTAGTAGTAGAGTAGTCGTAAATGAATTATAAGATGGTATACGGCTTGGTCCATGTTTTTGAGTGACGGACACTATAGTGCAGAAGGACGATTCCCCTAATATTAACAATAAAAAAAAATATTTTCTTTTCTTAACTTGGCTCGCGAGGTTGTCGATATCATGTGGGATGTGAGTTTATGTGAGTATAATAGCAGTAATTGTGCCGATAGTCGTGACATCCAATGGAATTATTTTCAAAAGCCGGGTTCAAAAGCTGGGTTGTTTGACGACACGGTTGGCTCAGTGGCTGAGCGATCGACTGCTGCGCAGCGTGTTGCGGGTTCGATTCCCGCCCAGGGTAAACATTTGTGTGATGAGCACTTGTGTTTGCCTTGTGTCTGGGTGTTGTTTATCTATTATATAATACTAGCTGACCCGACAGACGTTGTCCTGTCCCGATCTATGGGGGATGAAAAAGGGGTGAAAAAAGGGGATGAAAAATAGATGTTGGCCTATTCTCAGACCTACCCAATATGCACAAAAAATTTCATCAGAATCGGTCAAGCCGTTTCGGAGCAGTACGGGAACGAAAACTGTGACACGAGAATTTTATATATTAGATAGAAGATGTACGTATTTACAAAAAAAAATGTATTTGTGTATGTATATCAGCTGTCTGACACCCATAGTACAGGGTCTCCCTAGTTTGGGGTCAGATGGCCATGTGTGAAAATGTCCCCACATATTATTATTATTATTATTAAAGCCTTGATTAACATCTGAGAAGGCTCGGTTCGGGATCAAGGGCTTGGTACAGAAAGCGGTACTCCTGGACACGGCGCGTATTGTTAGGAGATTCCTCTCTCAAGAGACCTGGCCGCCGGTAGCTTGGACCCTGTTCCCGATATCAATGGGCTACTATTTGTAACCTTTTACTAGGTTTTCTCACGATGTTTTCCTTCACTGAAGTCAGTTATGACCAAGATAAACGTAGAACGTAGATATGAAATTGAAAAAGTCAGGTGTTTTTCACAAATTGAGACTGAAATCTCAAAGTTACGGGAACTACCTTTCGGATCTGTAAAATTTGGTAGAACTCGAAGTAATGAACGCGAACTCATTTGTTTTTTTAAACAGATTCGGCATCGTTCCAATTTCGAAATGATGCTCATTTATCTATCTTACTTGATTCTCTTAGTTATGCTCAGATTGAGTCACGAATAAAAGGATCCTCCGAAAACGAAAAAAGGCAAAAAGATTACAAAAGAAAATAAAAAATGGGCTATATAATACCATAATCACAGGATGATTTTAAGCACTAGTTACAAGTAAACCTTATTTTCTTGTCTTCATTCAGGGACACGAATCATCCTGTTTATTATTATTTAGACAGACTGCGACACTGCGCACATTCGCGACTAAATTCTCCAGTCAAATCTACATAGAAAATTGTAAGTGACACAAGACAAAAAATGTGCGAAAGCAAACACTGTTTTATACTCTACACTTATAGAAATAGATACAACTTTTGAGTAATCCCGAGATTATGGTTCATTACTGGTAATTGACGCCTTGGAGTGCAGCCGCAGGTATCAAAAACTTCACAGAACATGGGCTTGTCCCAAAAATGGTGGGATTGCTTAATAGCTGCATACCTAACACGGTGACTAAAAGCTATGCCTATTTGATTGCAGATCTAGAACTAGACATTTTAGTTGCCTTTCTTGTATACTAATCATTGCAATATCTAAGCTATTTCCTTTCTGAGAACATATTCATTAACTTTTGCATATATTTCTTCAATTTCTGGCGTTATTATTATCATAATTCTTTTTTTACTGATAAAAGCTACTTTATTGCTAACTGCCATAGGATATGTTTTACAATACACTTGTCTTCCACAAGGTCAAAATCACCAACAGAAACTGTACTATGTATCTTTATGTTTGGTGTTCGTGAAATGTACAAACAATTAATAATAATATTCATCATCTGCCTAGCCTTTTCCCAACTATATTGGGGTCGGCTTCCAGTCTATCCGGATGCAGCTGAATACCAGTGTTTTACATGGAGCGACTGCCTATCTGGCCTCCACAATCCAGTTACTGGGTAACGTAGATACCCCTTGGGTAAGACTGGTTGTCAGACTTTCTGGCTTCTGACTACCCATAACGACTGCCAAGGATCTACGAATGACAGACGGGACCAACGGCTTTACGTGCTTTACGAGGCACGGGGGGTCTCTGTATGAAATGGATGGACACCCATGCACAGATTGACCGCGGCAAGCGTAGCTTAACCTTGATCGTTCGATTTACGTAGCCACGAAGTCCTCCAATCAATTTAATTTTTAAATACATCTAAATCCATAATTATAAAAAAACTTGTAAATACATAATGACAAAATTAGTTGGTACAGTCAACAGCAAAAGTAGATGATCAAAATCAGAAATTCAATGCTAATGAACGAGTTCGCGTCAGAACTGTGTGGCGTCGAAGTGATTCAAAAGTATGTGTGTGACAATCACATACTTTTGAATCACTTCGAGTCTTCTACTTTTGCTGTTGACTGCACAAAAGAGTGGCGGTAGTTCATATGGCACCAAAAAGCTCCACTTCACTGTCAATGCATTCAGCATTGCCATGTTGATCTTGTTATTAAAACCATTTAATTAATAGTTCACACGCAATCTTAACATGGCGTCAATAAACCTAGAAGTTACATAAACTGAACAATTATAAAATTAAGTAACACCCATTGACCTAGTAGTGTAGCCTTCATGCGGACTGCTTTCAATCAATGATTTTTGATTAATCTTGATATTTTTTTAAGGTTTAACTGTTTTAAATTTTCTTACGTAACCAGTCAATCTATTCTGTTAAAATCTTTCTCGGTTGAATTTATCTCGAGGTCTGATTGTCTAGAACTTCTTCTTTTTCTTGGTGTCGCTGGCACGACAGTCTTATTAGTTTGGTCCAAAACTTAGCCACTTCCACGGCGTCGTCGGTGGCAGCTCATAATTCATCCTGCAGTGCTATTCTTGACGACACGGCTGGCGCAGTGGCTGAGCGATTGACTGCTGCGCAGCGTGTTGCGGGTTCGATTCTCGCCCAGGGTAAATATTTGTGTGATGAGCACTTGTGTTTGCCTTGTGTCTGGGTGTTGTTTATCTATATATGTATGTATTTAAAAAGAATGTATTTGTGTATGTATATCAGCTGTCTGACACCCATAGTACAGGGTCTCCCTAGTTTGGGGTCAGATGGCCGTGTGTGTAATGTCCCCACATATTATATATTCTGTTACAATTTCCCTCGGTGAAAACCTAGGTGAAGTGAATTGTCATTCGTCCCAATGCTAGGGATTGACAAAGCAGACGGACGGACGGATACATATCATATGTTTTGGGGTTTGACAGGAGGTGGGGCATGGTTTACAACTCGGCGCCACATGCACACCCTGCCGCTGCTCTGTCGAGGTAGCTCCATTTTGCGAGGTTGTCGTTACACCTTCCTACTTCGATTCTACTTTTAATTAGTTCATTTCTAGAACTAATCAAAGTTTACATTTTGTTTTATAATTTACTATACTCCATTTATAATACCATTAGAAAAAAGAGTCTCGTTGAAGCAGGAATGCAAAACATTTCATTTCTAAGATTTGTAAAAAACAATTTTAATTATTATTATTTTTTACATTATTTTGATACATTGATCTAAGATAGTAGTAAATATGGACAGATAATAATAAAAACAAAATAAAAGTCTTTAGAAGATTAGGAAACATTTTTAATTTGGTAGAATTATAATGAAACGAATAACGATCCCGGTATTGTACATCCCTGCTTCTTTTAGGTTTTTAGCATTGACACTGTAATTTTAAATTGGAATGAAATAATACAACTAAATGAAAGTCACATAATTTCATAAGATAAATTATTAAAATGATAATATGTGCGACAGCTGCTGTAAAAATAGATTGTAATAAAATCTGCATCTATCGTAACTGTAACATGTTTATTGTACTTTTGTTACAAAGTGTGCATTAAAAAGGACCTTTTTCAACTTCTGTCTAATGCTATTGTAAATGGAGTATAGTTGACCCGACAGACGTCTTGTCAATTGATTTATCAATTTTCTTACCGCTTAAACTTTCCTTCGACTTCCACAAATATTTCAAGACCAATATTAGCCAAATCGGTCTAGCCGTTCTAGAGTTTTAGCGAGACTAACGAACAAAGATTCATTTTTATTATTAACTAGCTTTTGCCCGCGACTTCGTCCGCGTGAATGTCGGTTATCGTGAATGCAGACGAAATCGCGGATTAAAAAGTAGCCTATGTCCTTCCCCGGGGTTCAAGCTATATTCATACCAAATTTTATTAAAATCGGTTCAGCCGTTTCATCGTGAAAGCGTAACAGACAGAGTTACAATACGGTCAACGTAACTTGGCGCGTCTGAAGTTAGCTGTTTGGCTGCGCAATGGAACTTTTAGGAACGAAATTGTCTACTGCGCAGCTAATCGGCTAACTTCAGACGCGCCAAGTTACGTTGACCGTACTGTACTTTCGCATTTATAATATTAGTATGGATAGATAGTGATTTAATTATCATAAAATTAGTTTAAATAGCTTTTAAAAACCGGAGACAAGTTAACCGATGATAAAAAAACACAAAATAATAGATTATTTTTAATCCGTACCATAAATCTTTCTACCAAACATTTGGCAATGGTAGAAGCCACGTTCAGCCTATATTTCAGTCTAACCTGACAGGTAGTACTATCTCAATGCTCTGTAAGCATTATTGCATTAGGTCTAAGTCTAGAATTATAATTTCAAATGAGCGGGTTTTCTTGACATATTTTCCGTCACCTTGAAGTAAAGTTGGCGAGTGATTGATTGAATGTGTGTGCGATAAGAGATTGTGTGATGTTAAAAACCAGAAAAACTTACAGAAACTAACTCAAAACTAATTTTTAACCGACTTAATAACAACCGCCTTCAAAATCTAAAAAGTGATAAACAACTTTAGCACAGAACACACATAACTTAAGTTTCGGAAGTCGGTGGCAATACAAAACAACAAACAGAACAAAGCTATTTCGAAGGCGGTTGTCTTGTAAAAAAAAAGCGCTTTTTATTTTCGCTTTATCATCCCAATCCATTAAGAAATTACTAATTTAACTAACTGCTAACTTAACTAACGACTAATTTAAGTGTAGGTATGTTTTTTGTGTATGTTAGATTTCGAAAATCTTCTTTTAAAGGGTAGGGTATGCCTTCGGAGTGGTCTCACATAAATATCATGAAAATGTTCATGTTTTGTGGGAGCAAAATTAGGGGATGACTTTTTTTTTTCTTGTATTACCACTTTTTAATTAACTTGGACGGTAACAAATGGGTATTAAAAAACGAACAATAAAATTATCCAAATTATCATGAATATCTTTTTAATAATAAAACTCATTAATATTATTATTTTATAATTTAATCCTACTACTAGGTATTATAACTACGAAAGTGTGTGAGGATGGGTGAATGGATGTATGTTTGTTTGTCTGTTTTGTTTGACTCTTTCACGTGTAAACGACTGAACGGTTTTTATCCCGTTTTCGTGTTCCCGTGGAAAACTTAGGACTTTAGCTTAATTCTAAACGCTATGAAGACGAAGTGGCGGTCTGAAGCTTGTGAAACAATAACTAATCTTTGATGACACAAACGCATATTATTAAGTAGTTACTCATTGGCATATATTTCTGTTTGTAAATGGCAATAGTTCAAGTATTTTAAAGTTATAATAGCTTACTAGACTTGACTGATAATGTTTGGTTTGTTACAATATTTACTTAAAATATAATTAAAATGATATCATATTTAGCTAGCATATTTAAACACTGCATAAAGGTTATATTTACTGAGTGAAGCAGTGATATATAGAATAATAATAACACCAGCCTATGATTGTCCCACTGTTGGGCAAAGGCCTCTTCTCATACAAAGAAGGCACGAGCATTAATCACCACGCTTGTTAAAGCCCGATTGGTGATTTCTGACTCATATTCATTATAAGTCCAGGTTTCCTCACGACGATGTGGGAGAATTTTTTGATGCCTTATTGTCTTAGTTTTTTTTTTAGTTTAATAGTTATAGGCTTAGAATAATAACGCATAGAAACCTAGTACGAGCTTCAAAAGTACGAGTATTCATACCTTACCATAAATGGTTTAGTAGTCGCAGCGAGCCGTCAGTGCTCAAGGTCACGCTCCGTTGAACACAGCTCGCAAGAAATATTTTAAAATAAATTAACGGTAAAAAAAATATTTTAAAAACAAGCTTTTATTATGCACGAAAAATTAAAAAAATAAACTAAGACATTCATAAAATTCGTAGTTTCATAAACTTTATAAGTAACAACCTACAAAAATGTTCAGTTTAACTGACAAACATATATTATCTATAACCAGTATATTAATATTCTTACGCGATTTAAAAGCTTGTCGCGCAATTTCGTTAACGCATAGTCCTCGGCCGCGACAAGCTTTCAGATCGCGTAAGAATATTAATATACTGGTTATAGATAATATATGTTTGTCAGTTAAACTGAACATTTTTGTAGGTTGTTACTTATAAAGTTTATGAAACTACGAATTTTATGAATGTCTTAGTTTATTTTTTTAATTTTTCGTGCATAATAAAAGCTTGTTTTTAAAATATTTTTTTTACCGTTAATTTATTTTTAACTTTTTAGTTGGACATATTCCTTAGTCTAGCCATTTCCATTAACGCTTCATTGTTACAAGGTCTCTTTCTAGTTAATTTTGTGCAATCTAATTCTTCAATTTGTAGACCGTCTAAAGACTTAACTCTACTCAGAGCTACATACGCTTGTCCAGCAGCGAAGAGTTTTGAACCCAAATATACCACGGCATGTTCAATAGTGCTCCCCTGCATTTTATGTACTGTTGAAGCCCAGCATAATACTATGGGTAACATTCTTCGTTCCGCGGTGCCGTGACTATATTTGGTCTGAAACTGCACTGATTTGGGTTGTATCACATGCACACCATCGTTTCCGAAGTTTATACGAACTGATGGAATATCAGTATCGTACATTTGTGCTCTACGGAAGCAGGGCCATATAATTTCTTCGATACATCCGATAGCACCATTCACCAGTCCTTTTGATACATCGGTGTCAATACATACATACATCGGTGTCGGCCGGTGCCATCGGCCATTACATTACCGTTCATCTGCTCTTGTTCGCTTCATACGTTGTTTCACGTTATCGAGCCTTTGACGTTTTGCATCAGTACTTTCATTGGCAAATTTCTGTTGCCGTTTCAATTTTTCCTTCGCCAATCTTCTTTTTTTTGTGTTGCTGTTTCTAGTCCCACGAGTATAGAAGAATTATAGCGTCCACCCTTTCAGAGCTTTGAATAAAAGGGCAAGGGCAAAATATACAACAGGGTGCGCCCTGGTTCCCTGAGGTGGTGTTCATGACATCATATTAGACCCTGATGCCACTCATTTCTCGGCACGGCCTCACCTTAAATTGGGTACTAGAATTATGCGCCACTTGTTTCGGGTTGTACCTTACTTGTGCCTCACGAATACTGTGATCCGTGTTTGATTTTGGAGTTTTCCTTCTCCTAGACTGGTTGCAAACCAATGCTATCGACGCCAATCTCGCCGAACTACACAACGTTACCAAAGTAACTTAGGTATACCTTAGTTCAGCACAAACTGTCCACGCGAAGTGGTGTTCCTATGACTATATTCCATCTCCATCATCAGAGCAGCTGCATCGTACCATAATATTATTGTATTGTTATCAAATTTCCGTAAGTATATCAACTTTCAGTTTACTCGGTCCACGAGAAGTGGTGACCCTATAAATACCGTCCAACTCCATCACCAGACCAGCTCCATCGTACCATATTATCGTATTGTCAACAAAGTTACGTAAGTACACCAAATTTCAACTCAATCGACCTACTGGATCTCGTGTTCCTGTGGCTACGCTGCAACTCTTCATGACACCAGCTCAATGATACCTTGTTATTGTATTGTCACCAAACTTACGTAGTCATACCGAAATTCAACTCAATCGGTCCATGGGAACTAGTGTTCCTATGGGCACCTTCCAACTCCTCATGACACCAGGTCAATGATACCTTGTTATTGTATTGTCACCAAAGTTACGTAGTCATACCGAAGTTCAACTCAATCGGTCCATGGGAACTAGTGTTCCTATGGGCACCTTCCAACTCCTCATGACACCAGGTCAATGATACCTTGTTATTGTATTGTCACCGAAATTACATAGACATACCAAATTTTGGCTTAATTGGTCCACAGGAATCGGAGTTCCTACGGGCTTCTTCCAACTCCTCATCAGATCAGCTCCATTATACCATATTTTGTATTGTTACCGAAATTACGACGACATACAAAATTTCAGCTCAATTGGTTCTCAGGAATCGGACTTCCTATAGGCATCCTCCAACTCCTCATCAAATCAGCTCCATGATACCATATTTTTTTTGTATTGTTATCGAAATAACGAAGACATACAAAATTTCAGCTCAATTGGACCACAGGAATCTGAGTTCTTATGGGCATCCTCCAACTCCTCATCAGATCAGCTCCATGATACCATATTTTTGTATTGTTGCCGAAATTACGAAGACATACCAAATTTCAGCTCAATTGGACCACAGGAATCGGAGTTCCTATGGGCATCCTCCAACTCCTCATCAGATCAGCTCCATGATACCATATTTTTGTATTGTTACCGAAGTTACGAAGACATACCAAATTTCAGCTCAATCGGTCCACAAGAACCGAAGTTTCTATGGTCACCGTCCAACCTCATCATCAGACCAGCTCCATGGTACCATATTATTGTATTGTCATCCAAGTTACGTAGGTATACCAAGTTTCAGCTCAATCGGTCTATTGGAAGTGGTTCAAATCTTCCTTGCAAGATTTGCAAACATACATACAAAAGTGAAGTTAAATAAAAGCTTGTAATGACGGTTTGTTGCGTAAAATACTACCATAGCACAACCGGTAAACATAAAGAACGTGATAAAATTACATTTCACATGTAAATAGTAACACTTTATCTATTACTTTTACGTAAATCGATCTCCGAATAAAATTTTACATACCCTAATTTATTACAATGAAGTGTTGCCAGTGTTGTACGGAAAAATTACCCATAATTCTAAACATTAACATTGTTGGAGTCTTCTGTATTATTCTGGTAGAAACCAACAGCTGAACCATACATTTATGTTCGTAAAACTCGAAATAATTATTTATTAATGTAGCTGTATGGATCTGCGGTTTTTTTTGGCGATATTCAGGTTTTTAATGAATTTTATTTTATTACCTTGAATAATTTTAACAACAGAAAGCGTAAATAATGTAATTCTGGTCTATCCGTACATAACATTTTTTAAATGCAATCGTGCTATGGCCCAAATGCATTATCATTGTTCCTAGAATCGGGGAGAAAAATATTTCCTAGCAACATTTTTTTACGTGTGTGTGCGTGTCAGCGGTCGTAATTACATGCCGATCACTCACACATAACCTACTATTGTAGCGTAAATTTTTCATAGACAGCGTATAGAGACTGTCCTTCTATGCGTTATTATTCTAAGGTTATAGGTTTTCCTTTTTATTTTTTCGTGTAAATATTGTACATTGTATAAAAATAAAAACGCCTTACTTAATGGTTGTAGTAATTATGAACAAGTACATAATTATGAAATTGAAAAAGTCACATTAGTCTGTGCTCGGATGTGAACGATCGATTTTTGTTATAGCAATTTTTTAAGCATTTTTCATTTAATTCCCTAGTTACAAGTAAACTGCATTATTTTTGTTTTCATTCAGGGAATCAAATCATCCTGATTATTTAGAGACTGAAACAGTGCGCACACTTGTGACTAAATTCTCATAGTCAATACCTTTAAACGAGCAATTCTTGTATATAATGTATAGGTATATAATCTGAATCTCGGAAACAGCATCAATTATTTTCAAGAAATTTAGTATGCAGAGGGTTTCGGGACACGTTCGACGCGGGAAGAGGTGAGGAACAGTGTTTCGTAGGGAGGCGGGGCGTTTCGCTACTGTACGGTAGTACTAATTTTTATACTGTGCTGATACCGTGAACACGCCCTTGCGTTCCCACTGCTCTTTGAAAGGTCGCAGTGAGTCATTGGGCATACATCATAATTGTCTCAAATTACTCCATTTAAATAGGCACAGGGAAAAGTAAACGACCCTCTAGACCCGTGTATAAATAAATAACTGGTCAAGCGCGGGTCGGTCTCGCACACGGCAGGTTCCGTATCTTACAATATTTAACCATGTGATAAAAACGCCGAAAGCACACGTTTCTTGTATGGGGATGGGGACCCCTTTTAATTGTTAACTTCATTTTTATTATTTTCTTTAATGTCGTGACATGACGGCCTAGTGGTTAAGACGCTCGTCTCTAATAATATATAGGTACATACGAACCATTGTGACTTTTTTAATTTTATATGTACTTTCTAAGTTTATCTTGGACATCACTGACATCGATGAAGGAAAAACATCGTGAGGAAACTTAGACTTATAATTCAAAGTCAAAGTCAAATCACTTATTTTAATGAGACCATTAAAAGGTACTTTTGAACGTCATATAAAAAAATAAAATGTTGATTCTAGTTGCCCCTTCCAAAAGGTTTCGTATGTTTCGTAGAAGAATGGGCAAGAAACTCCATACTTACTCTTTAAAAAAAATGTGTACAATATTTTGCATTTACAGTTTGTAGTTATAACTATACATGAATACGATGGACCTTGCATAAAAACACTATATTGAAGTATGTAGGTACAAAGTATTACAAAATAAAGAATGACAGCTAAGTTGATTAAAGTCTGAAATCGCCAATCCGCTCTAATCAACGGTGGTGATTAATGCTCGTACCTTCTCTGTATGAGAAGAGGCCGTTGAACAGCAGGGGGATAATTATAGACTGGTATTTTTTATTATTTGTTGTTAAAGCGATCAAAGACACTCACTCTGTGAAAATTCCAAATATCTAACTATCATAATTCTAAAGATGCGGCCTGATGCAGCCATCTGACAGACAGATAAAAGGCTAGTGAGACAGCGGTCTTAGGGTCCCGTTTGACCGTTGTTTACGCAACCCTAAAAAGGGAATTATGTACCTTAATCATGCTTCTACTCTTGTTTTTGAAAATTATAGGGAACATATAAATTACTAGTTTGTTGTCTTAATGTTGGTGTAGTGTTGATGACTTTTGCACAGTGGAGCGACACGAGACAAAAGACTTGATGGTTTGAACCCAGATTATTTTTTTGCTGTATTTATTCATGTAATATTTAAAAATCTCGTGTGATATTGTTTGTTTACGAACTTTTTCGAAACGGCTTGACTGAATTTTATAAATCTTTTTGTGTATATTTGGTGGGTCTGAGAGTAGGTCGTAAGCAATTTTTTTTATATGGCAAAACAACGTTTGCTGGTTCAGCTAGTATTCTATAAAATACACTGCTGCATTTAATTTAAAAAAAGATGTTACTTACTTTTTGTACTTCTTATTTACAATACTTTAGGGATGAAGAATGAATGACTGAATGTCATAATAAGGTCTACCTATAAGACCTTTTAGTAAATTCACATGGTCTGACGACCTAAAAACTGCATTGTCGTACTGTTTGGAGACTTCCGGCAACTGGGACTGCAATTAACTCGGACTCCAGTCCCAGTTGCCGGATCCATTTAATTTTAATATTTTCTTCCGGCGACTGGGACCACGCATAAATGAATAACAAAAATCTATTATTCAAGCCAAAAACAGTACAGTCAAACGATAAAATATTTAAAATAATAATTAAAGATATAAAGGTAATCAAAGGGTGTTTTTTTAAATATTTTGTTTTTTAATTTACATATTTTTTTCGTTTGACTGTACTGTTTTGGACTTGAATAATAGATTTTTCTTATTAATTTAGGCAGGCATGGTCCTAGTCAAAAATATTAAAATTAGGTAAATGGATGCGGCAACTGGGACTGTAGTCCGAGTTAATTGCAGTCCCAGTTGCCGGAAACCTCCTGTCTGAACAAAAGTTATTAAAAACCATTTGTAATTTGTATAAAATAACGACAATTGTACACTTTGACATGACAGCTGAATTGAAGCCTAAAAATATTAAGGTGACTTAGGTACCTACTGATAGCCACAGTGATCAATACTTAATTGTCAGAATTGTATAATATTACTAGCTGACCCGACAGACGTTGTCCTGTCCCGATCGACCTAATGGGGGATGAAAAAGGGGTGAAAAAAGGGGATGAAAAATAGATGTTGGCCTATTCTCAGACCTACCCAATATGCACAAAAAATTTCATCAGAATCGGTCAAGCCGTTTCGGAGCAGTACGGGAACGAAAACTGTGACACGAGAATTTTATATATTAGACTAGCTGACCCGACAGACGTTGTCCTGTCCCGATCTATGGGGGATGAAAAGGGGAGGGAAAGGGGGATGAAAAATAGATGTTGGCCGATTCTCAGACCTACCCAATATGCACAAAAAATTTCATCAGAATCGGTCAAGCCGTTTCGGAGGAGTACGGGAACGAAAACTGTGACACGAGAATTTTATATATTAGATATATACTAGGTACTAGTAAACCGTAATAAATATAATATATCAGCGCTGTGACATTTTTAAATGTTACAGCACAATGCTGAGATAGGGGCCTTTTGGAATCGTACAGGACCGATTCGTTTCTTATTTTTTATTTTGTAATAATACCTTGTTGTTATTTGTGTTTCGTCCTGTGCGGGCTAATAAATGCTTTTTCTTTCTTTCTTTCACCAAAAAAAAACTTTAAGATCTTAAATTCCTAAGGTCCCTTACCAAAAAAATATACTAAACACCAAATGAGTTAATTTACTAAGTATGGGTAAATCTATGTTAAAATGTGGACCATT
The DNA here is from genome assembly GCA_947361185.1 of Charanyca ferruginea. Classification (NCBI taxonomy): domain Eukaryota; kingdom Metazoa; phylum Arthropoda; class Insecta; order Lepidoptera; family Noctuidae; genus Charanyca; species Charanyca ferruginea. Next base: position 17,759,840 of record OX376065.1, on the reverse strand, counting down.
TTTTGTTATTTTCTATTTTTTTGTTAACAATGATTAGTTTAAAAGACAATATGCTTTAATAGAAAAGCAACATGTAACATTTTTGGTTATAATTTGACATTTAAATGAGTTTAAATTTTGGTGATCATTTTCTAATTTTGGCAATATCGAGTGATTTATTCCCGTTACAATTTCTTAGATCTGCTGGTTCTTTAAACATAAGCTCTACTTACTATATTCCTTGTCTACTACTCTAACAAAATCAGCTAGTATGACGCTGATAATTAAATTATAAGTCCTAATACTATGAGATTATTTATTTTGGTACATTGTACAATATTTATACGAAAAAATAAAAAAGGAAAACCTATAACTATTAAACTAAAAAAAAAACTAAGACAATAAGGCATCAAAAAATTAATAATACTACTATTACTAATACTTAATTAATGTAATGAAGGCACTAACATTGTGTTCATTTTGAACTTTGATCGATAAGCCCTATGACTTCAGACTACACCTTGAGCCATTAAAGAATTGTTATTATTTTCTCAAGTAATTATCAACCAGACTGTTGGATTAATTTCCGTACAGTCGTAAGCATTTGCAAGTTACAAATCTTTTTTATTTTATGCATTAGCATCGTGTTTTTAGGAACATTTACTCTTTCATTTTGTACACACAGGCTATTTAATAGAAGGGCCAACACATTCCTTGAGGAATAGGGTATTACACCCATTTTTGAAAAGTGTCTCAATGTAATTCTGTAGTGCTGATATGCCACCAAAAAACGCAACATTTTTATTCAATCGGTAAGTGCCATAAAAATGCATGCAAATTATTAATTTTCAAATTTCGCGCGTAGTTTGACGAAAACGCCTCTTACTGGACGCCATATTGCTCAGCGAAAATGACGTCAGTTCGTTTTGTATCAAATAAGCTCATATTAAATATGATAATTGTATATCATTTAAAAATAATTAAAAGCATATTTTGTAATAGGTGTAATAATGAAAAAAATACGTTGGTTACGAAAATAATAAAAGTACAAAGCCTATATTACGCCAATCTGTTGACTGACAGTTGACAATTTTTTGTTTACTCAGCCGTACGGCGTAATAACATGGCCGCTACTTTTTCACGATGTTTTATAACAGATTAAAAATACTGAAAACTTTAAATTGAATTTATAAATTTGTTTTAACTTACTGTCTCAATAACATATATATCGATTTTTTCTCGTATAGAGTAAAATACCCTATTCTGGGTCGAAAGACGTCCACTGTTGAACGTCCTCCACAACGAGCGGCAACCTGCCACTTGTATTCACAGGTTACCCGCGACCTTAACGATGAAATTCTGGGGGTCTATTGCTGATTTTTAAAGAATATATGGATGGACGTTTCACGTAGATTTACCTACCTAAAATATTATTTTAAGATAAGAAGTAGGTACATTAGTCATTTTTTACTTAAAAAAATATTGCGTGTTATTATTATTACATCAACGAACAAAAAAGTTAAGGCGATTGTAGGATGAGATTTAGGGAAATTAAAAATAACATATCCTATCTTAATTACCGTGACACTTAAGATATACCTAGGTTTTTGTTAGAATACAATCAAATTTTCTCCCAATACCTGAAATCAACTTGTAAAATTAGATTTAAACCTTTTTTACAGTCATTTTGATTTATTAAAGAACGTCTTCTTTTTGATACCACTAATTTAATTTAACACCAACATTTGAATAGTTGACTAACACAAAACGTTAATAGAAACTTGCGAACAATTCAACCATTATTCACAATAGTTCAAAACCTGTCGTAATTATCAAAAACACATCGCTGAGTTTACGTTCAACTTTGGTTTATATTCAAAACTTGATTGTGAAAGTGAGTCTTAATTGTTTATGTTTCGCAATAGTCATGTTAAAACACTATTCTTAAGATTAGCCACGCTATTTATTACTGCGAGGACAATACTGACATCATAAAAATAATTGTCTTATACTATTCATGGTTGCGACAATTATACCAGTAATTATCGTGAAGGAAAAAATATTTTCCTTGTTATAGACACACCTGACGTACCTAAAGACAAGAAAAAAACAAGTTCTTACTATTATTCAAAAAACACACATAGTACACAAAACTGAATTATCTACAATTCAAGCATTGAATAGTTTGCTCGTCGTCGTGACGATGCCATAACAATAAAACACACCCAATTAAAACTAGCTTAAAATAATAACTCACCGAAAATGATCCGAATTTTTTAGACGAATTTGTCGAAATATCCAAAAATAATATGATACACTTACACAGGCTCACACACACTCTGTATTATTCAATTTGATGTACAACAACACACAAACACAGACACTTTGAAAAATGTATTTTTCAAAAATACGTTCACGTGATTGGTTGATAGTGACGGCGCGCGACCAACTCCCGCGCAAGTTGGTTAGAGACTGGCGCGCATGCGCGGTGTTGCCGCGCACCTGTCTCACTAAAAAACAATGGCAAACAATAAACATAGTAGCATGGAGTTAAGGCTAAAACCTTATAGAGTGCATAGTTCAATAATAATATTGAGTAGGTCATTTGTTGAAGGTTGTAAGAAAACATGTTTCACGAATACATCAGAGTCAATATCTTCAACATCACTAGATATAGTATTAACAGTATTCTTAATAATATAGGTTTGACTTTGTTTAACTGCCACATGGTGTTGGTCTGCTAGGTTTTACTGTCAGATCTATTAAAGTGTTGTTGGGTATTTCAATAGGAATTTCCCAGTGACAGCTCGGAGATTGGGAGCTGGTTCTTTATATTTTATTACTATTTGACAGTGCCAACTAATGCTTCTTCTTTTTCCATTCCTTCATCTACTAAGCCTACTTTTATCATGTCTGTTATACTCGATTTATTTCAAAAAAAGAACTGTCAGAATTCGTCTTCAAATGCGGTGCTGTGCTCCTGGCCCGACGATGGGCCATTTATTAGCGTGCTCAAAGTCATCCTACACCTGGCACCTTAGAGGACATTAACAACGCTACTGATGCCGCGTTTAACGAGGCCACCTACTGGGCACGTGTATAAAAAAATAAGTTTATTGGTACTTAAGTAAATATCGATTCGAAAAAGAGAAATCATGTTTATAATCTTTGCTGGTTTAGTCACTAAATTACCAGATTTGCCAACAGGAATGTCACCATAATCATCAATACTGTGACCGCACTGACTCTCCGGGTCTACTCTTAATAATAATTTATTGAAAACAACGTAAGAACACATTTATATAAAAGCCCTGCCTCCTGAACTAGGTTTTTAGCCTATATTTCAGGAGACAGTTCCCTTCCAGTTTACATTTTACGAAATGCTTACAGAGTTATCACATATCTAAACAAAACAAAAAAAAAAAGTAGAAAATACAATAATAATACGTAATAAGTTAAATTTAAATTAAAGCAAAACTTTTGATTTAACCTTTTGACTGCCAACTGCCACAGTCATATATAGATGACCAACAAAACTGTGCCCAGCCCGCCACGGTCAAGGTTACAATGACAGACTTCTATACGTAATTCCATAGAGTATGTAACTTAGCTTGGCGCCATGGACGGCACGTTTTTGGTCTTTCAACCGACTTCAAAAAAGGAGGAGGTTATCCCCGGAGGGTGTCAGACAGCTGATATACACACACAAATCCTTTTTTTTTTTGTAAATACATACATATGTAGATAAACAACACCCAGACACAAGCCAAACTGAGGGCTTAAATAAATAAATAAATAATGTATTCTGTCTATACTTATTATTTACAATATAATAATATGTGGGGACATTTTCACACACGGCCATCTGACCCCAAACTAGGGAGACCCTGTACTATGTGTGTCAGACAGCTGATATACATACACAAGTACATTTTTATTTTTGTAAATACATACATATATAGATAACAATAATAACAATAAACAATAATTTACAATAAAATACATTTAAATATTTCATCTACTGGTAAGTTAATGTCAATTTGTCAAACCATCTGTCTAATTTATATGCCTTTCTCAGTAATTTTTATACATTTGTAATGATTTATAATAAAAGATTGACGTGCTTTCCAAAAATTCTCCTCTCCCAAAACTAACACTTCCAGTTTTCTAACAACTTAGTTAAGTAATTACTTAAACTTAAAACATAAATCCGAGTCTCTACGTGTTGCTTGACTGACAACACAATAGAGGACTCGCTCTACCACTCAAATGGTTAATGACTCTATAATTCACTCAAACATACACCATTTGTTACTAACTTGAAAAATGTATGCTTAAATGTGGATTGTGTCGAAACCTATACCACGTGTACGTCCTTTGGTCTTTAAGGCTACGAAAATGAACAAAAAAATATTTTTTTATTTGATCTCATTAGATTTTTTCTAACTATGTTGGGTTTTAGCACACCGAGGCATAACCGCGTTTGCTCAAGACGTATTTGCGATTTCAGTTCAGATATTCAATTCAAAACTTCAATTAAATAAGAACTTTCGCCATCGAATTACATAACGATAAAAAAAACATTTTTGCGTAAAATTTCGTGTACGAAAGAGTGAATGAATTTCTTACCTCCACCATTTAAATATTAATACAGTATTTATATTATTAGCATTATAGGTATTAAAATAAATAATAAGTCTCATATTTCTAGAACACACAGTGCTGTTATATCCATCGGACAACTTTTACGACATTATCTCAGTAGGTAAATAATTATTTTTATCACCTATTAGTTTGAAAAACTAGTCAAAAACAGGCCAGTAGAACATAAACTAACTTTTTTTTCCAACTAAAAACCAATTTACCAAGATACTATTAAGTATAAATAAATAATCTATATCATTTGCAAAATAAATATAAAAGTATATTTTAAAAATGTAATCAGAATAATTGATGCAAATTGCTGCACGTGTATAAATATTTATTATTTGAATTCTGTGTTCGTTATACCAATATTTTATTATGAATGTTATCATAGAATTTTATTTAATAATTAAGTGTCGTTATTCAAATATTTGTAGACAAAACACCTGTTTTGTTTGAATTATTATGTCATTTTATAGTGTGAAACATTAAATCTATTATGTTCTTAAATGTTTTTGTCTGTTTTGTAATAATTATCTGTAATAGGATTTGTGATATATTTTACAATCATATCTTTTTTCTGATGTTAAATAATGTTAATGGATGGATTTCATTCTACGAAATGACATCGTACGTTTATGTTAAGTAGGGAATTATATTTATATTATAATACAGAAGAATAGCACATTGTGACTCTCAAAGCTAATTTAAAAACAACAATTTCTGAATTATGTTTCACGTTTTTTTGACTGTCTATAAGTATTTTTATCATCTAAAATTCTAAACCTTATGTTAGAATTAAGGATTGCCTTACAATTTGGATGAAGCTTCCTAAATGGGATATTGAGATTAATTCACTTACAAGTGTAATTTATAGTAGGTACAGACAGCATCATTAATTGTTTACCCCCCACGCATTAAAACTTCTTCGCATAGGGGGTAAGCAGTTGATGACGCTGTCTGTACGTAGGATACGTAGACTATTGAATTGGAACATTACGCGAAACTTGGCGCAGAGGGCGCCACTAGCACATACAGTAAGCAAACGGCCATGGAGCATAACCTCGCATTCTTGTTATGTTGTTGTTTATATCTTATTCATTGTAATAACTAAGTATTTTGTGAAAATATATCAGTTTTAATTAATCTTACTTACGGAACGTAAGTAAGATTAATTAAAACTGATATATTTAACTATATTATGGGATCATACGGCCATTTGAAAGTGGATTCTAGGTTATGCTCAGAATTAAATCATATTTTGGTTGTCTTACATGATAAAGGTGAACGTTATTCTGTAAATGCGACTATCTCACCTGAATACTTTCCAATTTCAATGAAATCTTCGGATTTAAAATGTGCTGAACATATTTTAGTGTGTTTTCGAACATTTTCGTCTTTTGGAAATGAATGATTCCCTTCATTCCTACATCCAAATACACAGCACTGATGCATTATTGTATAATTTAATGCACTTCCCAATATAATTTTGAACTCAATTAAAGCTAGATTTTTTCAATTTTCATCACGCTTTGAACGACTCGTCAAAAAACTATTTACGCTAGTGCTGCACTCTGGCGTCAGAACATTGCAGTATTATCCTCTATTCAGAGAAAATCCTAAATTATCCCACGGATATACAAAAACGTAATAAACATTGTAATGTCTATGTGTGTAATTTTAGCTAATTCAGTTCAGCTTCTTATGCGTCAGAGTGACAAATAAACATCTATCCATGTATATCTATCCACAAACTTTTGCAATATAAGTATATTAATAAGAGTATTATACGCTACGCTAGCCGTGCAGACCAATCGATGATGGTTAAGTTACCCTTGCCGCGGTCGGTCTGTGGATGGGTGACCATCCCTTTCATACAGAGTTCCCTCCGTGCCTCGAAAAGCACGTAATAGGTAGCCGTTGCATGGTCCCGGTTGTCATTCGTAGATCTTTGGCATTCGTCATGGGTAGTCAGAAGCCAGTAAGTCTGACAATCAGTCTTACCAAGGGGTATCGTTACCCAGGAGCTGGGTTGTGGAGGTCCGATAGGCAGTTGCTCCATGTAAAACACTGGTATTCAGCTGCATTCGGTTAGACTTGAAGCCGATTTCAACATAATTGAAAAGACTAGGCAAATTTAATTATGATGATCATGATTATGATATAGATTTAGAAATTATGTATCAATATCGCCCCTTGCATAACCTTAATTTGTGCACCTTTCAACTAAGTCAATGATTTTGGTTGAACCATGTAATATTACCATTAGCACAACATTCAAGTACAAATGCTGCAACCAAGTAATTTCTAAGTAACTCACGTGTGGTCTCCATATTAGCTCCAAGTAATGTTAAGCAATGTTTACTGGTATCTCAAGATAAAGTAGCATGATAAGCAACGTTTTTTGTTCGTAATCTACTGCAGAACTTAATTAAATTATAATTATATTAATGTACGTATGGTATACAGGGTTTCTGTATGGTAAGAGGCAGTATTTTTAATTATGAGTTAGGTTTATATCTTTAGCTTAATCACAAGCGAGGAAATGGTGACTTTACTTCATCATCATCATCATCATTTCAGCCGAAAGACGTCCACTGCTGGACATAGGCCTCCTCAAGGGGGGGGTTTTGCCATAATCGCCACGCTTGGCAGGCGGGTTGGCGACTTTACTTACTAAGGACAAATAAGAGTTATGCACATACATGTGGATGGATGGAGAGGAAGAGGAAGACCAAAGAAGAGATGGATGGATTGTATAAACGCTGCACGGGTTCAGTTAAAATAACACTTTTTAAAGCATACTGTCAAGTATTTTACACGTGTAGCCTTTGGACTAGCTTCACTTAAAAAGCCGTTAATGCTCTTCGAGTCCAGTACAATAATGCATTCAGGATGATGTTGGGGTTGCCACGCTTCTGTAGTGCCTCAGGGATGTTCGTGGACGCCCAGACTGACAGCTTCGCTGCAATCAGGCGCAAGCGAGCAGCATCCTTGTTGCACAGGGTGCGTGCCAGTACCTTCAGTCTCCTGAGTGTCATTGCCAACAAACTGGATTGTCCTATAATCTGGAGCCTATGTCAGCTACATGCTCCTGTATATAATGGTAATGTGTACTAACATAGTTTTTTAAGTTTTATGTTACTAACATCTTTGTATTGTATTGTAATTGTAACTAACATAGTTTTCAAGTGGTCATGTGCTAACAAATATGTACTTTTATAGAATTTTATTCCGAAATTAAGATATTATTATTATTATTATATAGCAGCATTTCTCAAACGTGGGTCGCGAGCGAATATTTGATGGGCCTTACAAAAATTATATGACAACGACTAAGGAAATAAAAAACATTCTTCTCGACAAACTCTCGGGTCTGCTTTTTGAAGACTTGTCCAAAAGGTTAGTTGACAGTTCCCGTGATCCAAGAGCTGGTTTTTACCTTGGCCAGAGAATAAGCATTGCCATCCAACGTGGCAATGCTGCCAGTCTCTTGGGTACATTCCCTGATGGCGGCGATGGTGAGGAATTTTTTGATGCCCTTTTTAGTTTTTTAGCTTATTTTCTATTTAGTTGTAAGTATAGGAGAGTAGTCATAATATAACTAACTTTTCTGACACATGTTATTATGAAAACTTCTTGTCATGGAAATAGCACTCCATGTTTTTAATTACCTATTAAAATTTTCGATTGTAATTAAAGGTACGGTTTAAGAAACTTTATTTCACTCAAAAAGAATATGTAATACAATATTCACTTCTATGAGGAAAAAGTGAAAACAACACAATAATTATAAAGATAACCGACGGGAAAGTCTTTTTTTTTTTAACTTACTTAATTTACTAAACAGCGACAGCCCTGAGGCGAGGTTAATTTTTGGAAGTTTTTGTTAGATGGGTCGCGGTTAGTCAAGATTGGAAACCACTGGTATAAAGAATGAAATTAAAGGGAAGGGAGTCAGTGATATCATGAAGAATGACAAGACGAAATGGAAGAAAAAAGCCTATTGTGCCGACTCCAAGTCCAACTCCTCCAACATATTATAGAATATGGGCAGGAAGATGACGATGTTGACTTACTTAGTAAAAAATTAAAATAAATTACTGTAATGTGTACCTGTTTTAATGAAGACTGTTGTTGATTGATAATTTAGGTTAATATTTCTTTTAATTAATTGAAAGCAAAATAAATTCTTTCTCCTTCTTCTTTAGCTCCATCTATATATATGTATGTATCCGTTTGCAACTGGCTATGAGAGAACCAGAAAAAGAAAATGTGTGCTCGCACTCTCTCTTGCCCCTACAGTAATATACGAAACGTAACTCTCTCTCTCTTTCTATCTTCACTAACTTATATCTCCCTCTCAGCTTCCGTTCTCCTCGCCTGATCACACTTTTCCTAACGCTTTCGTTACGCTTTCACCAGCTTACTACCCAAGTCAAGCGTGCGTAAATAAGTTTTACTACAATAATAATCTCACTCTGGTCGGTCCCTCATGTCTGAGGATCGTGGTCAGCATTGGAATTGCATCTGGAGCGGATGATCTGCCTCCATCGGTTTATGCCCAGCGCGTCTCTTACAACTGTGTAGAACTGTAGAATTTGGATGACGAGTATTTAATTTGGTCGGTCCATCTTGTTGGTGAACGACCGCGCGATCTTTTGCCTTCGGTATTCTTAACCACAATAAGTTTTTCCAAACTTTAGCCGCCTCTGCGCACTGTGTGGCCGAAGTACGAAAGAATACGTTGTTGACATAAGATGGACAAGCGAGTTTTCATTCGGAGCTGGGTCAAGATCGATGCATTGGTGCGTTTTGCCGTCCAAGGTATTCTAAGCATTCGTCTCCAACACCACATCTCGAATGCATCAATCCTATGCCTTTCTCGGGCCAAGATTGTCCACGTTTCTACTCCATACAGGAAGATAGGGAAAACCAGAGCTCGTATCAATCTGATCTTAGTTTTGATACCAATGCCTCTTTTCTTCCAGATGTTGTTTAGTTGGGACATAGTGTAGGGACATTGTATGAGTGAATGTTATGTATCAGCGGTTTTGTCGAGTGCAAGGGACGGTGTGATCGGCGACCGACAGTTACTGCGAGCTGTCGGATTCGAGTACTTGTGTATTCGCTTGGGGTTCCGTAAGGTGACAATAAAACAATAATAATCATTGGACATTCAAGTGAACTTTATTCTATACAGTGCGTGGTAACTCCCGTGACAAACAGTAGGTAGGTACTAAGCAAGTCCTACAATAGCATCTTTTGCCATCCCAATTCTCCTTTTTATTTCGAGGACACAGCTGCCGTCATTGTTGATTTGGGAGCCCAAGTACACAATGCCACTAGACACTCACACATCACACACACCACACTCAATGCCACACTCCACACCTTTTATAATGCATGACCAATTCATTTAATATTTAAGTATTTAAACCCATTTATCTTTGTTTTTTTTTATTTTGCTTCTCTTCCACAGAAGTCTAAAAATTACTTGTTGCTTGTTTAACCTTAAACTTTTTGCAATGTAACGTTACTTCACTTAATCACTGGGCCCACCCCAGTGATTAAGCCTGGAGATCTGTTATAACACAGGGTTTCCCTAGTACGGACTCCAGTCTCTCGCAAAGGTGTTTTTGTTTGCATTATCTTATTGTATAGTCCTAAGGTATCAATAACCTAACCTTTGTGGAGAGAGAAATACATTTTATTTATTTATTATTATTAATATATATAGTGGTCAATAATAATAAGTAAAATAAAATAGACTATACAATAGCCGGAAACCCCCCTTTTGTTCAACAGGCTGATGATGATGATGAATTATAAGTCTAGGTTTCCACACGATGTTTTTCCTTCACCGATGTTAATGATGTCAGTTTCGTTAGCCGTGTGGTGCCAGCTGCGAATAGCAACACCTCATTTCTACCCGTGGGTGTCGTAGAAGGCGACAGTGGGATATTGACGAGAGGATGGGCAGCAGCGTCATTCTGAGTACCTACCATAATACCTACTGCGATCGCCAACATGTATCGGCCAAGCATGGTGATTACGGGTGAATCCCTCCTCGGGGAGACCTATGCCCAGCAGTGGGCGTCTAAAGGTTGACATGATGATAATGATGTCAGTGATATCCAACATTAACTTAGAACTTGTACATATGAAATTGAAAAAATCGCATTGGTACTTGCTCGGCGCCCGGTTGCGAACCCACAACCTAGTGAATGAAAGGCGAGCGTGTTAACCACTGGGCTATCAAGACATTATTGTTATTATTTCTGTAAAAAAAAATTTAAGAACAGAAATAATAATAGTATTGTTTATTATCTCCACCTTCATAAGCTCTAGCCGTGTGCATGAATGTGACAATGGAATATTGAGAGCCATAAATGAAGCAAATTTTTTCTTTGTTTGTGGCTGTTAATATTCCAGCTAGCTAATAATATCAAATAATAATTATATATTGTCTGTAGTATATGTATAATAAAATTGTATAAGCTATGGGCGTATGCCTACAAATAAAAAAAAATAAAGAAAAAAAAATATCCATTTTTATAGTAGAAATCAGTAAGTTCGGCGTTCAACAGTTCGGCGATCTGCATTTGAAATAAAACGGTAGTAACTCCCCCCTCTCTGAATATCAATTTTATTATTATTTATAAGTTTTGAATGTATTAATTATGAATTTAGATTGAAGTTGTAAAATAAATATGTAAATGGTAATAAAAAACAACTATGTGAAAAAAAAAACAGTGGCGCCTGTATCTAGGGGACCAGAATCGTAATATTTAGTCTAGGTCTTTTATTCTGTTTTTCTATATGATAGGACAAAATTGAATTCCACCGAAATTTAATTTTTCGACCGAATTTCGGTCACGGCGGCCAATCTCAATATTTATTTATAATATAGCACACAAGCCCTCATATCTCCCATATCTTCCCGTGGGTGTCGTAAGAGGCGACTAAGGGACTCACCAGAGAATGGGCAGCAGCGTTCTCTGTGCCTTTGTAACAACCATACTGCGATCGCCAACCCGCCTGCCAAGCGTGGCGATTATGGCAAAACCCCCCCTTGGGGAGGCCTATGTCCAGCAGTGGACGTCTTTCGGCTGAAATGATGATGATGATGATGATGACACAAGCACAGTATATATATTAGTAGTACTACAGTACAGTAGCGACACGCCCCGCCTCCCTCCGAAACACTGTTCCTCACCTCTTCCCACGTCGAACGTTCTCTCGTAACTGCTTTTAGTTCAAGCGGCGCGTAGACACGTACACACACGCACGTATTTGTACAGTCTGTATTTGGGTAGTAGTAGTAGGTAATTAAATCGTTTCGTTTGTATGGAGTGTCATAGGTGTGGCACAAGTGTGTGCAAAAACACAGGTGCACTCCCTCTTTCCTCAATCTCACACGACCGGAGAGATCAGGCGCAAGATCACAAAACTGCTTCAAAAATCTGTTAAAAATGTCTCTTTTTGACATTCAAACATAAGATTGGGATTAGATTTTAAAACGTTTTTTATTACAAAAATAATTGATCTTCTAATTCGATTCCGTTCCAAAGAGGTCTTCTTTCATGACATGTTTTGTTTTACCCAAAATCGAATTCCTTCCTATAAATCTCAAGATCGATTTTGGCTCAGACAGCACTGAATTACATTTTTTTGGTCATCATTTTACGTCTAGACAAACGCAGACAGTAATTAAATATAATGACCGCACGTCCAAATACATTGTATTGAATTTAGACATACTAAATTAAATATGATGTGACTAGGTACAATATATCATCACATAATATTGTAAAACTAGGGGGACTTAGTTTAGTAGTTGCCGCGCATGTCTGCCTGTCTGAGCGCGATTATCTCAAAAACTACTGAACGGATTTTCATACGATTTTACCAATGGACGGAGTGATTCATTAAGGAAGGTTTGGAGGTTTTTTGTAAATTGACTGAATTATGGTGCACTGAATTATGGTGGTTAGAATTTGTAATGAAGTCATTCGCCAAAGAACTAAAGTCACCGACATTGCGCGTCGAATCATCACGCTGAAGTAGAAGTGGGTCGGCCACGTCTACAGACGGACAGACGGTAGATGAAGCAGACACTCTTTAGAGTGGAGACTGCGTTTGGGAAGCGTAGTGTGGGACGCCCTGCGACACGATGGACCGACGATTTGAAGAAGGTGGCTGGCAGCGGATGGATGCGGGCTGCCAAGACCGAGTAAGTTGGCGATCTCTAGGAGAGGCCTCCGTCAAGCAGTGAACGGCAGTAGGCTGTTAAGCTGATGATGATAGTGATGATTGTTAAAGATGTCGGAAAAAAATATATTTTCTGCTATTCGTGCGAAGCCGTGCCAGATCTCTAGTTGAAAAATAAATTATGCGTTATAATTATACGCAGAATAATCGATGAGTATTAGCATATTTGATCAAATAACATTATATTAAACCTAATTAACTGCTGTTTCGGAATTTTTATTTACGTTAATTTGCGATTGGCAAGAGGAATCGATTTAATTAATTAAGATTTATTATGTGTACTCAAATAACTGTTGTTACAAAATTAACTATGGATTTGACAGCAACTTGATATGATATTCTTAGTTGTCTTTATAGACAACCAAGCCTTATTAAGCTATAATATAATATATAATAATAGCCTTATCAAGCTAATAATAGCTATTATTTAAACTTCTTCTTCTAACAAAGTACCATAAGTAAATACTTTTCAGAACAAATTTTCCAATTGTAATTTTAGAATTACTGGTTCGCCAGACTATTGTTCCCGGCAGACGCTTTAACTTTAAAGTGTCTGGCTTAAGTTTTGGCGTGGTTGGTCTGGCGGTATTAAATAATGGTCTTTATCAATATTCTGTATAAAAAGGTATTTAAAAAACCGACTGCCTTACTAGAACATAATTGTATAAGGTTAACTTTTATACCTAACACCTGAAACTATGCAATACCTGAATATTATAAAGCTAAACAGGTTGTAACCAATAACCGATGGGGAAGAAAGGTTCTCGAGTGGCGGCCGCTAACCTGAAGACGCAGCGTTGGTAGGCCTCCCTCCAGATGGACCGACGACATTGTCAAGGTCGCGGGTACCCAGTGGATGCAAGCGCCAGGTTGCCGTGAGTTGTGGCGTTCTATGGGGGAGGCCTATGTTCAACAGTGGACGTTTTTCGAGACGAGATTTTTTATGTTTTTGTTTGAACTATTTAATCTCCGTAACTACTGGTCCAATAGGGTATTTTACTATATACAAGAAAAAATCTATAAATATGTTATTGAGACAGTTTAGGCATAAAGCAGTCGGAAAACGTAAGTTTTAGTTCATAAAATAACAAAATATTTTTTTAAATTCAATTCGAAGTTTTCCGTATTTTTAATCTGTTATAAAACACCATGAAATAATAGCGGCCATGTTATTACACCGTACGGCTGTGTAAACAAACAATTTACAACTGTCAGTCAACCGATTGGCGTATATAGGCTTTGTACTTTTATTATTTTCGTGACCAACGTAATTTTAAAATTATTAATCCTATTACAAAATATGCTTTTAATTATTTTTAAATTATATACAATTATCATAATTAATATAAGCGCATTTGATACAAAACGAACTGACGTCATTTCCGCTGAACAATATGGCGTCCAGCAAGAGGCGTTTTCGTCAAACTACGCGCGAAATTTGAAAATTTAAAATTTAGATGCATTTTTATGGCACTTGTTGATTGAATAAAATTTTGAGTTTTTTTTTGGGGCATATTAGCACCATAGAATTTCATTGAGACACTTTTCAAAAATGGGTGTAATACCCTATTCTGAAAATTCTTTCGCTAATAGGAAGCTAATATTTGACGAGACGGTCTGCGTAGTGATTGAGCGATTGACTGCTGCGCAGCACGTTGCGGGTTCGAATCCTGCCCAGGGTAAACATTTGTATAATGAGTACTTGTGTTTGCCTTGTCTGATTGTTATTTATCCATGTATTTGTAAATGTAAATGAAAAATGTATTTGTGTATGTATATCAGCTGTCTAACACCCATAGTACAAGGTCTCCCTAGTTTGGGGTCAGATGGCGAGTTGCAGCCTGATGTTCTCGAACAACATCAAGTCTCTCCTGACGCTCTTCGGTAGATTCTTGGGATCTTATGATCCTCAATCTTTTAGCTCCTTTGGAACATTGGAAAAGATTTGACCTCTTTCTAGGCATGGTTAGTTTTATTGTAAAGATACCTGATCAATTAAAATCTAAGTGACTGCTCCCCTGCGTTACCGGGTAGGCTACCGTGTCACGAAGATAAATTGGAAAAGGAAATTAAACACTCAAATAACATACGCCCGAAGACATATTTATTCGATAAAATAAAAAAATAAATGGGAATTTTGGCCAAAACACTATCACAGAGCGGATAGCTGTTTTTCTTTAACTTTATAAATAAATTTATAAATCCTATTCCAGAAGATGACCAACTCCCGGAGGAGTACCTGCTAGCCCTTGGGAAGGAGGGAGCAGAGGAAAAAGAGTTTGGCGACCCAATAAGGCCAGAGTTGGCCCAGTAAAATTTTCAATGATATACCTACCATCGTCATCAACAATCAGTCCTAAACTGTTACCGCCTTCACCGCGTGGAGGTACTCCCAGCTTATGTTATTTTAAATACAGTGAAATTAGTGATAGCTTTACAGTGAAATTAGTGATAGCTTTGATTTCCACATCAGATGTTTCTGATCTGCGATTTTTATAAGTCAACAGGAAATGCCCATCAGACCGAACTATTTTTGCTAAGACGTCATTCCTATATGTGATAAGGTGTAGCTGGGCTCTTGAAGTTCCACATCAGGTGTTCCGGATCTTCAAATTTATTCTCTCAGCAGAAATGCTCATCACGTGGAACATTTTTTGCTATGGTACCATTTTTGTATGTCTTATAGTTTAGCTGGTCTATTACGGTTCTGCATCAGGTGTTTAAGTTTCCAAGATAAATTATAGCCATATATGTTGCACAGACTTAATACCTATACAACAAAAAAAAAACATTCAAATCCGTCCAGCAGTTCCGAAGATTAGCGGGTACAAACAAACAGACAAACAGACAGAATTTGTTTTTTGAAGTCGTGCTCTATTACTGTTTCTAAACCCCCCTCAATTATTATTGTTTTAATATATTCAATGTACAGACACAGTTATTTTACTGTTTTATTATATGTATAGATATATGTATAGATAATATGTTGGTTCTGAAGGGAGAGGCAGAGGGGGCTGAAGAATCCGTAACAAAAATTAACGCAGGCAAAGGCTATAGTTAGAAATACACCGTAATCACACTAGGCAGTTCCAACAATCAATAACCCATCACTGGTAAACCCCATAAAACCCAGTATCCCACTTAAAACTATACAGTTTCCATAAAAATTTACAAGTTAATCCATAAAAATATGCGAAAGTGGTGTTTGTTTGTTTGTCACGTCTAAACTACTGAACCGATTTTAATGAAATTTGGTACAGATGTAATAGCCGTACGGGTCGATCGATAATGGTTAAGCTATGTTTGCCGCGGTCGGTCTGTGGATGGGTGACCATCCATTTCATACTGAGACCTCTCCGTGCTTTGGAAAGCGCGTGAAGCTTTCGGTCTCTTCTGTAATTCGTAGAATTGGGTACTTGACACCACCAATCAATTGACATACTTTTTATGAGCTGTCAAAACGAGATTCCTCCATAGATTTTGTATGACAATAGCGGCCTGTGACGTCACTTATTTACCAACTCAATTGACTAACTATTAATTGATTTCAAAGCAACTTAAAATCGAATTTTACAGTTAATTGAAAATTTATCAGGTTTTCTGGACTAAAAGAAACTGTATTTTAAGATACGTTGTATTTTGGAATTATTTGTTAATGGTGTCAACAACCCAATTGTCACTGTTGTACAACCTATTTATAAGACACACTATCATGTACTTTATCATGTCCGTCTTGTACAAATAAAATAAATTATTATTACTAACTTTGACAGTAGAGACTGGTTCAGACAGACTGGTTGACAGCCCTCCGGCTTCTGGCCACCCATAAGGTAGTGGTAAGGGTATCATGTTGCCCAGTAACTGGGTTGTGGAGGTCAGACAATCAGTCGCTCCATGTAAAATACTGGTATTTAGCTGCATCCGGTTATACTGGAAGCCGACCCCAACATATTTGGGAAAAGGCTTGGCAGATGATGGGACATGGTAAGATTGAATTACCTACAAGAAAGAATATAGGCTAGTCTTTAATCCGCGACTTCGTCTGCATCCACGATAACCGACATTCGCGCGGGCGAAGTCGCTGGAAAAAGCTAGTAAGATATAAATTACGCGAATTGCCCGTGTAACAACTTTAACCGCTTTATTTAATAACAATATAAGATATTGTGTAAACAAACCAGGCTAATGTGTGTTTAATCGAACATCGGTGACGGAGAGAATTGATAATGACCGGTTATTATGGATAATTGAGTGCAGTGTGAAAGTGTGATGGTAGAAGTGAAATGGGTGACATTTTTTATTTACTGATGATCAGCAGAACAATCAACTCATACATCATTTTTCCATGTAAGTTATTTGAATTAAAAAAAAATTGGTTGTCTGTAAAGTCGGTTTACTGACGATAGTTGAACGTGACAACGCGAAAGAATCATTACCTTTATCGCTGTAATTATCGTTGCTATAAACAATTGACACCACATTCACTTTTCACTTGGAACGGCTCAGAGCGTGGTAACGCCGCAGAGCGAGGTAACGCCGCATGACGTCATATTTTTTCGTTCGTGCAGCCGGCTATCGAATTATAAGACGTTGTCACGTCAATAAATAATTCTAGGAAACATCGTGGGGAAACTGTTTTTCGTCACCGATGTCAGTGATGTCAAAATAAACTAAGCAAGTACTGTAGGTCGATTCTGTAAAATTCAAACAACACCTCGCATCTCACATCGCTATTCACTCTCACTTCGCATAACCACAGTAAAGAGATATCTTTACTGTGGCATAACGTTCAAAATGACCTTGATATATTTGACACTTTGACTTGGGTTCGAGTGCGAAGTGAGCGTCGAAGTGACGGGGAAATTACCTTACAGAATGCCAATGAGGTCGTACAGAATCACACCCCAGTAGGGCCTAGCCAAGTTACAAACGTTTCGTATCGTATCTCTTTCTACAATAATTAACGCCTCGTCGTAATCCATTTCTGATTTTCGATCACGTGAATTATCGTTGAGATGACGTCATTCTCATACATTTGATTAGTTTTCTATTAGCGTTATCGATTGTAGATTGTCAATTTGGCTAAGGCCCCAGGTATTAATTGTTGTTGGTTCGTTGTTGTTTTATTGTTGTATACTTACTTACTTACGGTACTTGCCCAGATTCGAACCCAACAGCTTTATGCATGAGAGGCGAGCGCTTACTGCAGTGCAATTCTGTAAGAATTCACTCGCGAATTCGAATCCTATCTCATTTCCGATTTCACTTACCTGAAGTGAAAAGTATTTGGTATTCGCTTAAATAGTAACGAAATAATAGTTAGCTTCACCTAAGTTGTCACTTAGTGGCGCTAGCGTAGTTTTCATCGAGTTACAGACTACCTAAAACAGTTTTCACCGCGGAATCAGAAGTGAGAACTGGAGTGAGTTCTTACAGAATAACATAGCTGGGCCCATTCAACTATTGTCTATCCCAAATTAAACAAAATCAGGTAAATTGTAAAAGGATCTAAAATGAATCAACATGGCGACACGATTGGCGCAGTGGTTGAGCGATCGACTGCTGCGCTGCGTGTCGCGGGTTCGATTCTCGCACGGAACAAATATTTGTATGGCCTACAGACAGTTGTTCCGGGTCTGGCTGTTTGTGTGTGTGAGTTTATATGTTTGTAAAGGCACCCACGACACAGGAGAAATTCCTAGTGTTTGTTAGAGTGCGTAGTTTAAAAAAAAAAATGTGTCAAAATTCTATAAAAACTCAAATTATTCTCTTGGCAACAGACAACAGAGGATCGTCAATGCGTATTACGTTGATAGAGACAACAGGTGCGTATACGCAGCTGTTGTGGCGCGTGCTCTAGCGTAGATCCTTTAGTTCAGGGGTTGCCACAAGCAGGGGATGTAGCGGAAACTAATTATTAAACTTTTTTGTGTGAATAAACTTTTTACATAAATAATTTTATTCTAAATTGGTTTCGGTTCACACAGAAAGCTGTTGAGTTCGGGGGTAAATAATTTTAGGAAGTGCGTGGATGAGGGGGAGTGAGCTAATTGAATAATTAACTTAACGAGACCATTGATCCATGCTAAAGCTATATTTTTAAGGCACTATATAATAAGAGGTACTTAATAACTACAATGTTCGTTAAATGTGACGTGAGGCCAAACAAACGTATTTTTCACTTCTCTTGCTCAAAAAGGCCGTCATTGTAGCATACCAGAGCGGGGATAAAATAGCATTTCATCACCTAGGGGAAAAAGTTTTTTTTTTTTTCATTTTTGTGTGTCAAATATGACAATGAGCCTACAAAAACGAAAAAGTTTTTAGTCATAAGTAGAATAATCATGAATAAAGACTCGACTTATTACTGTTTCATAAAAAAAGAACCTCATTTTAATTTTGAAAATGGAACTAAATTCTGCGATCTCTGGTAGAATGCATGCAATGTGTTGCGGCTACAGAAGAAACAAAAAAAATATCACATATTGTATTGGATTGTTTTATTTTCACGCAATCGTAGTGAAAAGTATAGTGTAACACACGGCGCTAAAACCCATTAAAACTCGGTTTCTATTTACTCCCTCGCTAAAGCTCGGGAGTAAAACTACCTCGTATATAATGGGTCTATAATGGTACTATTTTTTTGTGATTTTTTAATCGCACCAAATGAGTCGTCATTTTCAGTAAATTAACTAATTAATAAACTATTAATTAACAGTAAATTAATTAACTGAAAATGCGTTGCGTTGGAAGGCCTCCCACTAGGTGGACCGATGACCTGGTAAAGGTTGCGGGGATTCCCTGGATGCGAGTCGCACGGGACCGGTCAATGTGGCGACACTTGGGCGAGGCCTATGTCTAGCAGTGGACGTCTTTCGGCGGAAATGATGATGATGATGATGATGAACTGAAAATGACAACTCATTTTGCGTCGCCTTATGGCACAAACAAGACTTCTCTTCTTACAAATTATTGAGTACCTAGCCTTTTTGAGCCGGGTAATTTACGCCATTATGCGACTCAAACAACTTAAAACGTTTTATGAATGATTCACTTTTAAAAGTTCGGGCGCATAAGCAAATAAGATAATTATACAGGAATATCCTACTCTCAAGCAATTTTAGTTCTCGAAGAACAAATTAAATTACGTCAAACTTATTCAAAATAATGACGAGATTGACGCTAGTAGGTCCTTCCATTTAATAATTGTTTTTAATATTATTGATACCTAATTTTATTCGTTTATTCCTTATAGTTTAACGAGATAAAAAATATCCGAAAGTAGAAGAAGAGCCTTCTTTTTACGAACTATCTGTCAATCACTTAATGAAACACCGGTACCTGTTATACTACCACTTCACATGGCGTATTTGTGCAAATAATCGCCTTACTTGGATAATACAAAAAAGTTTTTTCAAAAAAAAGAAAACCGCCTTCAAAAACTAAAAAGTGATAAATAACTTTAGCACAGAACACACATTACTTTAATTTCGGAAGTCGGTGGCGGCGGCTTTGTGTTTGTTGTTTTGTATTGCCACCGACTTCCGAAAGTAAAGTAATGTATGTTCTGTGCTAAAGTTATTTATCACTTTTTAGTTTTTGAAGGCGGTTTTCTTTTTTTTTTCGAAAAAACTTTTTATTTTTCGCTTTTTAGTCCCCTAACATCCAAATCCATTAAGAAACGGCGACACACTTAAAGAGATTGTAAGTCCTCCAAAAATTGAAGAAATTAAAACGTCGTCCAAGTAATTTATTAGGGAATTTGTTGATTTTCTCAAAAAGGCCTGTATCAATTTTGATAAAATTTGCATGGGACCATTTGGAAAGTATAACCTTTCCAACAAAAAAGAATTTTTCAAATCGGTTGGCAAACGACGGAGATAAGCGCGAACAAACCTAAAAAAAAAAAATACAAACATCCGAATTGAGAACCTCCTCCTTTTTGAAGTCGGTTAAAAATAGACTTTATTTCAATAACTATAGGGTACACTTTGTATTATCCAAGTAAGGCGAATATTTGTATGTACAAATACGCCATGTGAAGTATTAGGTAAACGTTGCTGAAACGCAAGAGTTGAAAGTTTTCACTTGGACATACTCCACTGTATGCAGGCCCCTGCGTTTATCTCCAAAGTGCTGCATTCTTTTAACAGCAAAGGTTACTGGGAAGTATTATTATCAACTAGTTTACAAAAGTACCCATATTAATACCATTACTTTGTAAAGTAAGTCGGTCATAAAGATGCTATTGGCCTTGATGGTATTAAAAATAAGACGATATATTTTTTTTTGCAATGTGGTTTGGCAGTATATACAAGGTGTAACGTTAAACACGCAAAATCTCAGACACCCCAAATGATTTTTAATTCGATTAACCTAATCCTGAAAGACAAAAAATCATAAAAAAAAAATTAAAGGTTTTATGTGCTGTTTTTGTAAGACTGGTTTTTGCTTTGAAGTAAGAACTATTATTTTCACGCGTATGAGTAAATTTAAATTGGACGACAACCATTTGTGTTTGTTTACCTATTTTGGCAGGTTTGCGCACGTGATGGCTTGACTTATTAATAAATAGACAGGTCAACATGTATAATGAAGATTTTTTGAAAAATGTGACCTATATCAAATAGTGGTTCAATTGATTCTGCTCGTTATTCTAATCAAATTATTTTCAGGTTTTGCGTATTTGACGTTACACCTTGTATAAGTAGTATTAATCGTACTCCAAGTGACTTCTTTACGTCTTCTTCTTCTAAGTCGTGTTCTTCATTACTGAAGGTCATGTCCTTGAAAGGACTTCGTGGCTTAGAATATGACGTATTTCCACTTTATTCGGTTTTCTGTTTCTCTCAGGGCGGTCGTAACAGAGAGTCCAGTGAGGTCGGTTACTTGGTCTGACCAGCGGTTAGCTGACCGTGTACTTAGTATAAAAACTTAGTACCTACGCTTACATCTTTTAAACTACGCAACGGATTTTAATGCAGTTTTTAATCGACTTCAAAAAGGAGGAGGTTATCAATTCGAATGTTTATATATATATATATATTTTTTTTATGTATGTTCGGACATAACTCTGTCATATATAGACGGATTTGCAAAATTATTTTTTTGTTCGAAAGGGGTTTATTCCGAAAAGGTCCCATATAAATTTTATCGAAATTGGGACATCCCTTTTTGACAAATTCAACAAATTCCCAAAAACACTTACTTAGACGACGTTTTAGTTTCTTCAATCACTGGAGGACTTACAATCTCTTTTAAGTGTGTTGCCGTTTCTTAATGGATTTGGATGTTAAGGCAACACGAAAAAGCGAAAAATAAAAAGATTTTTCAAAAAAAAGAAAACCGCCTTCATAAACTAAAAAGTGATGAATAACTAGCACAGAACACACATTACTTTACTTTCGGAAGTCGGTGGCAATACAAAACATCAAACACGAAGCCACCGCCACCGACTTCCGAAAGTAAAGTAATGTGTGTTCTGTGCTAGTTATTTATCACTTTTTAGTTTTTGAAGGCGGTTTTCTTTTTTCAGCAATAGATAGAGTGATTCAAAAGGTATATAGTTAGTTTAGGCAATACGTATAGTTTGATTTACATTGCATCCGTGCGTAGCCGGGGCGGGTAACTAGTAAAATAAAAATAAATAAAAACCATGTAACTAATTATTCATTTCAAAGCAACCATAAATCTATTTTTACAGTTAATTCAATATTAATTGGGCTTTTTAGGGATGTTTATAGAGGAATTATGTTTTGGAACATTAGTTAAAGTTTTTTTAGTTAAAATTCATTAGTTAAAATTACACGAATAATTCGACACCTCTCGATTAAATTACAAGCATAATACTAAGTTTTCTACTTAGTGAAAATGAAAGCGTTCACACTACCTACCAATCGATTTGGTTGTCCGGTCCAATATCGATTACGTAGAGGTCGAGGTACGTGATAAGTACAGACGCCAGCACATCAAGCCATACCAAACTGTCAAATTTCCCAATTGAATTTGAAACTTAGCCTTTTGGAATAAAGTTTAAAATGTATCAAATAAATTTGACAGATTGTTGTACCTTGATGTACTGGTCTCGGAACTTCAACTTCACAGTCATACTGGTGAGAAACTAAACATCCACTCGATAAAGTTTTAATCAGCTTCCGTTCTTGTTATTAATTAGCGGAAACAGACGAGTTTAACAGACTAATTAATTTATAAAACTCCATATATAATTTTGTTAGAATATCTCGAGAGATATTTTGTTATGGTTTTTCGGTTTGAGTTGGAGTCTCGTCATGCTTATGTAACCGTGATGGGCAGTAAGCTTTAGATAATTTCGGGTTGGGACTACCTCTTTGGTTATGCGTGACTGATGAGTTTAGGGGAACAATTGGGGAGATGGTACTAATAATTCCAAACACTTGATTTTCAAGTGATTTAATCAGTATCAAAATCCGTTTTTTTATTACCAACATCACGGTAACTTGCTCTAATACATTTAGTCTCGTTACAGCCAAAACCTTAACCCGTAGTTGCTAACACAAGGTTAAAAACTAAAAATGTAGTATCCTCATAATTTGTAGTAATAACCCGAGTTAGCACATTGATAATAATATACAAATTACCCTATACACGCATAGCGATTCGTACTTAGCGTTGCTGTATTTTTTACTTCTTATATAGTTTTACAGTTATCTTTTTTGTAAAACAATATTTTTTGGCTTGTTATTGCCTACTTCTTATCAAAAAAGTTAATTAAGAAACGGTTACACTACGTCATGCGTTAAGTCATCCCTTAATCTTCCACCTTTAGAGGTGGGTTTTCATGAAAGGACAGGACTTGACGCAGATTGTTTTAATTCAGGTAACTAAATTGGATAATTATAAGGATTTAATTATAAGAAACTGTGCATCTAGATTTTGGTACATCAATATGTGGTATAGCAACTTTGTTTTTTGGGGTTCCGTACAAAAATAAACGGAACCCTTATAGGATCATGTGTGCGTCTGTCCGTCCATCCGTCACAGCCAATTTGCTCCGAATCTATTGGACCAAATCAGGTGAAATTTGGTAGGATGGTGTAATCCTATGACCCAAACACAGTGTGATGTGCAAAGTAAATAAATATTATTTTTTAAATAAGGTTCATTTTCGGGTGACAAATTAGGAAATTTAAAAAAACACAGATGTGCAAAGTAAATAAATATAATTTTTTAAATAAGGTTCATTTGCGGGTGACAAATTAGGAAATTAAAACAAAAGTTACTGTGTTCTATATCAAATGAAAGGGCTCGATACGAGGATCTCAAATATATTTTTGTTAGTAATAATAATAAAAACTTGAGAGGTGTCAAGGGACACGCGGATGGAACGAAGTTCCTTTCGATTAATTAGTGAAGGAATTGTAATAAAATTTTATTACAATTCCTTCACTAATTAATGTGATGCGTTAAAGTGAATTTAAGTGGCTTTAAGCCAAGGCAAAAAAAAAGCGAGGAATGAAAAGTTATTATGGCTGCTTACATTGTAAGTAAGTAATTTTAAAGATTAACATTTTCTAACATGTTAGTACAATGCGTAGTTATTTAGATAGAAAGACCAATAAATTATTTCTGCGCCATCTATTGGCCGTTCGTAATTCGATCTCGAAGAGCACAGTTGCGCCAATAACGTTAATAGATGGCTCTTAAATCAAATATACAAAAGTGTCGTGACAACTTTTCGTAAGAATTTTTTCCGTCTAGCCCCCTTTCACAACGCGCGATAAGGAACTTCGTTCCAATAATATGTGGTGACATTTTCACACACGGCCCCAAACTAGGGAGACCCTGTACTATGGGTGTCAGACAACTGATATACATACACAAATACATTTTATTTTTTTAATACATTCATATATAGATAACACACAAATGTTTACCCTGGGCGGGAATCGAACCCGCAACACGCTGCGCAGCAGTCGCTCGCTCAGCCACTGCGCCAACCGTGTCGTCTCGTTAGTATTTTAAAATAGTTAAATAATTTTTATTTTATTCATGAAAGAAGACGACCATTCCCCCCCCCCCCCTGTACTCCGAAACTACTGAGCCTAAAATTTTGATACAAAATATAGTTAATTGCTTGTAGATTACAGGAAAACCTATAAGAATTCTATCAATTGGTATTGTACGGAACCCTTTCCATGCGAGTTCAACTCGCACTTGACCAGTATTTTTACTCACGTGGGGCTTAGGTAATGAAACCAACATCATAATGATAACAACACCGTGTCCGGTCTAGCCTAACGCTAATCACACACGATCATTACACGGTCCGTCTGTCCGAGCGTCCGGCGACCGCACCGGACCGTGACTGGTCTGCGATATGGTGCTTTACTCCTCTGATTGATAACATTTAGATATTTTTAGACAAACAATTGTTGGTGATTACGACAGGCTTTTCGTACAGTTATGATGATGCTGCCTCCTAAATATGTATATTCTGCAAAGCTATTCTATGAGATCTCAGTTCAGTGCTCACTTCTGATTCCGCGGTGAAAACTGAAGACGAGCAAATAGACGAGCCAAGAAGCGCAAGGGCACTACCTGCCTTTTCTCGAAGCGCTTCGTCGTTTTTTTGAACCCTCATAATTTGGGTTTGGATTATATCAGATATACAAAATTCTCAGGATATGATGTCTATAGAGAACTTATTAAAAACATAAAGTTTAAATTACATAGCTCTTATACTTTACATTTCATTGATATCTAAAAAACCCCAATTTAGTCACTGACTCACTCACTGATGGTCATCAAAATTCTTAGGTACTTCCTGCAGTCCTAGAAAGCTAAAATTTGGTATGTGACCAGCTAGTATTAGTACACAAACAACAAATAGATTCTAAAACTAGGAAAAAATAACAAAATTAAAAAAAATGTCAGAAGCAACTTACAAAAAAAAAAGAAGTGAAATCCCACCAAAAACATTTTTATGTAAAATGTTGCCAAGACGAGACCATATGGCTCGCACTGTCAAAAAGTTATCAGATCTCATGTAGACCCAAGCTTATAACTCTACAGGCTCTAACTTCACAAACTCTATACCTTAGTCAAAATAATATGTGGCTTGGCCTTATCGCTATCGTCACATGGACGTACGGTGAAAAATGTATTCACTGTTCATTACTTTTCTGTTAGACAATACTTGTTGTAGTAACGAAACGGCGGTAGAGTTTGTGTAGTTAGGGCCAGTAAGATAATGTTATAACCTGTCTGTATGTATATTTGTAATCTCATCACGGTAAAACCACTGAACCTGAATTGTAATGAAATCTGACAAATAGGCAGCTTATGATATATTAATAATAATAATAATAATTCATTTATTTCAGGCTGCATAGGCCCATAGATAAATACCTTAACCTAAACATACATATTTTATAATTTCAACCTTGTGTTAATAGAAACGACTTAAGGGTGTTTCGTCGTTTCGCACCACAAGTGGTTCGGACCGCGGTGTGAAACGCCGAAGAGCTCTTAGGAATAGGCTGTTTCGGACCGCGGTGTGAATCGACCATAGAAGAATTTGAATGGGTTAATTCGAACCGCGAATTGAACAAAACGTTTTCTCAGTAATAATGCTTAAAGTACAGGCAGGCACAAAATAAAATAGAGAAAATAAAATAAATTAAATTTTGTTTTGCACGCATTTGTTACACATGGCTTGTCGCCAACTCTACGTAATACTTTTGGTACCTATATACAAGCCTTATTTTCCGTCCGCGAACATTGCCTAAAAATGCCTAAAACGTCTGAGCATTTTGTAGGTATAAAATGATTTTAGGTAGACCTTCAGAAAAATCAAGATGGTTCGTAAGTGTAGTCTAGATAATTTATAAAAGATAAATAAGAAAAATGAAACAAGTTTCGAAGTCTGTGATTTTTAATAATTACTAGTGCATTTGTCATGTGCCATCAAACTGTTTATTTAAAACAGTACGTATGATGTTTCGAACTGTTGTTATAATCAGTAGTAAATACTTAATTATTATTTGTAAGTAAAGTTTTGTTAAGTAGGTGCGCCATCGAAATTTCAATCAGTTAGTTTTAAGTCAGAATGTGTACCTAATGTTTCAACTGTGATTTTCAAGCTGTGATTTAAAATTCAACCACTTTTACTAAATTTTAGTATGCGATTGTGATTTTGAAATATGATTACAAAATATCAAGTCGTAACTGTTTTATTTTCATAAAACACTTTTCTACTCGACTGTACATACAAACTTTAAAATTAGCTTGTACCTAAATATAGTGGTTCAAATCGCCCCATTCCTAAGAGCTATTGGTCGATTCACACCGCTCGGCGCTCCAAGAACCGCCGCGGTCCGAAACAGCCTATTCCTAAGAGCTCTTCGGTGTTTCACACCGCGGTCCGAACCGCTCGTGGTGCGAAACGACGAAACACCCCGACTTAAGACTATGTCACACTTCACTAAATTGCACTAAGTTGACTGTGTGCTGTCCTGTGGCACTTGCCCGCGGAAGCGACGGTACACCACGTCCTGCGGCCAAAAGTCTTTTTCCATGACGAGGGGCAGGAAACAATTCGGTACTCGCACCACAAACGCCTTGAAGTTGACGTTGCGGCGCGACTCCAGTAACTGCACCCTCGGCGTGTACTTTATCTTTCGGCGCACGTACTCTACGATGTCCTCCAGCTTAGTGGTGTAGTGCAGGCGGGAGAAATACACCGGTGTGTTCGGCTTAGCGGCACGCAGACTTACGTCGGGCTCCGTTGGTGCTTTGCCGCAGCGGTTCTCGATCTTCCGACAAGGCCATAGGTTACTTTGTAATCACCGACTTCTTCAGCGCCCGCAATATATTTATGTATACTTGTACATTTTTATGTAAATAGATCGTAATTCAACCTGTATTCGTACAATAACTAACTCTACTAATGGTACTACCTAGACACAAACGACTTCTAACTAAATTATAATAACAATAATCATCTTTTTGTACCAAATAAATTGCTTTTTACCAAATAGCGTATTGATCACCACGCTTGCTTTCGATTTCAGCTCATTAAATAGAAGCTATGGTGTTAGAAATAAATTAGTTTACATTACGGAATAAAGGGGTTCGGGGCTAATTGGCTATGGTTAAGCTACATTTTTTTCGCTTTTTAGTGTCTACTTCTTATCATACAAATTAATTACGAAACTGTGACACCAAAAAAGTCATCAGTCATCCCTTAATTTTCTACCCTTAGTGGTGGAATATTTTCAAGAAAATTATTACTTGGGTCCACAAGGTTCAAATTAAA
The DNA here is from genome assembly GCA_947361185.1 of Charanyca ferruginea. Lineage (NCBI taxonomy): Eukaryota > Metazoa > Arthropoda > Insecta > Lepidoptera > Noctuidae > Charanyca > Charanyca ferruginea. The sequence goes on along the minus strand of OX376065.1, from coordinate 17,731,645 downwards.
AAATAATTTTGAGATTGGTCCACAAATGGGGGAGAAATCAAAAAATACATACAGTCGAACATCGAACATAGGACCTCCTCCATTGTGTGAAGTCGCTTAAAAAGCTTTTTCACAAAAGGTGGTTTTTTGGCAATTAAAGACGACAAACAGAAGTGTGTCGTCTTTAATTGCCACCGACTTCCAAATCTAAATTCATGTGTGTTCTATGCTAAAGTTATTTATCACTTTTTAGATTTTGAAGGCGGTTGCCTTTTTTGTTAAAAAGTTTTTTATTTGTCACTTTTTAGTAGGTACCTTCTTATCATCCAAATCCATTAAGAACCGGCAACACAGTTAAAACACAGGTAGGTACTCCAAAGACTGAAGAAACTAAAACGTCGTCTATGTAGATCTTTCTGGGATTTTGTTGATTTTTCAAAAAGTGCTGAATCAATTTCGATAAAATTTTTATGGGACCACCCCCTATCCATCAGAAAAAGAATTTTCAAAATCGATTCACATATAGGTAAGTAAAATCCATTTCCTCTAACAGGGTAGCAACAATAAAATAGGTATTTTTTACATTAATGAGTTTTCTGTCAAAAGAAAAACTACAGGAACCTACGCCATGATAACAAATGATGTACCTTTTGTAAAGAAAGCACAATTAACGGTTTGGAACTAAATTATTAAAAGCATTGCTTTCCGACGCCATCGCCATTACAAGGATTTCCTTTGTCAAAGTTTGATTAATTATATATGTACCAGTTTGGTCAATAATACGTATTGTTAAGTCGATCGTTCTATGGAACCACTGGCACTTTGATTTGATGTTGTCTTCTATACATTTTGTTAGGTTTCTAATGGATTACACGTTGTGTAGGTAATGCTTTTTGTAGGTACAGTCCACAGAAGAGATAACTTATCAGGTATGTCAGATGTAGTAGAAGTTTTCTTAGAAACCGAAGGAATGGACTTCTAATATTTTTCTTTTAATAAATATATTTCAAACTAAACTCTAAACATTTTACATAGAAAAATAATTTTTCACTTCTCTTGCTCAAAAACGCCGTCATTGTAGCATACCAGAGCGGGGATAAAATAGCATTTCATCCTCTAGGGGAAAAAGTTTTTTTTTTTTTAAATTTTTGTGTGTCAAATATGACAATGAGCCTACAAAAACGAAAAAGTCTTTAGTCATAAGTAGAATAATCATGAATAAAGACTCGACTTATTACTGTTTCATAAAAAAGAACCTCATTTTAATTTTGAAAATGGAACTAAAATCGGCGATCTCTGGTAGAATGCATGCAATGTGTTGCGGCTACAGAAGAAACAATAAAAAGACATTGGCGCGAAATCTTTATAATTTTTCTCTAATTGCAAATTGAATTGGTAGTGACCGTAATTAATTTTACAATAGTGAAAATTTTATGTCATCTTCACAGATGACTGTAATTAAGTTACCGGGAAAAAACATCCCGTTAAATATACAGAATTGTACAAATTGTACATTTAATTTTTAATAAAATGAACTACATATTTCATAGTGTATTGGATTGTTTTATTTTCTCGCAATCGTAGTGAAAAGTATAGTGTAACACACGGCGCTAAAACCCATTAAAACTCGGTTTCTATCCTCGTATATAATGGGTCATTTTAGCTCCTTGTATAACAATCTACTATGACTTTGAATTGAAGGGCGAATTTATTTTTCAAACTATCATAATACGTATTACTACATTTCATTAGGTACAGTTAATACGAGCCTGCGACTTTGTCCGGGTGATTATCGGTTATCTGTGGGATTACAATTTATTTTCGACAGACCCTATTTTTTAGTCTAAAATAAAAGTAGTTTATGTTACTCCTTTTAACAATTTAATAAACTGCAGATGGTTGCAGGTTCGATACCAGATAAGTACCAACGTGACTTTAATAATTTATACCAATGTACAGACGCCAGCAGGTCAACCTACCCGAAACTGTCACATTTTCCCAATCAATCTTGAACCTTATTCTTTAACCATAAAGTTGAAAATCGATCGATCGATCGAGTAGCTTGATGTGCTGGCGTCAGTACCTTTCAGTTTATCTTGGACTTTACTGACATCGGTGAAGTAAAACATTTTGAGAAAACCTGGACTTATAAATTTCATCTAGGTAAAGCTGAAATCGCCAATTCGCCTTGAACAAGGGTGAACAATGCTCGTGCTATTAGAAAAGTTCTTTGGCCTGCTGTGGGACAATAATAGGTAGATGTTTTCATTATTATGTTCAAAAAAAGGGAGCTCATTAATTTGAGCTCAACTGTCCAATGCTAATTCTAATTTAAGAAAGCTCTCACCTCGCTACTAATTGAAAAATGTTATTAATAGTGTTCCAGATTTTGTAAATTATAGTTTTTAATAGTCTAGTCTTAGTTTTGTTATATTGTTTGTTTTATTTAGTTTTTAAGTACCTACCTATTTTAGTTTTTTTTAATACTATTTGTACTACATTTGTACGCCTTCAAGGCAAAGCATAATGCCAATTATGTTAACCTCACAGCTTTATAATATGTTTTACAAATAAAAAGACTGATTCTGATTCTAACCAAAATAATGCCTCAGTAACGTGGCAACACTTAAAAAAAAGATTTTAATAGCTTCATGTTGCATGTTTAACCAGAATGACAGCTTCTGTTATTATACGTAAAGTAAAATAGTTGTCATGTCAGTAATGTGACCGCTTTTTATTAATATATGTATTACCTAGAAACAACTAGACATTGTTTGTAGTTTTATTCACCTACAAAATAGTAGTAAAAACATATTTTATATTCAAACTTATGTTAATTTGGAATAGTATTACTTTTTTTAGTAAAACTTGGTTAAGTGGGACCTGTTTAAGTGAGAAACCTTCATAGCTGGAACCGATGGTGAGGTCCCGATAGTTTAGCACTGAATTACCTCTGTTAGTGGGACAAAACAAACCTCTTTATCTGGGATTAGTTTTTTCGATTTTATCAACATAATAAGGCACCTGTATAAATGAGACAGCGAGTGTTTTACCTCTTGTACTGAGATTATATTTTTTATATTTTTATTTTATAGGTATCCTCCCGGCCCGTGGGGTGTCCGGGCTAGAATAGCACCCCCCCATTTCATCCCGAGGGTGGCGTCGAAGGCGACTAAGGGAAAATCCGGAAGTCGGGCAGCAGCGGCTTCCGTGTACCTCACTGCGATCCCCATGACGCCAAGCGTGGGGATTATGGCAACGCCTCCCAATTATGGGAGAGGCCTATGTTCAGCAGTGGACATCTTCAGGCTGATGATGATGATGATGTCATGAGGCATCTGTAACTAATATAACGTCAATTTATTACCTCTCTAAGTAGGACTTTTATTTTGCACCTCTATAACAGAATTTACCTCTAATCACACCTCTATCAATTGAACCCTCCGTAAATGAGACAGATATTTATTTACACCTGGATATCTGAGACCTTGGTAAGTGGAATACTTCTTTAAGTAAGACAAATTGGCAGGTCCCTTAATGTCTCAGTTATCCAGGATTCGTCTTATTTTTAACCGACTTCAAAAAGGAGGAGGCTATTAATTCGAATGTTTATATTTTTTTTTTATGTATGTTCGGGCATAACTCTGTCATATATAGGGTAACTGATAATTAGTGTACGATACTTAAACACGTGATTGTGTTCATGATAACAAATAACTTTCCCAAAAAAAACACATGTTTTTTATACTGCTTCTCTTCATATTAACACAACAGACGTATGAAATTCACGCGCGCGCACGCCTGTGACCTAAAGTGAACCAGTACAAAAAACCTTTTTTCTTCGAGAAAGTTGTTTGTTATCACGAACACAATCACATGGTTAAGTATCGTACACTAATTACCAGTCACCCTATATAGACGGATTTGCAAAATTCTTCTTTTGTTCTAAAGGAGTTTATTCCGAAATGGTCCCATATAAATTTTATCAAAATTAATCTAACCTTTTTTGATAAAATCAACAAATTCCCAAAAAAAATACTTGGACGACGTTTTATTTTCTTCTATCTTTGGAGGACTTACATTCTCTCGCCATTTCTATATGGATTTGGATGTTAAGACAACACTAAAAAGCGAAAAATAAAAAGTTAAAAAAAAAAAGAAAACCGCCTTCAAAAACTAAAAAGTGATAAATAACTTTAGCACAGAACACACATTACTTTACTTTCGGAAGTCGGCGACAATACAAAACAACAAATACAAAGCCACCACCACCGACTTCAGAAAGTAAAGTAATGTGTGTTCTGTGCTAAAGTTATTTATCACTTTTTAGTTTTTGAAGGCGGTTTTCTTTTTTGTATGTCATTTTTGACAAAACATAGTGCAATGTATAAGATCTTCAATCGATCAATGATCTCTGATTTCTGAAGACAAAACACTGTTTATGTGTCTCGGACTCGGCACTCATTTGTACATTTCTGTTTCAGTTAACAGTTTTCCATTTTACCTACTTTATTATTTTCTTTGCAATTCTATCACGAACAGGCGTTGTTACTGACCCACTTATACCTATACACCGTATTAACTGCAAACTAAGAAAAACTGAAACAGCTTCACGATTATCTATAAAAACTTTAACAAAAGCGTTGAGTGAAGTGTTTCGTTAATAATGGCGAAGTTGAATTAAAAATAAAGAAAATCTTTCCTGTTTATTCGTGACGATTTTGCTTTGGAGTTTATTTCACACTTCTATTTTAGGCGTAATATTATTCTAAATCTTAAAGCCTACTTACTATAGGTATTCTATTTATTACATAAAAAAGGCCAAATATTGGCCGATATATTGTTGAAATAACTATATTTTAGTGAATGTTTTAAATTGCTTAAATAGAGTGTCCGTGGAATTTCTTGCTCGTTCTTCTCCATAGAGACCTACTCTACGTTTTGGAACAAGCATCTAGCTTCAACTTTCTGACTAACAAACTGATTACCTACTTCACAATTCAAAAGTGCCTATCTATGTTAGGGGGGTTTGGTTTTCGCACTTAGTCCTTAAATATGGACCATTGTACGTGAGCCATGGCGGCCGATTACTCCAACCAGCCCACCTCCCTCCAGAAGCAGATCAGTCTTCCCAGTCTTCTCAGGGCGTCCGCAAGGGAGTTTGGCATTCCAAGGGTTTCCCTGCGTATCTGAATGACGCCAGTGCACTCAAGGAGTACATGCGCCACCGCTTATGCCGCCTCCATGCAGGCTCTGCACAGAGGACTATCAGTGATACCTAAGGTGTGAATGTGTTTGTTCAGTGAGCAGTGTCCGGTGATGGTCTGGTGCAGAAAGCGCTTGATCAGCTTCGTATCCAGGAATGCCATAGCCTCCTTGGATTTCCTGCACCCTGGTGTCGAGGTCCGCCATTTCTCCGCCTCTGCTTGTGTGTAGTCTTTTACCCAACTTCTTAACTGATTCAACGGAATGGGCACAGTGGGTTCGGGTCCGAAGGCTTTGGTGCTGGAACCCCTCCTGGCGAGTTCGTCAGCCGCATCGTTACCTAGTGATCCACTGTGTCCCTTAATCCATTGTAGTGTCACCGTGTTGCGGTTCAGTACCGTAATACGATCTAGTGCATTATGACATTCTAGTATTAGTCTCGACGTGATCTGGTTTTTCTCTAAGGATTGAAGGACTAAGGCACTATCGGAGAGAATACGGATGTGCGTACCAGTGACTTCCCTGGCCTCAATGCCTACGCATTCTGCTTGGTAGACAGTGCTAAGCATCCCTAGGGGTCTGGATATTTTGATGTTTAGGTCTTCAGAGAAGACTCCGACTCCAGTACCGAGGTCGGTGTTGAATCCATCGGTGTAGATCCTTAGCTCATTTGGGCCTGAGTAGTCTTACAGCTCCGCTGTGAGCTCTATGTTGTAGTGTTTCTGGAAACAGTGTATTTTCAAGGTTTCATCGTTGGGTGATGCCATCATGGGCTGTCGTTTGATTGCATCCTCTTTTATCCGTGTATGATTGATTCTGAAATCTTTGCTTAGGGTGCCGGATATATCAAGCCTGAAAGCCGCTAGGGTCGCCTCCTCTCTCACGATGAGGTTTAGAGGTAGCAATCCCAGCATCGCCTGTAGAGCCGCAGTAGGTGACGTTCTCATACTGCCGATAATCGCTACGCAGGCTAGTCTTTGTAGTTTCTCGAGCTCTATCTGGGTTGTGCTCAGTTTGGTCCTGGACCGCCAAACTAGAGAACCGTATGTGACAATTGGTCGGATGACTGTGGTGTATAGCCAGTAGGTGAAATTGGGGCTTATACCCCAATTCCTCAAAAGTGCCTGTAAATGGTTTAATTGAAATAAATGCTTTGACTTGACTTTGACTTCACGTGGGCAGTCGCGCGTCGGCTTGTAAGCCATGTACATACCTAATGACATAAAAAGTACACGTCATAGATCTCAATAGGAATCTACTTGTTTTATTTTGAAGATATTATCTAACAATTTATGTTTTTGCTCTGATATTCGGATAATAATATAGAGTAATATTATGGCTAAATCTACTTATTTTGGTGAACAGCAGAACATGTATATAAAAATACTAGCTGACTCAGCAAACGTTGTTTTGCTATATAGTTAAATAAAAAAAAATAGCATACGACCTATTCTCAGACCTACTGAATATACACACATAACTTCATAAGAATCGGTCAAGCCGTTTCGGAGGAGTTTAACTAAAAACACCGCGACACGAGAATTTTATATATTAGATAATAGGACGCTTCCGACCTATTAATAATAATGAATGGTTTTTAACAATAACCTGTAAAACTGTTATATAAAAATTTACTGCTTGACAGTGAGTTTTTTATTTTATACCTGAAATCGAATGAATGAAAATTTTAAAATGGAAAAACATTTTTACGCTTTCAAAGTCAAAGTCAAACAATTAATTTAATTTGACCATTACAAGGCACTTTTTAAATGTCTTAAATAAAAAAATTAGACCCCATACCCGGGGTTAAACAAACAGATATAGTCAAATGTCACAATCATTAGTCTGAGGTGCCAATCAAAAGCTTTACAATACGTGTAAACTTTTAATTCACTTTCCAGCTAATTCAAAATTAAATATAATGCTCAATAACCATACAATAGCTAGCATTACGGATAACAGCCACCATCAGACGGTGAAGCGAATGAAAATGAGATTCGCGTGAGATTTCCTACCAGAGTGGGTGTGGTTGGAGTGAGAGCTGCTGCGATAGGCGGATCGCTAGAACAGGTCAAAGAGACAGCTGCTGATTGTGACCTGAAAAGGATACCTAAGATATTGTAAGTTCAACTTCAACGTAACACTCAAGTCGGCCGCAGCAAAGCGAATCTTCAAAGGTTTCTCAGATAATGGCAATCTTCAGTGCCTGTGTAGCGTCTCCCCGCAGACCATGGTCCACTTTCTATCTTGCGCCGCATGCCCTGTTACCTGCTCATGTGCGAATCTAATGGCTGCATCAGCGGATGGCGTTGCCGAGACTGAATTTTGGGCCAAACAAGGAATCTGACAGGAACAAACACAACATACACATACCCACTCACACATTACACGCACACATACACACACATGATAGATATCCGTGTTTGCCATCGACACTCTAAGGAGAAGAAAGCACCAGAGTCCTTAAACGATATGGGTCATTAATAACATTTATTCACTGTTATTTTTATCCAACTCGAGGGAGGAGCTCGTCGAAGTACCTAAAAGCCTTAAGGATCGACCGGCATAGTTATGCTTGCCGCGGTCGTTCCGTGGATGGGTGACCATAAATTTCATACCGAGACCCCTCCGTGCCTTAGCCAGAAGCTTGAAAATCAACCAGTCTTGCCAAGAAGTATCGTGTTACCCAGCAACTGTATTGTGGAGATCAGATGCTGAGATGCAGAGCTGCATCCGGTTAGACTGGGAAATCGACCCCAATATAGTTGATGATCATTTTTTTTTAAACTCAATGAAGTTGGTGTTTGTTAACCAAATTAACCACTCTAAGAAGAACCACAGATAAAAATTCAGAGGTCAACGTCTCTCATAAAATCTAAACAGTTTCCTGTAATGTTTAGATCATATGAGAACTATGTAGGTTAAAGTATAAGGTGGAATTTTGAAGAATCAACCACACACTTCTGAGTGGACCAACTCTATTTGTGATTTTATCTTTATCATCATTGTTCAGCTGCAGTGGACAGGCGATGTCCACTGCTGAACGTAGGCCTCCTCCAGACATCGTCAACCAACCCGATCTTGGGCAGCCCGCATCCATCCGCTGGCAGCCACTTTCTTCTAATCGTCGGTCCATCGTGCTGCAGGGCGTCCTACACTACGCTTGGCCGTACTCGGTCTGCAGGTATGGCCGGACCACTTACATTTCACTTGTACCGCGCTTTGCTTATAAGTGCTCGACAATTTTGCGTCTCGTTTCGATGGCGGTTCCGCGACCGCGACAGGAAACTGAGACAGGAGACCGCGACGAATGTTTCGTTCTCTGCTGCATGTAATGTGGGTTGAGACCGAGACCGCGGCGAGACCGAGACCGTATCAAAAGCTACTATTCATTTAGTATCGTAGAGTCAGTTGTGTGTCATTAATTTACACTGGAACGGAAAGTCAAGTAAAATGACTATTGGAAGAAGAATAAGACGATGATTTTTATATTGTCGTTTGAATTTTCGTAGAGATTTTTGCTAGAGAGACTGGGTGATGCCTGATCTGTTTAATAAGCTTTTCGCAGTCTTCGTCAGAAATCGCAGTCATTTTTTAATAATAAACACACGTGCTTTTCGACCGCGACACGAGACACTATTGGTCTTGGGCGGAGATCGTCTTATTGTCTTCGGTCTCGCGTCATCTGTCTTCTGTCTCGATTGCACATGCGAACTGGCGCCCATACAAAGTCTAATGACAAGTGACGCTCGCGGTCTCCTGTCACTATCTCTAGCCTCGGTCTGCTGTCGCATTCGCGGCGCGAACCGCCACAACTGCGCCCCCACCTTTAGGCGCCGCCGATCCGCGCCTTTAACATTGTCATTCAACGCACAGCGGCCACATGACACAAGCCATTGTGTGACTAGGCCATTGTTGGCCATGTACCATACGCCATGCTTTACGACCGTTACTGCATCGCGAGTTATTACATGTTCCTGTGTTGTGGTTTCTGGAATTAGGAATAGGGCATAAAAACAATGGTTCGGATTAACATAATCTATGGTTCTTAGTGATCTCGGGCTTATATTTCCCTGACATGTAAATCTCAATCTTTCATTATAAACCGATTTCAAAAATGGACTAGGTTCTTTTGGACGTTTGTTTTTTTTTATAAAGCCGGGTGCAGTCAGTAATAGCCTCCATGATAGGCGTTGTTTCCACAAGGTTTTAAACGATTAATCAATAGACAAAAATTGGTAACAGACTGCCTAACTTACACAACCTTACCAATGTCGAAATTTTGAATTCACAATGTAGTTTAATTGTGAACTATTGCGTGTAAACCCTACACTAGGGTTTTTCAAAATGATCGGGTACATAGACATAGTACCAACTCGCAAACTGCGCATATACAGAACCAATAGAGTATGTGAGGATCATAAGATATTATATAGTTGAACTCTGCTTACCAACATCCAAAAATAGAAATAATTACGCATTACTAGTCAAATATCTAACTACATTAATCAGTAGCCATTACTGTGCCGTAAGCCGCTGGTCAGGGCAGTAATGTTACAAAATTTCCATAATTCGGTATAAGTTCTGCCTCCCCTCGCCCCCTGCGCTGCCTACCCCGGCTACTTCCGGGCGAAGCGGCGCGTGACGCCCTGGTCACGCACTTGTAGGGTACAAGGTATAAGAGACCGCGGGATTTTTAAGTGATTAGAGGTAGATAGATAAATAGAAACCTAAAACTTTGCCTAGACTTTTTCCAACTATATTGGGGTCGGCTTCCAGTCCAACCAGATGCAACTGAATATCAGTTTCTTATATGGAACGACAGACTATCTGACCTCCACAATACACAGTTACGGAGTAACACGATACCCATCGATAAGACTGCAGTTGTCACACTTTCCAGCTTCTGACTACACGTATTGACTGTCAAACCTCTACGAATGACAGCCGGGGCTAACGACTTTACGTGATATCCGAGGCTCGAGTACTTTATGTAGGTACTTACACAATTATGAATTAAACATATTACAAAAGTAGAATGGGTATTACGCGTGTCACAAAGGTCTATGTCTAGCATCGCAAACAAGTCAACGCTCCATCTGATGTACAGTAGTCACAACCGCCTATAGAGACATTGGCAATACCAGAGGCGTCCTAGGCTATCCGATCCAGCCTGTTCTTTTTCGCCCCTCTCCCAGCGACGCCCTAAGCCGAGGCCCATACCCCACAGGGGGTGCCCTTAGCGCGTAGTCGCCCTATTAGTGTTTTGCCCTGACTGGAGGCATTAAACTCACTTTTAGTCACCACAGGGAAAATCCGGTTAAGCAGCCGACAACCTCCAAGGTTGACCTGCGAGATGCCATTCAGAAAAAATGAGACTTTTCAGATACGATGCTGTCCCAGAGACAAAGTAGATGGGCCGATAATTACTCGCATATATTTACCGTTGAAACCACACTTGTAGAAGGAAGATTTCCAAGTCTAATTACCACGAAGCTGTAATTGCTGTGTACAAATTTTGAGATAGGGTATCAGTGATATTATTCATTAGTATAGTCGAGAAAATTCTCTACATAATGCGTGCCGCTCAGAATCGTCACTGTGTTCCGTTTTGGATGATATGAGTGCGGAAGCTATATCTTATAGCTTTTATAGCTTATGAGGCAGTTCAACTTTGACTAAGTCAAAGTGTTTATTGCGAACTAATTGTGCAACGTTGGTGTGTTCAAAAGTACCGCTTCAGTGAACTCACTATTGTGTGGCAGGTGTCTACAGGGCCCGTCACCTGCTCACAAACCCATTAAACAGTAAATGTTTCAAACTATTTGTTTTCTTAAAAAAATTAATCATCTTGGGACCTGTATCAGAGCTTGGCGTATTGTACGCATTGTGTGCTCTTTTAGTAAAATAATCGGCTGCATACTGTTCCACAGTGTTCCAGTTGGCATCTTGTTATTCATTTTGATTTTCTTTTAAGCTATAGTAATTAATCGTACGGTCGTACCTTGACATATTAGTTTCTCATATACAAAACATACCCTCAGATCTTCATCTTCTTCAGTGTCAGCCTTTGAATATCGGTTGTTGACGACCTCTTCCACTAATTTAAGACTAAAGGCCTTCTGGCCAGCTGTTCTTTTTTGTAAAATGTCCTTTGGTAAATTAAGGTGTGAATCCCGTGGCTGACTGCACAGCAGCAACAGACGACATATCGCCGTGAAACTACTGATTTCTATGTCAATATCATCTACCTAGCCTTTTCCCCTTTTCCTTTTTTTTATGTTGGGGCCGGCTTCCAGCCTTGCCGGATGCTGCTGAATATCAGTATTTTACATGGAGCGACTGCCTATCTGACCTCAACAACCCAGTTGCTGGGTAACACGATACCCCTTCGCAAGACTGGTTGTCAGATTTTCTAGCTTCTCAACCTATAACGACTGTCAAAGATCTACGAAAAACAGCCGGAACCAACGGCTTTACGTGCTTTCCGAGGCATAGACGGAACTCGGTATCAAACGGATGGTCACCCATCCACAGAAGCGTAGTTTAACCATGACCGCTCGATCAGCATGGCTTTTAGTTAACCACGAGCTCATCCGTGTGGTGTCGGACGTAAAGAATAGCACCATCCCATATCTTCCCGTTGGTGTCGTAAGAGACGACTAAGGGACTCACCAGAGAATGGGCAGCAGCGTTCACTGTGCCTTTGTAACTACCATACTGCGATCGCCAGCCCGCCTGCCAAGCGTGGCGATTATGGCAAAACCCCCCCTTGGGGAGGCCTATGTCCAACAGTGGACGTCTTTCGGCTGAAATGATCATGATGAGGAGCTCATCGACACTACTGGTTTCTATGTAAGTATTTGTATTAATTATGTTCCGTACGTAGTAACCGGAGACGTCGTCTAATGCTGTCGGCTGCAGTTGGCTACGGAATCATGCCTTTAAGGTGAAGTGAGCTTCATGTCATTCTTCCATGCTAGGTTCACAGGTTACCTCAATCTCACTTCTCCTAAATACATCAAGGGAGTGTACTGTGCATTTAGTCTCTTATAACTTACGTTCAGCAATAATACGTAACTCGTCCTTTGTTGTACGCCCTTTTCCACATCTTTTATTTCTTTACTTCACGCTAACTTCTTGAGAAATGCACAGAATGCTCTGATGCTCAATTGTTACAGGTGTAACCATGAAATAATATCCAAGTCATGGAAGAAAAATAATCTATAAAAATAAATAAAAATGAAGTGTCTGTTTGTATTGTCAAAATAACAGCTTTTTACTAAAATATGCATAATGAAAGAAAATACGGTAGGTACTATAGGGACCGGGAGTCTAAGCTACGTTAAATCAAAGGTATTAGTCACTTTCAGAAGACTATATTAATAAGATCAGCGAGAGGTAAGATTTACAAGACCGCAGCTCTGAGCCTAGCTGGGCCTCACTGACTTAACATGTCATAGTATAAAAACTATCTTCTACATCATTCAAATATATTCTAAGGTATCCAGAAGGTTCTAACCATAGACTAAATAGTTATGGCTTCATTACATAAAGCCTCCCTGGTGGGCAACTCTCTACAGTACTTACATCAAACATTTTTTTTTACATTTTCGTCTACAAATCTGTCTGTCTGTTTATTCCAGCTAATCTTTTGAAAACGGCTGGACCGATTTTAACGGGACTTTCACTGGCAGATAAGTGACATTAAAAGGACTAACTAACTACAGCTACTCTTATTTATGAAAATGATTAAGATTTCTTGAAAAAAATTTAAAACTCCGCTGAAAACCGACTATCAAGCGGGTCGAACCGGCACGGCACCAGCTAGTCACACACACACACACACATTATTGTACCGGTAGGTTTTGTTCAGAGGGGCACTTATACTAACTTAGTACGCTCTCATTTACATCTGTTTCAATCTGTCAAAACGTCTCTATTAACTTACGTTTTTGACATTGATTGTCCTTGAGACAAAATTGTGACTATATTTTGAATGTTTTTCATTAGTAGAATAAAATTAGTCTTCACTTGTTTGTTGTTGATCTACAATAATAATAATAATAATTTATTTGATTCAGATTACAAAATCCATATATGGTTAGTAAAAGTCTTAACCTAATGTTAGTAAAACGACACTTTATACAAAATAGAAACAACTGACACCTACGTGTGCAGCCGTATCCAGTGCGCCAGCATGGGGCTGTCGCACCTATCACACAATGTACTCAGGATGCTGTGGGAGCTAGCACGCAATCTACCGAGAATAGAATCGTACCGTTTCCGTATGATGGCATGAAAACCATCCACCCTGGCTTCGGTGAACATTCCGGAAGCTCTACAAAATTGTGGTAGACCCAACAGCATCCTAAATACGTTGTTGTACTGACAATGATTGAATCTTTATTATTATGTGACTTTTTACTCATTTTGCAATATTTGAAGAATAATGTGAGCGTCGTTGGGGGGACGCCTAAAAAGGACAAACGTTGACCTTATTACCTAAATGTCCTTGTTAAAGGTCACAAGCGTAAGTATTTATAGACTAGCTTTTACCCGTGACTTTAATCTGCGTGAATTTTTTTACGGAACCCCATTGTTTGTGACAGCAAAATATATTAGTAATATCACTTATGGACTGCGTGGCTTACTAACTATTACCGAAATAATTTTCAGAATATTTCTGAATCGGAAAATAGTTTAGGAGATTATCGCGTTCAAACAAATAAACTCTTTCATCATCATCATCATCATGTCAACCTTTAGACGCCCACTGCTGGGCGTAAGACCCCCCAAGGGGGGTTCAGCCGTAATGGCCATGCTTGGCCGATGCATGTTGGCGACGCAGTAGGTGTTATGGTACTCGGAAGGACGCTGCTGCCCATCCTCTGGTCAATCCCTCTGTCGCCTTCTACGACACCCACGGGTACAAATGGGGTGGTGCTATTCGCGTCCGACACCACACGACTAACCGGCACTACACCAACTCACACACACCAAACTCTTTAGTTTAGTACTCTTTAGTGAAGTATAGATTTATATTCGAAAATCGACACAAATCGATTAGGTAGGTACTTCAGTTATCGAGCTATTGCTATAAGATATTATAGAAGCCTCCTGGATTTTGAAACGTTCCGAAAAAAAAAACAAAATCATGTCTCAGGTACCTACTACCATCAGCAAAGTTGCGTGAATGAAAGTCAGTACATTACACCAAAAAGGGGGTTTTATAATTTTCTTCCAAGACGATTATGTAAACCAAAACACAGTAGAACCCTTACTTATGATTAATGGTGTTCTTTTACGCATAAAACGTGGCGGTAAGTGGACGAAAATTCCTAATTAGTTTCACCCCAAGATGGCGGTGGTGGTGGAAAAAAATAAAATAAAATTCTTTTAGCTTGAAGTAACAATCTGGGTTATATAAACCGTATCCTGTGCCGGACGGTGTGCGTGCGTTCGATCGCTCGGTACAACATGTTCAGGAGATTAGAGTGCGATTTTACAGTATTGGTGTAATAATTTTGCTTGTATTGACAATCGGTCTTTTTTCGGGTACATTTCGGAGAGTGTGCTTTGGAATTGCACAATTTAATTCCCCCATCCCCATTCCATCATCGGACGAGCAGAGATACAGCAAAGCGTCACCGCTTTATGGTTAAAGTTTCACATGACGGTCTCGAACCAAGCATTTATTGTGCGAACTGCCAGACTGTGGAATTCACTGCACGCCTCTATGTTAGGGGGGTTCGATTTCCGCACTTAGTCCTTAAAATGGACCATTGTACGTGAGCCATAGCGGCCGATTACTCCAACCAGCCCACCTCCCTCCAGAAGCAGATCAATCTTCCCAGACTTCTCAGTGCGTCCGCAAGGGAGTTTGGCGTTCCAAGAGTCTCCCTGCGGATCTGGGTGACGCCAGTGCACTCAAGGAGTACATGCGCCACCGTTTCTTCCGCCTCCATGCAGGCCGTGCACAGAGGACTATCAGTGATACCTAGTGTGTGAAAGTGCTTATTCAATGAGCAGTGTCCGGTGATGGTCCCCGCCACCAGTCGCAGGCTATCTCTGTCCAGGTGCAGAAGGCGCTTGGTCAACTTCGTATCCAGGGATGGCATAGCCTCCTTGGACTGCCTGCACCCTGGTGTCGAGGTCCACCATTTCTCCGCTTGTGTTTGTGTGTAATCTCTTAACCAACTTCTCAACTGATTGAACGGAATGGGCACAATGGGTTCGGGTCCGAAGGCTTTTGTGCTGGAACCCCTTCTGGCGAGTTCGTCGGCCGCATCATTACCTAGTGAACCACTGTGTCCCTTGATCCATTGTAGTGTCACTGTATTGCGATTTGGTGCTGTAATGCGTTCCAGTGCATTATGGCATTCTAGTATTAGTCTCGACGTGATCTGGTTTCTCTCTAAGGATTGAAGGACTGAGGCACTGTCGGAGAGTATACGGATATGCGTATCCGTGACTTCCCTGGCCTCAATGGCGTGTGCTGCCTGGATGATGCCTACGCATTCTGCTTGGTAGACAGTGTTTAGCGTTCCTAAGGGCCTAGATATTTTAATGTTTAGGTCTTCAGAGAAAACCCCGACTCCGGTACCGAGGTCGGTTTTTGATCCATCGGTATAGATCCTTAGCTCATTTGGGCCTGAGTAGTCACATAGCTCCGCTGTGAGCTCTATACTGTAGTGTTTCTGGAAACAGTGTGTTTTCAGGGTTCTGTCGTTGGGTGATGCCCTCATAGGCTGTCGTTTGATTGCTTCCTCTTTTATCCGTGTATGTTTGATTCGGGAGTCTTTGCTTAGGGTGCCGGATATATCGAGCCTAAAAGCCGCTAGGGTCGCTTCCTCTCACGACGAGATTTAGGGGTGGCAGTCCCAGCATCGCCTGTAGGGCGGCTGTGGGTGACGTTCTCATACTGCCGGTGATCGCCACACAGGCTAATCTTTGTAGTTTCTCGAGCTCCTTCTGGGCTGTGCTCAGATTGGTCCTGGGCCACCAAACTAGAGAGCCGTATGTGACAATTGGTCTGATGACTGTGGTGTATAGCCAGTAGGTGATTTTCGGGCTTATGCCCCAATTCCTGCCAAGCAGTCTTTTGCATTGCCATAGGGCTATGCTGGCTTTTGTGGTGATGTAGTCAGTGTGTCTTGCCCAGGTCAGCTGTTTGTCCAAATATATGCCCAGGTATTTGGATTCAGTCGATAGGCTTAACGTGGTTCCAAAGAAGTGTGGTAACTGTAGGGTTGCTAACTTCCTTTTCTTTGTGAAAAGGACAAGTTCGGTTTTAGTAGGGTTTACTGCTAATTTGTACTCCTTGCACCAGTCCTCTACTATCTTCAAGGCTTGGCGCATAAGGTTACATAGTGTGTTTTCATGTGTGCCGTTTATTATAATGGTTATATCATCAGCATAACCCACTGTGAAATATCCCCTGTCATTTAGGCGCCTTATGAGGCTATCTACTACGAGATTCCATAAGAGTGGTGAGAGCACGCCTCCTTGCGGGCATCCCTTCGCCACAATGGCTCTTGTGGTATCATTCACCGTGACTTGTACGGCTCTTAGTCTGAGCATGTTCGTGATCCATCCTCGCAGGGTCGAGTCCATACCGTGTTCCTCGAGAGCTGCTTTGATGCTGTGGAATATGGTTTTGTCAAAAGCGCCTTCTATGTCAATAAAAGCCGCTAGTGAGGAACATTTGTGGTCTACCGCACATTCGATCTTGGAGATCACACTGTGCAGTGCTGATTCCGTTGATTTCCCTGTGGAGTAGGCGTGTTGTTGCTTGTGTAGTGGCAGCCTCCGGAGAGGTCCGTCCCGGATGTGTCGGTCACAGAGCCTCTCAAGGGTTTTCAGTAGGAATGATGTCAGGCTTATTGGCCTGTACGCTTTGGGCTGTGTGTAGTCCTTTTTGCCTGGTTTAGAGATGAAAATAACTTTCACCTCTCGCCATGCAAGTGGTACGTAATTGTGTGCTAGGCAGGCACGATAGATTAAGACCAGCCACGATGTGAGGAGATCAACTCCCCATTGCAGTAGCGCTGGGAAGATTTCGTCTAGGCCTGCCGATTTATAGGGTTTGAAGGTTTTAATTGCCCACCTTATTCGGTCTTCTGTTACTATGGTGCTGGCTCTATACCAGTCCTGGTTGTTTGGTGTATGTGTTGGCTCACTTGTCCATGTCCTGTCCTCGGAGAGGCTGCAGTCCGGGAAGTGAGTTTCTAGTAGAACTTTACTTGTTTCAAGTCCTGTTTTCGTGTATGTGTTATCTGGGTTTTTCAGCGACCCGAGGGTGCGATTTTGGTCGGTGGCTAGGATTTTTCTCACCCGCGCGGCCTCGTTGTGTGATTCAATGTTCTCGCAGAATTTTCTCCAGGCTGCTCTGCTGGCAGCTCTGATTTGTTTTTTGAATGTGTATTGGGTTTCTTTGTATAGCTCCCAGTCTTCGGGTAGTCTGGAATTTTTGGCTTTGTTGAATTGTTTGCGTACCGCTAGCCTGAGCTTGCCTAGTTCCGCATTCCACCAAGAGTTTCCCTTACCCTTGGCGTTCGGATCTTTTAGTTTGCAGCAGGTGTGGTAGGCTTCAATAATATATTCTGAGAGCTTTGTTACGGTGTCCTCAAGTTGTTTGGGATTCTTTATGTTTAAAGGTGTTTGATCCCTGGCTAGTAAGGAGGCCAGGAGTCGTTTGTAGCCAGGTACATTGGTTCGGCGCGGGTTGCGCCTTGGTTCGGGTTTTTTTGTGTTAGCTAATAGTGAGAAACGAATCCTTCTGTGATCAGAACAGGAGGGTTCGTTAGATACATGCCAGTTTGAGATAAGATTTGCCGCGCTTTCTGAGGCAAGGGTTAAGTCAATAATTGTTTGTCCGCGGGCTGTGACCCAAGTGGGTTCTGAGCCATGGTTTATAATGTTAAGGTTAGTACTGCACGCCTCTCTGATAAGAATAATCTGGGTAACTTCAAGGCACGAGTGAAGTGGTTCATCCTAGGCAAGCGTGTTCCACCTTAGGCCGCTTCATCACTAAACAGCAAGTGGGTTGCGGTCAAACGCAAGCCTACTAGAAAATTAAAAAAAAAAGGTGTACAAAACTAAAATGATTGCCAACCCGCTGCGAATTCACACGGATATAACTTTTCCGGTGAATACTTATTCCAAAACAAAAAATAAAGCTATCATACAAACCTTGCCCTGACGTACGACTAGTAATTGACACTGACATTAACAAAAAGCAAACCATTCCAGACTTACAACTTGTCGTAGACCGAAGAAAATTACGTATAAAATTTACAACACAACCGAGTTCTAACAAACATAAAATAATAACCATCTGCTTGAAATTACCACCCATTACTGCAACTGTTAGTAGATACCAGTTAGTCATAACTCCAACTGGTATATTATTTTAAATCACCTTAATAAGATGCTGTGGTTAGGTATCTACTGCTTTATTACGTAACCGCTTGGCTAAATGGTTAATTTTCTTACTGTAAAAGTCACCACAAATTCTATTTAACTATGTTTAAAGTAGGTAATTTAATAGGTAGTGATTTTAACGAATTATTGTTGGAGATACTTATGTGGTTTTTGAATTTGGAACAGAAGTATAGTTTTCACCACAGAGACAACAGAGATCGCTTTCAAAAGTTTATGGAGACAGGTTCTAAAACTATATAATGATGTATTTTCAGCAATAATGGTTTGTAGACTCTATTGGAGAAAATGGCTGAAAGTTATTTTGACTAAACCTAATTATGATGATCTACTTTTGGGTTTATACAAACTGTGCCTTATATTGAGAGATCTTATAAGTGAGGTTGAGGTGAGCTGTCATCTATTTACCGAGGCATATTTTTACAGAATTTACCGATAGTTTTCTGATCGTATAGGTTTATAGTATATAAAGAACTGCCTACGGGCAACGCATAGAGCTTTGGCTGATAGACTGTAGTAGATATTCTGTAGACTGTAGAGACTATTTTAGCAATATCCAACCTGTTTTGATTATTAGTAGAGACAATTTAAGTATTTTAATAGTCGGTACAAAGCCAAATGATAAATTTATAAAGTAGGTACCTAAGTAGGTACGTCAAAAAAACAGTGAAATTTATTAATATCAGATAAAAAAATTATAAAGAAAAGCACAGCCCGATTAAAATCCCTGCGTTACTTCTGCGGCAGGGGCTCACGCTAGGCAGGAGTGTGGTTTTAGCCGGTAAGAGTCCGGCACTGCCCAGACAGCTATTAGACAGTCTGAACGTCCATGATTTCCCACTCCTGTCTCAACAAAAAAAGGAAACCTGATTTGGTTAGCTCATATTCCTGTGAGATAAACTCTGTTCTAATTTTAGACATTTTTTTCTCTCCTCTTCTAACTGAATGTTGTGCACTAATTTTTGTATAGGTATTACCTAAGGGAATACACTGGCCTCTGTTATTAAGTTTTACACTAGCTCTGGGGTCAGGGATTTCTAATAATTTGATGAATAAGGACTTGACAGTCCATCGGTAGGGTTGACAAGACGGGTTAGCTGTATCACTACCGCTTGACTGTAGACATATTGCAGTCATATTGCGATTGTTCAACTATTGTGCCTGCTAATTATACAGTTGAGCTCATTATCATTAACAACATATTGTCAATTAAAGTTTCCCGCCGTTGAGTTTGTGTTCGTCACCAATCGATTTTCGATCGATTTTCACTAATAGAAAGAGGATTTATCTAGATTATGACATAATTTATTAGTGGTCAAAAATAAAATAAAAAATATAAAAATTGGACCCATTGGAGCCCATATACGAAATAATAATGAAAATTGAGTTTCAATCACGTAGATTAAATCCCGATATTATAATTAGGTACATCTCCGGCATATCTGAGTATCTACTCGTACGTTGCAGTACAATACCGGTCTAGCTATAGGGTTCACGGAGTCCGGATAGATGCTAGCTTTCAATTATTGAAGCATGTGCTATCTGATAAAAACTTCTTATTCTGCCTGATAAAATTACTTACCTGTCAATCAAAACTGTCCAAAACATTTTTTCAACCACGCCAAACTAAATCAGTGCACCATATTCGGTCGTACAACCAACACATCGTTAGTTTCAAGTGTAATCTAAGCGATTGTAAGCAAAGATTGTACGATTGGCCCTTTGCGTGCAGCGCTGACCGTCAGTAGAAACACCTGAACTACGAAAATCACCCTTATGACTACGATATAAATGTGCTGTCGAAGTCAAATTGTTACCTACCATATTTACGGTTGACCCTACATAGCCAAGTATTGGTGTTGCTGCCATTTCGGCTCCATAATGAATTTCTTTTTTTATTGTAATTTGAGATTCTGAAATTTTGGCCTTATCATTAATTTCTATGTTGAGTTTTAATGTGGTTTTGCTCGCGTGAACGAAATGAGTGATGAAGTTTCTATTTTGGGTGTAGGTAATGGTCGGTTTATTAGATTGACAAAGTCGTTATCGAGAGTATCAAAAAAATTAAAAGTAAAAATTAAAAGTAACAGTAAAAAAATTAAGGGTTGACTTAATTTTTTTTATATTGTAATAGGCTTGGGCCAAATTATAGTCACTTTCCAGGAAAGGCAAGATATGGAAATTGCACACCGCACAGAAAACGCCTGGAAGAGCTACTGGTCCATGAAGCATCAGTTCAAAGGTACTCTACCAATGTCACTGAAGCGCAATCTAATGGACATGTGTATTCTTCCCATCTTAACGTATGGAGTACAGACATGGTCTTTGACTAACATCCAAAAGTTCAAACTTAAGGTTTGCTAACGTGCTATGGAGCGCAGCATAAGTACTTAGTGTTACATTAACCGACCTCGTTCGAAATATCATAAGTACTGCGCTCCAAAACACAGATCGTTGACGTGGCTCAAAAGGCTGCCCAGCTTAAATGGGACTGGGGTGGCCATGTCTGCCGCATGCCGAACGACCTATGGGCCCATAAACCCCAAAATTGGTGCCCTGAAATGGCGAGACGGGGCCGCGATAGAGCACAAAAGAGATGGCGGGGTGACTTGGATAGCTTCCTTAAGAATTGGCAAGACATAGCTAAAAGTCGAGACCGATGGAAGGAATGGAGGGAGGCCTTTGCTCTGCAGTGGGACAGTACAACTAAATATAATAATAATAGGCTTGCGTTTGGTCCCAACTCACCGGACCTTAAGTGATGATGCGGCCTAAGGTGGATGAATATTTAGGCTAGTTTGATATAAAAAAGAAAAACCTACAACTATTATTATTGTTGTCTATTTTGACACTTCCAGTGTTTCAAGAGCTGGTTTTGCATCTTAGTCAGAGGTAATCATTGCCATCCCACGTGGCAATGTCGCCAGTCTCTTGGGCACAATTCCAGATGACGATGATGATGATGAGTAATTTTTAAAGGAATTTTTGTATTATTAAGCTTCATGCTTTCATGTCTATAACACAATTTATTGTACAAGTAACTTAGGCAAAATTAGTATGGTTTTAGTGCACCCAATCTCCCGTTGGTCCTGGCTGCCATTCGTAAATCTTTGACAAACGTTTTGGTCAGAAAGTCAAGTCAAGTCAAGTCAGAAAGTCTGACAACAAATCGTAACCCAGTAACTGGGTTGTGGAGTTTAGACAGGCACTCACTCCATGTAAAACACTAATATTCAGCTGCATCCGGTAAGACTGGAAGCCAACCTCAATATAGTTGGGAAAAGGCTGGCCAGATGATGATAGTCAGGGCCGTCTTTACCTTACCCGGTTGTTCTAAAAGTGCGGTGCACCCGGGCGCAGGGTTTTAGGTCAGTTGGGTCGTCTTAGGGGCGTGTAAACATTCTTATTATTATGAATTTAGTAAAAAGTTATTATTTTGGCATTACAAACAGACACTTAAATTTTACATATTTGCATGGATTTTAACACCATGCACATAGTATTGTTATAACCACGGAACAGATAAACTCTATTTATCTGTTAATTATTACATTATTCACGGGGCCCTAGGTTGCAGCCCAAAAAGCCCTAATACAGATCCGACCCTGTGCAAACGTAGCTAATGTTTGTGCAGTAGGTACATTATGTAGTTTTATCTTTGATTGATCTTCTAGTGAGGTTATGTAACATTTGTGTTTTCAGTCTGTTTAAATTACTTACCTCGAAATGTTTGCTGTATGTACCTAACTGGTCTGCGTGTGGAATATGGTTTTTAATCGCAATGACGGAATTTAGGAGGGACCTATAGGTTGAGGTCCGAGTTCCCAGACCTACGTGATTTAAGCACAGCTATAATAGAAGTGTAATATCGCCAATTTGCTTGAGCAAGCGTGGTAATCATTGCTCTTGCCTACTCTGTATGAGAAGAGGTCTTTGCTCTCCAGGTTTCAATGCTGGGCCTTGTTTCAAGTAACAGATACAAAATACCCTACTTACTTATTATATTCAAGCAAGAAGCTTATAGATAAAAGTGGAGGCAACACTAAATACCTAAGTGAAATCAACTGTGGGCAGACGCTCTCCTTCTGAATGTATACATAAGAACGAGACAGTAATATGTGTTTTCTTTATCTTATGAATGCATTCAGAAGAGCGTCTTCACTTAGGTGTTTAGAGTGTTGCCTCCACTTTTATATCTATTTAAGCTTTCAAGTGATGGCAGATTTCTAGATACCTACCTACTTATTTTCTATTCCAGTTTTTCTTTTAGGTCACCTGAACATCTCGTGACTGATATTAAGCTACGTAATAGTTTAAAATTCTTAGTGACAATTACGTCACTCTATTTCAAAAGAGTTATTTTAAAATCAAACAATAAAATATTAATTTATAATTTTTATTTTCATTTGTATGAATTGTATTGGCATTTTTACAAAATATAATGACCCCTTTATTTTAATGGAAGAATTAAAACAAGGCTTATATTAATTTGGCAAATCCAAATTCACCTCAGTAACAATTACACTATGTATAAAAACTCCAAGTAAATAATTATAATAAAAAATATACATTTTTTACAAAAATGTAACATTACGTAAAGATTACAGCTAAGAGACTATTGTATTCTTGTTATGAAAATACTTAACATCGACTAATATTGCTAAATAATTAATTAGAAATAATAATAGTCATAAAGTCAAAATTCAGATATGCAAATTCTTTTATAAAACGTATTTTTTATTCAGATTATTTACACAGATTTCTTAAACTAGAATAATAATAATTAAATATGATATGTACAAAATGTACAAGGTAATGCTTACATCAATATTGAGTACAAAAATATTTCGACATATTTAAAAAACCATACAATTTTTGTAATTTTGAATGTGTAACCAAAAAATGTAATTTGTTAAATAGTTGATATATTTTTGTTCACAAAATACTAAAAATAAGGTCTTCACTTATAAGCGTTGATAGGAATCCTTTGCTGATGTATTTGAGTAACAAATAGATAGAAAGGATAGTTTTAAGGTTTAATTTCCCTTAAAGTTTCAACGTTTATAATTAAAGATGGCATAGTTTAAACATAAGAATGATAATGAGTGAGACAAAAAATGTTCAGTACAAACTCAGATCTGTTAACACACATGGAATTATAAGCTATTGATATTACGTTGTATTGCACGCTAAAAACAACAATGTGCCAGGGTACGTTCGTATGAGACCTAGAAAATTACAACATATATATTTATTAGGCACGTACGTTTAAATACAACTTATTATTTGAGAATATGACAAATAATTGTGAACAAAATCTATAATGTATTTGTAATTTCAAATAATTTCTAGGTCAGCGTTGTGTATTGTGTAGGGCAAATACTCCACATATTTAAGCCTTTATGTACAAAGCTTTATATTTGGCCTTTCAAGTCCTATTTATTCGGTGGAGAGAACCCTAACCAGATATAATTTTTGCAAAAATTATAAACAAAATCGCAAAGTTAGTCAAGTTGCAATTATCTACTGCTGTTTTCAAAAATTCAATTTAGGAATAATTTTAAATTTTTTGCAAAAATTATTTGTGTTTTTATTTTATCTACAGATGAACTTAGTCGGTGGGTCCGCAATTTTACGTATTTTTATTTACAAAGAGACCGTAACCCCACATTATGTTCTAATTACAATAAAAAAATATGTTTGGCATACATTTTGTGACTCATCATACAACTACTTTGTACCTATTTACCCCCGTCTGGCATGCCATATATGGCACATTCGCAGGCTTCAATATCAGGCACCAATAATTAAAAGGCACAATTTACCCCTGAACTACAAGTAACATATTTTTTTGACTTGGCTACATTTGTAATATCAATATGAAAATGTGTTTCAAAACTCTTTGTATTACTAGTATATCAAATACACAAATATACCTATATATGGACGGGATTTTATCAAATCATACTTGTTTTCAGGAGTTTCTGACATTTTAAATTTTGTTCTTTAATTTGTACATACAATACGATACATGGTATAAAAATGTATAAGATTCAATATTGTAATCTTAACGTTATGGCACTCTATTTGCACACATACGTACATGTTTTAGAGTCCGGATATACATATATAATATAACCAATAACACATATATAAGTTCTCGCTCAGTCTTCGATCCAGAAAATCTCAATAGGCAATAATGATCACAGTAATATTTAAATATTGTTTATTTGCAATTTTTTTATGGTGCCATATTTTGCCATAGGCCATACTAGAGCTGTTTTGCATCGGTTGGTTTTAACAAAATGTTTCTGTTAATTGATTTTGATTGTGAAACTGTAAGTTCAGTAACAGTTGAGATTATATGCGTAGGAGTTGCGACGCAGATTGATTTATTTAATTCGAAACTTTTCAAAAAATTGTGATGTGTCTGAAAGTTTTTCTTTTACTAATTGTAAAGCTATCACCATCCTTCCTTAAACCATCAAAAACATTTCAATTTCTTGATTTTTTTATAATACAATCTCCGTCGCAACTCCCGCGCAACGAGACCCAACCTACTGGCACCAACCGTTGAAAACGCACCACCTTTCAAACCTGTACACCCAGCACTCTATCAACCACAAACTCATACCTCACCTCATCAGTCTTAGTGTCATCCTTCACGTCTGCCGGCTCCTCAAGGTTCAAGCATGGGTTCTTGCATTCCACGACCTCGGCCACCTCTTGTGTAGCTGTTGGGAGGTCTCGACGTAGCTCGTACGAGGTTTTAGAAGACCGGCCGTCAGGTGTTCTTCGTTCTTCCAAGTCTTCTTCCCAGTCGTCTTCTGATAGTATTTCGTCACCATCCTCGCCGGGTAGGAGAGGGATTGTGGTTTTGGTGCGAGTGAAGAAGGCCATCTTTTCTCTGTGGAGAGATTTAACTGTTTTAGATCTTCATATACGAGGTAATAGTTCGGTTTAGGACCTCAACAGATTACAAGCCTTTTCGCGTTCAAGACTAGTGGAGAAATTTTTATAAAATCCACATATTCCCAAAAATTACACATTCGTTTTGAAATTACCCATATGCTTTGTAGGCGAGCGAATATGGCATGTTTTTCTCTAAGGAAGGAAGGCACTGGAGCGTTATATAAAGTGGAGTGTGGTCCTACAATGTGAACCGATGACCTGGTGAGGATCGTAATATTCCACTGGGAAGATGGATGGAGAGGCACAGGAACTACTGGAAGACCTATGTCGAGTAGTGGACGACTTTTCGCTGTTAAGCTGATTTTTAATAACAACAAGATGAACAGATCTCATTAAATCTTAGGGTTCCCTTGCTAAATATACACGCAGTGCCACGAATAGAGAGAAATGGTGAAGTCTCCCAAAAGCCGCAACCAACCTATCAGACGAGACCAAGACCACTCCGCCAAAAGTGTACAAATAAGAAAGAAATACTCACTTGAAGGTGACGAGGTCTGGTTTCCGTCCACCCTGACGCGACTTCCTCAAGCGGTAGATCTCGCGACAGGTTCTACTGAGCAGGCGCGACGCGCGGTCTGGGGGAGGCTCGCCCGGGGCTACCAGACGACGGAGAGTCTCGTCTTCAGCCACCCACGCGGCCACAGCTGGGTCGCCACGGGTCCAGGCTTCTTCTAACCTGGAAAAATAGAAGACATGAGTTGCTGAGAATAGGTTAGGTGTTTGAAGTGTAGTTTTAGAGGGTAGTGGTATCCGAACACTGCCTTAGATACTTTACTTATACTTTATCGACAAACGATTGTAATAAATAAATAGTATTTGCCTTCTTAGCGTATCGATGGCAATTTAATATATCAGCCCAGAAAAGCTTCCATATTGTAATCCAAAACGAAATCGTGCTTGAATAAACAGTTTTAGTTTAATGGGATAGTCCGCCACTCTAGTCTTAAACCACCGCAACTTCTGTAAGCCAGAATCAACAGTGGCGACCTCCAGAAAACCGTCGAGGCAATGAAGCCCGATGAGTCCCGGAAAAACATTACAACAGACTGTCTTGGATGTCGCAATGAATTAATCAGAGGAGGAGTAGGTACCTAAGCAAAATATATTTTCCACTTCAACAACAACAACAGCACAGATTATCACTGGCGGCACGGCATTGCAAAGGTTTTTTATGTAACGCAGCATAAAACACATTAAAGACAATATGACGTTTTTTTTTGTAATTTTAATGATAATTGTTGTAGTTACCAAAGCAAATGCTATACAATGTCGTTTCAGAACGTGTTTGAAATTTCAACTTCAAAGTCCTGACGTTAAGGTATATTGTGTTTCGTCACATAAAAATCCCTTGTCATGACGTGCCGTCAGTCGGCGCAGGCCTTAAGCAGATTTTTCCAGCTTGGACCAACCTAGGTCCGGAGTCTGTTTAAAAGACTTTGGAGGTTATCCAGGGATATTCAGCAGATGGTGATGATGAACGGGATGGGTAGAAGAGCACAGTCTTACACTAACATAGACAGTATTGTCTGATTGTCTTGTATCATCATCAGTCGGAAGACGTCCACTGTTGAACAAAGGTCTCCCCCCAGGGGGGTTGCTGTCTTGTATACTAACATAGTTTATAAGTGGTCGCATGGTAACAAATCTGTACATTCATCATCATCATGTCAACCGTTAGACGCCCACTGCTGGGCATAGGTCTCTCCCAAGGGGGGGTTCAGTCGTAATCGCCATGCTTGGCTGATACATGTTGACAATCGCAGTAGCTGTTATGGTACTCAGAAGGACGCTGTTGCCCATCCTCTGGTCAATATCCCTCTGTCGCCTTCTCCGACACCTACGGGTAGAAATGGGGTGGGGCTATTCGCGACCGGCACCACACGGCTTCTGTCTCTGCTCAATCTGTATATTTATGGAATTATATTCCGAAATAAAGAGATTATTATTATGTTTATAATTACCTCTTCTTGAGCGCGGTGAGGTTGGCGATGTCGGTGCGCAGGTGGTGCAGGCGCGAGTGCTGCGCGCGCAGGTCCAGCGCCAGGTCCAGCGACGTGCGCGGCGCCTGCAGGCGGGGGCGGCTGCGGGCCCCTCGAGCTGACGAGCCCGAGCGAGACCATCTATGGAACGGATACACGTATTACAGTAACGTTCTCAAACTGGCGAAAAGAATCCGGTATACTTAGGACGGGTAGTATTATTATTATTATTTATATGGCAGGTCGAATAACTTTAACTATGATTTTTTATGTCATGAAACAACCCGTTCCATTTAACGAACGTTAAACATCTCATCATCATCATCATGTCAACCTTTAGGCGCGAATTGCTGGGCATAGGTCTCCCCCAAAGGGAGGTACAGCCGTAATCGCCATGCTTGGCCGAAGCATGTTGGCGATCGCAGTTGGTGTTATGGTATTCAGAAGGATGCTGCTGCCCATCCTCGGATAATATCCCTCTGTCACCACCCCATTTCTACCCATGGGTGTCGTAGAAGGCGACAGATGGGTATTAATACGTTGACTGCCGAGCCAAAAATGTTGAAGGTAAAACCTCCACTAGCGTCGGCCAACGACGACGACATCCATGGCGTCCAACGTATTAAACATCTCACGTCATATTAATTTATAACCGTCCCGTGAGATGTTTAACGTTACATACGTAACGTTAAACAACCGTTTGAAACAACCCACCCTTAATCATATAACAAGAATTAGGTAGATGACACAAACCAATCAATTGTCATACTTTTTAAAAGCTGTCAAAACGCGATTCGATTTTGTATGGCAATTTATACTTATGGCGTCACTAGTATGTAGTCATTTGTCAACTCAATTGAATATTTATTGATTTCAAAGCAATTAATAATCAATTTTTACATTAAATTGAAAATTAATCCAGTTTTCAGGCCTAAAATCAAGTGTTTTCTTAGATAAATTCTGGCTTGGTATTATTGATTAATGGTATCATTAACCCAATTGTTAAGATAATGAGGAGTGGTATAAACTTAAGGATTATGACCGCTCACAGATTGGTAGTCAAACGATAATAAGTGAATCATTTATGTCAGTAGATATTAAATTATTTTGTACTTGCGTACATTACACATAAGTTGTTATTTTGTAGCTTTTGTAATATAATTTGAATTATATTATACTCTCGTAGTCGCTCCTGCTATGCTATCTATTCACCACTTTTGATCGACTGATAGAGAATGTCTAAGACATTAAATCTGGGTTTAAACCTATATATTGTATAAAGTTATAACAAATAAATAAATGAATATATTGTTAACATACCTCAGTGAGCGTCGTTCACGCACAGTGCGGTCGAAAGGAATGCCGGAGGGGGGCGGCGGATGTGACGTCACACGACGCGCGTACGCAGCCATCGACGAGTCCGACTCTGAACGGTTCAGTCTGAAGACAAAATTATACATTAAATTTAATACGATTAGAATTACCTTACAGCTTATCATCCTCATCATCATCATGTCAACCTTTAGACGAGAACTGCTGGGCATTGGTCTCCCTTAAGGGGGGGTTTAGAACTAATCGCCATGCTTGGCCGATGCATGTTGGTGATCGCAGTAGATGTTATGGTACTCAGAAGGACGCTGCTGCCCATCCTCTGGTCAATATCTCTCTGTCGCCTTCTACGGCACCCACGGGCAGAAATGGGGTGGTGCTATTCGCAGCAGGCACCACACGGCATACTTCTTACAGCTCAGTTAAAAATAAAAGTTCAAAACTGACAGTCTTTATTCAACTTTAAAGTAAATGAATAATTAGAGAGGAGCTCATCGGATCGATCAGTCAAGGTAAAGCTACGCTTGCCGCGGTCGGTCTGTGGATGGATGACCATCCATTTCATACCTAGGTCGAGTACCGAGCACGTAAAGCCGTTGGACCCGTCTGTTGTTCGTAGTTCTTTCGCAGTCGTTAGGGGTAGTCAGAAGCTAGAAAGTCTGACAACCAGTCTTACCAAGGGGTATCAGATAGGCAGTCGCTCCATGTAAAACACTGGTATTCAGCTGCATCCGGTTAGACTGGAAGCCGACCCCAAAATAGTTGGGAAAAGGCTAGGCAGATGATGAAGTAAATGAATAATTAGTTTTACAGTCAACTCAAAGTTACTCGTTCATCATACCGTTCTCATTAGAGTTTGAATGAGTCTTTGCTGTGGAAAAACATAAGACTAAAACTAGCACATTCAAAATTCTAGATCTTTCTAGTTCGTTATCATCAGCTGGAAGACGTCCACTGTTGGACAAAGGCTTCCTCCCGGGGGGAGCAGCCATAATACCCACGCTTGGCAGTCGTCTTGGGGATCGCAGTGAGGTTGTTAAGTACACGGAAGCCGCTGTTGTCCGACAACTGCTACCTCAATTTTACCTTAATCGCCTTCAACGACACCCTCGGGATGAATATGGGTGGGTGTTCTAGTCCGGACACCCCACAGGTTTGAACGTTCTAATACTGACCTGCAAATGTACTGGGCTTTGGCGATGCTCTGTGGTTGTGGAGAGAACGTTTGTGACCTCTTGATGGTGGCCAGGGGCTCAGCGAGGCTAGCGTTCACTTGCTGGCTTTTTCTATAAACAAATAGTAATGTGTTGTAGAAATGTAGCGAGTTGGGGTGTTGGTTAGTATGTGCAGTGCATTGTTGTAGTCAATTTCAAAACCAAAAAGAACAATAATTTAAATTGTAGAACATAAGTCTCGGCTGTCTCTATCACGCGTCATGTCAATCTGTGTGACAGTACGAGAGTTAAAGCAAAGAGTACAATATATACAGAGACTTAAAGGCATCTTAAAATTGAGTAGCGTTGAGAATTTTGACCATTAGCGAGGACAAAGTTTTTTTTTGAAAAAAAATAAGTCAATCTCCTAAAAAGGTCCAAAATTGTTGTTTGTTCTGGGCAAAATGACACTTAGAATTTTATGTTTTTTTTGTAAATTTGAAATTGATTCAAGTAATGCAAAAAATAAAACAAAAAGATACATTCACATTGTGCCACGTTTCATGCTTGCTCATGCACATAACACTTGTGTATAATAGTGAATATAACATGCGGGGTGACATATCTACCAAATGTATTAATTTACAATTTCACACAAAAAATATAATGCAAAAACCAAACAATGTAAACGTTGTTATTAATTCACATACTGGAATAGGTAACCAGCACAAAATAACTTATATTTTCGACGGACTCTATTTACCTTATAGAACTGGCTATCTATATTAATTTTGCAAATATAAAAGAGAGGATTTCGTGTAAGAAATTATGGAATCCATGAGTGAAAGTATTATTTTATAAAAATTTACATTTTCTAAGTCAGGAGTCCATTAGAGGCAGGCGCGAGGCGAGGCATGCCACGATCTGAACCATAAAACTGCTCAGACCGAGGCACAGCCCTGATACTACTCAAATAAAGTCCCAGCTTAAGATTAAGGCAAACTTGTATATAGCAGATGTAAATAGAAACCGTTAATGTATTTTCGTTACTCCCAATTGATTTATTAAACTAAATATAACTGAGCACATCACCCATATTAGTTAACAACCCAAAATTAGTTATGGCTATAATGAAGAAACCCGACACAATGTAAACATACCTATATACAACTATGTACACAAGTGGGGGGTATATATTATTTCTCTAGCGGCGCGTGCTGCGGCCGACCGTCGCCTGCCGCGCGTCTCAACTTCATATATCTGAGAGGGAAAGAGATACTGTAGCCCGACACCAAGGTTAGTAAGCCTCATTTAGTTCAGCAATAAAGGTAGTAGGTAAGAGCCTTAAACATCGTAACCTGGAATTTACTAAGGTGTAATAGATGATACCAGTATCAGTGTGACTGCATCTTGTGTATATGCGAATAAGGCACTGCTTTAAACGAGGCATTGAGATTGCCTCGATTTTAGTAACTGTCAAAACTAGAATATGATTTGAAGTCTCGTTAAGCAAAGACGACATAAAAAATATTTCATTTAAAATTCATGTAGGTATACCGCGATGTTACAAATACTTTTCTTAATAGGCAATGAAATAATAACGTAATTTAAATTAATATTTTATGCAACAAATAAGGCAATTTTACAGCTACAAAAATACCTGACATAATAATACCTCTAAGACAAAATACTTTACCATCACCATTTAAAAAAATACCTTTACCAACAAAAAAACTACTTTATCTTAATATTACTATCACCGAGGCAGAGTTTAAAACCACTTTACTCTAAAATAACTATAAAAAAGGCACAGCCTATTAAAGCTACTATTACCGAGGCACAGTATAACAACGTACCGTCTATGCAACTGCCTCGCTCCTTCGGGACAGAAGTTACACTCGGTGTTGGTTTCTTTCTCGGCTGTGGTGGGGTGAAGGTATTCTTCTTCTAAAACAATGTCTTCTTCCGGAATGTAGTCCTCGAATGAATCTTCTTCCACTATCTGTAAGACCGAAAAAAAATATGTTTTATGATTATTTACTTTGAAAAGAAAGTGCATTCCATTAAATTACGGGCAACGGAAAGGACCAATGTGACTATCAATTTATACGTACTTTCTTAGTTAATCTTGGGCATCACTGACATCGGTGAAGGAAAATATCGTGAGGAAACCTGTTCTTATAATCAATGTAAGTCTAAAATTTCCCATACGGTTTGAGCAAGAGTAGTGACCAATGCTCGAACTGTCTCCATATAAGAAGAGGCTTTTGAAACTCCATGAACACTCTTGTCATATTGAATCTAGGGTAGATTCAATATGACAAGAGTGTTCATGGAGTTTCTTGCTCGTTCTTCTGCATAGAAACCTACTGTATGGAACGTTCAACTAGCTTTATCTTTCTGACTGACTGACACTGACAATTCAAAAGTAAATGGTTTAATTGAAATAAATGGTTTTGAGTTTGAGGTTGACTGAGACAATAATAGCCCGGTATTAAGTTGCCTTATGTTGCATTTATTGTGTTTATGATGCATCAAGGTTATATGCGACATGACTATTAATTATCTATTATACTTATATGAATAAAATAATTTCCCTTCAAAAATGCACTACAACTTGATCAATATGTGTGGACAACTATTTTTTTTTTCTCATATTTCTAAGTTGGCCCCATGGTAAAATTTGTTCATATTCATGAGTACTTTTACACCCTAAAAGATCCCAACTTCTGAAACCCAGAATTAACAGCGGCGACCACGGAAATACGCAGAGACAATGAAGCTCGACAAGTCCCAGAGAAACGATTCAACTGTCTTGGATCCCACAACTAAATTAATACAAAAGAACAGCGGAAGAGTAAGAAAAACCATAATTTCGACTTCCCTCCATTCAAGCAGGAGACACAATCAATCGGTCTGTATAATTTACCTGATTGAGTGGCTCTCTCGACTCTTCGTCCTCTGATGCTGAATTGTCACCACAATCAACGTTGCATTCCGCACCCGTCATACTTTCTGGTCCTGTTGAAGAGTAGACAGATTATTAGAAGACTGTCTTATCTCCTTATATTATCCTTTTTATGCTGCCTTTTGAGACAAATAGAACGTTATTAATTTTAAAGAACAATGTTATTTCATTTATGTTCTCCAGATGATGTTGCATGTCATAAAGACACTATTAAAAATATACGTTGCCTTTTATTTGGACACACTCAAAAATTTTCCGCATCATGTGTGCGTTTACAAACATATAAACTCAAATACACAAACAACTAGACGTAGGCCGTACAAATATTTGTTCTGTGCGGGAATCGAACCGGACACAACACAGCAGCCAAACACTCAGCCACTGCGCCAACCGTAATCTTTGTTTAGTATAACTTAAACATAATTATAATATTTATTGTTGCCAGTGTAGAAATCAATCTAATAATATTTCAGCACTGGAACTACAACTATTTATTTTTATTTGAAATGAAGTGGCAACATTTTTGTCTCCGCGTTTCCTCTCCTTTTTTTTTCTACTGTCATGTTGGCGGTTATGACCGGCGAAGATTTTGTCGTGTTACTTTTTTATATATTCAGTAATATATGGTTGGAAATAAATAATGTATGTTGTGTCTCAAGTGAATATTTCATTTATGGAACAGCAAGCTTTATTCATTTTAAGGCCACGATTATGGCAATTCATTGATAGAGGTTAAACCGCGCGTATTCTAATTAGCACACAAAATAAAGACACAGATAATAAAAAGATTCTCTCTCTCTCTCACCTCTATTCCTCGTCAACGTGGAAGTCTGCGAAGATATAACGGTAGACTCATCAGAACTTTCATCTCTTCTCATACATCTGAAGCTGAGTACGTTGTACCATTTCTGAGATACAGAATCCGGTTCGAAGTCTGCTAGGCTCACTTGGGCACAACCCTGTAGGGTAAAAGGTAAAGGTTAGTGAGGAAGGGGTAAGGGTAACAGTCTGACCAACTTTACCCTATAAAAGGGTAACGTTGGTCAGAAGAAAATCGCTCTCGCCTTGTGGGGTATTCACATGGCACTCGAGGCTTGAAGCCGAATACTCGAATTTGGCTAGTTGTCATCATGTTTTTTTTTTACCTTGTTGTAATTTACTAAAAGCCAATGTTTGTATTTATTACGTTATTTAGGGCTCTATATATTTACGGGACCCCGGGGCTTGGTAAGGGTAACAGTCTGACCAACGTTACCCCTTTACCCTATAAAGGGGTAACGTTGGTCAGAACATAAAGTAATCGCTCTCGCCTTGTGGGGTATTCACATGGCACTCGAGGCTTGAAGCCGAATACTCGAATTTGGCTAGTTGTCATCATGTTTTTGTTTTTATTTTTACTTGTGATTTATTCAAAGACAATGTTTGTACTAGTTATTTCATTTATCAGAAGATATACCTATTACTGACAATGATAATGGTAAACATTTAAATTGGACCATTAGAAGGCATTTTTTGACTATAATAAGCACACCAACAGCATTGTCACTTACGATTCGAATAAAATAACATGTTAAATCAGTACCTATTAATCAGTACCATTTTAGTAACCATGCAAATGAGTTCATAGATAAAGTGCAGAATCCACTGGCAAATTTATTTGGAAACACAGCAGTCAACTTCTAAAAGAAGATGAAATTTCTAGTTTCATCATCTCTGCACAAGTTGTTTTTTTTGTGTAATATCTAGATACTAGCCCATTTCCCGCGACTTCGTTCGCGTGATTTTTCGTACGGATCGCTAATTAAAATATAGCTAGCACTCAGTGATAACGTAGTTTCCAATTGGCGAAAGAATTTTCAGAATTGGACCCGTAGTTTCAAAGATAGTCATATTAGTATAGACGGATATTACACAAAAATAAAACTGGATAAAACTGCTCTAAATTATGCTAGTATTATTGTAATGTTAGTTTACGATATAATTATGTTTTTATCTGTGCTTACTGGTAGATAACATTGTTTTTAAACCTATTTGTTTTTAATAATTTATAATTCTTTTGAGAAATAAATATCTT
Source organism: Charanyca ferruginea (assembly GCA_947361185.1). Classification (NCBI taxonomy): domain Eukaryota; kingdom Metazoa; phylum Arthropoda; class Insecta; order Lepidoptera; family Noctuidae; genus Charanyca; species Charanyca ferruginea. The sequence continues at coordinate 17,696,542 of OX376065.1, read as the reverse complement.
TAACCGTAAATTGTAAATTAGCTCATATCCAAGTATAAACTGTTCTAAATTATGCCCGAATTGTTCTAATGTTGGTTTAAGATATATGTATATTTTATTTTTATCTGTGCTTACTGGCAGATAACATTGTTTTTAAACCTATTTTTTTTAATAATTTATAATTCTATTGAGAAATAAATATCTTTAACCGTAAATTGTAAATTAGCTCATATCCAAGTATACTCACAAGGCACTCGGTCCCAGCAGTGAGGTTGACCTGCAGCGTAGCAGCACGCAAAGCTCTCGTGCCCGACAGTGGCGCCTTGTGCGTGTGGCGCCACGCCAGGGCCGCGCCACGCCACGCCGCGCCACACGCGCCCCACGCCACGCCACAGCCACCGCCCACCACCAGGGCACAACGGACACCGCTGTGATAAGAAAAAGCTTTTATTGGCGTTATATTTTGAAGGAGATGGTTTGGGTCTTCTAAGATTTGAAAAAGGATCAAAAAGTCCCACTACCTAACTCAATGGCATGGGCAATATCTATAGATATTTAGTATTAAAATATTTACAGATATTTTAAATTATTTTTGTTTTAGGCTTTAGGTTTATAAGAACTATATAGAGTCTAGTGCTGGCAGCAATCTCAAAATGTTGAGTGACACATTATAATTAATTAATTATTGTGTGACAAAAAAAACACAGGTCATTGACATGGCTCAAAAGGCTACCCTGGTTGAATGAGACAGGGCAGCAGTGCAATTCTGTAAGAATTCACCCGCAAATTCGAATCCTATCTCATTTCCAATTTCACTTACCTGAAGTGAAAAGTATTTGGTATTCGCTAAAATAGTTACGAAATAATAGTTCGCTTCACCTATGATGTGGTCACTTAAGTGGCGCTAGCGTAGTTTTCATCGAGTTACGGAGTACCTAAAACAGTATTCACCGCGGAATCAGAAGTGAGAACTGGAGTGAGTTCTTACAGAATAACATAGCAGGACATGTCTCCCGTATGCCGAACAAGCTATGGGCCCGTAGAACATAAAATTGGTGCCTCGAAACATCGAGACGGGATCGCGGTAGACCACGAAGGAAATGACGAGATTACTTGGACGTCTGTTTTTAGAATTGGCAAGAAATAGCGCAAAATGGAGACCGATGGAAGAAATAGAGGGAGGCCTTGCCCAGTAGTGGGACAGTCTGGTCTAATTATAAAAAATAATGTAGGTAAGTATAAGTATATAAAAATCTAATAGTTACGTACAACAATCCACCACTGATAAAATTCCGATGCGATTAAAATTGACTAGTCAACGTTGACCACACCTTTGAAAGAGGCTTAAACTTATCTACATCACACCATTCATTTATTGTCAAAAACTGAATGGTGTGATATTAATGATATCGATAGTAAAGATAACAGTAATACTCACACTTGAGTGCCGATGTCAATGAACAACGCGTGCAGATTGCGAGCGCGAAGGATTCCTATCTCCAATGCGCTTTCTTCTACACAGTAGCGCAATTTGATCTCAATTTGGGCACTGTTCACTGTAAAGTAAAATTAAATATTTGATAAACTTCTAATATGATTTAAAGTATCGAAATTAATGCATTTTAATATTTTATATTTTATTTATGCTGAACTATCATGAACTATTTTTTTCACTTCTCTTGCTCAAAAAGGCCGTCATTGTAGCATACCAGAGCGGGGATAAAATAGCATTTCATCCTGTAGGGGAAAAAGTTTTTTTTTTTATATTTGTGTGTCAAATATGACTATGAGCCTAAAAAAACGAAAAAATCTTTAGTCATAAGTAGAATAATCATGAATAAAGACTCGACTTATTACTGTTTCATAAAAAAAGAACCTCATTTTAATTTTGAAAATGAATCTCTGGTAGAATGCATACAATGTGTTGCGGCTACAGAAGAAACAAAAAAAATAAACTACATATTTCATATTGTATTGGATTGTTTTATTTTCTCGCAATCGTAGTGAAAAGTGTAGTGTAACACACGGCGCTAAAACCCATTAAAACTCGGTTTCTATTTACTCCCTCGCTAAAGCTCGGGAGTAAAACTACCTCGTGTATAATGGGTCATTTTAGCTCCTTGTATAACAATCTACCTACTATTTAAGTATTGTTAAAAATACGGAACATCAACATTGCTGTGTTGGGTTGCGTTTGATATTAAAGTCAAAGTCAAATCATTTAATTCAATTAAACCATTTACAGGCACTTTTGAATTGTCAAGGAGCCGGTCAGTTAGTCATAAAGTTGAAGCAAGTTGCTCGTTCCAAAACGTAGGTAGGTCTCTATGGAGAAGAACGAGCATGAAACTCCACGGACACTCACACACACATTATTCTTGTTGCTTCTATAAGTGAAAATAATGCAGGTAAAGAGCAATACTTACTTATTATAACATTTTTACTGTATTTTTTAAGTAATAATGAAGGGTACCAAAATAGCGCCTGTTTTTTCAAAAATATTTTTTTTTTGTACATTGTCAATCTGTAAATGACCCTTTATGTCAAAACTATCAAAACTACCATACAACGGTAAGTCATCCCTATTTGAATAAAGATAAAGCACAAAATAAATAGTTACCAGCGTTAGAAGGATCGTTCGCCGCTTGCGCCGCTTCGAACACACCAGAGTCGCCCGCTACTGATTCGTCGCTCACTGCCGCTGATACTGATCTAGTGTTTGTACCTGTAAGTTAAATAAAATATTATTACTATGAAAAACTATGTTGTTGTATATTACAGAGTTGGATCCATAATAAAAACTAGTTTATATTTATGTTTATTTACAACCAATGAAAGATGGTCAGTAAACCAAAAAAAATGCATTCATATTTCAATATCGCACTGCTATTATAAACACGAAAGTTAGCAAAGATGGACGTTTTTTACTCTTTCACTCAAAAATTGCTAAACGAAATTTGCTAAAATATAGACCAATCTTAACGCATAGCATAATTGTTATTCCCCTTTAGTGTTCCCGTGGAATAATTTAGAACTTACAGAAACATACGGTCTGTTCTCGGCCCAGGCCGATTTTCCCACTAGATGGCGCTGTAGCCAAAATTTTTAGTTTACTTTGTTTTGTGTAATTGGCCAGACCACGAAAAAGATGGCGGCGCGAACTGGACGGATTCCTCCAAAACTGGTGGGATGAAGCCGAGGATAGGGAGAGATGGAAGGCATGGAGGGAGGCCCTTGCCCAGGAGTGGGACAGGATAGGCTAACAAAAGTGTAATTGGAATCATAAGTCGTAGGAGTTGGGTTTGCGGGTCTCAAAATCCACCCACTTCGACACAAAGCTCTAAAATAACATTCTGAAAGAATCATGGCAGGATTTGTACCTACAAAAAAAAATAAGATGTTTAGAGAAGTTGAAATTCTAATTCTTATATTCTTGGGTACCTAAAGAGTATCTTCAGGCATTTACAATATTTTTAAAACCAAAAAAGAAGAAATTGCATCGTTATACGGGAAATAATATCACAAATAATGATTATTTTTTTTCCACACTTGTCACATCACTTGTCTGCCAATTTTATAGATCCGTTAACATCGCTTGTCACTTTCTTTTTTTATAAACGCAAAATGGGCATCGAGATGAAACGTAAAGGTGTTATTTTCATTTCGTAATATTTTAATTATGGTTTAAAAATATGTTAAGTATATCAATCTATTCCTGGTAATTAATTCTTCACAATGAAAAAAAAAATTACTTTTTTTTTCATACAAATGAATGTATGAATCTCGCCATGATTCTTTAGCAGACGAAGTCGTGGGCAAAAGCTAGTGATTAATAAAAATGCTTAAACTTAGGTGACATTTGGACTTAAATGTAAGTAATACTGACCACTAGACGAGGGTGTTCTAGGCGATGGTGGAGGTGGCGTCTCTGATATGGGAGATAGCGGCTCGCACGGCCGCCCCGGGCCTTGCAACTGTACTGGAACTAAACATACGACAAGGTTAATAATGTATGTATGTCGAGACTGAGTGGATGTTTTCCACATCAGTATGAGTTTTTATATGTGTTCGATCGCGTTAACCTTAAAATCATCAACTGCTTGTCTGTATTGTAATAAAAAAATATTTTCGTGAGTAACAAGTATGCATTTTCAGAATTATAATAAGTAAAGTCATCAACAGAACTCTTCAAGTTAGAAAAATTCGTAAACGTCATATTTTCATTAAATAGGCATATTTACGAGCTTTTCTAACTTGAAAGGTTATGTTACATACTATAATTCTGATTTTCAGAATTATAATCAGAAATATAATTATAATCAGAATCAGAATTATAATCAGAATCAGAATCAGAATTATAATCAGAATCAGAATTATAATCAGAATCAGAATTACAAACACATATTTGTTACTCACGCAATTTTTTTTTTACAATAGGTACAGCTTTATAATGAGCTGCAAATTGCAAAAAACGTCAGAAAGTTTGAATTTCGCGGGCTGGCCATTAACGAAATCGTTCACTTTGTCAATTTGTATGGAATAATTGTGTTTTTTTATGTTTATGCAATCAAATAGGTCAAAGACTCGCACAAAGCACTCGGAAGGTAAATTTCCGTAATTAAAAACGTTTAAAACATAGTTGCAATCTCTACTTTGCGGCAATCAATGTCAAAAAGTGATCAGAAATATGGGTTTACTGGGAGGTATTTTTGACAGATGAGGCTGAATGAAATTACAATGCTAACGTTGTTAAAAATACAAGAATTACCTCTTCGATAACAGTTTCGGAAATCAAATTATTATTAGTCAAAAGGTTACTATTCATCAATACAGGAAAGCTAAATCAAATAATGTGTTCCAAGACATAAATAATCAAAATAATTGCTGTTTTTATTGATAATGTCGTTGATAAGAAGTTAATGAATCACTATTAATCATTTATGTGTATAGAGCTTTATCTGTTTAAAAATGAATCGTGACATAATTTATTTATTTATTTATTTATTTATTTATTTATTATTTTAATTACTCTCTGCACTAACAGTAGCCACCAACACATACAGAGAGTCAACGATTACAATTATAAATTATCATTATCATAACAAAAACAGTATAATAAAAGAAAAAAAAGAAATGTCAATTTGAATTAAAAAATAGAATAAAATCATTTGAATCACATTAATATTAAAAATTTAACAAAATAAAAATAAAACATTAGAATTAATAATGATAACACAGTAAAAAATGCAATAAAACAAACTTACTTGTAGCAAGTCCTGTGACTTCGTTCAGTCCAGTAGCGACACCTATTCTCATTTCTGCTAACTTCTCTTCCAACTCTCTCTGTTGCCGTCTTTGCCTTTCCACCTAGTAAAAAAGAAAACATGTTAATAACAATTTTACATGATAACCTGTTACCGATGATTCGGAGAAACATATTTTAAGGAGACTTTAATTTATTAATCTTAATAAAATAAATCTTTGTATCTCTGATTAGGACGAGCGTATCGTCCATTTTAGAGTTATGATTTTTATTTATGGGACAAGCTCGTCACTCTTTTACAAAACCACCGCAACTTCTGAAAGTCAGAATCATCAGTGAAAACGTCGAGGCAATGAAGCTCGACGAGTCCCGGAGAAACATTACAACTGTCTTGAATCCTACAACGAAATTAATCAGAAAAGAACAGCGGAGGTGTAAGAGAAACGTACTTTCCACTTCCCTCCAAATCAAGCAGAAGACAGAACAGAACTAGGCTAGTAGGTAAGGGACGTTTACAACTGGGAGAAGTCCAGTTACCAAGTAAATACCACGGACTACAATTACCATTATTTAATGGGTCCTAAAATATGAACTGTTACATTTGATTACACAGTTTTGTGATATGGGTTTTTAACATATTTTCCATTATGATACAAACTGCCTAATATTGTTGCGCTCCATACAAAAGCAATCCAGACATAATTTTACCAATAGTAATGAAACTCGAAGTTTCGTAGATATGATAAGGGCACTAATTTATGAGTATTGTCAAAGATCAACGAATGAAAGCCGGGACCAACAGCTTTACGTGTTTATAAATAATATTAATAAATGAATAATAATATTATTGTCTATAGTTTGCATGAGACTAAACACCGCGCGTTACTCAGCCGTGAATTTATTCATAAACGTCTTTATATTAAGTGTCATGGTTATGTCATACAAATATACTTTCTCATGCAAACACACAATATTAGAATGACAACAAATAAACACTAATCTTGTCTATTTACCGTTCATAAAGTGAAAGTAATTGACAGGCGCGCCCGGGGCGTTTTATATGATTTAGCATGAACCTGATTGAACCTGATTGTTACATCTGCAATCACAGGTTGATAAAGATTATCATCACGTGCAGATTTTGTCTTTAATAATTTTTTAACGACTTTAAGAAAAGGAAGTACTTTATTAATGATTAATAGTAGCAAGCTTAATGTTTAAACTGAGGGTGCCAAAGCAATTTATTTCTAACTAAAGATTAAACAAAATAAAGCCAGTAATTAAGATGAATTGAATACAATTAAATGCTATGAGAGGTAAATAACAATTGGAACGTATGAAAATTGTTTCGCCTATCCTATTAGCCACAGACAAGACGCTGAACGTCACAGAAATTAAAACGTCACGTAACATGCGCACACGCAGCGTACACATCAACGGGCTGTTGTCACAGTCAGTCACACTGCGGCAAAGTCATGCTTGTACCAAATGTGACGAACACCGATAAGTGTGTACAATCGTGTGTTAATTACAATGAAACACGCTTTCATCTTTAGAAAAAAGGTTGTTTACGTAAAACATGAATAAATATTTTCAAACTTCATCATCATCTTCCTGCCCTTGGCCTTAGACAAAATTTAAACTTTTCTGTTAGCGTTAACGTCAAGGGAAAAATCAAATTGTATGCAGTTGACATATTTGCATCACGTGACATCTGGTGAGCAAACGTCAACTACATACAATTTGATTTTTCCGTTGGCGTTAATGCTAACAGAAAGGGATTTTGTCTACAGGCCGTTGTCCCATATTACTTAGGGTATGCGCAACACGTTTTCTTCTTCCATTCCGTACTGTCAACCGTCATGCTTTCACTGACTCTCTTTTCATCTACATCATTCTTCAATCAATCCATTCATCTTTTTATTGGTCTTCCTGTCCCTCTCAATCCATCTACTTTTGGTCAGATGTGTTTCATCCCTCGATCAAACGGTTCCTTTTCAACCTTACTGGCGCTACTTTCAAAACTTCCTCTAATATTATAACTTTTGTAAATACTTCGATATGCCAAAACCGTTATGTACCTGATTGTACGAAGGTGGTGGCGGCGGTGGGCTGGCAGAAGAGAGGCTACTTCTTGGAGACAAGGAAGGCTGAGAAGGAGAACTGCTGGCCCCAGGGGTGGCACTCTCCGCGTTGTAACTTGTGCCCCGTAGCAACCTAGTGGAAGGATTGTTTTTTATTTACTAAATGGTAAACCGACAGCTAGTTAAATAATCTAAGTAAATTTTATTATCTCTTGATATCTTGAGGATTACTAGCAGCAAGCAAAACAATTAGAAAATCAGAAAAATAATAATAACGCTAATGGTATTGTCCATTAGCGTTATTATTATTTAAATCAATAAGTATACACTGGTCACTTAGAAAAATAAAAACAAGGTTTACCCGTAAGGTTGTCTTCAATAGACCCCGAAATTTAAAATATCTTGCGCGTTTTTGCGCGTAAAGAACAGGTCTATTTTACGTTGTATAGTGGTCGAAATGCACATGCGGAAATTTTGAAGATACATTTAATATAACTTAAAATATAGCTTGAACAAAATTTCACTTTTGATCCACCTTTACGTATATAGTAGGTATTGTCGCATTAAAATAAAACATCAAGTTTTATTAAAAGAGACTGTCTTTGTCAAAGTATGAATACATAAATTCAAGAAACATCTACTTACTTGTAACTTTCTTAATATGAGAATTCATAAAAACAATAGACAGTAAGTATGTCAAAACTTGTATCAGTTAACCTTACATAGGACAAGCGAAGATATGCAATGTAACGATTTGGTAATCCCAGGCGAAAGTCCTAACATTGCAATAAACAATCCTTTTAAAGTAACGCTTGCAAGTACATATTTGGACTGAGAAAGTAAAATAGACTCAAGAAAGTTCAATCAAACCATTATTCAAGTTCAAATTTATGTCAAAATACTACATCATAAAGGTCCTAAATCGAAAAATTTGCATAAACCTATCCATAGAACTTGATGTATCGCCAAACGTGTTCAATAATAATTTACTTTGACGTTTGAATGGGGAAAAGTATTTTGCACTCACCTTTCAACTCTTCGATGCAAATCGACCATATCGATAGGCTTGTCAGCGGAGAATGACGTCGCAATTTGTGGTCCACCGTAAATATCGGTAAAACTGATGCCGGAACTTAGAGAGCCTTTGCTACTTGCCGTAGAAAGGGACCCTAAGCTTGAACTGCTTGAGACTGAGAGTGTACTTGCTGATAGTGTCTTCAACTGTCCTTCTAAGGTCGTCATTGATGTTAACGCATCTTTCAACTGTTGTAGTAACAGTTGTTTTTCTTCGTGTAACCTCAGTCGGTCAGCAATGCACTTGTTCGACATTTCGAAGGCATTTTTCAGGTCTTGCTCTAATCTCTTACACTCGGTTTGGATTTCCGTCATCTCTTGTTTAGATCTTGTTCTTGGTGTTATACTCCTGAGCTCTCTGAGCAATTGTTCTTTTTCTTGGAAAAGTAGCAGTCTATCCTTGTCGGATTCTGCTTGCCCAGGTTGAACTTTGTCCTCAAGGTCGGCCAGTTGCTGCTGTATTTGTTGTATTCTCTTTCTCGCTTCATCGTATTGAAGGCGAACCCGCGCCATTTCTGCTAGTCTCGTACCGATGGGAACTAAATCGGCACAGAGATCAGTTTGAGAAGCAGTGCTTAGTTTCTCTTGAGGGAGGGATAGAGTTGACAGATCTGGTGATGCGTCCCCTAGTTGCAGTCTCGTCAAATCATCTTTGAGTTTTGCCAAAGACTGCATAAGGTCTGCTCTTTCTTTCTCCCCGGAGGTGAGTGATTTCTGAATGTTTTTCAATTCAGTCATAATTGCTTGGGCTTCAGTGATGTTGTAGCAACCCTGTTGGGCACTGATTTTTTGCTCCACTCTGAAATAGGGAATTTAAATTTAGTTTATGTCCTGTCCCACTATTACCAAAGGTTTATATTCAAGCAAACTGTTGTAGAATTGTCTCTATACAAACTTTTATAGCAGAGCGTAGGTGGTGAATGCCCCAGAATGATTTGTAATTTCAAATCATTTGTCTGTTGAGTTTTTTGGTACTCACCATCACGATGAATTGCTCCAAAAATTTCTTAACAATACTTATAATTTCTATCCTTACCAGAGTTCAACCGTTATTCCCCTTTCAGCAAACCTCACCCGGCTGTCCGTCTCGGCTGACTTCACCATCTAAAGACCTAAAGCAGTCGTGCACAAGCATACTAACTCTGCGAGCGTATCAACTCCGCGGCGTGCACTGGCGACCTCAGCTCGGGCTTGCCTTAGCTCCTTGCGTAGCTGCGCGACCCGGCCGCGCGCTTGCGTCACTTCCGACCTCAGAAGCTCTGGGTCGTGCCGAGAAGTGGTTGACGTCGTTGTCATCGACGTCGTTGATGAACACACTAAGATGAAGAAGAACAAGTTAGTTGTAGCAGCATTTGATATCATCTGCCTCCTAAATGCTGCTACGAACGAGTCGTAGTAAATCGAATTCAAGATGGAGGACATAATTTGCTTGAGGAATGCAAAGATGTGTGTTTGATATACTGTGACACCTTAATATTAAAATTGCAGAAATAATTAAACTTATCCAACAAAAGTGTTGAGCGTCAAGAAAAGATAAACAAATAGCCGAAGCAGAACAAATAAAACAATGTAGTCGGTCTGGCTAATAATAAAATACAAAATTAAATTCAATAAACGGACACGGAGCATAAACATTAAGAAGCAAGTTATTTGCGATAAAATGTGGACATTATCTATGGAATCAGATAAAAATAAAGCCCTAAGGTTTTATTGGGAAAAAATAAAGTTTAAATTGAAACGCTTGTAAAGCACGCATCGGGGACATTATATTTGACAGAAATATTAACATCGCTGGTAGGTATTAACAAAAAAAAAGTCTTTGCTGATCGAGCGAGGGACTGATCGATTTTAATTCTTGAAGTTCTGTACATAACGTTTTGTTGCTAAGACCCTACAAGGTCGGTTGGACTAAGTAGACAGGTAAATTATTAGTTATGTTAATTAAACCCTTTAGCCAATTTTACCAAGTAAGAAATATTCCTGAACATTACGCATTATTATACCAGCCAACTGCTATCACAATTATCTTTTCTTTCAACAGCAACGGATCTCTAATAAAATAAGAGGACCTCAATCGGCGGAACGGGACAAAAATGATTATTTTCAATTTATCCACATCCCGATCTCTAGCATAAATGCATGCAAACGTATTAAGTACTTTTGTATTGCTGACAATTTACTATCTCGTTCAAACTACGACGACGCTAAGCCATTTAAGCTCTACATATTATTAATTTATAAAAGCCTCGGTCGATACGCCTGACAGTTAAGTGGTTGAGGTACATACTGTAAAGTGTTTTCGATGAGGTTAAATTAAGTATCAGAAATTTTGAGTCCTGAGAAAAAGCTACGTTGGAGTTTAGTCACTAATAGACTACTGAAACATCAATTAGTGCAATGCTTCATTTCAGTGTATGCGATTAATTAGTCAACATGGGCCGAAGAATCAGAAGTTCCATGCAAAGTGGCAATAATGCCATCCCTTTTGGCCACTTGACCCATTGATAATGATGTGGACGAGATTTTTAATAACCTTTGAGGTTTACTGCCTGCACTTAACATAATTATTTTTATTTTGTTTTGTAGGTATACCTATATTTATTTCTGGTTTGAGGTGTAAACCATAGATTTAACGTAATATTACTTAGATGTCATCAGGAGACGTATCCCGTATTTTCGCCAGCATTAAAGCGTACGTAGACCTTCATACCTTTGTAAAGGAAACATTTAGAAGCGTTTATAGGCAAAGTAAATTCTTTCGTAATACATACGATTGGTATTCTAAACGATCTGTGTTGTTTGTAGGTTTAGTATATTTTATTATGTAAACTTACGACTAGTCCTAGAGGCTGCGAGCGTGGAGAGCGCATTGTTCAAATGCTTGTACTCATCCTGGGCTAAACACAACCTCTGCTTCTTGACATCGTACATCTCCTTCTTTGCCTGTGGACAAAAACAGAGAGAAATAAATATAAAATGAAAAAAGGGATACAGCTGATTTTTCTCGTCAAAATTAAGAGAAGTTTAGAAGATTTATTAGTCGTTATTTACAATGAAGATGAACGCCACTTGCTGCGGATCAAATTCAAATGAAAAATATACATAGGTCTGATCCAAGTTTCAAATCAGATGCAGCTAAAAATGCTGTCATTTGGTTACAGTCGTTCAGCTGCGCAGTTGGTAAGTATTGGTAAATTTGTTTTGTAAGAAGGTAGGTACGATCAGTTTGAAATATCCTTAATTTGGATAAAACCCCTAAATAAAAATAAAGATAAATACATCTTGGTATGCAGATTCACAAGTCAAATAATGAATGTTGTTATGCATTTGATGCCTAGTTTATTTTCGACTTAATATGCCGTATTATTACCATATAATAACTGGATACATTGTCGTATGATAATTTTAATAATGAGAATGATTATTTTCAACTTGAAATTCATATGGCCTTTAACAGTTTTTTTATGTAAGTAACTAAGTATCTCTACAAGCCTACGATCGAAGAATGAATACATAATTTGAACTTGAAGTACCTAGCTTTTTTCTTTGCATATCAAATCAAGAGTCTTTAAAAAAAATCACTAGGTATTTGTAAACGTACTTACGAATAGTGTTTTTTTTTAAGAAACGTAAATGAAGAATATTAGAAAAATGTATTTTTGGTAGATGGACGAAAAATTATTTTATAAAGATTATTTTTTTCGTTGCAGGTACACAACCTTAAAAATAACTGAAAACCTATAAACACAAACCACATCCTGGTAAATATAAATGTAACCTTCAAACAACATTATCCTACTGACCAAATAACAACAGAGCATTAGGCACTCAATCAGTCAATCGATCAGATTTGAAACATACAGACTTACACCTATGTAAGCAAATGTTAATTTATGTGCCAAACAGACTAATAATTAATTATTAATTAAATCAATTCAATTTGCATGATTTGCTTTGAGGAAACAAAAGGTGGTTGTATACCAAAGTCTAAGCCAAATACCAAGCTTTGACTTTGAATATGGTCAACTACAAACGCTGTCGCAAAATTCAAAATGGAATGCGAAAAAGTAGGTACCTACTACGTCCCAACAACCAAAATCAATTTCAGCAGCTGTAATCAAGTGGCCAAAACAATTTAATTTCATCAGTAATTTCTTTAACAGGAAAATACTGAACACATTTGATTTAAAAAGGGTACATTATTATGTTGATCGGTTGCTCAGTGTCCAACTTTTTGTTGGTAGGTAACATAAAAATTGATTGAATTGACGAGACAAAGCGGCATATAAAAACTTAATTATTCTGCTACTGGTGCTCAAAGATATTTTACGTCAGATTTTATTACTATAAAACGATTGATCGACTGTGAAAAATTGCTTTACTTACTTCTCAACGCGAGTGTAGTGATGTTTACGGTAAAACGTACATATCCATATGTACTTATTTCTTAAAAGTGTTACCCGCCAGTCATCTTTCGACAGCTCGATCAATATTGAACAAAATCGTAAAATGCAACGTAGTAGAACTGCTACGTGGTGGACTAAACACGCTAATCTAATAACGCAAAATCTTCCTAAGTATTTATTTTACAACTAACATTTGTTCTAAAATATTTGTTTAAGAATACGTGCATCGTAAAAATAATAATGAAATGTAGTAATTAACTGAGAATTGTTAAAGATAAGGTGACAATCGCACGTCCATACGAATTACATCAAGTCACATACAAAATTAACGAGTCATTAGATCAAAATACCGAAACACGCATTTTTTGCTCCCAGCGTTAAATACGGTATTATAAGTTGGGCAATGACTTTTTTAGTTTGGAATCCATGTAAAAACACCTCGGAATCGTCGCACGGTTATATCCTGTTCTGTAAAATTAAATAACTATGAGCATTGTATTCGAAGCAATGACGTCAAATGCTAGGCGTAGTGTGAATATTTTGTGTGGAAAAACAAGTGACATTTACGGTGAAAAGTCGCAGGGATCCATTGAGCCTGCATGCTTGCTGCAGACGACTCCAGGTGTGCGGCGGACACTGCGGGAAGGTTCCATTCCTGCTGAGCACCTGCGTGGCCACATAACCTTGACCTTCGTAGTACGCCACTTCGGACACAGGCACTAAACGCACTTCCGCGGAACGTATCTGACGCACTGACAGTATATTTTCGTAAATAGCTTCGTCCTCTAAGTTCTGACCTTCAGGGCAGAGCCGGTAACCGAACTCGCGACTGATCTCGTCTAGGTTAGCGTACTCAGGTCGCTTGCGCATTTCGTCTATGTTCTGGTACTGAGGTTCGTCGCGTACACGCAAGCCGGCGGGTTGGGCGGACGAGGGCTCGACGCGGACGCCGTACTCGGGCGGTTGGCGGACCATGCGCGCGAGCTGTCGGCTGCCGAAGCACCCGCGGCACCAGGTGTGAGCGCGTCCGCGGAGAGTCGGCGCTTCGGGCTCAGGGGGAGGCGGCTGGGACCACATAGTGAGCGCTCGCCGCGACGGACACATCTTAACCCCCAAAAGGGCGCGCGTCGACTGGCGCGGGCGCGCGGAGCTCGGATGGCGCGCAGTGGAATGCGCCCGCGCCGCCGAAAGAATGCAATCTCGGGCGCATTTCGGAGGTCGATCTCTCCGAAGGGCCGGGGTCCGCGGGCGCTCCCGCCTCCCGGGCCGCGGCCATCTGTCGTAATAAGTTCGTCGAATCGAAACGCACGGCCCGCCGAGGTGTCGGCGCGCGGCGACGCACTAACGGACCATCACTGACCTCATCCCCTTGCGAAATCATCCGAACGATTTTGGGTTTTCCGATTTTAAATTTTAATCAATTCAATTCAATTTTAGGACCTCTGGGTTTGTCATTGCTCAAAGGCAAAGGCGCAATGACAGTTGGTGGAATCGAATCTGATGGATGACCAAATCACGTCCAAGTTCAATTGATAGCTGATGTCAAGAATGAAATCACCAAAAACTATTAAGGATTGATACCAATGGAATGGAAAAAGGAACTACATGAAGATATGATAAAAATGATAAAACTTCCACTAACGGCGGTTATTCAACTTATTCGCCTATTTTTGCATCATAAAACCTCAACACAGAATGTTGCCAGCAATGAAAATAAAGTAGCAACCCTAAACGTAACCGTTGTTTAATTATTCAGAATCAACTAAGGCTCGTTAACTAGACGGCGATAAACAATCGTAATCGCAGCAATCCGAGGATGACCGCGGCGACAACAGCGCTGCGAAATGCAAAAAAGCCGAGCAATTTCACATATTGTGACACTGCCCATGTAGCGGTCACGCGCTCGCAGTACTTAACGCGCGGTTTTCTCAGATTTTCCACGTAATCAATTTACATGGTTTAATGGCGGTATGCGACGGGGAGGTGAGGCGGAGCGGGCTCAGGGCGCATCTGCCGACTGCAGGTAGACGCGCACATTTTTGTTCCGGAATTCCTTTACACGCATTTGCAATCCCGTCCCGACTCCGAGCCTACGTATTGACCCGAAGTTCGGAAGTAAGAAAAAAATTTAAAAAGCAAGTGAATTCACGTAAAGTGTTTTTTGATCGGGACGATGCAGCCTGCAGAGCTATTCTCACGCTGCACACAGGCTCGATGGAATAGCTTGCATTTTTTCTAGTTAACTAACCACATAATTCTAAAGCCACACATGTGCGCATGTTTGATTTTTCAATAGACACGCGAGGACGTTGTTCTGCAATGTGATTTCATGTAAAATACTTTATGAATATCATACTATAAATTGAATACAATGCAAATATTTAAAAAATGTTCTTCCATAACTTCCATTTAAGCGTATTCTCGTTATGCCCTTTTGTTTCGACGCCATTAAAATTCAATGTTGGCCAGTATAAACCACAGAAAAGTATAACGCTCTATGAGCAAAGTAATGCTACATAATATAGGCAATGTAATTCATAAAAGTCTACGTTAACGAGATGATGGTATACCTACAGCAGGTAATTTGGCACGGTGCCTGCATTCCATCGTGTGGTTTGTACGACTAATAGCACCATGTATTTTTTGCTAACAAATACCGGTAAAATTTCAGGTAATGACGAAAATAGATAATGTTTCTACAATAACTAGTTTAATGGTGAACTCGAAATTCATAGGAATTTTGTTGTTCAACACGAAGATTTAAGAAAATTTGTAATTAGATGCAATTGGAATGCAGTAAGGAATCTGTAATTGAATTTCATATTTGCTGTAACTGCTTAGTTGAGAAAAAAGTTCTTGAAGCTATGAATGTTTGTGGTATATTAATCAATGTATCATCTTAAATATAAAGAGAATAGCAATTTCGTTAGCTCGCCAATGAATCTAAATATCACAAAATTCTAACAGCGATTTTTTTAATACAATTCGTTTTTACCATACCGCATACCGCTCACATCATGCCTATATCCACAAGTACATAGGTACGTGTGAGATAAAGCTCCATACGAAAGCTTCGTGAGAGTAAATTTTATTTCCCATGCGAAAGCCAGAATCTGGATAAAGCTTTTACTGGAATTGTTTTTAATAATTATTTTCTTATTGTTGGAATCTGTAAGTTTGCCGTGGGGGTTTCTAGTGAGAGCATCTGCCTCCCCTGGACCGGTTGCTTTTCAACTCACTCTGCTATACTTGCATCTCTTTCTTTCCTATACAAGTTTACCTATAGAGCTGTCCTTATCACACCTGCAGCCTACGGAACTAATTTTACGTCTTTTTCTTCTCGTTGGCTATCTGCTGTAAACGACCGACACATTCGAGTTTTCTTTCCCTCTCAAAAAATTATATTATTATTTTTATACAAATCAATTATTTACAGTAATTCATAACAAAAAGAATACTGTTGATTTCCTGTTTTTTTGTATCTATAACAGTTAATTAATTATTTTAATTCAACCCAGTCTAATTGAAAAATATTTTAAAATTAGTACACGGAACTTTTTTTTTCTTAATTGAACGCTAAATCAAATTCATTGTTCACGAAGCATATTATTAGAATCATCATTTAAAAGCTGAAGGTCTTGCTAGATAATGTCCGTTCGTATCCAAAATTGAAGCTGGTCGAGGCTCCAAGTTTTGTTTTTATTACTTTCGGATGGCGGCCAGCGGCTGGGGGCTTGGATGCGATTAAAATTCCTGAGATACCTCACGCCTGCCTTCCCTTGGGCGTTGCGATGACCATAGAGCGGACAAGCCGTGTAACTTTCCTACGCTATTGTTGCTCGGTACGAACAAATTGCTGATTTTCTGATAAAAATGTACCTTTTTATAAAACAAGGTAGGAAACCAGGTGTCTGTAGCCACGCTTCGGTGTACTTATAGAGTTCTATGGAAAGAATAGCTTAGATCAGTAATGTTTTTGTAAATATTTATAAATTAAGAAAAATACTATTGTAGCAGGTTGCACTTGCAGAAAATAGTATTGTTTTAGCAGATGTGGAAATAAACAATAAAAGATTATAATCAATGTTATGTTGTCTTGTCTCAACATTATAAAGGCGAGAGACGCCACGGGTCGCTCCGAGAGCATCTCCTGCAAGAAGCAAGCCCACGGGCAGGCACTGGCATTACCATATTACAGAAATTATTACCATTACAACATAATACGACGCTGTGGAACGACGCGCGACGCGTCCAACACGAATACGAAAACTGATAGTTATTAGGTACATTTTAAAGCGAAGAAAGTAAAATAATAATAAATAATGTTTTAGGTGACTTCTTATAATAAATTAAAAATTGTTGTCCAGAAAACTTATCGTTACTTAGTAAACTAGTAAGTACATAATATTTATTCACAGTCATAATAATTTTCCTAGGTATTTCTCATCTTATCAAAAATATAAATTCTAAACAAATATTTTTGTAGTAAAAAACGCAAAAAGTAACAAAAAGTTGTTTTCAAATAGAAAAAGCATGATAAAAGTTCAAAATTAAAAAATGTCATTGGTGCCCCGCTAGGACATTCAACTATAGAAGAAGAAATCCTAATAGGAGACACAAATTTTTCTATTGCATGTTCTTAGAAGACTGTAGCTATACAGCACACCGTCTGTGGAACCATGCCAGGATCGAACTCACGACCAACAGAAGCGCAGTCAAGACTTTTACAACTACGCCAACTGTGTTATCAACAAGTCAGCGAAAATTGCCTATATATTCAACATTTCATTATTATTTCATTCTACGAATGAAAAAAAATTAGTGAGCTATGAATATATTACTTTTTAATAAGGTGTTACCAAAGAAGTGTACTAAAAACCTACTTTAGTATATTAATATTTCAATCAATACAAACTTTAATTTGATGGATCGATCAAGTGTCAAACACTTATTATTATGGCGTTTTAATTAGCAATTCCCTGTAACAGTTATTAGTACATGAAATATAAAATGAACACCATTAAATACACGAGAAAAAATAAAAATACAAAGTGTTCGTAAGAGCGGTACAAAAAAGTCATGTTACTATCAATATAACAAAAAATCAAGGACACGCATTCACACGACTATAATCTCATCCATCATACATACAGACATACATACAAAGAGAAGAATGTACCGAATATTCATATTAATAAACTCGAGTCGAATGCGGTCTAGCGTTATACACGATTATCCTTCCAGGGGGAAAAGAAAAAACGATGGTAAAAAAATAATATGACAGAAGGCCGTGGAGGGGGAGGCGAGGTGCGCGGGCGCACGAAACACGCGGTTTGACGTATTCGTTTTTTACGCTCATATTCTTATTATTGGGTCCAACCGCTCCCGGTGTTACGGGCGTGGAATGCGCCATAGACTTAACTCTCGTGTAGACGCGGCAACATTTTATTTATCAAGTTTTTAGTTTCTGATTCTCAATACGTATATTAGGTTAATAAACGATGGCTGACGTATCTACTACGTGTTTATAAGTAATTAGAATCCATGGAAATATACTTCGATTGCGACTATGTAGCGTTCTTATGCTACATAGTTAAGTTTTTACTGAAACACAAATAATTTATCTGATAAGACATGAATAATTTTTGGATTCGTACACGATATCTATATTCAAATATGATGTTCTTAGTACTTAGTAGGAAATCGTAGCTGTATACATTAAAGCAGAAGGCGTACGAATGTGAATTAATTCAAGGAATAATTTCCATGGATCTAATCAAAGCCTATTAACACCGCAGTTCAGTGCACTCTATTACAAAATTCATTTTAAAGTATATGCCTATTATCAATTCCATAAATATTTTTATAGTAATCAACCTATCAGGTTGGAACGCCAGTGCGCCGGCAAAGTGGCTATTACTAGATAATTGCACGCACTAAACTTTATGAAATGACATTCATCATTCCCTTACAAAGGTTGGGAGACATTTTAACATCTAAAGACCTTCATGATAATAGTTTTTATATTACATTTTCGATTTTTCACACCTCGCTATTTGATCAGCATGAATTTAGAGTAATCCCAGTACAATAAATCATTAATTGATGTGCTCAAGTAAAAAAGAGATGATGGGTATTTCCCCAGTAACAGTTTTAAACAATTGTAAGAACACCAACGGTACAATATCACAAATCATCTACCTACCTAGCACTTAACAAAAAAAAGTAAAAAGGGAAATACACAAAACAGAAATACACGGCCAGGGTAGAGATCTACCTACGACCTTCATAACGTAAACATTTCTGGAATTTGTTGAAAAAACAACAAACGAGCGAACACCCTCGTGAGAAATAGTTTAAAAAAAAAAACAAAGATCCTTTGTCGTGGATGGGAATCGTGAGTTCCAGGAATTCGCGTGCCATCCATACAATAAATACGTCTGTTCATAGCACAGGCACCGCCGTTGTGTAGAAGAACGCGCCAGTAACTGCTGGAGTCGTAGATGTAAGGAAAAAACCGCTAGAGTTTCAATTAGATGCCGAACATTCCTAGGTTTGTTTTTGTTTCGCTGTGTCGGGTATCCTAATCATTGTTTAAAAAAGTTGGAAGATGCTTTCTAAGAATCAGGCACTACATTATCTTCAATCTTTTGCGAGCGTTCATAATTGTATGTGTACCCAAAAGATTGATCTCCTGGAGCACTGTTTCCACGATCATCAATTTTGCTCAACGAAAATAGAAAATCAACAAAATTACAATTTACTTGGAACAGGCAAATTATACTAGAGGTAACAAACTCGTAAATCACGCGTGTGCCTTTAGTAGGCAAGCACGAAGACGGACAAATGCTGTACCCCCAGGCAATGCGCTAAGCATCCCTTTATGAGGCCGTTGTTACTGCCCACTTGCGATGTTGATGGACCAAAGATGGATCCGGGTCGGGACATACCTGAATCGACTGTGAATCAATACATGAAAGGAGGAAATGCTATCAATGTAGAGAGGATTCAAATACAATTACACACCTGCATGTAATTTTAAACTGAAAAAGAATCCAAGAGTTAAGCGATCAAAAACCGCCTCATTGTCGATCAAAATAAAACCATATTTTCCGAAAACTTCCCAAAACCCCAACTCATTTTAAAGCAAGGCAACCTTAACAAAACTCGCGAGCGTAGGAGGCAAAGACCTACAAAAGGCTGTGAGTTAAGCCAGAATAAGGACATTCTTCATGGCATTATTTGCGTTACATTTCAAGTTTATACTTATTCATACTGCTGTACTAAATACTGCCCACATACGCATAGCTCGCGTAACGCAAATGCGGTTAAAGTCATGAATACACATAATTGCGAGTGCGTGAGTCTCCAATGTAGGGTTACCAGACAAAGAACGTGGTCTGAAAGCAAAGTCAGTGTCCAAATTGTATTCAGATTTCCAGCAAAGAAATTCGTTTTGTACACCAATCTAATAATATTTTCGAAATAACAAGTTTTACGTCTAGAATTTGTCTATGTGCCTCTGGTCAAATACCTGACATCATTTCGTCTACATAGATGATATTGTAGTTTTGAGAAAAACTTGATACAAACAAATCCCTAAAAATGTATTTTCAGCAAATTGTTAACTGGTAACCCTACTCCAAGGTCCAGCGCGGAGGTCGTCCTGCGCGCACGCGTCTCCCGCTTCAAAAACAATCTCGGGTTACGAGCAACCAGCTCGTGTGGGCACGAAGTACTTACGCCGGGAGGACACGAACTCGCCCGATTACAATCCAGATTGATACGCCAGTGCAAAAAATGTATGTCCGAAAATGCGAAGGAATTTCGTTCGTGAAAATATGTTCAGAAACGTGTGTTGTATTTAAGATGTCGGACACGAGTGTATATAGTAAATCTGATATATCAAGTGTTTGATTACTGATAATGCATTAGTATTCTGTAAACAACGTTGAAACTGTTTTAATAGTTATGTCTAGCCGCTGGGAACTGAACCAACAGAAAAATGTTTTTAAAACATTATTGTTCGGTTCAAGACAGCGTCATGTATCAGATCTGAGACTTTAAGCCAATAAACGGGACCAAAAACCAAGTGTAATAATTCCAGATTACTGGAAAAACAAGCATGCAAATTCGTAAAATGTGAAAATGTGTCCAAGTTGGCTGGGAGCGTTGGTCACGGTGCGCGCACGCAAGTTTACGACGGGTGTAACATTAGCCGGGCGGTGAAACAATGGGCGCACGCGCTGAGGTCGCTCGCCGGGTCGAGGACGGGCCGGGACAGCCTTCCCCGTCCTTCAGCCCTGCCCGCTTTATTGTACGTGTTGCTACGGACCTATAGCCATAACTTAAGAATTTAAGATCAAGCTGGATGTATGTATGTTTCAGAACATAAGAGGGCCGATGAAACCGCTGTGTAGGAGAACACAAAGTTGATATGCATCCCTTGAACCTAAAACTCACAATAATAAACTACAGGTCTAGCAAGGCATCATGATTCATCTACCTTAATGTAAATGGGGAATCAAGTCATAAAACAGACCCAAGTTACTAGTAGATACGTCATGAAATTAAGCTTCAGATACTTAAAGACGAATTGTAATTCAAATGCCGATGGAAATTATAAACTCATAAGAAGCACCGTAATTCAAATTCAAAATGAAATTGCGTCTCAAAAGACAGTCACGTAACTGAATAATGTCCATAATTCAATTCGTGTTGAAACATTTTAGTGTTAGTTAAAAATGCGACGCCGGGTATGCATGTCATCTGCTTATGATTGGGAGGACACATTCCATCGTTGATGCACGACCGACATGTCTTATGGGTGAATACAAATAAGATAGGACTTTTGGGTTTTGTTTTTTGTTCAATTTTATGTTGGGTTCAATGTTGTGTAGAAGTGATGTATAATTCCTTCTATATTGTCATTTTTCTCACGTCGAAGATTTTAATAAACTGAGAATTCAAAATCTATCTTGGGATTTCACCATTCGCATAAAATTTAATGATGCGTGCATTATTTTCATGAAAAATATACCTACCGACTAATGTCTATTTAAAATGATTATTATAGACTATTAGTATATGATTGCTGCTTAGTGCATTACATTATTCTTTTTTACAATTATTTAAAATTAACGTCCACTAACTCATGGTTCGTTTTAACTTTCAAGGGCTCTTAAATCCCAATATGTATTTTATACCACCGATTGCATAGTTTCAACTACTGGTTCATTTACATCACCCGAGGGCCCGTGTCTACATACCGCGTCAAACTTGTTTTTATTTTATGACAGAGATTTAAAAGGACAATGTGTTTCGACTACTGAGTTACGTTGAGATTAGATAGTATTAAACGATCCTTTGTGTAAACTGCTCGCTTTAAAATTTTATTATTTATGATTATACCGTGTAAGTTGCTATCAATAAGTTAAGATGTTGACTGTGTAATCTTGTTAGGAATTTTAGGATTATTTTAAAGGTTATTTTATGTTTCAAACTGGTGGATATCTTAAATAGTTTTTACCAACTTATTATTCAAAACTAACGCAACGTTCCAATGAATATTTGTACCCATTACTCTAAGCTTGTGATGGCTCCAGCCCAACTCTATAGTAATCTATATTTAATAAGCAATGTAATTACACAATTTAAGAGACAGCAACATTACATAATTAATTACCAATTCACATTTTGTTCAATAAGAACCAGATAAAAAGTGTTACTTTCACTTTGTAGAATAATAGCAGATCATCAAAGGCCTCAGGCTAAACAAATACGTTGTCTAGCATGATTGGGGCTCCAAAGATTCTATAAAAGCAATGTCTACAATACTATTCATTTTTTCAATAAAGAAAATGTTCATTTCTATTAAAATTTATGCTAACCATCGAAATATCAAAATAATCGTATGGACCAGCGTGACCTTTAACGGCGTACAGTTTTGACAGATGGTGTCATTAACTGCATCGGCCTATGCGCACGGTGAAAAAAAAAACATTTTAAAAGTTAAGAACGCGTCTATAATTATAATGAAGCATGAACGCATCGGGTCAAAAGAGTGTGGTAATGTCACTGGTTTAAAATAAAACGTATGGAATGTTTATCAAGAGAATTTTTTAGTTTACGTCTGGGGTTGGGACTTGAATGTTTAGTTCGGGGTAGCTTAAGAGTTTCTTACACCATTAGAAGTTTTGTCATCGGTCAAAATAAAAATGACTTTTAAACAGCACTACAAACGAGAGTATTTTTAAACATCAAACAAAACCCAGAAACACGACAATATCGTTAACGTTTTAGTTAACAAGCACTATATTACTTAATAGATAGTGTTCTAGGTATTACAAGAACCCATTCCTTGAATGCTATCAACCGCAACTTTGGTAAAGAATGAAAACACAAAACACTCCCAGAAAATTCCGATCGACTCTTAAATCTTCGACGAGACGAACCAGATGCGCCAAACTGGTATAATATTAGCGCAACATTTCTGTTCATACCCCAACCTACAATTATTGGGCAAAGAACAACCCGTAATTTATCTACAGTAGCCTGCACGTACGTAATAATTATTTTTAAAATATTTAAAAAATACCGGCTCATGTAAATTGGTCAGTAAGAATCCTCTTTAAATTGTATGCATCCTTAGTAGAGCGGCGGTAGAGAATTCAATGTCATTTAAGTTATTTTACTTTGTTCTTACATGCCATCTTGTATTACTCATGTATAGTCCTTGAATGTGTATTAAAACACGCAATATTTAACACGTGTGGTCGTAAAGTAGAACATGTAACAAAACATTTTCGTTGTTAAGTTTTTTGTAATAAGATAGTAAAGGTAGAAATTGAAGGGGACCCTTTTCACCTAGCTGTTTACTTTGATTTTCCATAGAAAAAGCTATTGATTTAATAAAAACAGTTTGAGGACACCAAACACAGGGGTTAATTTTGGGCAAATGCAAAAGACATTACTGTCGAACGTAGATATATCCAAGTGAAAATTCAATGTCTTATAGATGATTCAAATGTTTCTCCATAATCAGTAGTCGCTGTAATTATATCTTAGAGATAATTTTAAACCTCAGTCTAACTTACGTCAGCAGTCAATAAACGTAACATATCAACTATGTTGGAATTTTCCCATAAAACTCGAAGTAGATCTCGTCCGAGATAATTTATAATTATACAGTGTGTTACATGTATTGTCGAATGGAATGCGATATTATGCTCGTGACCCCAACGACCTGGGTGCTGTCAACATTTTTATAGATTTATACAAGTCGTTTTATGACAATCGGATTTTAATACCAAGCTTAAGTGCCAATGGAATTTTAAAACGCGGTGCTAATGTTCTTGTATACTGAACAAAATAACGTTTTACCCGTACCATTTATTTTACTGTCCCCATTTTCAAAAAAGGATTTACCAAAACAGCTTAATTAAAAACCAAAATTCTTGTTAATTTTCAAATCGATCGCAAGCGTCCAATCAGCTCGTAAAATAAAACAGTCATATTATTCCCATATTTTATTTATCTCGAATGTATCGATCACATTTCTCTTGTAAGCCATTACCACAACTTTGGACCCAAAAATATTCATTTACACTTACAAGGTGAATTTTAAAACGCTACCGGGTGAAACATGTTGGTCAACGAGACTGTATCGAAAGGTACTTCTTAAAATTCCAACATTCTCGTGATAACGATGGCTTTACTCGTTAATGTTATGGCCGACATGTTTTATACGAGCCAACTATAAAACTGTGGATTTTAAACAAAAGCCTTTTATATTTGATTGCACGAGACACTCAAGTTTGCTGGAAAAAATATGGGACGAAAGTTAAAATAAGTTTAACAAGTTATAGTGTTGAAAATTGGCATAATTGGATCTTTAAAAAGAGTTTGAAATGATTGTCGCAGTTGTAAACGTTACAGCAAAGAATATTAAAAGATAATTTCTTAAAGATATGGCATGTATACTAAACCAAATAAGAACAAACAACAGTCCATTGAAAAGAACACGGAAAGAGATAAACAAAAAGGTAGTAATCGTACTGCCACTTTAGAGAGACAACATACATGAAATCTTAATAAAAGCTTTGAAGACTAAAATGATACAATAAAAATACCAAAGAAAAATGTTACCGCTGTATGCTCTGTCATCGTATAGTACTTTCGAGCGTTTTATTGTACAACTGATCCCCATTCTGAACATTCCAAGAGTATGACTGTATGATGCACGTGTTTTAATGGCTGCAAAGAATTGAAAATGGTATTTGAATATGAAGGGGGATTTGTTAGTTGGTCTTTTGTGAGACTTTCAGCTCGATGTAGAAAGATGATATTAGGTATTATAGTTGGCAGTGAAGTTACAGCCGTAGTGATGGAAGCACAGTCACATAATAAACAAGTCAGAGAGAACTCGAAACACACATATTACCATATACTTGATGAACTATATAAGAGGTGAAGTAACAAGATTGAAATTACAATTGAATATATTCTTCAGAGAATATGAAACATAAAAACCACAATCTAATTTAGTCTGCTACGCTAATGATTTTAAAAAATCAGGTTAAATATTTTCATAGCGTAGATTATAATCAAAAATTCAAATCTGCCTACATTGAAGCGAAGTAACGCTTGCGTGGAGATTAAAATACATGTCATTGGATTCTTATGACAAATACGTAGACCCAGACGATTTATATCGACGGTATTTTAATGGATTTAATCAATTCCCTCAGTGCAATGGCGCGTTTACGATGAAAAATGGAACAATCGCTTTGCATATTATCTAGATGTATCGTTTCCAACTGCAACAGAGAATGTCCATTTATTATGGGACGTATTGAAATTTTAACGTATTCAAACTTTCTACGTGATATCTGTGAATGATATATTGTACAATTTAGCAGCTATCGGATGGCCTATGCAATTTGTTAAATATTTTTTTCTCCGGCCACGGACCATGAAATTGGCGTAATAACCCACGCATCCTCGTAAATTTACAGCCCGAAGGCTGTATAGGGCGAGGCGGCGTGTAATACGAGCGGCAGATATATCATAATCAAGCCAGCATCTAGAATCAATATATTATCTGGGCGGTAGCCAGTCGAACGGTAGCCCAACGTTGCATTACATTAATAAACGACCCGTTTCTAACTCAGCGGCCTTTTATTATAATATTATGCGATATTGTACATCCACTGTAATTACGTGTTGACCTGTTTTATGGTCAGCTAGTGTCTCATCATCGTTTTGCATGTACTGTCGTTTATTTCTAGATGATTAATTTCAATGTTGTCTTATTTTCGTATTTTAAAGCGATAGTTATAACAGCAACCTGGTTTATATGTGCGCATGATGCTTCAATCTCAAATGTTAATCCTTACCTGACTTGTACGTATAAAGAAATGTTCGACCATGGTAAGGAATAGCGACCAAGAAAGTTTATGCATGATGCTGCAACAGACATATGTGTACCACCGACCAGCCTGTCAACCAGACAACTTTACGACAGCGCTCTTCTTTACGATTTCCGATGGACAAGACCAAGATCGGCTGTATCCAATTAGCAGGTACATCAATTTCTGTGTCATGGTTATTACTGCCAATTAGGGATGGGTGATACCTACCATGCGGGACCGCATACAGATCGACATTTTAGAACAAGTCAGGATATAGAGCTATTTCATGCAAGTCCATTTACCCTCATGTCCGCTATCATTGTCAATGCATATTAAATATTAATTACTATGTATTTTCCTCTGCGATAGAAATATCATTGGTAATTTATTTTTCAAATAATATATAAACAGACGCAGCATCATCTTTTACCTCTTTTATGTCGCCCACATTACTATTTTAATCAGATATATTGTTATGTACGTCAACAATGGTAGTCTTATTAAATTGTTCATCCAAACTAACATTTTGAATATGCATTACATCGATACCAGCTAGCTTATCTAACATCTCGTTGGAAAGAATTAATTTGCGAGGAACAAGGAGAAAATTATTCAATTTACTACTAATTACAGTAATATCTGATTTAAATGAGTGACTTTAAATGGTATGTTTTTTTTATTGGATGGATAGAATAAATGGCCGGTGCTTGCCGGATGCTCGGTTATATAATAAAAGTAACAGGATTTTTGTAGCCTACAGGTATGGTTATAGATAATAAATCTAAATCTATGCGTTGTTTTGATTTAAAGTGTTGAATTGTAACTAGTGATGTTAGCTAAACCGAGGTTGCAATCATTTTTACCGTTTTATTACAATTTGCTAGAGACACCTGTATGTTGATGCCAACCGAGGTTGTCAATAGTACCAACCATGCCGTGGCTTTTGAGTTCACAAGTTACTACGTCCCATAAAGCTAAAGGCTGCGCAAAATTTTCACAAAAGCCGCCATTTTATGAATAATTCAATCAAAATAACATCGGGTCTTGGCGTCATACATTTTACGCGAACCATAAAGGCTTTCCACGCATGTGTTACTTTCTTACCTAATACTGATTGCGTAAACATATGAGAATTGACGTGGTCTAAAAACGGCTTATCGCGTATCGTAATGTGCTACGATAATAGTAATGTTGAAGAGAAATTTTCTTTGTTCTAAGCGTTTTCAATTGACGTGGGTTTAGATTTACGTTTTTTAACTGTATGAGTCAGTGAGAGAAATTGTTTGATAATGCACAAGATGTTGGACTTGCGACCTGAGATGGTTATGAATGGCACAATAGATGAAGTGGCATTGTGCATGGAAGGCATAATAAACATGTATTAAACTGTAGAAGTGTACAAAGGTACTCTCCAATGTATGAACTTACATTGACAAAGCACTCTACTACAATTGCTTATTCATAAATGATACAATTCGATTTTTCTTTATAACTGTTTGACATTTTATCTATAAGGTGCACAAACTATGGATTATTTCAACAACTTTTCACTTTTATCTCAAGCAGACGATGATTTTTTAACATATAAAGCTAATTGTTGTCGTTGCTTAAATAATGGCATTGAATAGATTCATGAATAGGCTTCCGAAATGAGTAACTAAAAGCAATGATACATCAACATTTAGTCATCATCGCATCATACCCCTATATGTATTGTTTGACAAAAGTTTGACATAGAATTAAAATGACGAGCATCACTGGATCATACTCATCACAAACATATTTCGAATGCCAATTTCAAAAATAAAACATAAACACAGGCTGTTGTATAAAAAACAAAATATTTTTAACAATTAATTGAAATAGAAAGATGCAAGTTATAATAGTAATATTGTTACAGGATCGAAATCTTGGTAATGTCAAACATGGCGATTATTACATCTGTGTCCTTCGTACGAGGAAGTGGGTGTTTAATCAAATGTATAGGCAAGTAGTTGCCATTTACTGTGTTGTAGGTAGGTACCATCCCACAAGAAAGGTGACATTATCTAGCAACCAATAATTTCATCATATTATAATAACCAATAGAAACTTGAGGTTGAATAAAGGGAAATCCGAATTGAAACAGACAGTTTGCATATTTTAAGAAATTGTTGTAATAATATTTTTAATGTTTGCGAGGAATACCCATTTGATACTCATAAATAAAATTAAAACTGGATTAACAAGAATTTGTAGTATTTCCAACCTTTATAATTCCAGCAAACGTCTTACGACAGACGGGGATTTTCTACGGATTTCCCAGTGTGTTAGACCTTATGAATATGATTTGCTCAAACGTTTTATCTTTTAAATATTCAAAAGCCTTACAATTACCTTGGATCTTGTCGTCAACCACCGGCATTATGTGTCTTCAAAATACAGCCTCATTAGTTAGGATCTAATAATACCTTATTTAAGAAAAAGCCCTCATTATTGCTTGTAGCGATGCTAATTTTGTTTTTAAACTTCTAAAATTGCTTGTGCTAGGAATAGTCCTCTGCAATTAGGACCAATGAAGTGAGTCCTATAACCGGTTGATTGCATGTTCGAACCGTTACGACATGGGACTTTGATTACCCCTCGGTAAATTAAGTATCCTATGTGTCATTTTAATGTATTATGTCCCTTTGCCACTTGTTTTCTTCACAGGATGGGCCAACTTTATCAAATGTGGTGTTGAAGTGAATGTTTGCCATTCGACGGGTTTAACTTACGATTACGACCCAATGTTTTCTTGCAAGACATGGCATAATTTATGACTAGGAAAATATCATAGGAATGTGAAAAATTTCATCTCAGCAGCATCGTGCAAAATCATAACCTCAGTCACGTAGAAATATTGCAAATTAGACTAAAATGTTCTGAATAAAATTTTAATTACGCCAAAATCCCGGTTACTTGGAACATTACTGTTTTTTCAATTAAAATATTTCAAGACCCAAAATCGAATGCGGATTGGGATTCCACGGTTGAAAGCAATACTTCTGATAAATTATCGACTGCGTCGTTTATCACCAGCAACATTGTAGAGGTAATAAAAAACTGTCGGGGCAAAGATGTGTATCTGTTGCCGTTGCGTTCGAAATCGGAGGTAACGCGAAAGTTCTGGTTTTAAAACAAAAGGATTTTTTTTTGTGATTTACTTACACGCGACGACTAAATTATTTATGGTTGATAATGATTGTGGTATAGATATACAACTTATTAGGCGATGAGGAAAGTAGGTAACAAATGTTCAGCTGGGGCTTTATTAAGTTGTTTTTTTTTAATGTCATTACATTTTACGAATATGCTTTCTTTTAGTATTCATCATGACTATATTATAATGCTTTGTCATCTTTAAACACTACCAGTAAGGATAACTTTTTATATGTATATGCCATTTCTTAACTCAACGTCTATTATATAATTTCTTGAACATTTTGAAATCTTTTGATCCATCCCATATTCTTTTAATACTGTTAAAATCATCTTAAACTTCATTAGTTATATACTGAACCAAACTTTTCCTTTACACGATTCAAAAATACAAGAATCACTTTGCGTTCTCGCGTTTGCCTGATAAAATAAAGTGCATGCCACATCGCTCCGTGTTCCTCGCACAAGGCTCTCCATCGTATCTCTCATACTTTTTGCTTGCAGCGTAACCTGGTGGCTGCATCATAACTATTATTTATGGACGGTTTGTTTCGTTTTAAATTTAGTGTAATGATGAGTCTTGGCTGCTGCTGTGCACACTTCAGTTTTATCGCTGCTCATCTCGGTTATGCAGGTATGGAGTTGGGAGATGTGGCGGTATTCTCGATGAACAATTGTCAACGTCAAAAGTCGTTTAACTCTTTAGATTTTTTAATCAATTTTTTTTTACTAAATAAAGTATTGAATGGAAATGAACAGTCTGTTAATGGGTGACCATTCATTTCATACCGAGTTCCCTCCGTGCCCTGGAAAGCACGTAAAGCGGTTGGTCCCGATTGTCATTCGTAGATCTTTGGCAGTCGTTAAGGCTAGTCAGAAGCCACAAAGTCTGTCAACTAGTCTTACCAAGGGGTAACGAACGTGTTACCCAGTAACTGGGTTGTGGAGGTCCGACAGGCAGTCGCTCCATGTAAAACACTGGTATTCAGCTGCATCCAGTTAGACTGGAAGCTGACCCCAACATAGTTAGGAAAATGCTAGGCAGATGATGATGATTGAATGGAAATGAAATTAAGATATAGTAAAAAAATTGTTTCGTATAGTCGATGTCAATACAAAACAACAAACAGAACCAAAGCCGCCGACTTCCGAAATTAAAGTTAACTATTTTTACTTTGTAGTTTATGAGGGCGGTTGCCTTTTTTGAATAAAAAAATATATTCAGTTTTAATCCGTAGGCCTTTCTTAAATTTGTAGCATTAAGTTTTTATAGACATATCATTTCAAAATTTTATACATTTTTATTGATTGTCATAATTTATAAAATTTGCAACCCTGCTTACGAACAATGTTTTTTAGCTTACATGTTGTTAAAAAAATAATTGCTGTTCTCTACCCACTGTTTTTTTTCGTATTTTCATGGTTGGCTCAATGAAAATGAAAATGCTCATGAATGCTAACAACTTTTATTTATAATAAAAGTAGCCCCCCCAAAGAAGCGAAATGAATTAAAAGAGTGCCTTTATTTGTAGACGTTCATCATCATCATTTCAGCCGAAAAAAATCCACTGCTGGACATAGGGCTCCCCCAAGGGGGGGTTTTGCCATAATCGCCACGCTTGGCAGGCGGTTCGGCGATCGCAGTATGGTTGTTACAAATGCACAGAGAACGCTGCTGCCCATTCTCTGGTACGTCCCTTAGTCGCCTCTTACGACACCCACGGGAAGATATGGGATGGTGCTATTCTTTACGTCCGACACTATACCGACAATTTGTAGACCTTAATGTATTTGATTTAAAAATACCATAACTATTTTTCCCAAAATAATGCAGGTCAAAAGGTAGGTAAAGAAAATATCAAACTCTTTTTCCGATAAGACAATTTCGGAAGTCGGCGGCTTTGGTTCTGTTTGTTGTTTTCTATAACCTACCACCAATTTCCAAAATTAAATGAATTAGAAATTTTTTTTTTTGCTTTTTAGTGCTTGCTTCTTATTATCATCCAAATTCATTGGTATATAGGGATCATAAGGCAATACACGCTTCCAAAATAAACTCTTTCAATATCAAATATGTGTTGGTGATTTCTTGCACAAATGTAGTAAAGCTTCGAAGTATCATTTAATTGCTAATGCTATCATTGACAATAAACACATACGTATGTTGACTTGTAATAGGAAAGTTATAAATAGAGAATTTATCAAAGTTCATGAGTACAGCCACTCTGTCTCATTGGACAAAGATGAGTACCTATGGAATGTCTGTGTTTCCTGTTATTTTATATTTCTGTGACTGCGCAGTTAAATAGAATCGTGTTTACATAACGTTTATCTGTTTATATTGTTGCTCATCCTCGGAATTGGAGTCAATACGGTCTAGAAACGTTACTTTTGGCAATCTTAAGTGTAGGATGGGCCATATGGCTAACATTGCGAGCTTTACTATCATGAAAATGCTAAGCTTTGTAATGTGTGCTAAGTAATGTTACGTCCTTAAAAACTACAACTTTTAGTAAGAATAAGGGCCTCCGGCCATTTTGTAGGACTGATTATCGTATTGGACGATTATTTCATAGTTTTGTAGGACCGACTTTCTGGTCGAAGGTCCTAAGGATCGTAAATCTTAAATAGCAAGTATAATTTCTCAACAAATGTTGACACATTTAAAGTCGAAAAAATAGGACACCGACATTGTTTTAGGGCCTTGTTTTCAAGATTAACCACTTATGTTGACATTTGTCAGTTTGTAATGATAATGAACGTAATCGAGCGTTTCCGAGAATGCGGACAGACATGTCTCATACAGGAAAACGCCTTATACAGAACAAAAAGAAGACGTATTTTATGCAATGTATGTTTTTCATCATAACGTTGAGGCAGGTTCAAGATTTTCGCAACATTAGAATTGAAGTTGAAAGCCTTGGAAAAGCTTAAGCATTACGCCGTCGGATCAGTTTTTTTCTAAATCTGTTAAAATGTAGTCAGCTCCTCTCAACAATTTCATAGAAAACAGGTTTAGTTACACGCTGCCATCAACATCAGACTGTACCCAAACATGCCTTCAACTCCAAACCGTATCATTATAGTTCATTAAACAAAGCTACCATAAACCCGTATTTCCAACATCCGAAACTTCTAAACCATCTTGTCTATGGTAAAAAAAAGATCTGGAAGCTGTGCCCCTCCCCCTCATCTGTGGTGCCTGGGGCTGTGGTTCACGTCGACCTTGGTTCCAGGAACGACCCGGGTCAAACATAATAACCGTTCGCCGCAACCATCAATTTTCTACCATCACAATCAAAATAGTACAAATTATATGTATCCCTTTTTGGGGTTCCGTGTAAAATTGGTTTAGGTGTATTTATTTAATGCCCAAGATTTCCTCTTCCAGTTTTTAGTTATTGATTGTGTCATAATGACTAATTCACATCGAAAAGATAAATATCTACCGCTATACATAGATACAGTTTAAAATAGTACAAAGACTCCAAAGCTAACTTCGTAAGTTACATCTTTCCATCTTCCAAAATCTACACGGGTCCTTCCAGAAATGGAATAGGGATAAAACCTTTTTCGAAAATTCGATTTCAAAATTGTGAGCCACATAACCAGTTGTTACGGCGCATATAAAATGTACAAGGCGTGCTCAATTAAATATGTATTAGCGTATGTTACCTCTCAGCATTTGAATAAATGCAATGCTAAACAGAATTTGCAGTCACTGTGTGACAATGAAGCCAGGAGAAGTCTACGTTGAATGGCAAAGTTTGTAAATATAGGGAACAAAGATCCGTCGAGTTGCATTTGAGAATGTAATTGTTTTAATTGGATAAATCTTCACGCTGTGCTCGGCTTAAAATCTTTATTCAATAAGGCAATCAGCAGGGCTCTGAATAGCAAGTTGCTATCCATTAGTACTGTTAATTTGGATCAAAAGCTATAAAGTAGACGTTTTTGAGCAATAGGTACTCAGAACATGATTATTAGGATTAAATACACACATTTAAATATAATGGCATTCCATCAGTGTGAGAAACAGTTAAGTTTTGATGACAATCAAACAAGAAAATTCTAAAGAATGGAATTCGTATATCTATCGACACATCTTGCTACACCAAGATTAAATTAAACAATGTTGTATTAACATACCCAAGGCATTCCATCTAAAAAAGATAACGGACAACAGTTAATGATACTATTAAAGGTTAAAAGAAAAATATATTACAATGACCACAATGACAAAGATAAAAAGTAAACACAGGCTCTATTGTTAGCGTAATACTGAACAGAGGTGACATCATGGTGGTACCGAAAGTGATGCTGGATGATCGAATTACTGAAGTGGAGATATGAAAACAATAGGCCTGTTACGGTTTAAGCCTTAATGCTGTAATACATAGGAATGCTTAGCTCCTAATATGGAAACGTGTTTTAGTATTCACTTTGAGAAATCTTGATGAAGCTTGTTATGTCAAGTTTTATCGGAACCTGCTTTTAGAAATGCAGTGCATGCCAATAAAATCTATAAGTAATCGTAAATATACATTTTACTATTAGGATTGTAATATTCAATCAATTATCTTACCAATCTAATAAAACAAAGGTAATTAGTTAGACAAACAGGTTACAATGAGATTAGGACAAGAAACAATGAATAAACATGATGTTCTTTTGAATTGTTGTAAGCACCTGCCATGCAAATAACTTCAAGTATTAAGGTCCTTGGTAATCGGATATCGTAGCACACGATCGGTGGTGCACGCCCGTGATTCGAGGAACACGTCAAATCTGGCTGAAGCCTTCCCGGAAATATTTTTGACTACCTAATACGATATTAACTGCTCAAAGAATTAGGTGGAACAAGATCATTATTTTTGAAGGAAAGAAACAAAAGAATTGGCTTAATAAAGAAGATAGAAACAGTGGAATGTTTTAGGCTGAATTAGATTATGATTAAAATAATATAGCAATTAAGAATCAGAGAATAGTATGTGGTGTTCATAGATACAATAGATATTCAGATATACTAGAAATAAAGAAGTTAGAAACAGTGGAATGAAAGGCTGAAATAGATTATGATTAAAATAATATAGCAATTAAGAATCATAGAATAGTATGTGGTGTTCATAGAAACAATAGATATTCAGATATACTAGACGCTACAATTAATATGAGTCTGAATCTCAATCCGCTTGAGCTAGCGTGGTGATCAATTCTCATGCCTTCTCTGTATGAGAAGAGGTCTTCGCCCTGGACAATAATTGGCTGGGATTATGCAGTTACCCGGTCTAAAAGTGGAATCAAAATGAAGTATTTATATAAAATGAAGTTTTAATATACGTAGTTCTACATGAATATAATTTACCTAAAATATTGATTTCAAAAAGAGTGATACATTTTTCCTTAGCCCCGCGTAACCGCATTCCATGTTACAAAATTAGTGGCGTGAGTAGGTTCTAGGAAGCGACACAAGAAATTTTATGCTTCTCCGAAGGACTGGTGTCTTATAGACCGAATCTAATTCTGTAATCGCACGATACGACGGAAATACCTGGAGTGTATGCAAAAATACTGTGAGTGCGAAACTGGATGGGGGGAAATCTCCAAATTGTCGGATTAAAGTTGCTAGGAACAAGGTCCGTAATAATAACAACTTTATTTAAAATCCACCTTTATAAAAAAATATGGAATGCAAGAAAGTATTGAGTATTTAAAATAGTGGTTAAATGTAACCTCAATTAAATCAGTTCCTCAATTTAATCATTAATTCCTTAAAAATTAGGTAGCGTTTTGATACTCTTAGTCCACACACTTACCACATATTTTGCTTAAAGGATTTGTTCGCTTTCTCACTTAGTACACGAATAAGTAGATTTCATCACTTAGCTCTCATTAAAGCCTTGTACCGAGCACAAAATACAATCGTCGATCAAGCTTATAACAAAGATTAATCCGTTACTTTATTTATCACCTTTAACGAGAACATTATCACAGTTTCTAGGTTACGCAGGCGACGTTCCAATTAAAATTCTATACGAAAGCTTATTTGCTAATTAGTAACACGATTTTATTCATATTGCTAAACTCTTTGGTTATAGCTAGTGCTAGTCACATCTTCCTTGCGCAAACGCATCCATACTAGACTTAAGCATGTATAGGATTGGGCAAACTTTTATTTTATACTTGGAAAATTTTCGCTTCTTTTTATTCTTCGTGTAATAGAGTTTGTTTTTGCTTGGATCGTCTATTGTTGGGTGGTAGTGGTGGTTTTGTTTTAATTGTGTGCACATGCTTGCACGTCCCCATAGTGGCGTGGCTTCTGTACTATTATACTCGAGGTAAGTCGGTGAATTTTTATATGCCACTCGTATGTTGACTGCCATGTTAGACTTGAATTACTTTGTTATTATAGACCTGAATGTAACATTGGAAACAGATGTTTAACGGTGAAACTGAGATGATATTGATGATGTTGATTGAAATTGTAATTAAAAAAACAGTTAGTTGATCTCACACTTTCTTTATCAAAGAGTTTTCAGAAAGGTTTAAATAAAATGACTAAATCGACAAATCTATGCGAAATAAACCGATAGACTCGACAAACTCCATCCGTAAAAGCTAAAGTCCACTAGCATTATCGGTTTAAAGCTCCAAGACGATTTGCAACTTGACTAGACGTCTGCTATCTCCGGCTAAGTGACTTTGATGGCCTGTTCAACTATCTGCTATGATAAAACTCTCGTAAAACGTACAATATGCACAACTTTACTGCTTACGTCTTTGTTATCTTAAAAGTATGAAATGGGGCATCAAGTGTCGATACCGATTTACGATGTGTCGATCGTTTATGAGGTCATAAAAGAGGCCTTCGGTTATTGGTGTACATATTTCTTTTGCTTTCTTTTAATATTTTAAAATAAACATCTTTTATTGCAGTACAGACTTTTGTACTCTTCGTACTTATCACCTCTTCCAGCATATTCTCTTTCTATTAAGTATTTTATCACATATCGGTCTTGCTCATAACGCCATTTTACAGAGACCAAGTCAAACTTGATTTCTACTACAATTCCCAAAAAAACTTCATGTTTTTAAACAAAACTAAAACAGACGCGAAAACCTGTGCATGCGTCTATTCGCGGACCAACTCGCTACGCAGAATTGGAGCGCCTATCGAAAGATTGACTCACGCATCGGAACGCAATATCCGATCAGTGAAATGTGTTAACACGCAACGTGTATTACAATTTCGTGGTTAACGTGTTACAACAAAAGTATATGACTATTGTAGATGTTTGGGAGATCCAAACTGACAGACGATTTACCTCCATAGCTTATGTTTATACAAACTGTCTATTCATTGTTTTGTTTACTGAAACCAGTCATATAGTGTTATTAGGAAAATACTATGGTCGTTATTTAATTATTTAAAAAATCTATCCCGTTGTAATTTTCTCCAGTCCTACCAAAACGTTACAAACTAAAGATGTTAAGCTTTACTGTTGATCTTAATCTACAGCAAACCCTGGCAACAACGGCCATATCATAAATCCTTGACCACGTCCTGATGTGGCTTGGAGAGTATTTGCTCTTCTGATTCATAAGGTAAGTTACGAGAAAAGATACTGTTGTGTGCTAAAATTTCCTGGGCTTATATTTTCTGTACCACGGCTATGTTTATTAACTTTAAGTTGGTAAAGAAATGAATGGCAGTATCTGGTAGGAAAGAAAAGTTGGCTCATTTTGTTTTTGTTGTAGCAACAATATCTCTACAGAATTATCTAAAAACTTTAATTAATCATGATTGACGCTGTTTACATAATAAATGTTTCGAAAAGGGTAATGCTCAGATTAAGTACATATCTCAATTACAGCAAAATCTATTGTAAGTATTGACCCAACCCGTACAGGTAATTCTTGGTTTACGCCGGTATGCGTTCGTCTTCCGGCCACAGCCTAACTTGCGACATCCACTGTTTACATATTTTTGAGCACCAAAACACGTGGAGATTACATAAATGATGTTAGAATGCCATTTTCTTGGTATTATGACTAAGCAAACGTGTTATGCGAGCTTTATAGCGAGATAGAATATCTACAAACTATTTTACAACATAGTTTTATTGTTAGAAAACATTGAGTCATTATTATAAGCTCGAATGTCATAATTTCTAGGTAATATGAAGACTTAGCAGAAATGGAAACGAAAGGAAACATCTACCAAAAAGCGGTTTTCAAAGGTAGGTCTTAACCAAAATAGTAATTAAAAGGACAATGCGCAACGAAAGTAACCCACAAATTCCACATCGGTCATTCAATATTAAACTACCGGAGAAATTATTAACTGTAAGACACTTTGACAGAAACCATCTAGCAGATATGAAAATAATGACAGAGTATATTATAATCTCCCAACTTCGAACAGATCCACATCAATTTGCGCATGCGCAGGTCTAAGGTCATGGGTTACGGTAATTGATCACTCTAATGTATCTTTTTGTTTACTTGCACCGGAGTTATCAATCAATTGACGTCAATTGGCAGAACTGAAGGTTATCTCTGATGACTGTTAGTAGTCTATCTGTCGTCTGTGACGTCTATCGCATTCCTGTTAGAAATTACTGTGCTGATTGGTAGGTATACGACATATACTTAGTTATAATAAAACTGTTGATATAGTTCTGCTTTTGTGAATATAGATTCTAAGTTCTAAGTTATACTCCGTACCATACCCGGATATATTCAGATTATTTAAGTACATAAATTCAATTTTATAGCAAAACAAAGCGTTCGACATATTTGAGTTATCAACGTCAGCGTCGTTGCAAATTCTGTAATGTCTCGGACATAACAGCCTTAATATTTTGACAGTTGAGAGCGAACTAATTGGAGCTAAATATCAAGGTTCATTCGTTGAAATTGTGTTAATTTAAATATCATTTCCTTCATTCTGCAGTGTTGTCAGTATAAAGCTTGTTAGTAAGTTTTAAAATAAGTTAATTTTGGTACAAGTCCAAAAAAATCGAGGTTAAATTGGAAAATACATTTCTTAACTAATAGTTAGCCTAAATCATGAAATCATATTATTTGTTTGTAGCTTTTTTTTATTTTATCTTCTAACTGTGGAATTTAGTACAGCAAAACTGATATAAAAATTAAACTGTAGATTACGTTTTTGAACACTATCACGATTCTGGTTCTAAATAAAAATCTTAAAAAACCTAATGCGAAGACAAAATCACGTATGTTCTTGCTAAACGAATGCAGATTCATCGTGATAACGGTATTCCGAGTGCGAATGTGGACGTGAGATGTTTGAAGTCCATAACCTAGTATTCGTAGGTAACAGGAAAGTATTTTAAATGGCCTCATATAATTTTATCATTTTCTCTGATTTCACGCAGAAACTGAGAAAGTTGAAGGAGATAAGAATCAAGATAACTTTATGTAAGTCCAGACAATAATTTGGAAATTAATTCAAGCACGTACCAAAGAATATTAAACGCAGTTGCAATGACACAGAAATTAAACTACAAAATATAAATTAACCCTGATTATGGCACGAAAAATATATTTGTCGTAATAATCAAAATTACAATCAGCAAGCTAGTAAGGAAGTATATTTTAACCTTTAGGTATTTACTTATGATTATTATTACAATCGCGATAAATATAGATCAGGCAAACAATAGTATGCAAAGCCCTTTTATTATTGTTATTCGTATTATGATCTTAGATTGCACAAACAACTTTGACCTTATGTACGTCAACTTGAGTACCTACCTACCTATTAAAATTCCTTTGTGTTTTTTCTTTGAATGATGAATACCTATAATATTCCGCAATATTCCAAACGTTTGATCTACAAAGGATTCAAATTATCTCGACAGTTGTTGTAATTTTGACACCAATAGACATTTGGATAGGAACTGCATCAGCAATGTGGTTAAGATCCATAAAATGCATCTAAATTATCTAAAACACACATAGCATTTTCAAAATAATATTATGTTCTTCATCGTCATTATCCCAAGTTACTTAGGGTCGGCCGTAACACGTTTACTTCTTCCATTCCGTATTGTAAACTGTCGTGCAATCACTGACTCCCTAAATTAACGCCTATCAACTCAAATGCCAAAAATCTTTTACCCCACTTTCTTTAATCCCAACGATGAGAAATTAAAACTAAACTGCGTCCAACTTCACTTCCTGACTGAACTTTGATCCATCAAGTCTCGTCTCATTGCGTGCTCAATTCGAAACAATACCGCAAGCACTTATCTCTTATCTCAGTATCAGGGCACGATCGCATTCCATCGTTATCTGTCGGAGAAGCCACTAAATGAGTGTTTAATGTGCCTTTGAGCACATTAATTATAGATAGCCGAGTTTCATTTAATTTCATCACATTTTAATTATTAGGTTAACCTTTGCTTGTGAGTTTTGCTCCTCGACGTATTTCTTCAGTTATATTGACTCATGTAAATCTATCATCATCATCATCAATTGGTGCAAAAAGTTCTTAATCGATTTGGTTTTCGTTCACATTTGAATTTATACTCATACATCTATACATTTATTATTATATATTATGTATTCGTGTACGTCTCTCTACAGAGATAAAACTCAACCTTTGACAATGGCAATATACATTGTATGTATTGTTAACAATTAACTTGCATAATACACACTAGACTGATATTATCACGTTTCCACTCTAGATAACAATTTTAAATGAATACGGCACTTGAATCATTTTATATTCATCAACCTCTCATTACAGGAAACACTCGAACTAAAGTATACTTGAATGGTTTTGTTGGAAAATACCACGTTTTATATATAGAAGTTAAGCGGGATAGAAATCATGGTGCATTTAGCAACAACAGTACGTAATGTTACGGTGAATATAAATGAAAAGGGTCACGGCAATGGCAAATGACATTTAAATCCATGAACTTGATGGTCGTGTACCGCTACAGAAAGTCCAAATGACACGCAAAACGAGGCTATACTGTTTTCTATTCCCACCGCTGTCAATATATTATGTTCATGTACAGAGGCTCCCCTGCGAGTGGCCAGAACTTTATGGTACTCAATGTCTCTTCTTTCATATTAGACACTACTACAAGAAGACAGTAGATTTAGGTAAAAACGATTACTATAGAACTTGTGTGACAAGTCCACATTAATTTAAACATACCGAATCATTGCATTTAAATTATGCACATCCTGATTGACGATTTGTAGTTGTCACATTGGACGTAGGCCTTAATATTACATAGGAAAAAAGGAGCCTACTTTTCAACCAACTAGTGCAAACGTCAGAAGTTAATTGAGTTAAAATTAAATCCAATGACATTGCTCCACTGATACAAGTTAAAGCGTTTATCGATAGATGTCCGATAAGTAACAGCTGCACTCGATAGACGATGAAGTCAAGTTGAAATTATCGACAACATTGCCTTCCTATCAGTACATTAAAATAAAACTGATCGATTGATGAACCAAGATAAACCATTAATCGATGCAAAGTAAGTGGTTTGAGACATGGACGGCAAATTGTCGCGGGAAATACACTTGCTAGTAATGTTAAATTCATTTATGATCGTTAACGTATGATTACGCTTATAAAAATATGTAAAGGTATAACACATTCGTAGTTTTCATTTTGATTTACCGATTCTTGAAGGTGACTACTGGAATGTAATATTCTGATTAACTAGGCGCAAATATTCCGGAAACCATTTTCGACAGCTTGCTCGAATTAATCTTAATGTTTGCTAGCATAATATCGTGCTCCTAACAAAAATTAAAACGTTTACGATTTTCAATTTTCGGATTTTAGCATAATCAACCTAACTAAGATTTTAGCATCGTCAATTCGCATTTCTGGGCATGATAACCATTACTAAAATGGGTAGTGTATGAAAGTACTAACCTCGAGAGCCTCCTGCGCTGTGTGGAGGTACTCCCTCAGCATCGCTTCCTGAATGCTGAGCCATTCTAACCTCGGGTCTTCCAACTGCGTCACCTCTGTAACAATAATTAGTCAATAAGTATATTAGCTTTCTATATTGCCTATCTATTATAATCTATAGTTCAGTTCGATTCAAACTTAATGGCGGCTGTGAAGTGCGCTGCTGACTGCGCAGTACCTCGCCCCTCACCCCCGCTGACACGTGAAATTGTTACTGCGCAGCCACTCGACTCGTGTTCAGAGCCGCCATAAAGTTTGAATCGTACTGTAATAATTACATTGAATACTAGCGACCTGACCCGGCTTCGCACGGGCCTATAGCCTTCCTCGATAAATGGACTATCAAACACAAAAATATTTTTTCAATTCGAACCAGTAGATCCTGAGCTTAGCGCGTTCAACCAAGCAAACAAACAAACAAACTCTTCAGCTTTATAATATTAGAATAGATTTTTTTTATGTATTTCATTTTTTAAAGAATTTTCAGCAATATTTTCTGCTCTATGTCACGTAGATTGATAGGATATGCGTAGTTAGTCATTTGTTCAACATGTTTAATAACTGCGTCGACATTTGAGGATCTACACTTTCCGTCACGTCACTCACTACTCAGAAAGTTCCAACCCCTTGCTTGCCCAATATTGTTAATCAAAGTCTTATACATAGTCATACTCTTAAAATGTTGACCTATTGACCAGAAATTACTCAAAGCTAATGGAATTTTAATAAATCCGTTTTCCCCGTGCTCAATTACTTGAGACAAATAAGCAGCAACCGCAAGCCAATATGCGGACGAGATTAAGGCTAAAGAATTACTCATCGTCAAACTATGCGATACGGTTGCCGATTACCAACCGATTAATGACGAGACTGAAGTTGTGTTTGATAATGGTGGCATTCAATAAACACTGATGATAGTGATCACTTTTACAGCCGATAGTGACATTCGCGACGAAGCTTGGCGTGATTGTAATTCACGGTCGTTTATCTGAAAAACTGATTGCGAAGTAGACTGTACACTTTTGAAAGTCAATTTTGTGTAGATGAGAGCTTTGTTTTTCAGATTTACACCATTTTGTTTTTGCTGTAGTTCGATCAAGTTCTAGAGATCTAACATCATCAGACCTTCTTTGAAACTGTATCTTCTGCGTCTAGTGATAAAAGTATCTCAATAACAGTACACTAAATAATATTACTCTAACTAAACGTATCAAATAAAATGACCTACACTAAGCAAATGATCCACATTTAGTCATAAAGCACATAGCGACAGGAACCAATCATAGAGTCAGTCATCATCGGGCAGCTGCATTCCGCCATCATTCGCACACCGCGTGACATCCAAAGTACGCATGCGGCGATCTTTCAATTATTATTCTCAATTCTGAACCCGACAAGGCCGGAACGATTCCACAGACAGATTGTTACTCACTTTATATCAGATTAGAGAAACAATGCCTTTGAAATTGCTATGTAATTTGGCTACTGTTCGCGATGAAGGTAAAGTGATAGTGTGGTTAATCAATAAGGTTACTCATGGTTAATGAAGATCAAAGTTATAATTTAAAAAGGTTTTTAGTTTCTAATTGTTGTTTAGCAAATTACTAGATACAAAACATAAATATAATCCTATTGTTTACTATGAAATACTTAACTTTTCGAATAAGTTATGACAAAAACAATGACAGTCAATCAATGGCTAGTTTAGTAGCAATATTTAATGAATTAGCCATGAATTGATTTCTTTCTTATATCTGGTCAGAAAAAAGGACAGACAGAACGTGCCCTGAAAACATTACTATAACACACATTTCACTAAACACAAGGTGTGAACAAAGGACCCAAAGTCACGTCTTACTTAATTATTCATAGAGCTCCTTTCGAAAACCTATAATAATCAATATCACAGTAAAATCAAACGCGAAGGACTATAAACAAGCAATGCACGTGACTTTGATTCCTTTGACGGTAGAGATTGACCACACACGGCCTAAATT
Organism: Charanyca ferruginea; assembly: GCA_947361185.1. Lineage (NCBI taxonomy): Eukaryota > Metazoa > Arthropoda > Insecta > Lepidoptera > Noctuidae > Charanyca > Charanyca ferruginea. Next base: position 17,653,167 of record OX376065.1, on the reverse strand, counting down.
ATTGATATTCATCAACACGAAGTAGACACAACTATAAATCTATGTGACTGAAGTGACACCTCTAAAAAGACATGCAAATGAAAACGATGCCACCATTGTAGAATAATTAGTTAACAATAAATGGTAATTCAATGATTGTGAAATAGGATAAAAATTTCAAATGATGTCCTGTTGTTGAAAATTGTCTCGTATTAATATTATTTACAACAAAATTGAAAACCTACTCAGTTCCAATTAAACAAGAAAGCGAACTCAAAGTATCAAATGAAATTCTCAACACAGCGCGGTGTAAAATAAAAGCTGGCATGAAGCGTATAAATATTGCGGGCTTATGCAGAAAATAGGTATGGGGGAGATCGCATACCTTGATAGAGATCATGGATGCTGTAAACTTAATATGTAAAGTGGAGGAGGTATTAACAGAGTAACATATTATACATATTTACACAGGCATGCAAAGTACCTACTAGGTTCAGAGACTTAAATACTAGAAAAAATTAAATTAATTGCAACGCTCATTTGAAACGAGTTCCAACTTCATTATTGCTTGTCCTTTTCTACTGAGAATCGTGATACGATCGTTAATGAGTGTGTCAATGTTTTGTTGATCTTGTAAGATTATTTCATTACCAATTTGTCTATGTATCGGCTCCATGCGATAATCTTGGTCTGTCTCGGTTATGGATGTTCCTTAAATGTCAATTATTTCTCATTTGCTCTTTTATTTGCAATCAATGCTTTACTTACTGCAAATTATAATCACTGTATTACTCTGTTTTAATCTTTAAGATTGTAATTCGCATTTTGGTTTCAGCAGGACTATTTATATACTTACATTGTTACTTTAACACAGTATGCGTGTAGGAAATAAATTAAATGTAGGATTTAAATTTTCTCTTGCAAGTTCTAACATTCCATTGAATTTATATTCACTCGTATGCAGTATCTTATAGCACCAGCGCAAAATATATATAGTTCATGAAATAAACTACAATCCATAAAGCTACAAGAATTAAAATGAAATATTTAAGACACGGCTTGTCCAAAACCCCTACGTTTTAACTTTAACAGGATCCTAGAGGATCTTGAGCAAAACACGTCTAAAGGAGACGTATTATTTGAATGAAAGCTATCAAGATCCCATCAGAATACTGGGAAACTTGAACTGGCCAGCGTGAACCTATTTATACATTAAACGCTGCAAAATTTAATGCGAAAAATGCATAGCTAGAGGAGCTTCGATGTAGATCGGCTTTTATTTTCATTATTACGCTAACGACTAGCCACGTTAGTGATGAATAATGTTATCCGCAAGGCATTCTTCAAGAAATGAGCTTTTAAATGATGGGCGAAATATTTACAACGTCCTGCATTTTCATATCTAATGTGACCGCATTATTTAGCAGTTTTACTACGCCACTTCGAATGTAATTCGCTAATAAAGCGACGTGCTTATTAACTACTAAGAAAATATTGTTCTGTACGTGTTACTGTATTATCTGAAATGTTGTTACGATCGTTATATATACTTATTAGAAGGAAAATAATGATAAGGTAAATTTTATATGTGTGAGTAAGTATATTGTACTGATCATGAAAAGCAGCAATTCAGCAGATTGTTCCTAATATTTTGATATTTATCTTTTATTTCATTTAATATTTCTTTTTAACCGACTTCAAAAATGAGGAGGTTATCAATTCGAATGTTTATATTTTTAATATGTGTGTTCGGGAATAACTCTGTCATATAGGTATAGACGGATTTGCAAAATTCTTTCTTTGTTCGAAATAAAATTAATAAGGAACCATTTCGGAATAAACCATTCCGAAATGGTTCCTTATTAATTTTATCAAAATGAATTCAGCCCTTTTTAAAAAAATCAACAAAATTCCAAAAAAATACGTAGATGACGTTTTACTTTCTTCATTCTTTGGAGGACTTACAATCTCTTTATGGATTTGGATATGAAGGCAATACTAAAAAGCGGAAAATAAAAAGTTTAAAATAAAAAAAAGAAAACCGCCTTCAAAAACTAAAAAGTGATAAATAACTTTAGCACAGAACACACATTACTTTAGGTTCGGAAGTCGGTGGCAATACAAAACAAAAAACACAACAAAGCCACCGACTTCCGAAACTAAAGTAATGTGTGTTCTGCTAAAGTAATTTATCACTTTTTAGTTTTTGAAGGCGGTTTTCTTTTTTTTTTTTTACTTTTTAATATATCGATTGTCATATTGACGGAGTATTTGTTTGATTGGAAATTTCTAGCATTAGAGAAAAGTAAATAAAATATAAAATTCTATCGACTCGTATTCTAAAAAAATCTCAACTATTTATGCAAAGTTGGGTCAGCTAATTGCTATAACTGACTGTACCTAATTCTCCAGATATGCATCACCAGCATTCTTCAAGTAATCTTACTCGAGGACAGCAAGACGTATCTAATGATAGCGTTGAAATTACAGTAATAATAAACGAAACTATCGCCATAACTAAAATCGAACATTGAATTGCAATTGAAGACAACTTTAAAATGAGTAACACAGTAATACCCAATAAAATACAATCAAATAAATAGTTTTAATTATCAATTAACATTGAGGAGAATTCATGCTATGGCGTCGGGGCTATGGGTAAGCTATCGACGGATCTACACGCGTAAAACACCATGGGTACCAAACGAGTTAGGAGTCATTTGCATTTTGTATTGAATATTGCAAATGTACTTATATACTGTAGGGCTACTGTGCAGGAATTTATGAATTTACAAATCGTTTTTGAGTTATTTTTGAACAAGAGACGTTTCTTGTGCTGTTATTTTTGCTTGATCAAGTAGAAACTAACTAAATAGATACCTAAACAATATTTCCATGAAATTAATTCAGCTTTTCAGTGATTTAAAATAAGTTTATATGAGTCATAGGAAAACATAAATGAAATTAAAGTTATGACTCCTATTCAATTGCCCTAACTAGTTGCGGTATTTCGCATGAAGTGCAAATACAGATTGTAAAATGTATTTCTAACTATATAAATTATGTTTTAAAAGTGCACAAACAATGACTCGAAAACGCAATACAACAGTAACCACAATCGTCACCATAGCAACCCTATACAACACGACAGAATAGTAAATGTGTGTGACGCATAACTGCGCCGACGCATGTACCTAACCAACAACTTATGAGAATAGCACCCTACTCCACAACACACTAAATAAACATCCAATTTCCTTCCAATCCTAACACGCTTAAATTGAAATTAAATAATATTACAATCCAAACTATAATCAGTAAGTAATGACATAAGTTACGCTCTCAGAAAATGGTTATTTAAAACGCGCATAATTTAAAAAGCGCAAGCCTGTTTATCTTTTGTGATAGGATCTAATAAAATGAACTGTAATGAAACCTATTTGAATCCTTTTGCATAATTTGTTCTGGACATGTATGTATAAATTAGTTGCAAGACAAATATTCCAGTTCGTGCGACATTGCCTAGCAAATACTTTTAATGAGCTCCGAGAATTTATTTGCTTGAATATACATATGTTTTGCATCCGACAACATAGATGGCAGCACGGCTTTCGAAGTTTCTTCTGTACAAATGTTTTAGAGTAAGATTCCAGAGCAGTGTTTATTTTCTAACAAAAGTTCACGTTGTTTCTAGTACCTAAGCTTGCATTATCCCAGTTAGGTAACTCTTAAATAAGTGTTAGTTATCTATCAGTTGATCTGCCTATCACCGTTAAGTTGAATTAGGTGCGCAAGTTAGGATTTCCGATTCCAGGGTATCTTCAAGAAATTCTTCTTTCAAGATCCAGTAGCGACAACGTGTCTATTGAAAAAACGTTTGTCGACATTATTTAGGTATGTACTTCAAAAGTATGTAAGGCGGTCATGAAATTTCGGAGAATGTTATCAAAAATAATGTTATCTTATCAGAATAAACATTGATGATAAATTACGGCGCATACTGTGTATTATAACAATATTATTGCATACCTCTTCATTAATTATTTAGTAACAACATTGATTAATATCACATGCAGTGACATGACGTACGTAGGTACTCTCATCAAATACAAACGTAGTAAGTTATAGTAATTGACGTCTGTGGAAAATTAGATGACGCAACATTGAGTTTTTCATGCGAATAAAACGGTCTTTCTTCTTCGACTCATAAATTCTCAACGCTAGCCACCATTACTGTAGAAAATTGCAGCAACACCGAAAAAACATAAAAAATAACAAGCCACGATCAAAAGCCGATCCGATCGGTAAGAATTGATGGGTGGTCTCGAAAAAAAGTAAGAAAATGGCGGAAAAGTTATACGGTCTTCATAAATAATGCATAGAATGCGTGAGCGTCGTGCGAAAATGTACGCCGTGCGTTCGCGCACACCGTTATCGGGTGTTCGCGGGTCGTCAGATATCGCGCGTTTTCCATCTTATAGCTCGGTCATTATTGCCTTTTTACCTTTTATAGTGTTGTGTAGATAGGTAACTATACTGTCGTGTTGAAAGTTTTCGACGCCGCCTATAAAGTTTGTTAGAAGTCATTTATAAACTGGATTTAAGTTGCTTCTTTAGGAATAATTTACTGTTGTAAATATGTTATCTTATTTGTTTGACATTGCCGAGCCTAGATATAGTAATATGTGTTCACAAAAGGCAAAACAAAATATGTGTGGTATCGTAGTGAGTAACAGAAATATTACTTTTGCCATAATTTTGGAGAACCTTGGCATGTATTAGTTTTCAGGTCATGCATTGTGAATTGTGTGCTAATAAAATCTGCAGGGTTATGTGTGTAATTTTAATAGATTGCCTGGAATTTTTACTCATAATATTCATACTGGATATTTAGCATTATAAAAATATTTAAAAATTCAAACAACACGTTTATTTTATCTGCATGTGAGATTACACGGTAGCAAACCAATATCTATGCAGCGAATAATCAATTCAATACGACTCACGAAGATGCATTTGCGTAAATAAACGATACGTAGGCATTCCATTCATAACACGACTTATTTAGTGCTCTGCCATAGAATAATCTAAGGATTCACATAAAAACATATTATATCCACGAGTCACGACTCCATAGACGTGCATTCGAACATACGCGCAACGCCATCTATTTTTCGTGGTGTGACGTTAAAACTCTTGCGCATTTCGATTTCAAATATCGAATTCAAGATGGTGGCCGCAACAGTCGCAACATTCTATAGACTAGACATGAATCAACCTGTTCAATAATTCATAGGGAATAACTAAAGCACCGTGGTACTTCATAAGCCCCCCGCGTAGTACATTTTTCACCCGACATACTGTATAATCCAGGGGATAATAAATAAGAGTTAGCCTGTTGTAACCGGTACAAACAATTCATTGTGCTAAAATGAATTATTGCATTGTTAATACTGGTCCACTATTTCGCTACTCAGAATGCTAATCTTGATATAGGTAGGTAAATTTCTCGAACGAAAATTGGATAGACTTGCTACCAATACAACAGGTTTTCAAGATATTGTCTGTGTCTAAAAATACTTTCTTATTAATAATGCATTGAACTCTCCCAAATGACGAAACATTTTTAACAATTATAGTATGAGACTATTTGTTTTATAAAATACATTGACACGTAAATGTAACTAACATTTTATTCTTAAAGACTATTAATCTCAATATTCAAGACATGTGCTACTCCACAAAATACTAAGAACAGATTAGGGATCTGTTCTGTTGGAAAAACTGCCAAAAAAACAACAGGTGTTACTCACGATTGACATGATTGATGTAATAACGTCCAATCTGTGGATCGTAGGCCTCCTCCCATCCAAGAGGCAGCTCATTGCCAATGCAGTCCGCGAATGTCTGTGGCTTAGTATATCTGAAACAATAAACGTTTTTTGTTGAGTATAGGAAACGCTCGTGTACTGTGATCCTAGAATTGATGCTAGTTGGATTCGTTCTTGTTACAATTGTATTAGATATCTGGTAAAGTGCTTTGATTGTGACACATTTATTTCATATAGAACTTAAATATTGGTTGGTTCTGCATCTAGCATTAAAGTTTGAGTTTCCTATAGCATTCTTAACATAGTATTTAACCAACTGAAACATGATATTCAACAAAAACAGTTTTTAAATGATTATCTTTTATTTAAAACAGAATTTAATTTTAAAACTTAAACACAGCTCAGAAACTCCGATCAGAAAAAAACAAAAAAAAGCTTCCCATAGAAGATATTACATCAACCCAACGTTCTTCCCACGAACAGGGGCGAGCCTATTACTGCGCTTCTATAACTATCATTAAGGCAAAATAATAAGCTTCAGTTATTATTTCGAATCTTTTGACTGGATAATTTCACTGGTCATGCGGTAATGTGGACTGGTTGGAATGATTCCGTATTTACTCTGTGTGTAAACATTCAACTGGCCTCCTTTAAGCCAAGCAATTTTGTTATAGACGTCTCACAAAAATTCGACACCGATATCTTATGTCTTTAAGAGCTACCAGTTCGAAAATAGATTAATCACTAGACCATTCAAATCGTTTAGCCTTCAATCAATTTAGAAGTTACGGGATCAAGAGGACGCGGTCAATATCATTGGATTTATACCAGTCGAAATAGCGCCTCGTTAGTCAATCACATCGTTCAAAATAGAGGCAATTAGGTTACGAGTTGCTGCATTATAAAGGACGTAGAAATCGCCATGAGTATTACAAGCGAAAACATATTTTACATTAAAGATTTTCTGATTTAAAATGTAATGTTACAAGCGCGATGGAATTATAGATAAAACAAAGTATCGAACAAAAAACAGGTGCAAGTTTCTAGATTCAAGTTGTGCCTAGGCGTGCAGATAATACAGGCAGGTTGTGGCATGAGAATAATTAATGATGGGCGATGCGGGTGCCCGGGAGCTGGCGCGCGCAGGGCGTGGTGCGCTGGCGCCGGCGACCTGCTCCACTGCTGCTACAATTTCGATCATGATTCACGTACAACCAGTTCACCAACAAAAAGCGGACACACTCGCATTTCCGATGGTGACGAAATCAACCGAACGCCGCGTCTCATACGCATCCCACTTAACGGTTTTCGTGACTTTTAATATGGCGTTTATACGGTAGTCGGTTATTAAATAAGATTCTTCGGTTAATTGGCCACGTTTATGTCCAGTTCGGTGTACGTGCAACTTTTGAAATCGACGCTTTTCGATGTTCGCGTGATTCTGTTTTACCGTTTGCTGGTTGTTTTACAGTAAGCAATCAAGTAAAGGCTGTTTAATGAGTGCGTATAACTTCGTGTAAGGTTATATTCACATGCAATTATAATAAACACCTTACAGCTCAATTTAACCACTTATTATAAAACACATAGTTTCATGAGTTCCGTCAAAAGCATTATCAGTACTTGCAAAAAATATTTGTCAGAAATCAAGTGTGACATCCTTTCTTTTTGTTATACCTAACAAATTTATTGAGACAAAGTCGAGAAGGGTAAATCTTCAATGGGAATTCGTTACTCCTTCCGCACAGCTACCGAATGCGGCGTCCATTTCAAAACACGATCACTCTTATCGAGGTGAGGGGATAGAGGGCGCGTGCGTGTGCGCATCCAATGCATCGGTGTGAGAGCAAGAAAGAGATACAAGAGTAGTAAAAGTGAGCGAGACAAATAGTGAAACAATGTTGCTGCGTTATGGGAGAACGGCAAAACCAGTCCTGTCAGCGGGACGTCAAGACGAGTCGAGTTCTCGGAAACGGTGACCCGTGTCACGGAATCCCTAGCCGCACACACAGGCACATTTACACACAAACGCGCACGCGCCCACGTACACGAAACACTGACTCCAATCAAATACCACGGCGACAGAATTATTGGTGCTATAATATTAGATAAACATTTAATTGTTTCTGGTTCCGTGTCAGAAAATCTGCCAAGAGCTATACACAGATTGTTGCAATTAGTTAGCAAACAACTCATTTTTACAGCAAAAGGTCGCATTTCTGACGACGCAACAATACATTTATTATCATCCATAAGTTTTTTTTTCCAATACTATCTCAGTATTGGAAAAAAACTTATCGATGATAATAAATGTATTGTTGCGTTCAGTTTGTCGATAGAAATGGGAGTGTTAACATAATCTTTGTAGATAAGACTTTAACTCTACATATCTTGAAATGAAATTCCAAAAATGTCGTAAGCACCTTCCCAATAAACGCCATTCCCAATGTTACGGATTAATATAACAAAACTCTAATCTGAATTAGGGTTATTTCATCACAACTCAATCTACCGAGTTGGGTTAGACTTATTTGCCTTTTGCGCTACCTTATTCAAATTTTATGAAAATAGTTGGTCACGACTTTCAAAAAAGAAAGACTCTTATTCTTTTCCATAGTGTTTATGACAAACTAATTTCATTATGAGCCATTTTGGTTAATTTTATCCAGTTTTAGATGATATGGAGGGTACACTAAGCGCTACAGTTAACTTTATAACAACTTTGACAACATGACTAATGTACTACAAATTAAAATTCTTAATGCCTTGTTTTGATTTTTAATTGGTATAGCAATTAGGGTCTAAATTACAACTTTACATAACTAGGTACAGACGCCAGCACATCAAGCCATACCAAATGACGTGCTGGCCTCTGTACATACTTCTGTTAGTAGTTACATTATTATACAGTCCATTATACAAATCGAATGCAGTAAATATAAACAACAGTACAAAATATTATGAAAAAGAAAAAACATTGTCCTCTATTTTGCAATCACGTCCGACTCACAATTATATAATTTGTTCTACTTTACCTCACTCTACGTACAAGTTTTCACATATAATACAGTTCGCAACTACAAAATTGAGTTCACACACAGAGCAGCTGTATCGCGTAATCGATGCGAATAAATCCGCAAGCTATGCCGTGCGATATGCCAGTGCATCACAATCTCATTGGAAAATAGCGCGGGAGAGAAGGCCAATGTACGGCCGTTCAGCAGCCGCAAATAGAAACACGAAGGTTGCTGCCCGCTTTGGACTGTTTAGTTACCCTGCAGATTTCATCGCCATTGCAGGTGTAAAAACTCTCACAAGATCCCATATTCTTAAACCCCAAACGTTATTTTAAAGCAATATATCAGCTAGCCAAAACTCGTTAATGTCCTCCCAACACGCCAAAGAATCAAGAGGCTCAGCGTAAATTTAAATGATTAGACTATTAGTCATGTGTTATCCAAGTATCATTTCGAAAGTCCAATGACCAAATCCTGGATTACGACAAACTTGGAGCACGTCTGGTGGGAGGCGGTGCCATGCTGTCTCACACATATCGACCGACCGACAGACGAACACGCACACCTACTAATGCTCTATAAATACCGCCAGGGAAATATTTTAATCCGGATGGCCCGTTTAATGCACATTCCTTGGGCTTCGGAACAATCTCGATTTTTTTACTCCTTTACCCCACGAGGGCATTGCCCCACTTAGATTTTACTCCGTAAGATAATCTGTCATACGAAACTGTGTCAGTAGACACGGCTAAGGATAATAATGTTAGGTGAATAGCCTGTACCTTCAAAGTTTATAAGTAAATTCCGACGGCGTGATGTCACGTATCCTATGTGCTTATTTAAACAAATCCTCATGTGTTGTTGTTGAAATATACTCACGGACAGGAAGATTACAAACCCTCCGATGTCCAAAAAAGGAATCGTGTTAGGGGTCAACGTGATTTCCTCTCGCATTCCGTTCGGCTGACACGTTCGTACAACGTTATAATCGAATTAAACACAACTTGCAATGGATTCGTCGAAGCATGCCAACCGGATGATCCAATGCGTGAATATAAAATTTGTATCTGTACCGAGCCACGCATTAAAGTAACCATACATATAAATATTGTTTGCGTCTTGCGTCACGACCAATCACCAAATTTATCCAGCAAATTGCCACGGCAATCGTTCGAAAGTGGTAATTATGTATTGATGGTAAACGCAGCAGGCTAATGTGACGCTATGACGTCACACGTTATTCGATCATTGACAAACGACATTCCAACGCCTAGTGTGAACTGTGTTGTTGAAACGCACGTCACGTCATTCCCACCAAGGTCTCATGCTCGTCTTGAGAGACTTGAAAATATACACACATTAAGTGCTCCGATCTGAATAATAAAGATCTCGTGACAATAAGCTGCCTTCAAAATATTGAAATCCTTCTTCTTATTTTAATGAATTTAAACCTTTATTAGCAATATCTCAAGCAATGTTGTGTTGATAGCGGTCATTATGAGCTTTCCATTACTTTTTTATACGTACTATTTAAATTTGAGGTATAGTCAACGTATACTCGCATAACGAACATAATTTATACATACAATTCAATGTTGCATGCTGTCTGTAGAAGTGACGGACGGACGGACAGCGGGTTGCATAAACATTGAATATATAGGGTTTCCGTTTGAATCACGCCGCATACCAGCCGCCTTCGTCACGCCGGCAGGCGGCGCGTGCGACACAATATCATGAGTATCACGACTCCGCTCACAAACATTCGATAATACGATACCTAGTCTAAATAACGTCTATACAGAATGACGAATTGTCGGCCGCCCCGTTTATAATATCGCTGAGACTCAGGAATTTCTAATTGATATTGCATTGTGGTCACTCCTATTCTGCTGCTTGTTTGAGTAATAAGTACCTACAATCTGATGACGGAGATTAAACGCTATAAATCTCGACACAACTCAGACACGACGTTGTAAAAATTGTCGTAGTAAATCAGCTAGTAGGTACCTACTCTAATTTGCAGGTACAAAACTTTATGGTCGTCGTAATTTATTATTGTATTTTTGTTATTTTTAACGATGCATGCTAATTAATTAAGCGAATGTTATAAAAACTGCTCATTCATCGGCTTGACTGACCGGTTCTGAGATTTACATACATAAAACAGAAGGGTACTTCTATTATTGAGAAAACACACACATACACCAATTTTAACGATATCTATAGCATTCAAATCTTCTCATTATGCAAATATGCAATAGTTACAGAATGTAGAAAAGCAATCACAAGCAGTTGCTCGTTGCAACTTCGAATACCGCCCTCGAAGTATGGCAGAAATGTTGCTAATGGCTTGTAACGATGTTTGCCGGCAACTTCACGACTGCACAAATGATACTTTCCCAGCGGTAGAAAGTCAAACATTAGGTAGGAATGGCACCAAAGCGGTTCCATTCACATATCGTTGTTATTAGAGCGGTGTCAAGACCGGAAAGTATGGATTAAACAGAGGGCAAACAAGCAGATATCAATGTGCACAAACGCATCGCCAATGAATGGGAGGCTTCTGCGAATGTTTGTTGAGGAACGAAATTCCTCGCTCCATTGTTTGGTGAATGATCGAGCGCGTGGAATGGGGTCGGGGAAATATTTTTTACTGCCACACACTGTTGCCAATTTCTTTGGTAATACTACAATGCAGCAGGAAAATATATTCAGCACTGTAAATGCATGAAAGCAAATAGAAGCAACCATTGCAAATGCAAATGGAAATTCAACGGAAACGAAGCGTCGGCAAATAGTAAAATAATTCACAATCTGCAGAGATTTATCCTTTTTATTACAACAGTGTGGGAAAACACAGACAAACAACATATATGTTTGCTCGACATAAATACAAATTAATTATACTCAAACAAGAGAACTGCTATATTTACGAAATCAAATGAAAATAAGTTTCCAATGGTATACTGTAAATACAATTCATCCACGCAAACAGAACACTATCACCTAATCGCTATTAAATACAGGTGTTTTCGCATACCACACCGCTTACGATCATTTGCAAAATCGCAAATCTAAATAGCTTACTATTGCTAAGGAACAAGGTACATATTGGAATGAGAAAATTGTTTATTATAGTCTGTTGTCGCATATTTCGCCCACGCCCAAATGGCGGGTCGTCAACAATTTATTCAAAATCAAGGATTTGTGCCAGTTCGCCTCACTGTGCCTCTATTTATGGACACCTAAAAATTATACCATTCACGGTATTAACATTGGCGATAGGATATATACGAAATGTACAGATATAAGCTACACAATTAGTAAGCAAATAAATTGGAATAAATAAAATAAAAGAACACCTGCTTCAATCTGCATAAGTTTTAGATCATTTATCTCAGCCTTCATTTATATCCATCCTATTATTCTAGAGAATCGCAAAGAATTTTACAATCGCCGTAGTATTGTATCGTCATAATGTCAGGATTATTATAAGAATTAAACCCATAAATAACATCATCAACAAAATAATACTGATGTTCACCTTATTAAGTGCGTCGTTAATTACTATCCCATAAAAAAAGAACTTTCTTTAATGAATACGCCCGTAAATAACGATATTAATTTTTATTAGACGTTTTCAAGTCGAATAGCGGTAAAGTATCGGTTTCGTTCCATCACCCGACAGATTGGAATCGTACATTTTACTGTGGGCATTAAATCGTCCCAAACGTTTATAGAGGAAATATTAAATAGGCAACATTCTTAAGCCAACGACGTCTGGGCGTCCTCCGATGGCTAATCAAACACTCTTATGCAAATCAAGCAAATAGTTATACAATTTTATGAGCGGCGACTATCGTCAATTTATCACTCCCTATATGGGGGGACAAACACGCAGAAATTCCATCCGACCATTCCGAGGCCTGCTATGTCGACACACCATATTTTGCAAGTTTATCATTGCTTATGCTAACTTCATGAAGTTATGGGGCGGGCCCACTTCACAAATACACGTTAGACCATTTATAGAGTTCCAAATGACAGAACTAAATAAAAGGTGTAACGTTGTAAATACGAAAACTAAAATGGATGTGCATAAGAATGAAAAAGTCGTTACAAGTAAGTAAACAACTGCTTTATGACGGCATATAGATAAGAAAGGAATGCCAATTTTGATTAGAAACGAGAGCAGAACAGCTTTTATCGCATACTCACATAGATAACTTTTAAACATGCGTGATTTTAAACACATTCTCATTATAATAACGATAACTAATTAAACGGATTTCGATTCGCCTTCGGAACATATTACACTATATTAGAAGTAGGAGTCTACGATTGCGTACATACATTCATAAATTTCCTTTGGATGTCAGTCAAGTGTTGGATAAATTAATTGGATTTAGAAGTGACTCTACATTGGTTTATCGCGTCAAGATTCTAGACTTTTAAGCGATCATTCGTCTTATTAGTTGTTGGAATCAAAATAAATCTGCAGTGTAGTCGGTGTCGGCGGCGGCGGTGTCGACGCGCGTCTGGGTGTATAAAATCGCCAAGGACATATTTATCTGAGAGGAATGCGTAGAATAAACAATGTTGTACGCTATTTCGCGTCCATTCGCCGCCACGCGCCGCACCCTGAGGTACTCCAACAAATGTTTTGTAAATCTTCTTTGTAAAACATGCATTCAATTTTCATGTAGTACCTAATCAAATAGAATTGGTCCAAAAGTGAACAAATAAACATAATTTTAAGTCGATTAAAGTCAAGAAACGTTGGTAAATGCCCAGCCCCTTCATCGTTACGCATGAAGGAGCTCGGAACTTGTGCAGTGCGTGGGAAGCACACACTTGGGTTACACAATCTTGTGAAGATACCTTCGTTAAACACGATTGATTTTATACTAAAATATTGAAAACTTTAGATAAGTATGCAGAATTATTTGTATATACAATATAAGTAGAGTTCTATCTTGTAATATCATTGTTTCTTCAACAAAGTTGAGCATGCAAAGAACAATTACATTATAAAATTAACCATCATGCCACCAGCTACTTGACCGCAGATATGCAGATCGCATTGAAACATTCCAACGCGAGCATCCTTGTATTTCCCACATATAATTTGCCTGTACCTAGGCGAGTACGCATAGACATCTAACGCAGATTTTACTAACAACATAGAATTATGCATTAACGATCAATTGAACGCAACACTCTGGTATGGAACAGAACAATGTACGGGCTTAGTGAAACTGCAATCAACCGATACAATTAAAGTAATAAAGACCGGCGAACACAGGTATAAGTTCTCATTCGCTTTTTAATCGACGCTATCATTGTCTTCGCCGCTTCCTTGCTTAAAGACACAATGAGTAGTTTTTCCTCTATTCACAATGCATAGCTATCGAACACGTATATGTAGTTTTTCTATAACTATTTACACCGCGCATCTAGTTACGTATCACACTTGTCTTTGAGATCTGCGAAAACCGCAAAATGCTTATTCGCACGCAACGTCTCGTTACAGAAGCATTTGAGAAGCCACTTATTACCGTAAACGTATAGTCTCAGCGCCCAACGACACCATAAAAATCTTTATCTTGTTAAAACAGCCATTTATATCTAAATTCAAGGGTGAATATTTCGTTATAAACGGCGATCTCTCGTCCTCAAAATGTGACCATTACATCTGCATGTAAAAAGCAGGTCTAGTCAACTGACAACATTCTTGTGGTGGTAGGTAAATAATTGCATTCTGCCAAAGGCAGTGACGTGTGGGCACATTTTTCATAGTACAGCGTTTAGGTTCCGTATAAGGTTAATAGCGTCGTATGCGCCCGAGACGTGGCCGGGTTATTTTTAGCATTAATAAATTGGCTTAGTGGCTCGGTTTATTGTGTGCGCGTTTCGCACAAGTAGATGTCGACGTTGGAGTGACATCCGCGGTACCTCCGTTCTACACACCAAATTCTAGGTCAATTTTGACTGCCGTTGTTCTTTTGCTATCCATTTAGTTCTTTCAAAACAATGTTTTAAGTGGCCAATTTTGCGATAGTAGCTGCTCTTTGACCCCAATTAACTTAAAATTTTCCAATAACAAGAATTCAAGTTTTGGATCTTGATATTTTTTTGCTTGCAAAGGGTTATCACGCTAACCTGATAACGTTGGACCACAAACAGAAAACCTCGACGTTTCGGTGTGCCGTGGTGGTAACCATGTCTCAAATATCATACTGTAAAGTCGACAGTATGGAATGCAGTTTGCCAAAAGGTTCAATAAAAATACCACTTTATGTTTCCTGTGTCAGCGGTGAATTTTATTGTGGTGTCAATGTACCGGGACCAGATTCTCATAATAATATGCCTTCTTAACTTGAATCAATTTAATCCACATTCTTATTTTTATGCAATACTTGTTCAATACTTAAAAGTCGGTTATAAAATTGAATATTACCAAGATCCCCTTGTCTGAAACGACACACAAAATGTCAATTCTATAAATTCATCCACTTGTTTTAATCACTAATTTGGGAAGTTTACATTAAATGTCCATTTGCACCTTTTGCGATGCAATTAAAACCGCATTTTATATTATAAATCTGCAACACATTTAACGGTATTTTGTTTTTAATCATACAAAACTATATGGTAAGTAAATCTTATTAGCCCGTTATGCAACACCATTAGACACTGACAGTTACATGGTCTTCTAGGATATCTCATTTTCCTAATGAAACAGACATCACTACCGCTAATTGTTACGCCGTTTAGCATCACCAAAGTGATAATTGACCGGTTTTAACTGTAACCATGCATTTTCAAGTGCAGGTGTACTGTTTTTTAAGCTTAACTTTTAAAACAATGGTGCAGGTGTCGGTTTAACTATGGTAAATAGATACGGCTAGAGACATGATCGGTATTTAATAGGGATGTGTTGTGCAGCACCTGCAGCTTGGTGAGGTGGTGAAGGGGGTGTGGGGAGACGGCGGGGGGCAGGGGAGGGGGAGTGCGCCGCTTTAGAAAGGCGCGACCATCGCCGCAGGCCCGGGCCGCATTCTACGGCCTGTCATTCACACCGCGCAACTTGCCTATGCATTGCATTCCATCTCCACCGCGTTCTCCACGCATCGGCACCATACACACACGCGCACCTTACGAAACCACCGACCGCACCACCATCTAGACAACATGCCACATTCATTCTTAACACATAAACGCTTCATCGAATTATTTCTGCGCCAGTTCAGCCACTAACATTGCTATGAACCAGTTCCGTGGCCTCATTACTCGCGAACAGACTGCTCCGCTCACCAAATACGAACCTATACGAAAACAAGACCACAGTACACATTCCAAAGGATAACAAATGATAACCATAATTTGTGTTTAGCTCATTTGTTGTCACTAAATAGTGGAATGTCGTGTGAAATCGAGGTTGATGCGCATTCTTACCACTAGAGAGCAGCAGCGTCGCGGCGACGGAACAGTTTGTTTTTCACGATTTATTCTATTTTAAAGTTGAGTTTAACACTTATAACTTCAACAGAACCAACTGTATCACGGGCACTTCCGATTTTTGCGTCCACAACACTCAAATTCAATCAGAAAACGTTAGAAATCGCATTGGAATGTAAAGTTTTGACATGGGGCTCTTACGGGTTAACACTTCTCTTTGGAAAACTTACCTGTCTCGCGGGTCGATCCACGTCGTTTTTCTACTGTTGTGGTCGATGAAATACAGTTTTCCGTCAAAGTCCCTCGCGTAATCCCATCCGTCGGGCAAGGGTATCTCACCGTTTCGTCTCCTTGGCATATTTCACTGATTAAATCCATTCAAACGAGTAACGAAGCACACTCGCGAACTAGCTACACGGCCATGTTGAATACCTCATTACGAGGTGTGACGTCACGCGGGATCGGCCAATAGCGGCGAAGGGCCCCCACGATGGAATGCGGCGCGTACGCGAGCGCGAACACACGAAGCGGTTCCGTACGTCACTCGAGCGATAGGAACGATACACGCGACCGCACCACGCGACCCCGCGTCGCCGACTAAACCCCGCCGACTCGCAGCCACGTTATCACCGCACATGATAATATTCACTACCAGCACCTACTGTCTAAATGCATTCCTCGACCATCTAATGTTTACATTACATGGTCTACTAGTGCCGACTGACTGATGCTATGTACGGTGCGGAGACTGTGAAACGAACTGGCAATGTAAGCAAAAAGTAGGTAGGTACATACCCATTCAATCTATTTACGATTCCGCTGTATAAATATGTATAGATGGTCGTGTATACGTATAGATCGCATTCCACAGCGTATGTACGTATATACGGGCATACCTACATACAAATTACTGATATGTACCTACATAAGCAAGTATGCTTATCTCTAACTATAATAATATTGTTGCCATATAATATACAACTTACTGTGTTGTGTTATGATTATCTTGTAGTTTTATATGACCTACTAATTTTGAACTAATATTAAAACTAAGAAACAAGGTTTCTACTAACAGTCTATCAACGGAAGTAAGTAATATTTTAGCATTAAAACCAATTAAAACTATTAGACTTGACATTTTTGTGCTGTCCAAGGCTTTTTAAACATTCTTTGCAAAGTTTAAGTGAAACAATTACAAGTTATTTTAAAGCCTACTTTTGTTTTAAAACAAAGCTCTAATGAGTTAATCGACCAAACAAAAACAACAAAGTATTCTAGGTATCTTATCAGGTTTTACACAAATACTTGCTATTGTTTATTTTTTACAAATTCCTCAAGTACTTATGTTATTCCATGAATCTTAATATACTTGTTTCTGTGTGTGTTTTTATTAGTTCAGCCAATCCATTTGATCGATCGAATACGCGAAAGATAAAGATTAATTTTGTAATGTAAACGTTCTTTTGCTACTTTTCAACCACGAAAGCATCAAGAATCGCAATTGACTACTTTTTACTAATTGATCTTATTTGACAAGCTTGAAAATATATTATGTACACATTTTGGCACTGTTCTATCAAAACAATTTCTTGTTCTACTAAAGCTGGCACTTCACTTGGCGTATTTGTACAAATTATTGCGTTACTTGTTACTTAGTTAATACAAAATATACGTACTTATTGAACTAAAGTAGATTTTGTATTGTCCAAATAATATTTGCACAAATAAGCCAGGTGAATTGCCGCCATAATATTTTAACCTAAAATATAGTACATTTCTTCTGTATGAGATGAGGTCTTTTGCACTCCAGTGGTACAATAATAGGCTGGCGTTTATTATTAACTTAATTACTGATCAAGAATATTATGTACAATTCCAAGAAAAAGGCAGAGGAGCTCAAAGGGCATCAAAAAACTCGTCCACATCGCTGTCAACGGGACACGTGCCCAACAGGCTGGCAGCATTACCACGCTGTATGGCCATGCTGATTCTTTGACCCAAGAATAGACCAGCCTTCGAATCACATGAAGAGTCGACTAACCGCCTGGCGATGTCCCGAAAAACAATATGGGCACTCGGACCCCATGGTCCTAGAGTTTCCACCCCATACGGCTCAAATATAATACCTTCCAAGAAGGCTATTATATTTGCGCCGTTTGAGGTTTTCGGCACCTGCAGCAGCCGCCCCAGCACAACATGTCGTGTTATTTAGATTTTTAAGATTTGTATACATACCTAGGTACCATGTTTTTATGCAAATTGCAATGCAATTGTGTTTTCCGACATGTATCCGTTCCAATCACTGACCAGCTTGAGCTTCTTGGCGTTACTTTGACGTCAAATCTTAACTTTGGGTCATTTATTGAATCCAAGGCCAAACTAGCTGCCAAAAAGCTGGGAGTCCTCGCAAAGGTGCGAAAGTACTTCACGTCGGAACAGCTGCTCAACTTATACCAAGCACAAGTTCGATCGTGCATGGAGTACTGTTCGCACCTTTGGGATGGATCAGCAAAATACCAACTGGAGGCATTGGAAGTCATCGATAGACGTGCCAAGAGGCTCATTAACAACGACTCCCTAGTTAGGGCTAAGCTCCAGAGCCTTGAACATCGCCGCACCGTTGCTAGCCTTTCGGTCTTTTATCGGGTACATTTCGGAGAGTGTGCTTTGGAATTGCACAATTTAATTCCCCCATCCCCGTTCCATCATCGGACGAGCAGAGATACGGCAAAACGTCACCGCTATATGGTTGAAGTTCCACGGTCTCGAACCAAGCGCTTTGACTCCACATTTACTGTGCGAACTGCCAGACTGTGGAATTCCTTGCCCGCCTCTCTGTTCCCTGATAAGTATAATCTGGGTATCTTCAAGGCACGAGTGAACCGGTTCATCTTAGGCAAGCGTGTTCCAACTTAGGCCGCATTATCACTTACGATCAGGTGAATTGCGGTCAAACGCAAGCCTATATAATAGTAAAAAAAAAAAAAAAAAAAAAGTACCTACTAAACTTAACTTTCGATATTTTTAATATGCAAAAGTTATGATTTTTTTCTAATTTATTTAGAAATAAATTGTTTTTCTTTGCATAAATTATTATGCATAAGCATTTGAGCAATAATGGTTGTAGAACAGACCTCAATTTATCAGCTCATTATGGTATATATTTAGTTTATTTTGTATATATAATGTCGTAATGGCCCATGAGTGGTTAAGGTGCCCCCTGTCATGCACGAGGTTGTGGGTTCGCAACCGGACACGAGCAAATACCAATGTTACATTTTCAATAACCCTTTAACCGCCTACGTCGGATTAATCCGACAAATATTTTTGTGTCCATTACGCCAGCATCGTACATTTCCGACCAACTACTACAGCAGCTCGTTAAGTCTGTTTTTTAATTTAATTACGCTGTATTCTATCAAGAAGATGTTTATATTAGGTAAATAGTTAATTAAGTAATTATTTATAATTTAAAACCCTTTAGTACCTTAATTAGAAGTCCTAAAAATAATGTCCGAAGTTAGATGAATTACTAATATTATTCACTGTGATATGAAGTCGGGTGGTTAAAAGGTTAAAAGTACTTTTTAAGTTTAAGTATCTTGGACATCACTGACATCGGTGACGGAAAAAATCGTGAAGAATTTCACCTGGACAAATCTGAAATCGCCAATCTGCCGTGAGCAAGCGTGGTGATCAATGGTCGCGACTTTTTTGCATGAGAAGAGAGCTGTGCCCTGCAGTAGGACAAAACCTAACCTACTTACATAAGTATTTAGAATATTTCCGAAAGTAATGCCATAGAACTTAGTCCAAATCATGGAATTACATTACCACAAAAAATTACGTATTCTTATTTTCCCATGCTTCTACTTTTAATTGCACTGGTTAGTTAATTGCCAATGCTCATAACATAACAAAAGTCTAACAACGGTGTAGTCATTATCAGGTGAACAAATTTTTAATTACACGTACAAATGTACTGGCAATTAAATTAATAATTAGATCTAGTCTTTGCTTAAATTAAGCTTATATACTTGAGCATTTTTTTTGTGAGTCACCAGCTCAAGAAATGAACATTGAGCATGAGCCTCGACGCTTTGTTACAACTTGATGTTACAAACCAACAAACGAATTTGTGTAACATTTCATCAAACACACGCGACCTGTAGAGCCGACATTTCAACGAAGAGTAAATGCAAAATAGAAATGTAAATTCTCACTCGCCTTGAGCATTACGTCGAACACAGCGTCGAGTATTCCTAGGAACGTTATATTTTATTTGTATTGTACCATTCGTTAGAACGTTACATCACATCGAAATGCTCGAGATAATGCTTCGGTGTATATTCACCTTTAGTTTTATAAGACTCTTCTGCAAGACTCTAAGAGCTACATCTAAAACCCAAAAAGCTAGGATTTTTATCAGACTCAATTATAATAACCGATTTGGTCCCATTTAATAGGATTAGGGATACAAGATCAAACATTACATTTCCGCTTACTCATCTACGGCCAATTCATCAAGGAATATTTGACTTTATCCTTCCGTAGGTGTCTTCGATTCTAACCATGAGTCACTTATAAAGAGACACCTAATAGTGCTATGTTGCTATGATTACACTCCATTCGTATGGGTAAGTGGAGAGTCCAGTCCACACATCACCCGTCATCATTTTTTGGTGATTGTGGTGCCTTGAAGTGAATTTAAAGCCAGGTAGGGCAAAAAACAAATAAGTGACGCTAAGGGCACTGTGGGGTACGGGTCTTGCGCTAAGGGAGGGCAGCAAAGGGACAAGCTGGATCGGATCTTATTTCTAGCTCATTGAATAGAACACCCTAATTTAGTAGGGGTGTCAAAGATGGTGGGTGGTGCAATCATCTCAGTATTTACCTTCTTTCCAGTTTTACCATCTTTGACACGATGCATCTTACGCTTTCTTGTCAAAGTCAAATTATTTAAATTATACCATTAATAGGCGCTTTTAAGCGTAATGAAAAAAATTTAATCATTTGCCCCTTTCAAAAGGTAGTTTCGTATGGAGGTGAACGGGCAAGAAACTTCATTGGTACTGTTTTAAAATGAATGTTTTAGATGCAATAGTAAAAACCACTATATTTGTGTATGTATTACAGGTTTAGAAATGACAGCGAAGTTATGTTCATACATAAATATTGTTTAGTTCAGTGTGTATCCGTTACTCCCTCCATGGAGCCATTTATACATAAACTTTCCTCAAAACATATCCACATGCATATGGGCAGCATAGCTGCACTATCTGACTATCGAGAAGCGCGTGTTGAATTTGTGTGTCCGTGACGGTATTAAAAAGTCAGAAATAAGTTGACAAGAGCACAAATGGCAGATGTAGTTCTAATAAACATAGAAAACAGCGTAAGTACTTTTAAATTTATAAACGCGAAAGGCGATACTTCTTGACCAATGAAGCTGAAATCAGTTTATAGGCAGAAGATATAGGAAGGAACTTGCGACTCACAGGGCCGAATTAACGAGTTTTTGATTTCCACGCAGACGAATTTGCGGGCAAAAGCTAGTTAACAAAGCTAATGTAGAATATTATGATATACGCCGGCGACCTTGAGCGACCAGAGAATCGTATGCGCTGCGTCCAAAACTCTCATAGTTTAGTCGAAAAAATTAAATAAAAGATAGTATTCTTTAACTTAAAAAAAAAGCGTATACTAAAATATCTATCTTCTATAATATAAAAATGAATCGCAAAATGTGTTGGTAAGCGCATAACTCAACAACGCCTGGACCAATTTGGCCAATTCTTTTTTTAAAATGTTCGTTGAAGTTCAAAGATGGTTTTTACGGCGAGAAAAGTTCGAATAATTGCCGGAAAAACCCAAAAAACAGCCCTTTTCTTTTTCCCATACAAACGTTTTCTAACTAAAACGAGCTTTATTGCTATTGTATAAAGTTCATATTGAATTACAAGCAGTCACTGTTGTTTAAACAATGTAGGTATGTTCCTAACGTCAAACAGTCAGTTTTGCACTTAGGTAGTGTGTGTCCTGTCCCGATCTACCTACTTACCTGCCTATTTACCACACCTACCCTACACCTACCCTACACCTACCCTACACCTACCCTACACCTACCCTACACCTACCCTACACCTACCCTACACCTACCCTACACCTACCCTACACCTACCCTACACCTACCCTACACCTACCCTACACCTACCCTACACCTACCCTACACCTACCCTACACCTACCCTACACCTACCCTACACCTACCCTACACCTACCCTACACCTACCCTACACCTACCCTACACCTACCCTACACCTACCCTACACCTACCCTACACCTACCCTACACCTACCCTACACCTACCCTACACCTACCCTACACCTACCCTACACCTACCCTACACCTACCCTACACCTACCCTACACCTACCCTACACCTACCCTACACCTACCCTACACCTACCCTACACCTACCCTACACCTACCCTACACCTACCCTACACCTACCCTACACCTACCCTACACCTACCCTACACCTACCCTACACCTACCCTACACCTACCCTACACCTACCCTACACCTACCCTACACCTACCCTACACCTACCCTACACCTACCCTACACCTACCCTACACCTACCCTACACCTACCCTACACCTACCCTACACCTACCCTACACCTACCCTACACCTACCCTACACCTACCCTACACCTACCCTACACCTACCCTACACCTACCCTACACCTACCCTACACCTACCCTACACCTACCCTACACCTACCCTACACCTACCCTACACCTACCCTACACCTACCCTACACCTACCCTACACCTACCCTACACCTACCCTACACCTACCCTACACCTACCCTACACCTACCCTACACCTACCCTACACCTACCCTACACCTACCCTACACCTACCCTACACCTACCCTACACCTACCCTACACCTACCCTACACCTACCCTACACCTACCCTACACCTACCCTACACCTACCCTACACCTACCCTACACCTACCCTACACCTACCCTACACCTACCCTACACCTACCCTACACCTACCCTACACCTACCCTACACCTACCCTACACCTACCCTACACCTACCCTACACCTACCCTACACCTACCCTACACCTACCCTACACCTACCCTACACCTACCCTACACCTACCCTACACCTACCCTACACCTACCCTACACCTACCCTACACCTACCCTACACCTACCCTACACCTACCCTACACCTACCCTACACCTACCCTACACCTACCCTACACCTACCCTACACCTACCCTACACCTACCCTACACCTACCCTACACCTACCCTACACCTACCCTACACCTACCCTACACCTACCCTACACCTACCCTACACCTACCCTACACCTACCCTACACCTACCCTACACCTGGTGTAGGGTAGTGTGTGGTGTGTACAAAACAACAAATAGAACAGCCAAGCCACCGACTTCCGAAACTAAAGTCATGTGTGTGTTTTGTTTTAAAGTTATTTTTCACTTTTTGGTTTTTGAAGGCGGTTGTCTTTTTTGTAAAAAAGCTTTTTTATTTTTCGCTTTTTAGTACTTCCTTATCATCCAAATCCATTAAGAAATGGCAACACAGTCAAAACAGAGATTGAAAGTACAAGGTGAGAACATTACAACATCATCCATGTATATTTTTTTGCTTTCTGCCGATTTTTTATAAAAGTGCTGACTCAATTTCGATAAAATTTATTGGGGCCACCCTTGAGGCATACCCCATCCATCAAAAAGAATTTTCAAAATCGCTTTTCATTTGTCGGAGAAATCGCGTAACAAATATAAAAAAAAAAAAAAAAACGTACTTACGAATTGAGAACCTCCTTCTTTTTGAAGTCGGTTGAAAAGACGGAAACAGTTCATCACAACCAATATTTAGTAGTATGTATTTCTTAAAAATGAGAGGTTTATACAAATACCCTACAATTTTTGGAGAAATATTAATAATTTATATTAAATAATTCTCTATTTATTATTTCTGTTATTAAAAAATGGGTAAAGGGAATCGGTAGGCACAGTACTTAAAAACATGACGTAAATATCTTAAGGTACCTACAAGTACCTACTTTCTAGACTGGAAAATAATGACGCGCATAAATTATTCATACCAAGTATCGACAAATACCTACTAAAAATAAGGGCCTTTCCTTTAAGTATATACTTGTACCTACCTATGTTGTACATAATGAAAAACGCACGTCACATATAAAATTAACATTTGTACTTTTTTTATCGACTTTTTATGCAACTTACGAAAACCTATTTTCTTATATTTCAAATAATTATATCCTAAAGCACATTTACGAACTTTACTAACTTCTAAAGTTATGTTGATAATAATAATAATATATGTGGGGACATTTTCACACACGGCCATCTGACCCCAAACTAGGGAGACCCTGTACTATGGGTGTCAGACAGCTGATATACATACACAAATACATTTTTTTTGTTTAAATACATACATATATAGATAAACAACACCCAGACACAAGGCAAACACAAGTGCTCATCACACAAATGTTTGCCCTGGGCGGGAATCGATCCCGCAACACGCTGCGCAGCAGTCGATCGCTCAGCCACTGCGCCAACCGTGTCATCGTTCCGTGAAATTACCTACTTAATATTTGACGACACGGTTGGCGCAGTGGCTGAGCGATCGACTGCTGCGCAGCGTGTTGCGGGTTCGATTCCCGCCCAGGGTAAACATTTGTGTGATGAGCACTTATGTTTGCCTTGTGTCTGGGTGTTGTTTATCTATATATGTATGTATTTACAAAAAAAAAATGTATTTGTGTACCTATGTATATCAGCTGTCTGACACCCATAGTACAGGGTCTCCCTAGTTTGGGGTCAGATGGCCGTGTGTGAAAATGTCCCCACATATTATTATTATTATAATATATCTCCGTTAATGCATATTTGTTACCGTCGCGAATATTTTTTTTATTACAATACTGTTATTTGTGCTGCAAATTGCTAAAAACGTAAGAAAAATTGAATTTCACGGGCTGTCCTGGGACATCCTTCTTAAGCGGAGGTATTAAGCGGGTGTAAGTACCTACCTACCTGATAAATTCAGTTGAAACTAATGATAAATCGCTTTATTAAATCAGTACGTATTGATTAACCATTTTGAAAAACATAAAATCTAAGTAGGTAGGTAGTTACCTATAGTGTTGGTTGATGTCAACCATGACGAAAAAATTTACTACGAGATGAATCAACATGGTAATTTCTTATAGTTATGGTCTTACTAGAAGTAGGAACATCATGTGGGCTAGAAGTTGCTGTCGGAGGTTGCGGAAGCATCTCCAGTTCCCGCGACCCCCGACGTCGGTGTGAGACAGAACACCGGGGTGGTTTTTAGTCAGTAAGAGTCCGACAGGAGGATATCCATGAGGATTTTCCAACAAGGAACAAAAAAAAAAATAGAAGATAGGTCGGTATAGCAACTTAATTTGTCTATTAAATATAGAATGAAGTAGGTTCATTCAATATAATAGGTATTAGACAATGTTCGCTAATTGTTATTTCAATGATAGCTTGCAATAAGGTCCGTTATTTAATGTAGAGAGGCCAGTATATCAAGCTACAACAATCTATCAAATTTCTTTGATAGATTTTCAACTTTATTGCATAAACTTATGGTTCATATTCAATTGGGAAAGTTTGACAGTTGGGTGTTGAACATGCGTGATGTGCTGGCGTCTGTAGTGTACCTACCTACCTAAATAATAGCCCAATGTCTATTAGCTTTTATTTAAGTACATTAAAAATATCACTACCCACGTAGTTATTTAAAAAAACTTTATCTAATACTTTCAATACCTAGTTATCGTTGTTTATCTACTTTTTAGGGTTCCGTAGCAAATTGGCAAAAAACGGAACCCTTATAGGTTCGTCATGTCTGTCTGTCTGTCTGTATCAGTATATCCGTATGTCACACCCACATTTTTTTTCGAAACTATAAGAACTATACTGTTGAAACTTGGTAAGTAGATGTATTCTGTGAACCGCATTAAATTTTTCACACAAAAATAGAAAAAAAACAATAAATTTTGGGGGTTTTCCATACTTAGAACTGAAATTTGTCATTTTTTTTTCATTAAGCCCGTACGCGTGGGTTATCTATGAATAGGTCTTCAAAAATGATATTGAGTTTTCTAATATCATTTTTTTCTAAATTGATTAGTTTGCGCGAGAGACACTTCCAAAGTGGTAAAATGTGTCCCCCCCCCCCCCTGTAACTTCTAAAATAAGAGAATGATAAAACTAAAAAAAATATATGATGTACATTACCATGTAAACTTCCACCGAAAATTGGTTTGAACGAGATCTATTAAGTAGTTTTTTTTAATACGTCATAAAACGTAAACCGCTATTTACTATTAAAACATCGATATCAAAGTTACAACGAACTACCTATAAGAACTTTTATATTATTATTATGTTACTTGCTGCTACGGAACCCTTCATGGGCGAGTCCGACTCGCACTTGGCCGCTTTTTTTTTAATTTAATGCTACAATACATGGAATAGGTATACTACATAGTTATAGGTAGGTACGTATACGGAACTACCTACTTACCCGCAGATTCCCGTCTTGATCTTGACTGTGATTTTAGAGTTCCGACAAATTGCTGGATATCCATGATATTGAAGGTTTATGGAATATAGGTACCTAGGTACTTAGCAATTATACATGCAAATTATTGAAATTACGGGTACGTAAAGCTTTAGAAAAAACAAACAAATGAAAAGCTGAAAAGCAATTAGGTAAGTAAATTCACTGACGCAGTATAGCGTTGAAATCCATAGGGTAGCAAGAATCAGCATGCACAATAATATTATTAGATCGACGATTTAAGCAAAGATGGGAATGAAACATCACAAGCAGAAAACTTAGCTCATTCAAGCACTTTAATTTAAAATAACAAACAAAAAACAAGCCGAGAGCGTATTTTCGTGAATTTGAATTATAATAACACGTTTTTTTTTCATAATATCACGCAATTGTTTTATTTATTCAGCCTCATTATAATTCAATTTTTTATAAGTAAATATAAATAGAAATATAATATAGGTATCAGTCTGGCTCAAATAATTAATACTGCTTTTTTGTATTTGCAGTGTAATAATAAATATTTTCGTAATAAATGCAACAAACAAACAAAGTAAAAATGACAATATTTACGAAATACCTATGTTTAAAATGTAACCATAATGCATTTTTACTGCTTTGTCATACCTACTAAGATAGACCAAGACAGAAAACAGCACATTTCTAAATGACTTTTGTGATTATGGAACGCGATCACATTGGAACTTGGTACTGTCACTAGTGTCAATGTCATGTGTTGTCAGTGTTGTTGGCAGTTTTGATGAGTTTTGTCAACACGTATTATACTGACGAAAACGCAAAATACATTTTATTTTCATAAAAACTAATACAGCTAAGTAATTTAACCATGCCTACTAGTGACAGTGAGGACTTCGAAAGTGCTGATGAGGGCCATGGTAGTCCAGACAAAAAAGAAAGAAAAAAACGTTTGTCGTCATCAAATTACAGCGACAATGCGTTAGAAACTGAACAAAAGCCTTTGGATAATAAAACAAGTTCCAGTAATGCTCAAAAACTGGTGGAAAATGTGGTAAGTTTTGTGCCAAACTTTTAACAGCCACTCACAGCCCACAACTGAGCTTATGTAGTCATCGTCCAACTTTATTCTAACATACCCAACATACGCTAATATTGTGTAATAAGAACTCTAAATTTTATAATGCATATCTAACAGTCCCACTGAATTATATTGCTAAGTATCTTATCAAGAATTAAATGCTTTTTATGACCATAAATTTATTATGTTATATTGTTATAATAATTCAACCAAATCAATATCCCTACTAACAGCAAATAAATATAAAAATACTGTCTGTACTATTATAACAATATATCTTCCTAAATAGTTATAAAATAAATACAAATTTAAGTTAAGAGTGACCTATGTGGTGCGCATTTGGTTTGCTAATCATTCTATTTTGAACATCTGCTCATAATTAACATTAATAAGCAGTTGAATGTTTGTATTCAGCGATGATTTCATAATATGTAATTTTAGCTTGTTACAATGTTATTTTTCCATGATATTATACTGCTGAGTATTATTAAAGGTTTTTGGTAAGTATTATAGCTATTAATAATACCTACCACTTTAATAGTCTACTACACAATCAATTATGACAGATTTATAGTTGAACTAGCAACCCACCACTGCTTTGCTTGTGTGCTATCTACTAATTCGGTATTATATTGTCAAAACATTGAGATTTCAATGGTATATATCTAAGTTACATATGAATGTCTTAATTATAGTATAGTATAACAAGTTGGTGTCCAACATCCTCCTCTCGGCGCGTATGTTTTGTACAGAATATATGAATGTCTAATATCCTGGATAAAATTCTCTAGAAGATGGTGAAAACCACATCAAAATGTTATAGTTTATGTGTATTAGACATTCATATATTCTGTAGAATTGGAAAATTAAGGAACACTCAGACAAGAATAGCAAATTCGTTTTAAATTATTTAAAGAATGGATAAGTAATTATTACAACAAGCAACTGTGTGTGTACTGGGGTAACATAAAGGTGCGTACGGACAGCACGTACATTGGTACGCGTAGTCGGTTACGCGTGTCCTGGAACGCCATGTCCATACTTACAGCTAGGCGTACACTCTTAGGGAACGCATGCCGCGCGAGCGCCGCGAGCCACCGTCAGTCGGTTTTTGGTCTCGCGTCAAAGGGGACGCGCACGCCCGGGTACGCTATATTTGGACAGCAATATGGAGGGTTTCAACTATGGATCGATTGAACTCGCGTTCAGGTTCGCGGCGGTCCGTACAGAAGCTGTACGCGTATCCAATGTATGCGTGGACAGCGTATTCCCACTCCGCGTAACACAGGAACGCGCAGTCCATACACACCTTAACAAACACCACTGGCCACACTATCTTCTTCCATTTTAAGGAAGACAGACATGATGCTATGTAATGCAGTAATGCCCACTAAGAAAAAGTAGTGCAACAGTCTGGCAAGGAAAAAAAAAGTAAGTAAATCTCATTATTTCAGAAAGAAACCGATGGTTGGGATGACTTTGACATAGATGATACTAAACCTATAGCACCAGAACCAGCAGCAAAGACCATCGTACCAGAGAAGGAAAATACTAAATCAGAGGATAAACCCACTGTTGGAAAAGAGAGTCAAAAGTCTCAAGATACTGGCTGGGATGAATTTGATGATTGGGGAACAGATGATGTATCTGCAGGTGTTCAAAAGGTAAGAGCTTTGTTAATAATAAAAGGTTAGGATTTAACTGTAAATCAAAACCTTTGCTTATTATTAAAAACAAAAATCCCAATACTAATCAAAAATACTGATTGCACATCAAAATAATTACTTACCTCAAAATATTATTATTTTAGCAACAATTTCAATTCGGGACACATCTCTTTTAATTGGAAAGTCATAATAAAATTGTCTTCCATCAGAATTTTAATCATGGCTGGCAATTTCAATGTAGACTAGCTACTGAGCTAGTCTAGTGAGTACTGACTCAGGAGGTATTTACTATAGTGCACATGTGTGTCCACAAACACAGATGCACTCCCTCTTCTCTCACACTCATAGTCCAATGGGATGGTAATCTGATACAACCATTGAAAGATCAGGCTCAGGACCAAAGATCTTACATGCTTTCCGAAGCACGGGGATGTCACACCATCAACTCCGAGCTGGTAATGAGAAATTGGGTAGATGAAACCATTAACCAATTGACCACCACGTCAATAAAAAACTTTTTTGAACAAAGAGAACCGCCTTCAAAAAAAACTGAAAAGTGATAAATAACTTTAGCACAACACACATGATTTCAGTTTCGGAAGTTGGTGGCTTTGTTCTGTTTGTGGTTTTCTGAAAACCGCATCAAAATCGGTTCAGCCAAACGGGAGATAATCGCGGACAAACATACATACATACATACATACATACAAACAAACATGCGGGTCGAACTGAGAACCTCCTTTTTTTTTGAAGTCGGGTAAAAAAGAAACGTACCCTCGGCGCCAACCTACGAATTACGACTCTCTGGAAGTACCTACGTTTCTAAACGTAATACTATAGAGTAGTAATTCGTCTGTCGTGCTCGTCACGTATTTATGACAATGGCGTTCAAAAGGTAACCAATAATTCTTAGACAGAACTTCTCTAAGAAAACACTTAATTTTAGCCCTGAAAACCCGAGTCAATTTACTGTAAAATTAGATTTTTAGTTGCTTTTAAATCAATAAATAGTTACGCAATATTTTCAAATGGTTTTATTTAGTATAAATATTTAAAAATGTAATGAACATGGATCAAAATCAATAAATGAGAATAATAATGATATTTCAATAAAGCTTGTATGTACATATTATTTTTTGGCATCAAAAAATGACTAAAGATATACAGGTTTCACAACAAATGTGACAATGTTAAATAAATAAAGAATTATTCAATACGGACAGCGGTAGCAGTAGCGGTTAGCGGATAAAATAGTATATTCTTAATTCTTATTCTTCACAGGCAGACACACCACAACCACAAGCCGTTCAATCCAGGCCAATAACCACACAACCGGTACCTAACATCCAAGAGGTGACAGACAGACTGGCAGCTGCTTCCACTGGTGGTAGCAGTGGCTGGGGTTGGGGATGGAGTGTGGACTCCCTACTGAGTTCTGCCACTGCTGGGCTTAGTTCAGCCACTGCTGGTATTAGTAGCATCACTAGTCAAGTGTCACAGGTAAACTTAACGTAAAGCCTTATAACTTGCTTTGTTTGTAAACGTACCCGCAACACAGGAGTAATTCCTAGTGTAGGGCAACATTTAAAAAAAATACTAAAAAGTGTACACTCACACAAAGCCAAAGTCAGATCATTTATTTCAATTAGACCTTTAAAAAGCACTTTTGAACGTCATAAAAGAAAAATTTAATCTAGTTTCCCCTTCCAAAAGGTATCCGTATGGAGAAGAATGGGCAAGAAACTCCATACTTAATCTTTTAAAATTTATTTTTTTTCACACTGCGCCTCGCGTTATATTTAGGTTAATAGGGTATTTTACTCTATACGAGAAAAAATCTATAAATATGTTATTGAGACAGTTTAGGCATAAAGCAGTCGGAAAATGTAAGTTTTAGTTCATAAAATAACAAAACAAATTTTTAAATTCCATTTTTAAGTTTTCAGTATTTTTAATCTGTTATAAAACACCGTGAAATAGTAGCGGCCATGTTATTACGCCGTACGGCTGTGTAAACAAAAAATTGACAACTGTCAGTCAACCGATTGGCGTAATATAGGCTTTTTACTTTTATTATTTTCGTAACTATCGTAATTTTTTCATTATTACACCTATTACAAAATATGCTTTTAATTATTTTTAAATGATATACAATTATCATATTTAATATGAGCTCATTTGATATAAAACGAACTGACGTCATTTACGCTGAGCAATATGGCGTCCAGTAAGAGACGTTTTCGTCAAACTACGCGCGAAATTTGAAAATTTAAAATTCAGATGCATTTTTATGGCACTTATCGATTGAATAAAAATTTTGTGTTTTTTTTTGGTGTTATATTAGTAGTGCTAATATGACACCAAAAAAAAACACAAAATTTTTTCACAGAATTTCATTGAGACACTTTTCAAAAATGGGTGTAATACCCTATTATTTAGTGAAAAGGTAGTAACATGTCCTTAAATATTGTTAGTTATACCCTGTCCATTGGGTTATTGGTTTTTTGACAGCTGCCTTAGAATGAAATTTTTCCCGATAACCTTATGTTAACTTAAAAATGCGTTATAAAATAAATATATAAACTGCCTTATCTTGTTGGATTATCTTATGTATGACCTCTAACAGACATTATAATACAGTTATGCGTATCAGTTTTTACAAAAACATAAATATTGTTCACTAGTTGCAACTGTCAAAAAACGATTAAGCCAGTGGACAGAGTGTAATGATTAAACCCTTGCTGTCATACCGGTGTGAATTGACCCTTAATCTCACAAACCCATCTTGTCCAAAAAACATCTGTGTGCTTACTTCCAGGGCATTTCAACGGTCCTAGAAAGCGGTATAGGTGCTCCAGATCCAGAAGAACTAGCTAGACGAACATCTAAAGAAAATGAATCTAGAATCACCAAGCCTGAGAATGTGCCAACTAGTGATAAAATACCAGAAGTTGGAAGTGAATCGTCTGAGACCACCACTGGAGCCAATGTTGAGGCCAACGCTGGTGATGCCTTCCAGTTTGGCAGTCTGTTCACTGGTGTTACTAACTTTGTTGGAACCACTGGTAAGAAATATTTATTTGTTTACTAGTTAACTACAACAGTAAATAAAGATCAAGATGTTTGACTGACGCTAATTATAGCGTCAGGTCAGGTTTTAATGGGGTAATGGGCTTAAGAGCGCCCATCCCCATCGGACGAATATCAACGCGAGCGTGATTGAAAAATTTTTTGTTTCAACCAACACAAAGCTCGAAAACAAACGAGTGAGTGAGAACGCGATAACATCACAGGACAATTGGCGCGCGGAAATTTCACAAAACTTGTTCCAGGACATATGTGTTTTTGAAAAAGCCTTACAAGTTTTTGGTATAAATGTTTGTAATTTAGAATCTCCATTACATGTGCAAGGTTTCTATGATGCTGTTTTTTTTTACTTTTTCAATGTATGAGTGCATTATGACCGGCCAAAGTTCAGATAAAATTGTGCGAAAAAGCTGATTTTCGGACGTGTTTACTGAATTTGTTTCTCAAAAAAGTTTATTTTTGGCTTCATATAAACCTAGATTTAAACCGCAAGATACCTGTGTGTAAAAAATATTTGGAAAATAATTTCTTATAACGCCGTAATCGCGTACGAGCGTTTGTATGGGAAATATGACGGGTTGGGCGCTCTTAATTTTATAAATGAATGCAATACGTTATCTGATGGATCGGATGTTGCCTCATTTGATACTCATCTTCTCGATATTACTTATAATTTTTATTTTATTTTAACAGAGACCAAGTATCAAGCTACAACTATCTGTCAAATTTCTTTGATAGTTTTTCAACTTTATGTTAATAGAAACAAGGTTCATATTGAATTGGGAAAATTTGACGGTTTGGTATGGCTTGATGTGCTGGCGTCTGTACATTATTGAAAAACTTATTGTAATGTATTTAATCTCTATCCCTATTTTCCATTAATTTCAGGCACAAAAGTAATACACGGTGGCTTAGATACCTTAGAAACTATAGGCAAGAAAACCATGGAAGTTCTTCAAGATGGTGACCCAGGTCTAGCCAAGAAACGTGCTTTACTAGGCCTAGGATCTGGTGACAAACCGGTTCTGTCCCAAGTGCTGAGAGAAGCCAAAGCTAAAGCAGAAGAAGATGATAGAGTACGAGAAGAGAAGAGAGAGGCAAAGGAGGTCCACTATGAGAATCTGTTTGATGATTTTGAAGGTAACGTTTCTTATCATAGGTACTACTGACGGACTCTGTCGCATTTTTTTTTTCAGGCTGTATTTTCCCACTACCTTGCAAAGGCCTCTCTACACTTCGACTTTAAATTCTATTCAGTAACGTGACAGTGGAAGGGATACCAGAAATTTTCAAAAAAAAGATAATGGTGTAAGAATGAACGAAATTGCATGAACTTAAATAATGTACTTACATGCAAACATTTTATTTGAAATTTAATAACTCAAAAAAAAGACACGATAAACACTATTAAATATCTATGCACACATCACACCCATCTACATCTTTACACTATTTAAATGACAAAGGTAAAAAAAAGTAAATTAATATAATTTTTATTTTGTTTCTATTAGAAGAAAAAGAAAGGGAATTACTTGTATTAACAATTTATTAATTGTTCTTATATTTCACATCTTACATACGAACATTTAAAGTTTTATTTAAATTAAACCATTTTTTATCATTCGTTCTTTACGCAAAATACACTCGGCGTCACAAAAATCGCACCTCTTTAAGAATTCCCTTCAAAGTCATTTTAACCCTATTAATCAATGGTATACATATGACTATAAGGTATAATTGGAAAGGCAATTTATTTAAATTTCAGAATAAATCAATGGATTTGGTTTTTTGTTTACCAGGGAATAAAAAAAAGCAAGCTAATGCAACTGATTAAAAAGTTAAATTTTATTTTGTCAGCAAAAATTACAACAAAGTCCTTAAAACTAACTTAAAACCTAGTGTTACCCCCCCTAGCCCTGATGACTGCTTCCATGCGTTCTCTCATGGACCTTATTAATGTGACAACAGTCTCTTGTGGAATGTTGTCCCATTCTGCAACGACGGCATCTTGAAGGTCTTGGAGAGTGGTAGGGGCAGGATTTCGTGCCCGTACTCGCCGTTTCAGTTCATCCCAAAGGTGCTCAATAGGGTTCAGGTCTGGACTTCGCGCCGGCCAGCGCATAACAGGGATGCCAACTTCTTGCAGGTAGTCTCTTACAATTAAAGCGGTGTGACAACGGGCGTTATCGTGCATTAACGTGAACCCACTGCCAACAAAACCCGCATAAGGGACAACCTGCTCCTCTAAGATCTCTGTTATGTACCGAGCAGCAGTCAGCGACCCTTGCCCGCGAGCACTTCCAGTCCGAGAAACACACACAAGGTTCGTTTTACCGTCGATTGACATGCCGCCCCAGAACATGCACGAGCCACCCCCGTATTCCACTGTCTCTTGAATACAGGCTTGTGCGAATCGTTCTCTTCGACGCCTGTCGTTGCAAAAAAGACACCCTCGTCTCATCCGAGAAGAGCACAGCCCTCCATTGGTCTATTGTCCAATCCACATGGTCACGGGCAAATTGCAACCGGTCTCTCCTATGCTGTGCAGTCAATTTGGGCCCTGTAGCAGCCCTATGAGCTGCAATTTTCTTCTCCCGCATTCTTCTTCTAATCGTGGAGACGCTTACAGAAGTTCTGCGAGCTGATCGCAGTTGTTGTTGCAGCTCAACAGCATTGGAGAACCGATTACGTAAAGACGTCGAAACAATGAAGCGATCGTCTCTTTCGGATGTGCACCGTTGTCTTCCAGATCCACGTCTTCGGATATAGCCACCAGTCTCTTGGAAACGTTGGAACACTCGTCGAACGGCAAAACGACTCAAGTTCAGTTGCCGAGCAACATCACATTGCCGCATCCCTGATTGCAGTAGTGCAATGACTTGAGCGGCTTCATCTGCAGTGGTATCCATCTTCTGGGGTATTTTTCTTGCTGTAGCTGTTCACGTGTGTTCACTTCAAAGGTTGAATAGCGAATGACCCACATTTATTTTTTTTTTTTTTTTTTTTTTTTCGGATTGGCATCTCGCAGGTCAACCTAGGAGGTTGTCGGCTGCTTAACCGGACTTTCCTGTGGTGCCTTAAAAATTATTATTTTTAGGGCCTCCAGCCAGGGCATAAAAGCTTACAAACTAATGACCCACATTTAACCCGGGTCGCCCGTTTTATACCCTTGTAGGGAGGTGCAATTAGTGGCCGTTGTAATGCGTATTTTGACAACATTTTTTTTTTTTTTTTTTAACGTTACGTGCTAATGAGATCTGTTGTGTTTAGGAATTCTAACTGTTGTTAATTTAAAGGTCGTTAAACATACTTTTAATTGATACCAATATTAATTGGGTTTAATGTATTCGTTACTGGCGGGACATGTTTTAAACTTATTTTCGAAAAGGTGCGATTTTTGTGACGCCGAGTGTAGTTCACTATCCCAACCTATTAGTGTTGGGATAGTAAACGATTTTTTGGTATGGTATCATTATTATTCTTTGAACTATCAAGTTACTGAATTGAAGTAAAAGTCGACGTATACTCTCCTTCTACTTCTCTCTATCAAGGACTATTTGAGACCAGACTTTGTCAAAAGAGTCTAGATCATGCCGCCACCACCGCCTGAGCCTGCCGCGATGTCGCTTGCCATGTAAAGGGACCCATTGGGTCACGCGTTTGGCCCAATGATCGTCTGACATGCGGCAGTTGTGTCTAGCCCAATTCCACTTCAGCGTGACAGCTTTCCTAATGACATCAGCTATTTTTGTCGCATTACAACATTTGTCGGTAACAAAAAAGAAATATTTTACGATAGATTGAAAAATAGATACAAGAATAAATCAAACATTCAGTCAGTCAATTGTTCAATCAATCAATTATACTGATACATACTTGTGGCAACATCTATCGCACCATAATTATGTGAATTGGGTAAATGACAATATTAACCAATAATTGCAAGACAGGACTTCTCTAAAAAACCCGCCAAGTGCGAGTTAAACTCGCGTGGAGAGGGTTCCGTACAATGCCAAAGTCGTGAACGTATTATATTGAGTTTACGACTTTATTTTCAATTAATAGAATTCTTATAGGTTTTCCTGTAATTTGCAAGCAATGAACTATTTTGTACGGAACCCTAAAAAACACTTGATTTTAGCCCTAAAAACCTGGTTAATTTTTAATCCAAACGTAGAAAAGTAACTGTCTGTTACACATTCATGACGAGACGGCTGAACCGATTACGATGAATATTGGTAAGAAAATAGCTTGAAACCTAGGGAACAACATAAGCATTTTTAATCCGCAACTTATCTGCATCCGCGATAACCGACATTCACGCGGACGAAGTCGCGGGCAAAAGCTAGTATGAAATAACTGTTAAAATTTCAGGGCTGGTACATTTAGAAGCGCTAGAGATGCTGTCGAAACAAGTGAGCATGCGTATAGAAGAGCGTATACGCAGCGTCGATGCTGATAAGAGACAGGACATTAAGGAGACACTGCAGCAAGTTGCTGGTAAGAAACTTGTTATCATATTTGTCTACTATTAGACCTTATACAGTGAACATACACATCTATTTTCCCCGAAAGGTTACACAGAGATGTACAGTCAGCAAAAGAGATAAGTAACCAGGGTAACCGTTGTTAGATGTGGTTGAAGTTTACTCAGAAACCGATGAATGTTTTTCACCACTATTAATAAACTAGCTGACCCGACAGACGTTGTCCTGTCCCTATCTACCTACTTACCTGCCTATTTACCTACCCTACACCTACCCTACACCTACTCTACACCTACCCTACACCTACTCTACGCCTTCCCTACACCTACCAGCTTCCAGCCGTTCGCAAGTTATGCGCTTAGCAACACATTTAACGATTCATTTTTATATATAAGAAGAATTATGATACAAATTAAACCCAATACTATTTCTTAAACATCGACAGAACTGTGCGAAATGCCTGAAGAAGACGAGGAAGACGAAGAATCTCCAAGCGAAGGACTTTCGAAGTCTGACGCTTTCCACGAGCGACTGCAAACCGCTACGCAAGATCTAGGTCTTAAGCTGCAGTTCCAGCCGCTAGTCAAGTAGGTAGTCCATTTAATATAAACCTGTTCCCAATTAATTAACTTGTACCCCTTTTTTAGTACACCCTGAGTGAGTCGGTAAAGTCTAATGAATAACGTCTGAGTATGATTTTTAATTGAATTTTTTGAAATATAGCTTGTGATTATAACAAGTTTAACATAATATCAATGTACCAACATGAAGTCTTTAGAGTATACATAGACCAAAGAGTTCTCAATTCAAAGCCTCATGCAAAAAATAATTACATTACGCAACTAACTATAGTAAAGTATTAGGCATTAACAATTAGTTAGGAAAAACTCTTTTCTTTTTAACCGACTTCAAAAAGGAGGAGGTTGTCAATTCGAATGTTTGTATTTTTTTTTATATATGTTCGGGCATAACTCTGCCATATATAGACGGATTTGCAAAATTCTTTTTTTGTTCGAAAGGGGTTTATTCCGAAATGGTTCCATATAAATTTTACCAAAATTGATCCAGCCCTTTTTGAGAAAATCCACAAATTCCCAAAAAAATTACTTAGACGACGTTTTAGTTTCTTCTATTTTTGGAGGACTTACAATCTCTTTTAAGTGTCGATACACTTAAAAGAGATTGTAAGTCCTCCAAAAACGGCGACCCGTTTCTTGATGGATTTGGATGTTAAGGCAACAATTAAAAGCGAAAAAAAAGTAAAAAAAAAAAGAAAACCACCTTCAAAAACTAAAACTAAGTGATAAATAACTTTAGCACAGAACACACATTACTTTCGGAAGTCGGTGGCAATACAAAACAATAAACACAAAGCCACCGCCACCGACTTCAGAAAGTAAAGTAATGTGTGTTCTGTGCTAAAGTTATTTATCACTTTTTAGTTTTTGAAGGCGGTTTTCTTTTTTTTTTTAACTTTTTTGCACAAAAGTCATGTCCAAAATTCTTCATAATGTGACTCACCCAACCACTGTTTCTACATTATCTGTGGCGGCATACGTTAAATTGACCAGAGCGCATGCGCGGTAGTGGCGGCGCATCATCCGGGAAGAGATCAGGCTCTAGACTAACGGTTTTACGTGCTCATATTTACAGACAATACAAAGACATCCTCGACTTCATATCCTCACCAGAATCCGAAGCTTCAGTGAAGACTCTATACAAGCGCGGAGTGTCAGGTCTGGCACAGAGTACTGCGTTATCAGTGGAACAGTATCACAAGGCGGCTGAGATGCTTCTCGTGAAGTCCCGGAGGTCCACCGCTGACGAGGCGGACGCACTCACACAGTAAGTATCATGGTCCTATACCTGACATTCATTAACTTGAATATGCCCTGACGGTTGGGAGTATGTCATGCTTACTTTAATGTCTTGCTGATGGTGGCGCATGTGTCGGATCATTCGGTTCCCTTCAAAATGGTTGAGCTAAGTGGTGCCAATCCATGCGTCATGTTCGTGAACGAGCGCCGTCAGTTGGGACTGGTCATCTCGTAGCTGCCTCGGTTATTTTAACCTTAGAAAGCTAACGTTCGTCAAAATGACGAGCATCTAATAAATATCTCCCTCTTCCTTTGTAATGGTTTTACTTACTGAAATATTCGGAAGTCCTCAACCAGGAACGGAGTCAGGAATAAAACGACGTCTCTCGGTTACACGTATATTTGGACTGGCACACAAAGGAATTACAAAAAGCAAGTTAAATCCTCCTACCCACATAGCCTATATTCATTACGAAACAATTATTTTGTATGTACCTTCATACACATACATCACACCTCCTCACTTAATCTCTAAGAATTACGTAATACAGACATACACACACTATACTAGATATATAATATTATTACTTATTATTATTATTTACTTTTAAACTCAGATTATAAAATTGTTTTATAATCTGAGCTTTTAACAATAACTGTACAATTCTGGTGACTTACGGTTTTGAACAGATTTATTAGTCTTGTCACAATTATATATATGCACACTTTTATTTAGGTACAATCATTTTAAATACACTTATATGGGTTATCTATAGTCATGGTTGGAATCTAATTACAGGTTTGCGTAATCGTTTGGGTCGACTCTCCGGTGGTAATGATGGTGATAGCACGGGCCTTGCCAACATTTGAGGGTCACACCCTGTATCTACTTTTTCTCTTTCAGCTTGGCATACCAGGTCCGGGTTACTCCCATCCTCTACCCTGCCTGGTATCGGAACCGCATCCTCTACCTCTGCCACTTGTGGTGGCGGCGGTGATGTACCATCTGAGACGGTACTATCAGAAACCATATAATCGGATAAACGTGATCTTCGTTTTAATTGATCTATGTGCTTCCTGGCGAAGCGTCCGTCACCGTTATCTACGAGGTATTCACGCGCGCCTGCCCTAGCCTGAATTACACCCTTCACCCACTTGTCCCCTTGAGCACAGTTCCTACTCCACACCTCATCCTTTGGAGCTAACTCGCGTATTACGCCGCCCGAGTTTTGCACTTGCCTTTGTTGTGCATTCCGTACCCGATCCTCCAGCGCGTGGTCGGCGCGCAACATATCTAAACGAGTACGTAATGTCCGTCGTTGTAATAACATAGCGGGTGTTTCTCCTGTTGTTACCTGCGGAGTGTTCCTGTAGCTAAGTAGGAACGTTTGTAAGGCTGCATCTATATCTCTGTTTTCTCTATACGCCTTTTTAATAGCAGATTTACACATTTTTACGGCATTTTCTGCTGCACCGTTTGACGACGGGTGATATGCTGGTGAAAAACATTGTCGTATACCATTATTAATTAGGAAGGAACTAAATTCCGCACTTGTAAAAGGCGGACCCTGATCGGACACTAATTCTATCGGGAGACCGAAACGTGCAAAGGTGCTTCGTAAAACTTTGATTACTTGTTTTGCGTTTGTACGTGGCATTTCAAAAACCTCCAACCATTTTGTGCTGGCATCAATTATAACTAAAAAGGTATTACCATGATATGGTCCTAAGAAGTCAACGTGTACTCGGCTCCACGGTCGTGTGACGTACGGCCACGGTTGCGGCGGCGCTCGCGGCGGCGCAGCGCCCTCTACCGCACAAGTCTCGCAACTTTGACACAATGCTTCTATGTCCCTATCGATGCTAGGCCACCATACATAACTACGCGCTAATGATTTTGTTTTTACGATACCCATGTGACTAATGTGTAATTGTGTAAGTATATCTTTCCGTAAGGTATGTGGTATTATCATTCGATATCCCCACATCAGACAGCCGCATTCTATATACAACTCATTACGTCTCGAAAAGTAAGGTTTGACCTCTTCATCTGGACATGAAGCAGGCCAACCTGACTGCACATACATTAGTATTTTATTTAAAAGAAGATCTTTCATTGTTTGTTTTCTAACTTCACTATTCGTTACTGGTAGGAAATCCTCTACAAAGTTTAGATACGTGATCTCCGTGCCATCATTTAGATTTTTGGCCTGTAGTGGCAATCTCGACAAGGCATCAGCACAATTTTTCTTGGATGCCACATATTCAATGTCATAATTATACCCTGACAATAGAATTGCCCACCGCTGTAAACGTGAAGCTGCCATCACTGGAATACCTACCTTATTACCAAAGATATATGTCAACGGTTTATGATCGGTCCTTAGTACAAACTTACGTCCATATAAATATTGATGGTATTTCCTTATACCAAAAACTATCGCGAGTGCTTCTCGGTCTATTTGTGAATACGATCGCTCAGCGGTAGTCAGCGATCGCGACGCGTATGCTATTGGGCGCTCCCCGGCTGCGGTGACGTGCGATATCACCGCACCTACTCCTACACTACTAGCGTCGGCGGTCAACACGAGCGGCAAGTCCGGTGAATAATGGATTAGTACCTCCTTTGAGGCTAGTTGGCATTTCACAAACTTGAACGCTTCTTCACAATTACTGCACCAGTTGAACGGTACATCCGCTCGAAGCAGTTTATATAATGGTGCGAGAATCGTACTGACGTTCTTCAAAAATTTAGCGTAGTACATAGTCATGCCTATAAAAGCCCTCAGCTCTGATACGTTCGTGGGGGCTGGTGTATTAATTATAGCCGTCACCTTATCCGTACACGTTTGCACTCCTTCTTTACTAATTATGTGGCCCAAATAACTTATTTTCTGTGCAAAAAAACTACATTTTTCTTTTTTTACTCTAAGACCCGATGCTTGTAATCGATCAAAGACTTTGTATAAATTATGGATATGTTCTTGAGCTGTAGTACCTGTAATAATAATATCGTCCAGAAAAACCCCTACCCTTGGTATATCTGCGAATAATTGTTCCAAATGCTTTTGGAATATTCCAGGGCTAGACGATAATCCGTACACTAGCCGATTATACATAAACATGCCTTTATGTGTATTTATAACAGTACATTTCTTTGAATCATCTAACTCAAATTGTGCGTATGCTTGGGATAAGTCAATCTTACTGAAAAGCTCGCCTCCGTGTAAACGAGCCAACAAATCTTCCACTCGTGGTAACGGGTAACGGTCGACTTCCAAAACCTTATTCAAAGTTAACTTATAATCTGCGCAAATTCTGATAGTACCGTCTTTTTTTACCACCGGCACGATGGGCGTGGCCCAGTCCGAGCGGTCCACAGGTGTGAGGATGCCGCTCCGCACCAGCTGCTCGAGCGCGCGCTCCACCGGCTCGCGCAGCGCGTACGCCAGCGGGCGCGCACGCATGTACACCGGGCGCGCGCCGTCCTTCACGTGGATGCGCACCGTACCGCCGGTGAATCGACCCAGACCGTCCTCAAAAACCTCACAGTATCTGGAACTAAATGCGGACATATTGAATTCCCTATTTTGCAAGCTATTTACTGACACTACCTCGCCTTCCCCAGCAGGGAATACCTGTATATTTAATTCAGCCAACCACTGTCGACCGATTAAATTAGTTTTGCCGCCATTGATAACGTACAAATCTAACTTCTTACACTCATTTTTGTACTTAACATTGGGCCTAATAATCCCAATGGGATTTACCATTTCCCCAGTATAATATCTTAGTCTAATATTACATGGAAATATTCGTAAATCGCCAAACAACTTTCTGTACGTTTCGTGATTTATACAAGATATGGCGCTACCCGTGTCACATTCCATATTTAAGTCTCGGTCGTGCACTATAACTGACAAATATAATGGTGGACACTGAGCTAAAGAAAGATTATTTATATCGATAGTTATTACCTCGTCGCTTAGTTCATCTCCCCATTCCTTTGTAACGGCTTGAACTCCTTCCACATGGTGATGTTCCACCTCTAAAGGACACACGCGGCGCAAATGACCTTGTTTGTTGCATACGCGACACACATATCTCGCGAATTTGCACCTCGCTGTCTCATGTGTCCCTCCACAGGCCTTGCACTGTCGCCCCTGCCGAGCACGCTCCACCGGCGCGGGCGTCGCCGCTGCCTCCTCGCTGTGACGCGGCCTGCGCGCACCGTCACTGCGCCGCTGCCCGCCCCACGCACCCGCGCGCCTTTCACCGCGCGCCGACGCCGCTCCGCGGCCACAGCTTTGGCCCGTTGCCACCATCGCTAAGCAATCACTCGCTGTGCTCGTCTTATCCGTGGTCCTCGCACCGCCCTCGACAGCGGCTGCGTTTTTCTCGGCCGCTTCCATACTCATAGCCATACTATAAGCCTTGGTATAGTCCAGCTTATCCTCCGCGAATAACCGTTGCCGTATGACTTCGCTGTTTATTCCGCACACGAATTGATCACGAATACTCTCTTCGAGCCATGTTCCAAAGTCGCATGATTTTGTCATCTTTTTCAGGACTGCCATATATCCCGATATACTTTCGTTCGCGTTTTGCTTCCGCTGACGAAATTTAAATCGTTCGGCTAACACGCTAGGCTTTGGCTGCAAGTGTTTTTCCATGATGGCCGTTACATATTCAAATGTTTTCGTGCTCGGTTTATGTGGGGTACATAAGTTTACCAATAATTCGTAGCTCTCAGCTCCCATTACGGTAATTAACGTTGCCACACGCAAGTCATCCTTGATATCGTTGACCCGGAAGTAATTCTCCAGACGATCTACGTACAACCTCCAGTCATCCGATTGCACATTGAACTCGCCGATTTTTCCGATGGTCATCTTGATCAATTATTGACCTATCTCCTACACAATAACACACGTAAGTCTTAATATCCTCGTCGCCACTGAAATATTCGGAAGTCCTCAACCAGGAACGGAGTCAGGAATAAAACGACGTCTCTCGGTTACACGTATATTTGGACTGGCACACAAAGGAATTACAAAAAGCAAGTTAAATCCTCCTACCCACATAGCCTATATTCATTACGAAACAATTATTTTGTATGTACCTTCATACACATACATCACACTGGTTGGTTGGTGGTTTTGCGCCAACTTGGTGACCACTAGACTACGTCGCGTGGTGGCCATGTTTGGCTGGTAAGTACTTTAGTTTTGGAGATACCTACTGCATGCTCGTCAATTTGACGAATGGTTAGCTTATGCGTAACTTTTAGACCTGCACTTTGTGTTGATTTTTGCTTTGTTTTTATTTAT
Organism: Charanyca ferruginea; assembly: GCA_947361185.1. Lineage (NCBI taxonomy): Eukaryota > Metazoa > Arthropoda > Insecta > Lepidoptera > Noctuidae > Charanyca > Charanyca ferruginea. Next base: position 17,608,758 of record OX376065.1, on the reverse strand, counting down.
TTATAACGTTTGATAGTGAAATATGGCTGCGAGGTTGATCACAGATGACGACATGGTTCGTTAATTAAATAATAAACATTATGTCAACACAAATTATGTTTTTTCTGATAGTGAGAATGAGGATGGTTTGTTGATTGATGTTTTGTTATGATGGGTCACTAACTCTTCTACCATTCAAACTGAAGCCAAACAAAATGGTATATTAATTTGTTGTCCTCGTGTGACGACGAAGAAACTGTAAACCCTACATCTAAAAAACCAAAAATGATAAAGTTTTACAAAGGCGGCACATTTGACCAGATGTGTTCAAATATGTGCTTGTTTTTTAGGATATGCTCATTATATCGAGTATCAACTTCAACGTCATCTGCCATAATATCTTGGTTTCTGGGGAAAAAGCACTGCCACGCAGCCATGGCTAATACGTTGGCATGAATTGCCAACAATGCTAACCATAAGACGCGTGCTGAAGGTCAAGGTCAAAATCTTGAAACAACTAGTTCTGAAAGTCCTTTGATACCTGAATACGATTCAACAAGGAAAAGGAAAAGCTGCAGTTTGTGTTCCTATAAGAAAAGGCACATGACAAAGAATCACTGCAGTAGTTGCAGAGTTTCCCTAGTGGCGAACATAAAGTAGACTTTTATCCAACTTGTGGCAAAAAAATCTAAGTCATTTAATACTTACGGTTAATTTTAAAGCTTTTTCTTTATAATACAAATAAAAAAACACGAGATATCTAAACAATAGTTTCTAATTTAGTCATTTTAATATTTAATTGCTTACTGATCTCAAAGTTACATGTAAAATTTAGGATTTGTGATTTAGTACTTCAAAGTTTAATAAATATTCATTTTTGTAATAATTATCTTTAATTAATGTCCCATATTTCCTATATTTATAACAAACATGATTTAAATGAAATAAAAATTTAATAAAAAACACATTTTAAAAATGATCGTCAAAATGTCGAATGGTTAGCTTTTTATAGAAGTTTAGGAACGTTAGCTATGTAGGGTTAAATCAATTTTGAATTGTTTATGATTGTCTCTAGACCTCTTTTAACGTGCACAACTTGTTATATTTTTCTCACGTTTGTGTCCCGTTTTAACATGAGTGATGTAACCTAAATTTTTGTAAGTCTTTTTATTTTAAAAGAGTTGTTATTTTAAAAGAGTCGTTTGTCTATTAATTTTACAAGAGTGTTCATGGAGTTTCTTGCTCGTTCTTCTCCATAGAAACCTACTGTTTGGAACGAGGAACTAGCCTCAACTTTCTGACTGACTGACTCCTTGACAATTCAAAAGTGCCTGTAAATGGATTGGGTAGTTGACACCATCTGCCTAGCCTTTTACCAACTATGTTAGGGTCGGCTTCCAGTCTAACCGGATGCAGCTGAATGCTAATGTTTTACATGGAGCGACTGCCTATCTGACCTCCACAACCCAGTTCCTGGGTAACACGGTCGGTCGGTCCGTGGATGAATGACCATCTATTTCATACCGAAACGCCTTCGTGCCTCAAAAAGCACATAAAGCCCTTGGACCCGGCTATCTTTCGTAGATCTTTCGTCTATCGCTATAGGTAGGCTGGAAGGTTAATTCATATTATTGGTCCATCGGTATACAATCAAAGTCAAAGTCAAATCATTTATTTCAATTAGACCATTAAAAGGCACTTTTGAACGTCATAATAAAAAAATATAAAGTTGATTCTAGTTGCCGATTACCCAATGATATTTTAAGCGCAAAGTCTGACAATACTTTTAAAGCAAAACTTAAAGGCTGGCTAATTGACCAGGTAATATGTTATGACCTAAACTCTAAAGGAATGGTTATAGGTAATTTGACATAACTAGTATTTATTTGCTGCGATAATTTTGGGTATTCTCAATTATTTTCTTTTGCTTTTTGTTCAAAACATGTAATTTTTAATAATTATAAATAAACTAGCTGACCCGACAGACGTTGTCCTGTCCCTATCTATCTACCCTACACCTATCCTACACCAACCCTACTCCTACCCTACACCTACCCTACACCTACCCTACACCTACCCTACACCTACCCTACACCTACCCTACACCTACCCTACACCTACCCTACACCTACCCTACACCTACCCTACACCTACCCTACACCTACCCTACACCTACCCTACACCTACCCTACACCTACCCTACACCTACCCTACACCTACCCTACACCTACCCTACACCTACCCTACACCTACCCTACACCTACCCTACACCTACCCTACACCTACCCTACACCTACCCTACACCTACCCTACACCTACCCTACACCTACCCTACACCTACCCTACCAGCTTGGTCCAGCCGTTCGCAAGTTATGCGCTTAGCAAGACATTTAGCGATTCATTTTTATATATAAGATAAACATAAACGAAACTAGGAAGTTTGACAACCAGTCTTACCAAGGGGTATCATGTTACCTAGTAACTGGGTTGTGCAAATGAAATAGGCAGTCGTTCCTGTGAAACACTGGCATTCAGCTGCATTCGGTAGCTAGGCAGATGATACATCTTCTAATATATAAAATTCTCGTGTCGCGGTGTTTGTAGTTAAACTCCTCCGAAACGGCTTGACCGATTCTGATGAAATTTTGTGTGCATATATACGTCTGTCGGGTCAGCTAGTCTATATATGACACTTTTCGTTGTAATTTTATAACTCAAGAACGGACTCACCTATCCAAACCAAATGTTTAGGCTTTGTTCGGACTATTTAGTAGATGGTTTATGTGAAGTTTTGCACAAAATCGGTCGAGCGGTTCTTCATTTATCACATTTTTTGTAACAAATGAATTCAATAAATGGCGGATCATTTTTTATCATCATCATTTGTAAATAAGTGATCCAATGTACTAGGAGACCAGAAAATTAGAGGTGTAGGGTAGGTGTACAGTAGGTGTACAGTAGGTGTAGGGTAGGTGTACAGTAGGTGTAGCGTAGGTGTAGGGTAGGTGTAGGGTAGGTGTTAGGGTAGGTGTAGGATAGGTGTAAGTTAGGTGTAGCGTAGGTGTAGGGTCGTTGTAGGGTAGGTAGGTAGTGTAGGGTAGGTAGGTAGTTTGGTAGTGTAGATTGTAATATAGGGACAGGACAACGTCTGTCGGGTCAGCTAGCTACCTATAAATAGTCAAGAAAGTAGGCAGCAACAAAGTGACTTAATCCACTACAATGCATTTCTGTAATGACAAGACTGGCACGATTTCTTTATTAATTTAGAATTTCTTGATTAATTTCAGGATGACAGTGGTACTTACGAAACACGTTAGCGAGTTAGCGACGTTGTTCACTGAGAAACTCAACGCGCTACCTTCTGACAACAAGGAACAAGTGAACACATATATCACTAATATATTTTTAGAGGTGAGCTCTTGTCATCTATACTACTATTCTAATATCGATAATGGTACTTATACAGTTATACCAATAATATAAACTAGCTTCTACTGCGGCTTCGTTTGGTATCCCTTCATTTCGCATAATGTAGCTTTTCCTACTTTGGCATAAGTATTTTGTTTTATTTTTTTGGTATAATAATACATAATAGAAAGCCACATGGGTGAAGAAGTCGTAGGCAGAAGTTAGTGCTATAAGTGGCCGCATGTTTACTCTTAGTAAAATCCTAATGCTATTTTCTCGTCAAATAACAGTTGCAACTGTACAATCGGAGATCCGAATAACAATAGCCAAATAACCTACTAGGTATATCCGTTACAACATGTTATTTGAATCAATAATTTAGAAGACAATAATTTTAGAACGTTGCTAAGAGCCTCCCGGCACGGCACGGCAAGAGATTTTTATGTGACGAATCATAAAATGTACTTTGACGTCATGACATTATAGTTGAGATTTTAAACCCGTACTGACACAACATTTTATAGCATTTGATGGTTGTGATTTGACGATGATGATATTTTTTATAGCTACAACGATTATCATTGATCTATCAGTTAACTACTAATGCTCCGTTACATAAAAAACCCTTTGTCGTGCCGTACCACCAGTCAGTGCAGGCTCTAAGTGTTTACATGTACAGAGATAAAGGATCAGCGCACACGTAGAAAACCTAAGTGAAACAGAGTTTTCTGCAAACTAAAATTTGGTTATAAGGCTTTCTCTTGTATTGGACCACACCTGTATGAAAAAGTTAACAAAAAGCTTAAAATTTTCCCCATGACAAAGTTTGGATGCAAAAAACAGGTTCAGGAATGGCTTCTTGGGCTTAAATATGCTGAAACGGATTTTTTTTTGTCATTCAACTATTAAAGTATTCATCACTACTTACACTCTATGCATACTTACACTCATCACGAACACACTCATCACATACATACTTACACTCATCAATCACACATTTACATTCATACATACATACTTAAACTCATCACATACACACATAGATTTGGTTACCTTTTAGTCATAAGTTTAATTAATTATACTGAAACCTTTGTACTTGCCTTATCTTTTATAATTCATACTATCTGTCGAAAGAGACTGGATCCTGCGACACAGGGTATCCTAGTGCGGGATCCAGTGTCATACCTAAGTATTGTTACACTTGTTTATGAATCAATAAACCTTTATTATTATTATGTGACAGACGTTGTCCTGTCAATTGATTTTTATCGTTTAAATTTTCTCTGGACTTCCACAAATATTTCAAAACCAAAATTAACCAAATCGGTCCAGCCGTTCTCGAGTTTTAGCGAGACTAACGAACAACGAATAATTTTATTACAGATGTTTAAGTAATCTAATTTTCTACCTTTTATATTTTCAGGCTGGCAACAGTTCTACCTACATCCAGAACGCGTTCCAATTGGCGTTACCAATACTACAAATAGGAGCTGTTTAAATAATTGAGCTAATTTTTGCCAAAACGACTCACAATATCTTAATAATTCAATATTAATAATAATTATATCATTTATTTCTTTCTCTTTTTTTATTAATTGGTACATATTTTAAACGAATTAAATACGTCTACGTTGAGTGGCACGAAACCGACAGTTTAACGGAGCCTTTAAATTCATGCTATCCTTTACATTTTGTATCAAAAAGAAAGAGACAGCATCAATTTAAAGTCTCCGTAAAACTAATGTTGGATTCAGCTCGAAGGACCATATGAACAACAGTTCGCGGTATATTGGTTAATTGTTTAAGATTACAATCATAGCGAGCCTAACTCAAATCACGGAGTTTCTGCAATTTTTTAAAGAAATTTTAAAGATCTTGCTTTATAAAATTTCAGAAATTGTGACTTAACTTGGTTCGTTTTGGCAGAAATAAACAATTTTAACGATTATAAACTTAACATTTGTGATATTGTATGTTTAAAGTTACTAATATATATGGTTCAAATTTTATTCATCAACGTTTGAAAGTCTAGAAGAGCGGGGTATGATAAACAATTGTTACAGATAGTTTTACTAATCTTATTACTAATAGTTTGAGGCTGCAAGATGGGGTAGTAGATACCACTAATCAATTGACATACTTTTAATGTCCCGTCAAAAAGCGATTCTTCCATATATTTTGTACTAGCTTTCACCCGCGACTTTGTCCGCGTGAATGTCGATTATCGCGGATGTAGACGAAATCGCGGATCAAAGTAGCCTATGTCCTCCCTCAGGATCAAACCACCAAATTTCATCAAAATCGGTTCAGCCGTTTCATCGTGAAAGCGTAACAGAGTTACTTTCGCATTTATAACATTAGTATGGATATTATTAATATATAATATGGATGGCAATAGCAAGTTGTTACATCACTTATCTCCCAACTCAATTGATTCTAGTCTGACCACTTAACTAGGCTGTTCCTGAGGTAGCTGCGCGGTGAGAGAGGGGTGATAGTTTTCACAAGTTGACGTATCAGTGAGCTCTCGCATTACATCTCGTATAACTATTGATTAAAAAAAAAAAAAATGTGTACAGTAAAGGGACTTCTGAAAGGAAGTTCTCACGCACACACAGGCATACTAAAAAAAGAAAGCGCGATATTTTTTATGTTTTAAAAAGTTACTGAGAGTAAGAGAAAGGCATATATATGAAGAGGGTATAGCGCAAAAATCAATCAATAAAATGTAGAAGAATATCTTCGAATAATAATAAAATATAATTTACATTTCATTGATAATTTATATGGTTTTCTAGGTTATAAAGTGTTTTTAGAGACGTCTTGGATAATTGTTTAACGGTGTCGCCTACCGCATTATGAGCAAATTTTACTAAAGGACCAACACTGTAATCTCGAATAATAATCAACTGCTCCATATATTTTTGTCCATGTGGACAGAAATGTATAGAGTAGATGTTGTTGTTTTTTTTTTCAGCGATTTCGAAGTTGGTCCTATAATAAAAGTTTTGATTTCAAAACCTACTTTCATCATATTTATATAAATATTGTAATTGTTCCAAATTTGGGCCTAATTAATGTTAATATATCACTAAAATATTTATTATATCTCTGAAGGAAATATGGAAATAAATTATCTCAAAGTCTAATCTTCTAAAGTTTTAAATATATCTGTGAATATTATGTCTAATATATTATGCATTTAATATAGTCATTGTTTTTATTAAAATGTGCTGTAGTTTTTTTTAAACCAACCTTCATCGATGCTTATTTATGCACTTGCAAATTTGTCCAACAGTGGCACCATTGTTGCACTGAATAATAAAATTCACAATCTTTAATAGAAAAAGGTGTCTGAAGAAGGATACAGGATACTCCGTGACAAGACAGAGCCTTGTTCAGGACTATCCTGGACACAAAGATCACCTGGCTCTGTTAGATAGGACTTGTTATTTACAGTTCGAATCAAACTTAATGGCAGCAAGTGCGCTACTGCCTGCGCAGTACTCCGCCCCTCAGTGCCCCTCACCCCCGCTGACACGTGAAATTGTTACTGCGCAGCCACTCTACTCGTGTTCAGAGCCGCCATAAAGTTATGGTAGGCCAAGAATAAACATAAGACTAAAATTGCGGGCAGGTAAAAAGACAGAACACTAAGAAATTAAAATAAAATTAATTTAAGAAATATTTTTTTAAATAACATATATAGGTACCTAGCTTATATTGTATAGAACCAATGAGGTACTATACGCTAGTAATATAGTTCAATGTATAGAACACTCAACAATACAGTTCTTTTTCATTTATTTTCATTCGATTTTACGTACATAAGTACTAAAATATTGTTTTTTCGAGCTCAGATTGCACCGAATAATGTCCCGTAAAATACTGGTTATTTTTATTGTTTTGGAAAACTGAGGACTCGTGGAAGTTAAAGAAACTATTTCTAGGGTATTTCCATTCTCCTAATTTTAATTGAGTGCCTAAAAATATGAAAGGAATCTTGTCGATCAAGTTTTTTCCCTTTAGTAACTTTGGCTGATGATTAGATAGATGTTTTTTTATCGATCGTCGACCCAAAAAATAATGAGAAATGAATACCAGACAAAAAATCAGGTGAAAATTTTCCATAAATTATAAAAAAATCGTTCAGCTTCTCAACTATTATGTGATAATGTTTTGAGAGCCTATGGAGATTGGCTTCCAAAATCTGATGGACGTCATGTCACGTTTACTCACCATCATCATTATATCAGCCTATTACCGTACACTGCTGAACGTAGGCCTACCCAAGAGATCGCTAACCAACCCGGTTTTGGGCAACCCGAAACCATCCGCTGCCCTTCAAATCGTCGGTCCATCGTGCCGCAAGGCGCCCTACCTACGCTACGCTTGCCGGAACGTGGCGGTCTCCACTCTAAAGCGTATCTGCTCCATCTACCGTCTGTCCTTCTGCAGACGTGGTCGGCCCATTTCCACTTCAGCGTGCAGATTCGTCGCACAATGTCGGTGATTTTAGTTTTTTGGCAAATGACTTCATTGTGAATTCTATTCACCAGAGAAACCCCGAGCATCGCTCGCTCCATAGCACGCTGAGCAACCTTGAATTTGTGGACCAGGCCCGGCGGTGAGTGTCTACGTTTCGGCCATAGATATCCGAGTTTCGGCTCAGTAAGTCATCTCTGAGTCATTACGTCATACTTTAGGGATTGTGGGATCAACTAATCATCAAATTATATTTGATTAAACTAAATCAATCTAACTAACTATACACAACAATAACAATATGCTTAGGTTGTAAAAATAAAATCAACAACAAGTCCATATTATTCACTCAATAATAATAACATAATGGCGGATCATGGCGCGAATATCGGCCATTGTGTCGACACCTGTTGCGCTTGCGCTTCTAACCAACTACAGATTAGTGTGGAAGTGCCATCCGCTGAGACCGCCTTCGGGCTATTCTTAACTTGCACAAACCCAGGCTATCTACATACTTCCATACATTCATATAATTTATTTGTCGTGAAAGTCAAATTTTACTTATTTATTTCTATAAGACCGTTAAAATAAACTTTTGAAAGGCATTTACAAAAAAAAAATACAATCGAATAGTTTTATATCCATATATGAAACTATTCGATTCTATTTTTTTTTTTTGCAGAATGGGCAAGAAACTCCGTAGTTTCTCTTTAAAAACAAAAACACACAATAATTTGAATTACATTAATTAAATGCTAAGACAGATCTTGATGCAGTCGGCCAGTCGCTCTCTTAATCTTGGACACGGATCAAATGCTAACTTTACCCAAGAAGGCAAAGTCAATGCTAAAATCAAGTAGGGATTTTACAAATAAATGTTTGTAAATCTCTACTTCTCTTAAAACAATTGCCATAGATTCATAACCGTTAAATCTGATTATTTCTCGTCGAATAGAGTATTCTTTTCAAAAACAATCTCCTCTCTAGCGTAAGTTTGCGTTCCCACTAAGGGACCACCTTTGATTTTGAGGTTTTGAATGCGTCAGCCTTTAGTAAAAGTTCTCAATCAATTGTAAATTCAGCCTTTAGTTTGTAAAAGTAGCCACTCAAAAGTTAAACAAGAGTACTATAGTCAAAACCGATCAATTATCCAAGTTAACCAAAATATTCTCATCCAGATTTTACCTCTCACCCTTTAGCGTTCCAAAGTCATGTCCACTCGTTTCTTTCTTTGACAAAGGCGAGCCGCCTCCGGTGGAGCGTCGGTAGTCCGGAGCACATCTGTCCCATCACGGACACCACAAAGGATGCAAGGGTTGCTGTGTTCACGCCGTTTCGCTAAATATTAGCAACTGACATGTGCATGATTGATGGTACCTAACTAAAAGAAAATTGGCTATATTTGTGCCTTTGTTGGTTGGAATTACGATTGTTGCATATAGTACATACATTTATGTACATGTGAAAATTAACATTTCATTTGTATAATTTAATCACGACAGCGGCACAGTTGGCGCAGTGGTTGAGCGATTGACTGCTGCGCTGCGTGTCGCGGGTTCGATTCCCGCACGGAACAAATATTTGTACGATCTATAGATAGTTGCTCCGGGTTTGGCTGTTTGTGTATGTGAGTTTATATGTTTGTAAACGCACGACACAGGAGAAATTCCTAGTGTGGGACAACGTTTATTGGAACGTAGTTCCATATCGCGCGTTGCGAAAGGGGGCTAGACGGAAAAAAGGTAACGACACTTTTTAAAGTTGTAACGACACTTTTTGCTATAGTTGTAAGCCGTACGGCGTGCGCGTGTTTCTCTGTCTATCTCTCTCTCTCTCGCTCTCATAGAAAGCAAGCCAGTTATTAATTGTAAATAATAATAAGTAAATAATAATAAACAACAACAAAAACAACAACAACAATTACAACAACAACAACGTTGCTGTTGTTTGATATTGTGTTGTTTGTTGTGTTATTGTTGTTGTGTTCGTTGTTGTTGTTGTGTTTGTTGTTATTATTGTTGTAATTGCTGTTATATAGTTGTTGTGTTGTTGTTGTTATTGTTGTGTGTTGTTAGTGTTGTTGTTGTTGTTGTGTTGTTGTTGTTATTGTTGTGTGTTGTTAGTGTTGTTGTGTTGTTTGTTGTTGTTGTGTTGTTGTAGTTGTAAATTGTGGTCGAAAGGAACTTCGTTCCATCCGGGTGTCCCTTGACACCTCTCAAGTTTAAAAAAAAAAAGAAAGGGAGAAAATTGAACTTGCAAGCATTTTATTGTATAATAGAAGGGAAGAGCGCTGTTGTTGTCTACTGTCTGAGATACAGAGATTCACTTACTTATCTAGTGCAGACATAGAGGTCCTGTCGAGTTTTTGATAATGTATGCTCATTTAAAATAGTTTTTAATTTATAATGTATGCATCTACTTCAAGTAATACTCTTCGTTCGGCAATCCGACAAGACCAGGGAGATATCAGGCACGGAACAGATAAATAGAGTTGGAAAGGCCCTCGCTTCTATTTTGTTTTAAAACCAGTGTCGCCGTTTACTCACACTATTTTAATTTCTAATACATACGCAGTACTATGTATATTAATATTTCGCACACTACCAAATCACACGCACATAAATCGCAGGGCAGCTATTCGTTGACACACTAGCACAGATTCCCGTTGGCATTGGACACTCACACACGCAAAAACAATAAAATTTGTCATTTACGCTAGTGCTTGATAAAGCCGATATTTATTTTCGATAAATTCTTAGTTCGTTTATCAGCTGTGTATTTTAAAAAATGGAGTTTAATCAATTTATGGGGATATATGAAACATTAAATAAAAATCAATAAATCATCAATCATTTTTCGTTTATAAATGACAAATAATCACCAAAAAATCAACCAAGTTTCAGGCTGGCTAAAGTAGATAAATCTTTCAGGGGGTTCTATTTAAAATATTACAATAAAATTCCTCCCCACATTGTTCAACTAAATGAGACCAAATTGAAGTCTTATATAAAACGCACACTATGCAGCCGAGCATGTACCTACCTACATACATATATGTACCTATAGCCAAATGTTTAAATGTTGAAATCATTTTCAGCAAAATGTTAAGAGCAAATAGTACTTGTATTTGTAGGTATCCAGTTTCCTCTATCTGTCACGTCTATTCATTGTTCCCTCCCTGACGTAAGGTATTTTAGGAAACCTACAATTTATAATTTAATACATAAGTCAAACAGGATTTTATTTAAATTGTAATTTTAAAGACTCGATAGTAGTAGTAGATAGTAAATACTCGTAGGTGATAGGTCTACATGTCCCTTTGATATCATTGTGTCACATTCATTCAATGATTAATATAACCGGTCAAGCGCCGATAATGAGACACAATTTATTTTCTTACGGTTATAGTGCGATTACTATGCGAAATATACGTCTAACTAAAAATATACTATCATTAATTAAATATATGATATTTCAAAAATAATCTTTGTCAAACGTAAATATAGTCGAGTTTTCTATCGATGATTGTATCTCACCACATGGTCACCTCACTCACCTCACCTCAATATCGACAAGACTGGCCAATCATGGCAAACCTTATAATCTCCATGGTTGAAGTGTAGAGAATGCAATGCATGCAGTACATTGCAAGCGGACTCGGTCATTGCGTTGATTAAGTACACATCGGGCAATGTATGCTTTTTGTAACTTAATGCAATCATGTTGTCTATATATGAAATTTCATAATGACCATTATATATTAAGCTTTTTACGAATAATATTTTAATTAAATGTTATTTTCGACTTACCGATGGAAAGATATGCCTCCTCCATCTGTACTTGAGGTCTGACTATTTGTTTTGCAAGTTATTATGGCACAATACGGCATTTTAATGCAGAGATTTCTTCTCCAAAGTGAACCGAAGCACACTAAACGCGGTGTACGAATGAATCGGTCGAGTTATGATCGTCAAGTCATAATTGTGGCGCGCTTGCCACGCCCACATTACCATTACAACTCTATTTATCTGTTCCGTGATATCAGGCGCAGGACCAAGGGCTTTACGTGCTTTCTGAGGAACGGGGGTATCACACCAATAAACCAATTTCTTTGACCTGCTACTGAGAAATTTCTAAGCATAGAAATCCTAATAGATATTCTTTTGCCCAATCTGGAAATTTAACCAATCATATAACTCGTATGGTCATTGGTCGCGTGCAGTTTATCCCTGTAATCAAAATAATAATGCACTGTACCTAATCACTATGATTGGCTATTTTCTACTTAATTATTTTGGTGAAAACAACTTGCCAAAGTAGTTTCACTTTTATTTTTATAACACTAAAGTATAATTTCCAAGTATCATGTTTCTAACTTTTAATTTTACAGTTCAATGATTGGATTAATGACAACTAGTGACACGTGTATTAATGTATTTTGAAAATTGATATGGTACCCTTTGTTTATTTTAGGGTAGTACTTGTACAATATTAGGGTCAGTGAAAATCCATTATTTATTCTATACAAAAGTGAGTTTATTTTTACGTTTTACTGGGAGTAAACCCCAAGAAACGATCATGGGCTACTTTTAACCGACTTCAAAAAGGAGGAGGTTATCAATTCGGATGTTTATACTTATATTTTTTTTTTTATGTATGTTCGGGCATAACTTTGTCATTTATAGACGGATTTGCAAAACAATTTTTTTGTTCGAAAGGCGTTTATTCCAAAATGGTCCCATATACATTTCATCAAAATTGATTCAGCTCTTTTTGAGAAAATCAACAAAATCCCAAAAAACTACATGATGACGTTTTAGTTTCTTCAATCTTTGGAGGACTTACAATCTCTGTTTTGAGTGTGTCGCCGTTTCTTAATGGATTTTGATGTTACGGCAATACTAAAAAGCGGTAAATAAAAAGTTTAAAAAAAGAAAAAAAGAAAACCGCCTTCAAAAACTAAAAAGTGATAAATAACTTTAGCACAGAACACACATTACCTACTTTAGATTCGGAAGTCGGTGGCAATAAAAAACAATAAACACAACAAAGCCACCGCCACCGACTTCCGAAACTAAAGCAATGTGTGTTCTGTGCTAGAGTTATTTCAAACAATCCATCCATCTTTTCTTGCAAAAATTATGTCATACCTACTGTTAAATATTTTAAACATACAACTTGCAACTACTTACAAAAAGAAAACATCAACACAACTTCCGATCAACGATATCACACATAAATTATACTATTTTTAGTAACGCCAGTGTACCAACGTGTATTGTTTCAATTTCGTGCCATATTTGGCAACATTGACCGTGCAGGAAGCTTCAGGTCGTGCATTGTAATTAGTTGGATCCGCTTCACTTAGGTGGGCACAACACTTATTTGCTAATGTAGTGATAGCATACAATAGTACCTACATACAGTGTCAGGCAAAAAAATGTAGCAATATGCTGGACAGCTTTATTTCTAATCTTCTTCTTCTTTTCGAATCGATGGTTGTGTTAAATATTTTATTGTGATAGACTAGAGATACTTGAGCCCAGTAGGTAATAACTTGAGTTACTTAACTTACTTAATTTAATTTAAGGCGTACTGTCAGTCTTTTTATACGTGCAGCCTATGGGTGAAGCATACGCAGAAGACTTATAATGCCCTGCGTGTCCAATACAATAACGCGTTCAGGATTTTGGTGGGGTTGCCACGATTTTGTAGCGCATTAGGCATGTTTGCAGACGCACGAGTGGATGGCTTTACAGCAATACATCGCAAACGAATAGCGTCTCAGATGTGCCGCTTGCGGGGCAGCCCCAACAGCTTCTTGCAACTTTTTGCGGAGAGAATGGACACTGACAGCTCCTTCATGGAGTATTGGACAAGACAGCATGTCAGGCGTTCCTAGTGTGTCTGTGTAATGTGTGTGTAATATTATTATTGGATGTTATTATTATTAGTTATTATTTATTTATTAATTGTGTAACCCAAATATGGATAATGTATTGAATTTAATTTATCTGAAATAAAGAATTTGATTGATTGATTGATTAATCGCAGCATTAGTGGCGTTTTTAATGTCCTCTAAGTTGCAAGTAACACTTGAGCACTGTACTAAGTTGGCCATTGTCTGGTCAGGAGCACCGCACGCACACTGGGTATCGGTGGGATCTATAATCCCCCGTTTTGCTAGGTTGTGTTTGCGCAGCGGCCTACTTGGGAGCGCAGTCTACCTATTGAGCGGCCACTGCAAAACACTTTCGAGTAGCAGGTGTTCCTGGGGTTGCACGAAGTTGGGTGGTGACTGGTGGTGGGTGATGTTCCTCCCACAACTTTCGTCTCACCGTACAATCAAATCTTATTTCTAATGATTTCATTAAATGAAGCACGTATGGTCTATCTGTTTATTCTGCTAGTACTATTATTGACGCGAAAGTTTGTAAGGATGGATGTATGGATGGATGTTTGTAACTCTTAAATCATGCTTTAACGGCTGAACAGAGTTAGCCGAAATGACAATGCCAGATCCTGCCCCACCCATGTACAGAAAAAGTAACCCTTGTACAGAAAAGTAAATTAATGAAAATAATTGTAATGAATATAGAACCTTTCTATAGTTAATTGTTTTTCTTTAGAACTTGCGGATTACGAAATACCTACCCACAGAATACAAACTCATTTTACCTAAAATATAATTTAACCTATAATCAATGTCATTATTGTTTTTAGATTTAAACGGAAACCGCAAGTTCTACAGTCACTAAGACTAATGTTTAGTTGTCAGCAATAAATAAACAGTAAGATGCTATTTATTGCACATGACTTTTACTGAGTGGGGCAAAGTTCTATAGAGTTTCTGGCATTGTCTTTTGGAACACATGTAGGTAGATATTGATCCTGTTTTGTGTACCCATAAAATAATTTAGAAATTTGGTTTAATTTTGAAGTCTAGGTAGGTACGCAAACGGAGTAGCGGGCAGAATCTTGTCTATATTAATATTATAAAGAGGTAAAGTTTGTAAGTTTAGATGTAGGAGATAATCTCTAAATCTACTCAATCATCCGATTTCAAAACTTATTTCACCATTATGAAGCTACGTTATCGCTAAGTTAATATACAAATTAGGGATCTGTAAGAAAGTTCATGTGGACGAAGTCGCAGATAAAACCTATTTAAATAATCGAAAGTACCATTAGTAAAAAAAAAACCGCACCTCAGACCCACATAACTATCCATATAACAATTCACGAACAATCAACAATTACGCAGTTCAAATAAGCACACAATTTTCTCAAATGTCGGCTACATTCAAAACAGACAAATACCCCGCAGCCACTCAAATTCAACACCTTAGCCAAAGGTGTTCCCGAACATCTGTAAATAATCCGTTAAACTTTGAAGAGCCCGCATATTATAGACCAATTCTCATAAATCATGGAATCTTTTATACTATAAATACTTAGGAATTGGAAAGGAAGGAACTATTAGCTAAGTATCTCTTATTATTTCGTGGTAGTGAGTAAATGTTTTTGGCCAGGTGTGTAAAATGTGTAGAGTTGAATGAATCATTTGGAATATCAATGATGGATAATAATATTGCCGAAATAGTGTGGGATCAAGTATGGTAGGCACGTCTTCGGAAGTTATATCATAAATGATGAGATCAGCTGCTACTTTCTTTATGTACTGAAGAGAATACTTAATTTACTTTAACAACTTTTGTACTACATGTATATGTGTTTGAAACATCTTTTAAGTTATGAAATACCTGTAGTGGGACACTTTCCTCTTCCATAAATTATATTTATTACAATGTAGGTACATACATACACTATACAGAGCTGTATATTTTAGTCTTAAAGAAATACTATTAGGTATATAAAAAAATTAAAAGAATAACAAAATATAAATACCCTAACAGTGAATAAATGGGAAAGAAAGAAAATAAATAAAACCACCAATCTTACTTACCCTTATTATTTAAGTAACCTTATTTTATTAATTCAAACCTATTTATTATATATTTAAAATAACTATATAATACTATTTAAAATAAACCATGTTCTAATTTAGGAATAGGCCAATATTAAATTACCAAAATAATAACGCAAATTGCAAATAATGCAAATAAATTGTGTATCAATCAAGTTCAATGAACCTTTAAATATATCACTATTTAATGATATCACTATTTAATGATATCACTAGTATCTACTAGCTAGGTACCAGGTATTTGCAGGGTAGCGAAGGCCCTATACATTAGCAACAAAATCAAATCGGCAGACGATAAAATAAAGACAGTTTGGAAAGTTATTAATAACGAGACTGGCAGGAAAAAAGTTCGTAACACTGAGTATACATTAGAGACACCACGTGGTCCCCTAAGCTCTAACATAGAAGTAGCGCCTGAATTTGTGAATTTCTTTACCAACATACCAATTAAAACCACGGAAGCTTTAAATTATTCACCTGGCATTTCAATTGCCTTTTTAAAAGCGAACGTACTGTGGAGATCTGATGTGTTTCTGAGATAATAGCCATTAGATATTATACTCTATGACGGAACACTCGGCAAACTTCTAGAATAAGTTTGAATAGTAGACTTGTATTGTTTTACGTTTGACATTAGGACTTCCTAGCCTGATCTTGTCACGGGCACACTACAAGTATCTGAGAATATAATCCAGTACCGAGTTTCAGTGCTTTTATTTATAGAATAATCATATTACGATCACGCATATACCGGTACCAGTAAGAGTCCTAAGTCAGGATCTCTTACAAAGTGGTGGAGGCAACCGGTTCACGCCCCCATATTCTGTAGAAGCGGAATAAAGCACTAAGAGGAAGTGGTGCGAATAAGGTGCAAAGGCGCCGTGCTGAGAAGATAATTTGAAAGTTAAGTGGTTGTAATATTTGAAATGGGCGACGTAAAGAAATTTTCCGGGATTAGCCCGATGTCTTTTGACGAGTTCTTGTCAGACTTTAAACGCACAGCAATGATGAATAGATGGGCGGAGAGTGGTTTTAAATTCATTTTAGGAGCCTTTCTTGAAGGTCCTGCTCTGGCTTATTTTAAATGCATTTACAACGAGAGCCTAGACTTTAATACAATATGTGACCTCTTAAGGTCCGAATTTAACCGTAATGTTGATTACATGGAAATTTTTTATAATATACGACAAAATTCCATGGAAGATTTACGTACTTATTTTTTTGATTTTACGAAGGTTGCTGAAAAAGCGGGCATCACCGACGACAAAATATTTGTTAGAGTTTTTCTTAAGAGTTTGATGCCAGATTGGAAGCTGAAGCTGGGGTCAAGATTGTATGCGTCCCGGAAGGAGCTGCAAGAAACCATCAGCCAGATTCTGGACATTTTCGGGGAGTCTACGCGTATTGTATCAGCTAATTTGCCAATTGAACCTCCTCATGGTTCATTTCATAGGGTCAGTTTCCAGCGGCCGCCGTCAGATGAAGAGCAGCGTGTTGTCGCCTCACCGAGACCTAGAAGTCCTGCGCCATCACCATCGTCTTCGGCGGGTGACCCACAGCATGCCGTT
Source organism: Charanyca ferruginea (assembly GCA_947361185.1). Classification (NCBI taxonomy): domain Eukaryota; kingdom Metazoa; phylum Arthropoda; class Insecta; order Lepidoptera; family Noctuidae; genus Charanyca; species Charanyca ferruginea. Next base: position 17,591,331 of record OX376065.1, on the reverse strand, counting down.
GGGGATCACTATTATACTCCCCGATATAACTTTAGGCCCAGAACTTTATATACATGCAACAGAGATTATCGCTCGCATAATAATGTCCCCAGATCGAGGGACACACAAGCAGCCAATCACCCAAACGCCCAAGGACACAGACGTTGAATGATGAAGCGGGAGTGTCCGCTGTGTCCGAAGCATCCCGACTCCCAACAGGAGATAAACACTGTCAGTTTATTCCTTTTATTAATATTTCATTAGTTAATCAATCATGTATGGCTCTATTAGACACTGGAGCATCAATCTCATGTATTTCGGAGAAGTTCATGTCGGAGTTGAAGTTGGAGCATACCAGTGGAATTACGAAGCGTTTTGTAAAGTCTATTTCAAACGTACATTTGAAAGTCGTGGGTGAAGCTAATATTTGTTTCATAATAGACTCATGTGTGTTTGTTTTGAATTTTGTCATAATTAAGGACATTAATCAAAATTTAATACTCGGGCAAGATTTTTTCCACAAATATAATGCAATATTGGATTTTAATAATAATTGTATAACATTGAAAGGCAGATTTTATGCAAAGTTTTGTAAATTAGATAAACAAGACGGTACGTCAATGTCACAATCTTTGGTATGCTATGATCCCAACAACATTGTAGAACTAGAAAATAATAATGTCATAGTTGACCGCGGTATGGAAGAAGGAAGTTTAAAGTCAATCTCCAAATTTGATTGTCTATATTTTTCCAAACTCGTTGAACAAAATGATGACAGTTTGTTTGATGTCACGTCAAAAGACGACAATGTAAATAAAATAAATATAAATCCGGAGTTGAATCAATCGGATAAAATTTCTTTGAAAAAACTTCTTTCTTCAAATATAAATACTTTCGCATTTACCAATTCCGAGTTGGGAAACTGTAATTTGGTGGAAATAGAAATCAATACGACGGATGAAATACCAGTTCATCGGCCACCATATAGAGTCTCACCGAAGCAACTTGAGATCATTAATTCGCAAGTTGATGAAATGCTGGCGAATGGGGTCATACGCGAATCAAATAGTGCGTACGCATCGCCAGTCGTATTAGTACAAAAACCCGATCAAACGTGGAGATTTTGTATAGACTACCGTAAGTTGAACAAAAAAGTTATCACGGATAGTTATCCTTTACCTATCATTGAAGACATAATGGTATATTTATCGGGGGCCAAATATTTTGCAGATTTAGATTTAAATTCTGGCTATTGGCAGCATCGTTTATGTGAACGAGATAAACATAAAACTGCATTTGTTACCCCTTCAGGTTTTTATGAGTTTAATGTTTTGCCATTTGGTCTTAAAACAAGCCAAGCTGTTTTCCAAAGAACAATGGACAAAGTTTTGGCGGGAATCAAATATAAAAATGCCATTTGTTATGTAGATAATATTTTGATTTGGGGAAAGGATTTTGATGAATTTATTAATGCAGTAGAGGAAGTATTCAGACGGCTAAAGAAAGCAAACCTAACTTTGAAACCAAGTAAATGTAGTTTTGGTTATAATAAGGTTTCGGTCTTGGGTCATGAGATTTCTGGCGATGGTGTAAAACCAGATAATAAAAAATTATTGGATCTTAAATCTTTAAAACCACCAACAAATCAGAAACAAGTTAAATCTGTTCTGGGTTTGTTTTCTTATTACCGTAAATTTATTGATAACTTTGCTGTAATTGTCTTACCATTAACAAAATTATTAAAAAAGGGAGCCAAGTTCGTTTGGTCACAGAGACATCAGGAAGCGTTCGACACAATATTAAATTATATGAGCAATCCGCCTATTTTGCATTTTTATTCAAATAATAAACATGTTTTAACACGCTTGTATGTAGATGCTAGTGGTGAAGCGGTAGGTTGCTGTTTGATGCAGGGTGTGGATGTGATGCATCCAGTAGCGTATGCATCTAGGAAACTCAGTGATAGCGAAAAAAAATACTCGACAACTGAGAAAGAATGTCTAGCAGTTGTCTGGGCCTTGAATTATTTTAAGCATTTTTTATGGGGTTTGAAGTTTCAAGTTGTTACAGACCACAAAGCATTGTGTTGGTTGAGGGATAGGAAAGACATGAGTGGTAGGTTAGCTAGATGGTCGCTATGTATTCAGGCGTATGAATTTGATATTGTTCACTGTGCAGGCAGAGAAAACGTTATAGCCGATTTTTTCTATAGAAATCCGCTAAGTTTAGATGGAGAAGTACACGAGCCGAAAGTAAGTCAAGAAGATGGGATGCAGGTGTATAAGATAGAGATTGTGAAGATGAAGGACGAGCAGCTCGTGGATGATTTTTGCAAATATAGGTTAGATAGGTTAGCAAACGAAGGTGTAGTTAATTATAAAGGTTTCAGCGTTGTAGGAGGTATTTTGTGTAAGAAAGTTAAGAGACTGAATCGCGATCGAGATTTGGTAGTTGTCCCCAAGCATATGCTACAGGAGGTCTTGGCGGAATTGCATGATGATCCATGGTCCGGAGGTCATTTCGGGTTAGCGAAGACCCTCGCCAAATTTAGAGATAGTTATTTTGTGAAAGATGCGGAGGAGGAGGTAGATAATTATGTGAAAAGTTGTGTTTTATGTCAGGAGCGAAAGAAGACTAATCAGGTAGCACAGCTACAGCCGGTGCAAGTGAACCAGCTGATGGAGAAAATAGGTATTGATGTTTTGGGACCGTTTAGGAAGTCTTTAAATGGTAATAGGTATGTTATTGTTTGTGTGGAGTATGCTACGAGGTATGCGGTCTGCAGAGCGGTTCCTAGAGCGACAGCGCAGAAAATAAGTGAGTTTCTGATTGAAGAGGTGTTCTGTCGTTTCGGTGGAGTGAAAGAAGTGATATCGGATAGGGGGTCTGTTTTCACTTCACGCTTGGTGAAAGATACGGTTAGCTATTTTGGAGCTAAATCACGTTTCACCACAGCATTTCATCCAGCGTGTAATGGTTTAGTAGAAAGATTTAATAGAACTTTAACACAGATGTTGTCCATGTATGTTTCTGCTGATCAACGAAATTGGTGTAGTTACATCCCGTTGGTTTGCTATGCGTATAATACTAGTAAACAGGCTAGTACTAGGTTTTCACCACATATGTTGATGTATGCTAGGGAACCCAGTTTTAGGACTGATATGATGGTCAATGTTGATAGTCGTAATCATGTGATAGATTATGTAGGCAGACGCAACATTCAGATAGATTTGACGAGGCGTGCGATTATTAATATAGGTAAGGCACAAGTAAAGCAAAAGGCTGTATATGATAGGAAAGCAAAAGTAAGGAATTTTGAACCAAATCAGTTAGTGATGGTGTATACGCCGAGACGTGTAACTAATAAAAGTTTAAAGTTATGTAGGTTATATAAAGGTCCATTCCAGATAGTGAGACGTATCACAGATGTAAATTATGTAATTAGGAAGTTAAATAACAGAAGATTTAGAGATATTGTGCACGTAAATAGATTAAAACTATATCACGCTCGATTACCGATATAGTTTGCTTATAGCGTCATGTCAATTTGAATTTGATGTCATTTTTAAGTTAGATAATTTTAAATAATGTTTAATTTTGAAAAGGTCAATTGCGAAGAGTTTGGTAGGATAGGTAATGTAAATAATATTTCTAGGTTGGGTATTATTTGTCATTTTATTGATTATTTGTTGTCATACGGCATATTATGTCGCCATGGTTATTTGGGCATGTCGTGATAGATAGTTGCTGATTATTTTTGTGTATGTGATTAGAAATATTTCGACATGATAATAATATGTTTTTTTTTGTATTTTCATATTCACTGCGAGCTGAAGTCTGATGGGTGAATGGTGCCCACAGGATGTCAAAATTTTGTTAAAAAAAATGTGTATTTTATTCTTTTTTTTACTTAGTAGATTATTTGATGTAGTTAGCGTAGCTCCAACAGGCCTCGTTCACTGACGTTAACAACTACGCTAACGGAGTATAATCTTCGCGTAGAGTGTCGAATCGACACGCATGGTTTATTAAGTGAACAAAGTTTGTTTCGAGTTTAATCTTTTTTAATTTAATTGTAAACCTCGTATAGGAAGAAGTATAGGTCACCAAGAATGGAGGGTATGAATTTTGTCATATCGATTGTTTAGGGGGATGCGTTTTGGTTTTTGAGGCGGTTTTTATAAAGCGGGGTTTGGACATGATAGCATGAGCGTTCTTAGTATTCATATATTCGGTTTTCTTTTAATAATATTGGATTTAATTGGTTATCCCTTGCGTCATGGATTGAACCATCTCGTCTGAGACGTCCCCATCGACATTTCCGCCTTTAGAGTAGGGACTTGCTATAGGTATAGGTAGTTGTTAGGTTAGTTAGTCAATTATTTTTGTTCAGTAGTATAAGTTTGCAGAGTGTCCAGAGCATGAATAAAAGTTACTAGTTCCTTTTATTCATGAAGGGGGCGTAGCTCATGTGGAGATCTGATGTGTTTCTGAGATCATAGCCATTAGATATTATACTCTATGACGGAACACTCGGCAAACTTCTAGAATAAGTTTGAATAGTAGACTTGTATTGTTTTACGTTTGACATTAGGACTTCCTAGCCTGATCTTGTCACGGGCACACTACAAGTATCTGAGAATATAATCCAGTACCGAGTTTCAGTGCTTTTATTTATAGAATAATCATATTACGATCACGCATATACCGGTACCAGTAAGAGTCCTAAGTCAGGATCTCTTACAGTACCAGGCTGCCCGGTAGAATTTCAATTTAAACATATTAACCCCGTGACAGTTTTAAAAGCTTTCCGGCAAATTAAGATAAAATTTACTGAGGATCTGTGGGGTATGTCTATTAAAGTTTGTACGTCTATAATTGAGACAATAGCGCCTTATTTGGCTTTAATATTTAATATGTGCGTAGACCAAGGAGTTTTCCCGGATCTAATGAAGTTTAGTAAGGTTATACCTCTTTTCAAATCCGGTGACAGTAAAGACACTAATAATTATAGACCCGTGTCCGTGCTGCCGGCTTTCAGCAAGGTTTTTGAAAGGATTATGCTTAATCAGATGCTTAATCATTTTAACACTAATGGCATTTTACACGATCAACAGTATGGTTTCACCAAAGGACGTTGTACGACTGACGCTGGTGTCACTTTATTAAAACACATATTTACTGCGTGGGAAGAGGCGCAAGATGCCATAGGAATTTTTTGTGACCTCTCCAAGGCATTTGATTGCGTAAACCATGACACACTACTTTTGAAACTTGAGCATTACGGACTAGGTAGACTTGCGCTTAGTTTAGTAAAATCTTATTTGATTAATAGGCAGCAGCAAGTCCAAATAAATGGGGTGAATTCACATGGTTTAAAGGTAGAAATGGGGGTTCCACAAGGTTCAATTTTGGGTCCTTTCCTCTTTTTAGTGTATATTAATGATCTTCTTCATCTGTTGAAAAATCAACCACAAATGGTGTTATTTGCTGATGACACTTCTTTAATATTTAAGATAGACAGACGAGCCCAGAACCTAGACCACGTAAATAGCGCCTTACTGCAAGTCCAAAATTGGTTCACGGCGAATAATTTAGTATTGAATGAAAAAAAAACGAAGTGCATCAGATTTTCTTTACCAAATGTCAAAAGTAATGACTGTGACATAGTATTGAATAATGAGAAGCTGGAATTCGTTGATAAAACTGTTTTCCTGGGGATTACGCTCGACTCAAGGCTACAATGGGGTCCTCATTTAACATCTCTCGCTGGACGGCTAAGCTCGGCAGCATATGCTGTCAGAAAAATCCGGCAATTTACTGATGTGGATACCGCGAGACTGGTCTACTTTAGTTATTTTCATAGTATAATGTCTTACGGTATTTTACTGTGGGGACGAGCTGCAGACATCGGGTCTATTTTTATTCTGCAGAAAAGAGCCATCAGAGCCATTTACAATCTCCGTATGCGCGATTCTCTAAGGGAACTGTTTAAGGAAATTAACATAATGACGGTACCTTGTCAATACATCTATGAAAACATAATGTACGCTAGAAAAAATCTGCATCTTTTTAGTAAAAGGGGTGAAAGACATTTATAACACTAGAAATAGGGACCAACTAGTTCAACCGAGTTTCAGACTGGCTAAAGTAGATACTTCTTTCATGGGGTACTGTTTAAAATGTTACAATAAAATACCTCCCCACATTGTTCAACTAAATGAGACAAAATTTAAGTCTTATATAAAACGCACACTATGCAGCCGAGCATATTATTCATTGGGTGAATACATCACTGATAAAAATGCTTGGCTGGATGCTGGTCTAGCTCCACAGCCATAAGGGTTCATAGATTCATTGATTAGCATTTTTAATTATTTTTGGAGCTGCTGAAGATATAGATCTACATTATTTTTGCATTGTATAAACTCAATGTGTTAGTATTATATAAATTTTTCATAGCACATACATGTGAGCACTATGTTATTTAAAGCTACCTACCATTTACGAGGTATGTCTTTCATTGACTTGAATGTGCCCTGGCGGTTGGGAGTATGTCATGCTCACTGGAATGTCTCGCTGACGGTGGCGCGCGTGTTGGATCATTCGGTTCCCTTCAAAATGGTTGAGTCGAATGATGCCGATCCGTGCGTCATGTTCGTGAACGGGCGCCGTTAGTTGGGACTGGTCATCTCTTAGCTGCCTCGGTTATTCTAATTTTATTTTGAATTGTTTATTATGATTATATTTTTATCTAAACCTCTTTTAACGTACACGACTTGTTACATTGTTCTCACATTGTACCCTAGATTCAATATGAATGATGTAACCGAAATTTGTAACATATTATTGATTTTAAAAGAGTGTTGTTCATGGAGTTTCTTGCTCGTTCTTCTCCATAGAAACCTACTGTTTGGAACGAGCAACTAGCTTCAACTTTCTGACTGACTGACTCTGACAATTCAAAAGTACCTGTAAATGGTTTATTTGAAATAACTGATTTTGAGTTTGAGTTTGAGTTTGAGATTATCTGAAAGGTTGAATTGGAAAAACCAAAATATAATCAGGATAGCAAAACAGACTAGTTATTAAGTAGTAGGAGAAGTAGTAGAAGTAGTAGGAGAAGTTGATAAAAGTAGTCGTTTCCTTCCTCACATACTATAGAACAAAATCTCTTAAAATCCCGAAAATTCCCGAAAATCTCTCCCTTCGTAAAGTTAAGTCTTTTAAACTATGCAACGGATTTTAATGCTATTTTAATCAATAGATAGAGGGATTCGAGGGGAAAGGTTATACTCATAGTTTGGTCTAGGTACAGACGCCAGCACATCAAGCCATACCAAACTGTCAAATTTTCCCAATTTAATATGAACCTTAACATTTAGTGATAAAGTTGAAAATCCATCAAAGAAATTTGACAGATTGTTGTAGCTTGATGTGCTGGCCTCTGTACATTGCAACCCGTGTAAAGCCGGAGTGGGGGGCCAAGTCTGCTATTTTTGTAATTTCGTCATTCCAACACGATTCCATTGTCATTTTGCTAAAAGTTCGTAATCTGCTAAATCCATAATGGTCGATCATTGGTCGGTCAATGGTCTCATAATAGAATTGTGTTATAATGACATTGTCAACAAATTTGAACATTTATTCATGCCAGATTTCATTTATATATATTTACATATTATTTATAAGTGTTATAAGCAATCTGAAGTAGTAAGAAGTTCGTAAACTAAGTCGGTCATTAATTTGTCATTATGTACGAGATTACCATTCTATATCATTTCTTTCAATGGCGTGTCAGTGGTTGACCATTGGAAAGTCATAATGACGCCATTATATTAGTAGATTACCAAACTTGTCAAAATCAACAATTATGAAATCAATGACTGACCATTCTGACACTATTGTAATAGCAGACTTGAGGCCCGGGTCGCTAGTTAATAATATAACTTACTTCCCAACATTCATTCGCAAATACACACGAGAAATATCTATCAAGGTAAAATCCTGCGCCAGAGTGTGGCCAGCGTCAGCGTGGTGTTTTTTGTAGAAAACGTCGGGCCCTGAACCAGCTGTTTTATTTTTTACTAACTTTTACCCGCGTGAATTCTCTTAGGGATCCCAATTTTTTTTTTGTAATAAAAAATAACCTGTAGCAGTCAGGGATAGGTATCGTACCTTTCTATAAGCGAAAAGATTTTTAAAATCGGACCTGTACTTCCGCAGATTAGCGTGTTAAAAAAAAGCAAACTCCTCAGTATTAAGATAGTAAATGTAGTTCAAAAAATAAATATGCTAGGATCTGGAGCCCAGAGGTCATCTGTAATTCAGAGTGAATACAGAGAAATATTGTTCCATTTACGCCGGCCATACACGGACAGCTTGAAGCAGTCGATACAGACTGCTTCTGATGCGACTGCATGGCAACTTACAATCTTTACGTACACACATAAGTACACGAAACCGCTCGAGCAGTCGCGACTGCTTCGGGCGGTCAGCCTCACGGTGAAACTTCCCAGGCTACAAACTAAACTGTGGCCTGGGGGCCAAGTCTGCTATTTTTATAATTTCGTCATTCCAACACGATCCCATTGTCATTTTGCTAAAAGTTCGTAATCTGCTAAATTCATAATGGTCGATCATTGGTCGGTCGAATTAAAAACAATGACCGCACAATGACGATCTAATGGTAGGTGATAAAAGGAACTGTCAAAATTTTAGCAGATTACCGCCTAAGTCGTAAGCTAGAAAGTTGGAACTAGTTGCTCGTTCCAAAATGTAGGGTAGGCAGAGACCTAGGTACCCAACATTTTGAAACGAGCGCGTTGTTCTCCATCTCTATGGAGAACAACGAGCAAAAATTCAGTTGTCATTTTGTACGAGATTACCATTCTATATCATTTCTTTCAATGGCGTGTCAGTGATTGAACATTGGAAAGTCATAATGACGCCATTATATTAGTAGATTACCAAACTTGTCAAAATCAACAATTATGAAATCAATGATAGACTATTCTGACACTATTGTAATAGCAGACTTGAGGCCCTGTGGCCGTGTGGTGCCGGCCACGAATAGCACCACCCCATTTCTACCCATGTCGTAAAGTAAACGTAACGTAAACGTTAGAGGATATTGACCAGAGGATGGGCAGCAGCGGCCTTCTGAGCACCATAACACCTACTGCGATCGCCAACATGCATCGACCAAGCATGACGTAATGAAGACAACCCCCCCTTGGGGGAGACAATGCCCAGCTGTGGGAGTCTAAAGGTTGATGATGATGATGACACTACACTGACAATACACTGACTGCTCCAGCAGTTATTAATTAATGGCAGTTTCAAGCTGTTGACTCTGACTGCAAGAGCGGTCCTTGTATGTTGATCACTGGCTAACAGCTCAAGTAGTCCGTGTAAGTCCTATTGCACCGGTACGGCAAAGCTCTTTACGTTCGTTCTGAGAAAGAAACAACAAACATTGATCACCATGACCACATTCACCACCCTTGAGCACTAAGTATATGTATATTGTCGATTTTAGATCATTTTCATTAAAAAATTCCTCACAGTATTTTTCAGATCATCATTTCAGCCGAAAGACGTCCACTGGACGCCCGCGGACTGTCCGCTGGACATACGCCTCCCCAAGGGAGGGGTTTTGCCATAATCGCCACGCTTGGCATGCGGATTGGCGATCGCAGTATGGTTGTTACAAAGGCACAGAGAAGGCTGCTGCCCATTCTCTGGTAAGTCCCTTAGTCGCCTCTTACGACACCCATGGGAAGATATGGGATAGTGTTATTCTTTACGTCCGACACCACACGGACAGGTCAATCGTATTAACCTAAATAAAATCAATAATTCACATCAAATCGATACTCAATATCCACAAAACTACTTAGCTTATTGACAATGTAATGGCTTAATTGGAGAAACCGGTTGGAAAGGAAACCAGGACTGGACCAGCTGTCAATTGTCCTTATAGAACTGGATACGAAAGGATATGGGTAACTACAATCACGTGATAATTATCTTACATTGTTGCATCTACTTGGTACGACTATACTCGTTTGGGTTGCTAAACGAGCTTCCATCCAAACGAGCTTAAATTTTACATGGCTGTAAGTACCGTTATTCTCAATTTTGACTATAAATTTATTTTTAACCGACTTCAAAAAGGAGGAGGTCAATTCGGATGTTTTTTGTTTTCTTTTTTTATGTATATTCGGGCAAAACTCTGTCATATATAGACGGATGTTTCAAAATTCTTTTTTTGTTCGAAAGAGGTATTCCGTATGGTCCCATATAAATTTTACTAAAATGTATTCAGCCCTTTTTGAGAAAAGCAACAAAATCCCATAAAAAATACTTAGATGATGTTTTAGTTTCTTCAATCTACGGAGGACTTACAATCTCTTTTAAGTGTGTTGGATTTGGATTTGATTTCGCAGCATTGACACACACTAGTACAATACAACGGTCTGTTTGTGTGCATCAGAAAAAAAAATATGCACGAAATGAGCACGAATCATTGAAATTGATCGGCAAACGACAGCGCGCGATGTTTTACAGTGCTTTTTAAAATAATTGTCTAAAATAAATGCGCTCGTATAACGGATTGAAAAATATTCTGTATATTAAGCATAACATTTACTTTCATAAAATAAATATATCAGTTATGTTTTTATTCAAATACTAGGTGAAAAAAAATTGTCAACGTGAACCGATTTTCTACTTTTTCAACATTGTTTTTTAATACATAATAGTAATATTTTCGTAATTTTGGCTCTGTAGCTATCTTTATGACTGTATATACTGTTGGAAAAACGCATAAAACAAAATATTTTGGCATATTGTAATGGTTGTATTCGTCCTGAAAGTTAACTCTGACGTCTATTCGTAATACGATATGAAAGAATTGTCTTCGCTTTAAAAAACCATAATTAAAAATTATATTTTTACTCTGTAGCTGTCTAAAAATGTAAATTGTCTTAAAGACAATTTACAGTTTTAGAAAAATTAAGTCTTGATTGATGATGATTATAAATCACATAATTACGATATTGCTCTGGGCAAAACGCAAAATCATAAAGTTTTCGTCACGAATCGAATACGCGCTCTTATGACAATACTAAAAAGCGAAAAATAAAAACAGAACACACTTACTTTACTTTCGGAAGTCGGCGGCGGTGGCTTTGTGTTTGTTGTTTTGCTTTGCCACCGACTTCCCAAAGTAAAGTAAGTGTGTTCTGTGATAAATTTTAGTTTTAGAAGGCGGTTCTCTTTTTTTTTTGAAAAAATGTTTAGCTTCTTTATCAGTTATCGCGGATGCAGATAATAATTCATTCACTCTCCTCAAAAAGACAACCGCCTTCAAAAAGTTAAAAATAACTTTAAATTGGCAAGTCTGCGGCTTTGGTTGTGTTTTGCATTGGCACCGACTTGCGAATTTAAAGTTATTTTTAACTTTCTGAAGGCGGTGTTCTTATTTGTAAAAAGTTTTATTTTTTCGCTTTTTAGTGCCTACTTCTTATACAAATTAATTACGAAACGGTGACACCAAAAACTTCAGTCATCCCTGAACTTTTTACCCTTAAATGGTGGAATATTTTCATGAAAATATGGGATCGACTTTGAGGTATATACTCAATTAAAAAAAGAATCATCAAAGTTGGACTACACTGAGTTATGCGTGACCAAACATAAAAAAAAAATAAGTACGTGTTGAATTGAGAACCTCCTTCTTGTTTTGAAGTCGGTTTACAGACATACAGACGCTTCATAATGTTTGAAGTAGGTACTCAAAGTATGACAAAACTCAAACAAAATAAACCGTAATTGCAACATCCTGTATGCTCGACATGATTCCATTTACACGTAGGCACTAATAAAGTTCACTTTAAATTGCGAAAACAGAGACAATGGGGCACAAAAAAAGACCATTAAATTCAGCATTAAAGTGCACACCATAGCGCATGCGTGGGGCGTGAGACAATACGCCACCACTTCCGATTCTGACAATGTTTGCAGGTAAAAGTTTGTGTACTGTGAGGAACAGAAGTGTTAGCGAATTTTGAATTAAGTAGTTAAAACTAGAACTCCAACAGTTGGTTGATTTTTGTTTTAAAAAAACTTGTATTCTTGTTTATTTTAAAAGATTTGGAAATGATTTGGTTTTCTCTATCCATAAAAGGCTGAAAAGTTAGTTTGTTTGAACATGAACAAGTTGAAGAGTATGTTTAAACGCGCTAATCTCCTAACTATATCCGATTATTAGGTCCGATTCTTAAATTTTTCGCCAATTGGAAGCTGTGTTATCACTCAGTGCTAGGCTAAATTTTATCATTAAAAAATGATATAATTTTATATGAATTCAGAGGTTTATAAGCCATATAACAAATATTAAACAAAGTTACACAGAAATAGACAGTTGATAAAAAATTGCTTAAGGCTTACTAGTTACATTGCCTAATTAAACAAAAATGAAGAAAGTGCGCACAAAGTTATAATAAAAACGTAATTAAAAACTAGGAAATATTATTTACTACGATTTTTGCTACATCCAATTTATTCCTTACTTCGTCTGGTCATATAATTATCGTCTGGCTATACAAGCCCGAAGTAATTGAGTTAGTTTTGGATATTTAACGCTGTTTAATTTTTAATCGATTGCAATCATAGGTTTGGGACATACATTTTTGCTGTATGTTACATAACATTTGGCATAATGAATTAGATTATCCGTAAATGAATTGTTGAAAGTGGAATAGAATAGGACACTTTATTGTTTATAGAGTATTATAGTTTATTTTTGTTGAATCCTTGTACGGTCTGCTGATTGTGCCTGTAAGGCGTGACAAATTAAATATTAAAACAATATTAAATATCATGTTTAAGAGATAATGATTTGGTTCGAGAAAGAACTAAGCTCATTTTGTCCAACAAAACAATCCTTCGCAGCAGGTGTAAAAACTTAACACTTGACCGAGCGACTGTATCGGAAGTCGGGCCGCGGTGTAAGTACTCATTGTGTCCGTTTCCGCCATTCGTCGCGCCGCCCCTCTCCGCGAGATGAATGAACTAGAAAAAAAATCTGCTCCAAGACCTTCAATGCTACAGATAAGTGCAATACGAACTTTTTTTGCCTAAAGAAATGGTAACCTATTTCTGGAAATTATTGTTGAATAGATATTGTAATTCTTTAATGTTATTAGTGTTAGTTCTAAGGATGCATATCTGACGGAAGATGCGTCGGACGTAATATGTATGTACTGTGGAGAGGTTCTAAGGCAGAGAGGCTTTATGAAATGAAGCCATAACTATTTAGTCTATGGTTAAAACATTCTGGAGGCTTCTAGAAAGATAGGTGATTCGATTATATTTGAATGATGTAGAATATAGTTTTTATATACTATGACAAGAGACTGTCAGACTAGGGGCCGTAAAGGCTTGGTCATGTATTTCTTCCTCTAATTCATATATTATTATCTAAATATAGATCTCTAAAAGTTCTCCTACGTCTTATTTAACGTAGTTTAGATCCCTTATAGTAGTTATCGACTTTAGTGCGTCGGTTATGTATATGAGGTTGGATGCTTTAATACCCATTCATCCATTAAGTAATATTTATGTCCCTTTGTACCTATTGGCCTAGTACTGTTCTCTGTCCTGCTTGATAAGGAGGAAAGTGGAAAAACATTTGTTTTCTTACTCCTCCGCTGTTCTATTCTGATTAATTTCGTTGCGGGATCCAAGACATTCGTAACGTTCACCGGAATTCGTCGAGCTTCATCACCTTGGCGATTTTCTGGTGATCGCCACTGTTGATTCTGTCTTTCAGAAGTTGCAGTGTTTTGGGAAAACTCATAATCCATTGGATTGACACTCTTTGACTGACCGAAGTCGTCAGAAGTCAGATGTAGCGAGAAATCCGAAATTCTGACAACCAGTCTTTCTTACCGAGGGATATAGTGTTACCCAGTAACTAGGTTACGGAGGTCCGATTGGGAGACGCTCCATATAAAATACTGGTATTTATAGCTTCTGGTTATGCCAGCTACACACGTAACGATCTATCGCAGCGATTAAACTGTGCAAACCGATTGGCGCAGTTTATTGATCATGTGTTGTATGATAAATCGTTGCAGATTATTGCAACGATTTGTGTAGCTGGCATACAGGGTAACAAGACTTTATTTTTTAACAAATATACAATATTTACATGTACAATAAAAAAAAAGAAAAACCTATAACTACATATTAAACCAAAAATAAACTAATATAATAAGGTATCAAAAAATTCCTTCACATCCCCGTCTTCCGGGAATGTGCCCAAGAGACTGACTGCATTGCCACGTTGGATGGCAATGCTTAACCTCTGCCCAAAGTAAAAACCAGCTCTTGTATCACGAGAAGTGTCAATTAACCTTTTGGAAATATCCTTAAAAAGGAGATGAGCACTCGGACCCCACGACCCGAGGGTTTCAACCCCAAACGGCTCGAAAATAAAGTTATCACCAAGGTGACTATACTTTCGCCCTTTGAGGTTTTCTGCAGCCGCAGCAGCAGCACCAGCACAGCACGCTGAGCTAGCTGACATTAGATTCATCTTTTGACAATATGCGTTCACCTTAAGTTGTGAAACAACTAAAATATGGTGGTAACTAGAGGCGATTAGTGCAATAACATCATCTGTATAGCCTTTTCCCAACTATTAGACTGGAAGCCGACCCCAACATGGTCGGCTTCCAGTTTATACGAATGTAGCTGAATGAGCTGAATACCAGTGTCTAATATAATAGGTTGGGGAAAAAGTTTCTTCGCATTTTTTAAGAAAATTCAAAACATTTTTCAATATAGTTTATTTACATGTAACTAAAGTATGTAGGTACCATTTTGTTCGATAACTTTTTGCCATCTTGTAGGTAAGGACATGATCCCATTGCTATAGAAATTTTGGGACTTCTGATCAAAATACCGCGACAAGTGGTTTTGGCAGTCCTCTCGTGATGTTAACCTGACACTGCCTAAAGAATTCTGAAGAGACCGAAACAGGTGGAAATCAGAAGGTGCAAGGTCAGGACTATACGGCGGATGCATTAACACCTCCCAGCCACACTCTCTTAATTTTTGCTAAGTAGCTAAAGATGTGTGAGGTCTAGCGTTATCATGATGAAAAACCACACCCCTTCTGTTGATTAATTCCGGCCGCTTTCTCTCAACTTCTTGCTTTAATCTCATCAGTTGTTCGCAGTAGAGTTCAGAATCGATGGTGTTATCAGCTTCTTCAAAAATGGTTCGGTTTCATTACGTCGTAATAAAGAATCACAAATGAGTACACGGTTCATTAGGTTTCTTTCAGTGAGCTCGTGAGGTACCCAAATATCGAGCTTTTTTGTGTACCCAGTTTTTTTCAAATGCGCCAAAACTGTTTTGTGGTCAATTCCCAGTTCTTCAGCTACGTCGTAACTACTGATATGCCGATCTTGCTCCACTTTTTCAAAAATGGCATCCATTTTATCCGTAATAGGGCGACCAGAGCGACTTGCATCTTTGACATCAAAATTTCCGGATTGAAAACGCTTAAACCAAATTTGTGCTACTCTCACAGGTCCATAAATATCGCAAATTTTTTTCGCGGCTTGCGTTGCATTTTTACCTTTTTTGTAGTAAAATTTTAAAATGTATCGAATTTCTTCATTAGATTCACTCATCTTGACAGTACGAAAAACAAATACAAATCACACATTTTCCTAATTTGAATTTGGAATTATGTTCTTTAAAATTTAAACTTTCAATGATACCAAAACCAGCCAGATACAAATAGTATAGCCAAAGAGATTTTATTACAAGTTCATACATACTATAATGCGAAAATACTTTTTCCCCAACCTAATATATACTGTGCCAATATTTTACATAGAGCGACTGCCTACCTGATCTCTACAACCCAGTTACTGGGTAACACGTTACCCCTTTGTAAGACTGGTTATCAGATTTTCTGGCTTCTGACTACCCATAACGATTGTCAAGTATCTATGAATAACAGCTGAGACCAACGGCTTTGCTTGCTTTGCCGAGGCATGGAGCATTTAGTGCAATACGGTAACACTAAAGTTTACCTAATTGATTTATTTTTATGTGTACTTGATAATGTACCTAATTAAAAACAAACCTGCTGTTTAATCATAACCACACCTACAATTCTGCCTACCCCACAACACAACACAACATGCCACAGACACGCACGTGTCAAAGCTCGAAAATTAATAAACAATAATTTTCAACCGACTAATTTATATCGGAAATCGTTACACAGCAAAAAGTATTAATTGATAGTTCTGCAAACCGATGATTTAAGTTCAGAACCGTAAAATTAGGGGCCAATAGGTCGGCCAATCTGTTCAATATGACATTTTATTAATGATAGAGAGTAATGACAGTATATCCGGTTATTTGTTTATTGTTTTCGTAACTTATGGCACGCGATGTGTAGGTCTGACACGATCGCGTAATCGTAAAAGTTGGTATTCGATTAAAGTCAAATGATACCTACTTCCGACCAAATTTCGGTCGCAGTGGCCAACCTTAATGATGATTTGCTAAGTACTTACGCGGGATATTATGCATTATTTTGTGTATGTAAATACAAGTGCACTGGACATTACCGGAGAATGCGCGAATCAAGCGCGGGACCAACGGTTCACGTGCTTTCCAAGGTCCAAGGGTGTTTCACCGAAAACGTCCAACCTCCTGGCTACTACTGAGTCAAATACTAAATACTTTGAGGAGATAAAGACGATAGGGGAAATAAGAAAATCTTATAAGTAGTATGTTAGCATAAATGTAAGACAAGTATAATTGCGTAGTGACATCAATAATTCCCATATCTTCCCGTGGGTGTCGTAGGAGGCGACTAAGGGACTCACCAGAGAATGGGCAGCAGCGTTCTCTGTACCTTTGTAACAACCATACCGCGATCGCCCACCCGCCTGCCAAGTGTGGCAATTATGGCAACCCCCCTCCCTTTTGGGGGAGGCATATATCCAGCAGTGGACGTCTTTCGGCTGGTAATGATGATGATGATGATGACCAATGATTCTATTCGCTTCAGAGTGGACACCGCGAAAAGCAAGCGTAGTGTGGGATGGCCTGCGGCACGATGGGTAGACGATTTAAAGAAGGTGGCTGGCAGCGGGTGGATGCGGGTTGCCCAAGACAGGGTTGGTTGGCGATCTCTGGGGGAGGTCTACGTTCAGCAGTGGACGGCAAAAGGCTGATATGATGATGATGATGACTAGTAATTCCAAGACACAAACACAACTTCTCTAAAAATACACTTTATTTTAGCGCCAAATCCAATTAATTACTAACTGTCGATTTTTAGTTGCTTGCTTTGAAACCAATAGTTATAATTAAATAGGTAACGTCACAGATTAATAATAATAATAATAATAAAGTCCATTTATTTCCAATCTACAAGTATATTATAACATGCATTTTAAATAATTAAGTATACTAAATGTAAGTTTACAATTATATCTACATAATTATATAACATGTAATGAATTAAATTAATAAATTCAAAAGTATTTGCTTTAAACGCTGTCGTTGCTGTTTTCATTATATTTGATCGGAACCCCTTCTCGGGTATAGGCCTCCTCCAGCTTTTTCCAGACCTCTCTGTCTATTGCTTTCTTTATCCATTCGTTTCCTGCTATATTTTTTGTATCTTCTATCCACCTTTTTCTGGGACACCCTCTTCTTCTTTTTCCTGTTGGTCCTTGCCACGTAGTAGCCTCAAGTGTCCATCGTTTGTCACAGATTACCATTGTCTTATTTGGAAGTCGTTGACAGCTAAAAAAATATTATGTCAATTGATTGGTGATACCCACTCTGAACACCTAAGTGAAACCAACTGTGGGCAGACGCTCTCTTTCTGAATGCATCAGGATCAGGATCATCTGGTTCAGTTAACTTCGTTCCGCATTTTTTTTTATTTATTTACATCCTTACATCTACCACTACATCCATTCATCCATCCTCCCATACTTTCGCGTTTATAATACCTAGGTAGTGTTGTTAATGATATTCATATAGCCGATCAAACTGTAGGTAGGTAAGTAGGTACAGATAAAACTTATCTTTTTTTTTTCAGATCAACATAATCAGGCAATTTGTATCCAAATTACACTAAGGTCGTCTCGTGACATCATCTCTCGTATTTATCAGTATTATAAAAGATGGTCCTTAAGTAGGTACTACTTGGCAATATTTTTTGTCGCGAATTTCGAAGAGTCGTCGACTCGTTGAGTCTTCTCGACGACTATAAAGCAGAGTCTGATCTGAAGACGAAAGTCTTTGACCAGTGCGTCCTGCCACTTATGACGTATGCTGCCGAGACGACAGCGGAGTTAGTCCACAAATTCAGAGTTGCTCAGCGTGCAATGGAGCCAGCGATGCTCGGAGTTTCTCTGAGGAATTCTGATAGAATTCGGAACAATGAAAAAGAAGGAAGAGAACCAAAGTCTCGCAGAATCAGCAAGCTGAAGTAGCAGTAGGTTGGTCACGTGTGTCGCAGGACCGATGGCCAATGGAGCAGACTTGTCCTTGAGTGGAGACCGCGAATCGGTAGGCGTAGTGAGTTACGCCCTCCAGCCCAATGCACCGATGACCTGAAGAAGGTATAGCCAGTGGTGGCTGGATACGGACCGGGAAAAACGGCGCGTCGAGCTGATTATCCTTAAACAATCGAGCAGATTTTCTTGAATCATAGCTAAGAACACTCTCGATCTTATCACCACTTAACAAAAAAAAAACTTTAAATAGAAATCGGTTCAGTCGTTTATTAATAGTCCGCTACGCACGTCAAATTTATGACAACCCTCTGTGTATAAATGATAGCGTCGCATAGACAAAATCGCGCAACTAAAAAAAAAAACAATTGTCTTTCTACACTTTATTGAAAAGTCATTCGAAGACAGGCACGTATTCAATAATGATACGAATTATATTTGCGCAGTATTGTTAGCTAAGTTCAGATAGGACAATCATTTATTTCTCATTCGAAAATCGATCAAATACGTACAGAAGCGTGGTCTTGCCAGGTTCTCTGTATACAATTAGTCGATTCAAAAATTCAAACAATTGACTTTAGCACCTACCGTCAGTTACGTCAGTGTAGTCTGTTATAATTAGAGGCCATATGATTGGTACATACCATATTATTACACGGTCTACCGTCGTTATATTGACTGGTGATTCTTTTTGACCGTTTAGTTCAATGTTCTATGGCTTGACCATCAGTCATGTCGTCGGAATCAGTTATGGATCTGTGATTAATGTCCGGGGCGTTGCAAGGTTATAATTTCTAAAATGCTCACATACTACGCGACTGATTGCCATACCAGGGCACCATGTATCTTGAATTTCATTGCAAAGTATACGTACCGCTATATCTAAGCTGTAATTAGGTACTACATATTTTTTTATTTTTTTATTTCTTTATTTGTTCATAACAGTTTATACTATCATTACGGGGTTTACTATAATGCGACAGTTAAGACCTTAGACTAATTTAACTACCTATACACTTACAAAAATAACAATTAAAATAACAACATTATTAAATTGTTATACCATTATAACACCAAAACAAAACATAATAACTATTACTACTACTACTAACTATTATTACTATTAAATAATTAAACATAGTCCAGGTACTTACAAAAAATGCGGAAAATTGATTAAAAATCTAAGCAGGTCCCAAGGTAGTTCCCCGGGAAACACTAAAGATTTTTCTGTTGTTTCTGTGTTTTGGTTCAAGAGTCAGGTTAGAGAAGTTTTGGTAGCAAGATTCGACTACTATTATTATAAACGTGAAAGTTTGTGAGAAAGAATGGATGAATGGATGGAAGCTATAACGGCTTTACAAATTTATCTTAAATTGGGCACACATAAATGTATTGATCTAACTTAACACTTAGGATAATTTAATCCAATGTTTGTATTCATACAGGATAATTTAGGACTATTAAAAACTACGCAGACGAGATCGCGAGCAGAGTCTAGTATTAAATACAAAAATACCTACCTGTAGGTACTCAGATTGTCAGAAGTAGAAACCTGTTTCTGGGAGTAAGACTAGAAGCCGATAATATGTTAAGAGTAAAGTTGTTTTGTACAAAAAATATACAAAAACGTAACAAAAATAAATCACACAGTGGCAAGAGAAAGTAAAAATAATAATAGAATGTACCTATTATGATTCAAGAAATATTATATTGAGAGCTGTGCTATTTTGTAAAAAATCTTAAAAGAAGAATCAGATAGAAGATATTAAGTACGAACTTAAAGAAGACTTGTTGTTACTTTGTTACTCACGACGTAGGTAGAAGTAACAATAATAGAATGGTATGGCCACAGTAAGATATCTATACTGTGGTATGGTATATAACTGTCCGATGTCCTCAGTCTCAAACCTACGTCTTAGCGCGTATTTTGCGTACAATATCTATACTTACAGTAGAATTGTTTCTACAGGACTCGTCGAGCTTCTTTGCTTCGGTGCCTTTCTGGTGGTCGCCACTGTTGATTCTGGCTTACAGGAGTTGCTGTGATTTGTGAATCATGGACTGACTGCTTATTTTTAGGGTTCCGTACCTCAAAAGGAAAAAACGGAACCCTTATAGGATCACTTTGTTGTCCGTCTGTCTGTCTGTCAAGACCCTTTATCTCGGAAACGCGTGGAGGTATCGAGTTGAAATTAAAACCATTTAATCAAGTCTACGGTCCCTTGATGCTGTAAAAAATCAACCCTCTATGTTAACGTGAAAAAAGATACGGCCGTTTATGTCGCAAAAAACGAATTTATAATATTAAGTAGATTAAAGTATGGATAGTAGGTATGGATTAGTATAGAAGTATGGATATGTACCTACAATTATGTACGAAACCCTCGGTGGGCGAGTCCGACTCGCACTTGTCTTTTATTTTTCTGTGTGAACATACTATCACCGGAACTACTGTTCCGGTTCTGAAATTCGTTCGCTATTAAGAAACTACGTTATCTGAGACTGCTATAGGCTGTATTTTATTACTAAAAAGTTATATAAATGACTATGATGAATGCACAGTCAGCAAGAGACAGGTTTGTTTAATAAGAAAATACCATTTGTTTTTTTGTTAAATAGTACATAAATGTCTTAAAATAATTGGCAACACCCACTAAACTTTAACTATATCTGAAGACCCTATCAGATATAGTTAAAGTTTACTCAGACCCCGATGGAAGATTTTGAATAAAATTAAATTAATAGAGCCTAAACATTTCAATGATTTAATTAAATTTAATTCGAAAACATCCATCGGTTTTTAAGTAAACTTTAACCATTTCCGATGACCTGTGTATGCGGTTCACAGAATACATTTACTTACCAAGTTTCAACAGTATATATATAAATAGTTCTTATAGTTTCGGAAAAAAGTGGCTGTGACATACGGACGGACAGACAGACATGACGAATCTATAAGGGTTCCGTTTTTTGCCATTTGGCTACGCAACCCTAAAAAGTAAAAAATCGTTTATTTTCCACACTAATTAATACAGATTACAGATTCCATTTATTTTATTAATGTCTGTACATTACAGTATACAGTACAGTACAGTATACAGTATTGTGTTTGTACATTAATAAAATAAATGGAATGGACTGGAGCCTAAACTAGGGCAGCCCTGTATTTCAGGACTCCAGAAAATACACTTTCCTCCACAAACTAACAAACAAACTCACTGACGCATTTATAATATTAGTACGGATTCTACTTCTTTAGATAAATGAATTCGAGTCTGTATTTGTACAAAAATATTCGTTAAAACGTTTTGCTATTGACTGAAGCCTTATTTAGAGGCTGAGTCATTATAAAGTTCGTTAGAATTTTAAGGTAGGCGGCAAAAGAATCAGTTTGATTTGGCGGGAGAATTGCAAGGCCATTGTAATATTGAAGTATCAGTACACTAGCTCTGTTTATTATTTACAAATAGTTAATGACAAGACTCCACACATATACACACACATATAAAAACTTTTTTTAACATGCTATTGTGGATGTAATGTTCTATACTTATGTATTTTACGATATAGTACGGATTTAAGATCTAATGTGGAAGCTGTTAGCAAACCCAAATAATAAAAATAAACAATGAAGATTTTGACATATTTTCCCGCCATTTTGATTCTCCTCACCTCTCGCCTCTGTCATAACAGGTGCTTTAGACGGTGAGTAGTAAGTATGGCAACCAACAGCTGCTGCCTACACAAATGCAAGAAAACTTTATTATTATTTCAGCTTATTCCATTCAAAATGAGCTACATAACCGGCAATATTTTAATAATTCAATAAGTACATAACGTGAAAGAAAATATGTTACAATCCAAAAATAAATAGTTGAAACTAAATCCTTAGGATTCATAATAATTAGCGTCATCATTTCATCATTTCAGCCGAAAGACGTCCACTGCTGGACTTAGGCCTCCCCCAAGGGGGGGTTTTGCCATAATCGCCACGTTTGGCAGGCGGGTTGGCGATCGCAGTATGGTTGTTACAAATGCTCAGAGAACGCTGCTGCCCATTCTCTGGTACGTCCCTTAGTCGCCTCTTACGACACCCACGGGAAGATATGGGATGGTGCTATTATTTACGTCCGGCACCATACGGACTTCGGCACCATACGGACTATTAGCGTAATAATATCCAAAATCATCACCTACACATAGTAGATACTGTAAAGGCAGACCTAGTCGAAAGTTAGGACTAAAGGTTTCTTCAAAACACTCTGAATTTCTACCCGTGGGTGTCGTAGAAGGCGGCAGAACCATATTGATAAGCAGGGCAGCAGCGTCGTTCTGAGTACCATAACACCTACTGCGGTCGCTAACATGCATCGGCCAAGTATGGCGATTACGGCTGACCCCCCTCCCCATTGGGGAGACCTATTCCCAGCAGTGGGCTTTTAAAGGTTTAAGGTGTTATGGTACTCAGACGGACGCTGGTGCCCATCCTCTGGTCAATATCCCTTTGTCGCCTTTTACGACACCCACGGGTAGAAATGGGGTGGTGGTATTCGCGACCGGCACCACACGGCGGCCAAATAAAATAATATAGCCACTATATTATTACACTATGTTTATTATGAACCACTAATTTGCTTTTTTGAAACCCTTGGAATAAAAGTAAGACCTTGTGTAGATAAGGAATAAAATACGACTCGCCTGATACCTAATTTAATTTTTAATTTACAAAATTTCATCAAGATGGTGATGGCCTAGTGGTTAAGACGCTCGCTCACCTCTGATGCATGTAGTTGCGGGTTCGCAACCGGGCAATTTCATATGTATTTTCTAAGTTTATCTTGGACATTACTGACATCGGTGCAGGAAAACATCTTGAGAAAGCCTGAACTAATCTATACTTCATTACTTCCATAGGTACTTAATACTATAAATGCGAAAGTAACTCTGTCTATTACGCCTTCACGTTGAAACGGCTGAACCGATTTTTATGAAATATGGCATAAAGACAGCTTGAACCCAGAATACTTAATAGTACTACGCCCTGGGGAAGGACATAGGCTACTTATTTAATCCGCGACTTCGTCTGCATCCGGGATAACCTACATTCACGCGGACGAAGTCGCGGGCAAAAGTTAGCTAGTAATATTATAAATGCGAAAGTAACTGTCTGTTACGCTTTCACGATAAAACGGCTGAACCGATTTTTATGAAATGACAATGCCAGATCCTGCCCCACCCATGTACAGAAAAAGTAAATTAATGAAAATAATTGTAATGAATATAGAACCTTTCTATACTAAATTGTTTTTCTTTAGAACTTGCGGATTACGAAATACCTACCCACAAAATACAAACTCATTTTACCTAAAATACAATTTAACCAATAATCAATGTCATTTTTGTTTTTAGATTTAAACGGAAACCGCAAGTTCTACAGTCACTAAGACTAATGTTTAGTTATCAGCAATAAATAAACAGTAAGACTACATATTGCACATGACTTTTATTGAGTGGGGCAAAGTTCTATAGAGTTTCTGGCATTGTCCTTTGGCATGAAGATAGCTTGAACCCAGGGGAAGGACATGGGCTATCTTTTGAAAAAGCTAGTAATTAATATGTCTGAAATCGCCAATCCGCTTTAAGGAAACGTGGTGATCATGTTATGCCTTCTCTGAATGAAAAGAGGCACTTACCCTGCACTGGACAGTTATAGGCTGGTATTATCATTTTTATTGATTGCTGGATAGTAATGTGCCAACATGCATCGGCCAAGCATGGTGATTACGGCTCAACCCTCTCTTGTAGGCGACCTATGCCTAGCAGTCGGCGTTTAAAGGTTGGCATGATGATGATGATGAATGTGGGACAATAATATCCTGGAACTTTTGTATGGAATGCTCTGTCGGTAAAGACGTCATAAAGGGGCCTCAAGACAGCCGTGACTGACGAAAATCACTACTTGTGTTACCACAAGCGTGTTATTTGGAGATTTTATATCCAGCACCATATTTTGCAGTATACAATGGGCGATAAATGAAATTACCGACATGGTTGGCGCAGTGGCTCAGAGAATGGGTGCCGCGGTGTGTCGTTCAGGGCCTCAAGTCTGCTATTACAATAGTGTCGGAATGGTCTATCATTGATTTTATAATTGTTGATTTTGACAAGTTTGGTAATCTACTAATATAATGGCGTCATTATGACTTTCCAATGGTCAACCAATGACACGCCATTGAAATAAATTATATATAATGGTAATCTCGTACAAAGTGACAACTGAATGACTGACTAAGGCGGTAATCTGCTAAAATTTTGACAGTTCCTTTGACCACTGACCTACTACTAGTCATTAAGCTTTTAATTCGACCGACCAATGATCGACCATTATGAATGTAGCAGATTACAACTTTTAGCAAAATGACAATGGGATCGTGTTGGAATGACGAAATTATAAAAATAGCAGACTTGGCCCCCTGGTTTAATTTCTACACGAAACATTTGTATGGCCTACAGATAGTAGTTCCGGGTTTGTTCGAATATGTGACTTTATTTGTTTGTAAACGGACCTACGAATGCCCACGATACACGAAAAACTCGTCGTTAGAGGCGGGGGTTTTTTATGAAAATGAAATGATATATTTGCTAGTTTATTTCAGTCCCTTCTGAGGTTGTTTAAGCCTTGGACAAAATAACCCGAGTTTCACGAGCAAAGGTCATTAAGCTCACGTCTTTTTTTTTAATAGTCTGGAGGTTGGATTTATAAACTTTGAATGGCAATAGACTTGCACGCTATACATGGTACTAGTGTTATGTTTCCATTTGCAGGGCCTTAGTTGTGCAAAAATAAGTAAAATTAAAATAAATCACAAAACTAGTGTGTAAAACTGTAATCATTGAAGTAATTTCTTTTAAGATAGGTACATACATTACAAATTAAG
The DNA here is from genome assembly GCA_947361185.1 of Charanyca ferruginea. Classification (NCBI taxonomy): domain Eukaryota; kingdom Metazoa; phylum Arthropoda; class Insecta; order Lepidoptera; family Noctuidae; genus Charanyca; species Charanyca ferruginea. Next base: position 17,565,839 of record OX376065.1, on the reverse strand, counting down.
ATAAGATTTCACAAATAGGTTGGTAACTGAAATATTAACTAATTAACTTTCATGTAATTAATATCAACACATTTCTAATCACATTATTTTATTAAGTGTGTAAATATTATTCTTAAACTAGTAATTATCTCTTAATTAATACTAATACAGTTTTCATTCATCATCTACAAATTCAAGCATGCACGAAAGTAATTGGTATAAATAAACAATTTTTTAAAATTCTAATCTATAATTAATTAACCGTGACATTCCTATCTGTTTCCATAATTAGATTATTATTTTCTTAATTTTTAATTAAAATTAATTATACCACTGCAATCCCCAAGACGCCTGTCAAGCATGGGGATTATGGCAACTCCCCTCCCCCCCTAATTGGGGAGGCCTTTGTTCAAAAGTGGACGTCTTCCAGCTGATGATGATGATGATACTGTACTGTCCCACTGCTGGGCTAACTCTTCTCATAAAGAGAAGGCACTAGTATGGATCATCACGCTTGCACAAGGCGGATTGGCGATTTCAGGCTTTAGTATATGCATATAACGATGTTCTCCTTACCCGATGAACTCCACATCGCTGTCAGTGTGGTGAAGCAGTCGACTGCCTTGGACATCGTGGTCTATCCTGCAGTAGGAGCGCGGGCCTAATGGCACGGCACGCCAACAATAATGACATCCTCCGCCGTGCTCTTGCCACCGCCGGGGTGCCCGCTATTTTAGAACCCAATGGTTTGGCACGCGACGATGGGAAGAGACCAGATGGGATGACCATAATGCCTTGGAAGTTGGGTAGGCCTTTGGTGTGGGACGCAACATGTGTCGACAACGACGTGCTGTGCTGGGGCGGCTGCTGCAGGTGCCGAAAACCTCAAACGGCGCAAATATAATAGCCTTCTTGGAAGCTATATATTTGAGCCGTTTGGGGTGGAAACTCTAGGACTATGGGGTCCGAGTGCCCATATTGTTTTTCGGGACATCGCCAAGCGGCTGGTCGACTCTTCATGTGATCCGAAAGCTGGTCTATTCTTGGGTCAAAGAATCAGCATGGCCATACAGCGTGGCAATGCTGCCAGCCTGTTGGGCACGTGTCCCGTTGTCAGCGATGTGGACGAGATTTTTGATGCCCTTTGAGCTACTCTGCCTTTTTCTTGGAATTGTACATAATATTATTATTTAGATTTTTAAGTTTTGTAATATTCCTAGGTACTATGTTTTTATGCAAATAAAAGCTATCGATCCCTAAAAAAAAAACTTAGAAAATACATTATGAATTGAAAAATCACATTTGTACCGACCGGTATCGAACCCACAAAGTCATGCATGAGAGTCGGGCGCCTTAACTTAAATGTAAAAGAGCGGAAATTGTTTTTCTTTTTTATTACATTCACAGGAACAAAATTGTGTGGAAAAAACAATGTTTGGCTTTCGATCAGACGGTAACTCAGCTAATTATTAACATTCACAAATTGTCCCTGACTTTTTATATCAAACATTGTTACATGCGCCAAAACCCATTAATTTAATTGCCATTTTATCAAACTCCAGTGAAATAAAATACCCAATTAACGTCCATAGTATTTGACACGAAATGTTAACATAAAAATGCACAAACAAGAATCGATTTTACCTGTGCATTTTAGTACAAACCCGTCGGTTGCCCAGACATATTACCTATATCAAGCACACAAATAGCAACCAAGATTTTACAAAAAAACGACCTTGAATTTGAACTAAGACCTGATAAATACTTAACCCATTACACCAGAGTATAATTATCAAAAAATAGAATTGGTTGTAAATGTCCACCTCTTATCTCCAAGACCGTGATAACGACGTCACACAGTGCTATTAATAAATCGCGCGGGAAACATCGCACCTATTCCCAAAAGGACTATATTTCAATGGCGAATTCTAATTTATTTGCTGCGTAGGTTATTCTTTTCTTCCCCTTTAAGAGTCCACCTGTATCCCTATACAAAAAGCGTCCTTGGTTTCATTGTTAAAGTTTGCGCGCCAAGTGACTACCAAATTCGGCGCATGCGGCGATGCGCGGGAAAACACTGAGCGTCAGTCGTAGTCGGGAAGAGCGCGCGCGCACACGCCGTCCACGCCGCGCTTATAGGTTAGAATTGGCGCGTCCCGCGTCCGCCAGGTGCGATCTTCGCCCGCTCTAACTCACCGGTAAACATATCCTCCCTCTCGCACGCTACCTGCGGACAGCTGTTTTCTCTCGGGAGATTAGTCAGATGTTTCTCGCCAACCAGTCAGTGCTCACCTGACGCTCGATACGGTTATGGCGGCCGGAGGACGTACACCCAAGCAGAGGAGGTTTGAGATGTCAGCGGGAATGGCGCTGAGGACATCAAATACCCCAAGGAGGAGGCGAGGGAGCTGCAAGTGCTTGTTCGGAGCACCGGACAGAGACGAGACGAGGCGACTAATGGCCGAGCAATACGCCAGGGAGAGGAAACGCTTCATCAGACGCTTCAATTTCGATATTGAGACAGAATGCTCGTACAAATCCGCAAAATTAGATTCTCCAGTCAAATTTTGCGAAGAGGATAAGGAGAATGCTGAAAGTCCTGTAAGGATAGCTACAGAGGCGCTGGCGTGTGTTGGGAATACGGACTTGAGGGTCTTAGGGTCTCCATCAAGAAGGAGTGCTGGTAGTTCTACGAGCTCTCCTCGTACCCCCCGCACCCCTAGAACGCCTCGGGCCGCACGCACCCCGCGCACTCCCCGCACCCCCGCGTCCAGAAGACAGCTGCAAATGACAGGTCAGTACACAGTATATTGTTTTAATAGCTCGCTATAAACTTACATTGTCCAGAGTCAACAATTGAGGTAATTTTTCACTTCGTTATTTATAATACCGTGTCAATCCTGCCCAACTCATTTCGTATTCAGGCATCGTCTTGCATAATGCACCAGCCAAGGAATTGATCACTGCATTTTTATATTACGGGGCCATGTTTGTACAGGGAATCATAATTGTGAAATATGGGCCAGGTAAGTGTTATCGTAAGAACTGTTTAAATAACTTGAATAAATATTTGATAGCCATTGATTATTTTAATGGCTTCTGCACTACGCGGTAATATTAAAAATAAATTCCTTAGTTGTTTTCTTAGTTTGCGGTACATTTCAATAAAATCTTGGCGCTTTGCCAAAATACATTTTCCAACTACATATACTTAGTGTTTTTTGCATTTGTGAATACTTTGGCTTCTATTACTGCTTCAATATTTCTTTCTTTAACTTCTCTTCATGTTCATTGATTTCAGTTTCTTTGTTTGTTACCAAATTTTTGTGTAGTGAAAGTAATTTATCACCATTAAATGTTGTATGTTCACTTTCACAAAGTACTTAACTTGCCCAAACTTGAATGTCACGTTTAAAGTTCTTTTTCTTTAACCTTTAAACTGCATTCTATACCGGTATCATTATTCAGTAGCTCTCATTATAGATGACAAACAAGTCCATTTACATTCTGTAAGAAATTGCTGTTTCAGTAATTGCTTCTCAAATGAAAATAATCTATTTCTCATTATTACATGACTGCATTAAAACATAATTTGATCTTTAAACTTAATACGGATACATACGACTTCCAATCGGGTCAATGCCCTCTGTTGTTCAGCTGACGCTACTGTTGTGTCTGTTCCAACATACAACTATAGGACTAGTATATATAAATCCCTTACAATAAATATGAACATCGTCTAACATGATTTAGAGAAAATAAAAGACATGGGGAAACATACATCATCTATACAAATAAATAGAATTGAACTGTCTGTTTGTAATATCAAAATAACAGCTTTTTACTATGCATATGAAATTACGTATCGATTTCTCTCGATCTTATATATACGGTACATATATATTTTATTTTTAGTATATCGGTCTGTTTGTTTCGGGTAATCTCTGTAACGGCTTTACCGATTTCAACGGGCTTTAACTGGCAGATAGCTGATGTCATAATAAGTTACTTAGGCTACTTTCATTTCAGAAAAAAATAGGGTTCCTCTAAAAAAACCGCTAATAACCGACAAACCTGAATTTATCTAGTAGTGCCTGGGCCAAAACACAAGACATCATCTGTTATACAGAACACGTCACAACACACGTGACTTCCAAATCTACATAAACACTTATCTTTAGTACCACGTGAGGGTTTTTTGTTCACACATTACTCATACATCATACTATCATAACTCAGGTATACATTACAGACAATTTGAAAACCCAAACATGGAAACTTTTGTATTAGATGTTAATAAAACAGTAGCTGTTACTGCTACAGACGAAACACAGCTCCAAATGATTAGTCATCGGTAACTTTTGATAGATAAAAACGTTGCATAACTTAGTTCAGTACTAGCATTTGTATATGGGTAGATAAAGTGTTTATTTTATTTCATGAGAGACTACAAACAGCAGTATATAATAGAATAATCTCAACACTTAGTCAATAGGAGTAGCATAATTAATTATACACTACTGACGATGTTATTCACAAATTATTATACACAATAGCTATTAATATTACCATCCAATGCATTAAAAGATTGTCTTCTATAATATTAATATTAATATTTATATATATTTATATTTCTATAATATTAATATTAAATTAATATAATATTAATATTACTGTTGAAAATACTTCACTACTAGACAAGACTAATTCGCACCTAGACAAAACAGAACCATAAAAGCTAGATTAAGAAGAAACACCAGTAGTTTGAAAACTAATAGACGTACACGAAAACAATGGAGAATAATTTCAGAAGCTGTTTACTTTTGTACATCATCTGTTGATACAGAATGAGGTAACGATGAATGTCATTAATCATTACGTTCAAATGGCCATCCCATGTTAAGAGAAAACTAGTTAGATATGAGTGAGTTAACAAAAAAGGACTATTACATGATTATGTTATGACTCACAGTTATAACCGGCTCTTTAACAGCGTTAGTGGCCCGTGCGTTCTACAATTTCACAGGTTTATATTAAATTATGATGTGATTAGAATAGGTAATAAAATAACCACATAGGGTAGATACTAACAATTTTAAAATAAAAATATCACTGCGAGTCGAACTTGGGCACCGAAGGTTTCGTGCAAAAAATAAGTTTGTAATCGCAAAAAAATATATACCACTCATTTGTATTGTAACTACAAATTTTCACTTTTCGCATTTTTTCGTGTACCTATTTGTGCTACTTACATGACATTGCTTCTTGTCTTCATGATTCTAGATCAATGGGAAGTACCCCATAGGTTTGGATTCTCTTGTGAGTGCCAAAGTATATGGCATTAACGGGATATAAACAGCCGTATCATTCGATTGCGTTGAGTTAGTAGTTTCATTTTATCACTTTCCAAGGGATTGCAGACCTTAGTATTTAATATTAATTTCAGCTTGATAGCTCCAACCGGTCTTGAGTAAAAGGGTTTTGACGTCTTGACAGACGGACTGAGGGAAGTACAACGAAGTGATCCTATGAGGTTCTGTTTTTCCTTTTGAGGTTACACGTTATTAGGGTCTTATTAAGGATTAAAATTTCTACCAAAAGAATCACTTGAAGCTGAAACTACTTGGTGTTGGCGCATTTGGCTGGTATCTTTATTTAATTTTGCACTTTCTTTTATCCAAATTAGTTTAAGTAGCAATAAGTTAGCCCTTTAACATTCGCAGGGTTGGTTTTTAGTCCAAAATTCTTTTAAGCTTCGATGTATTTTGGACTAAAATCCAACCCTACAGAGACTGGAAGCTTTAAATCCCGTGTGGCAAGTACTTGAGCTAAAAATAAAAGTACAAGGCATATTGAAGTTACTTTAAAAAATCGTCACGCTTGGCTTCTTCCGGGGTATTCCAAGGGACTAATGGAAGGAATCACGACGCACCTTCCGGTACAAAATTTTAAATTAGAAAGTCCAAAAGATCTGTTTCTTTTTTATTAAATTCAGTTTTAACTTTAAGGAACTACTTGACTTCTTAAATTGTATCAACTATAGTGTAATGATGATTATGCAATGATTTTGAATTGAAATAGTAAGTAAGTAAGTAATAGTAAGTATTTCAAATTCTCATTGTAAAAAAGTGACCAGAGATAATTATAAGGACACCCCAAACTTGGCATCTAACAATGTATAGTGATTTCATATAACATCTTTAGTCTAGTTACATACTTAAACATCAAGTCTTGGAATACACAATTACTATTACACACAACACAATTATTAATTAATTATTATCTGTATACATTGAAAATATATATTATGGGAATCTAACTTGAATGTCCGGAACGAAAGCTACTGCGCTATACAATATGATTTTTTAAGTCAGTCCGTAAAGAAAGGGACATTTGGGGAAGGGGACATTTTGGGAAATGGACGTTTCAGGAAAGGGACATTCTGGGAATAGGACATTATGGGGAGGGGACATTTCGGGAAAGGGACTATTTGAAACCGAGGGACATTATGGGAAAGGGACATTCTGAGTCTGAACGTTTATGTATAATACCTATAGCTTTTGTAGTCTTTCATGAATGTTGCTTCAGTTCAACATATCACCTGGTGGGTTAGGCGAAATCCCCCATATCTTTCGACACCTTTTTTGTATGAGAACTCAGTTCCCCCCATCACCACCACCTGTACCATCTTTTTGAAATCTAAATTAACCTGACGCAAGAAGATGAACCAGTAAAAATATAAACTAAATATGGTTTTAGTAGCCGTAGAACTAAACTAAAAAACTAAACCTGCAAATGCAGAAGGGTTAATTCATACTTCAGCACTTGAAGTTTCAATTTTAAGACCAAAATGATTTGAAATACTTGCTTTCTAATTGATAATTCGAAAAGTTACTTTACCATTTATTTTTTTCAACCAGGGTCTATGAACTACTGTGTTGATCAAACATATATCTCTATATGCAATGATCAAAGATTCGAGTCATGGTATTCGATCAGACCATGGTGTCCGAGGTCAATGACCCGTTACGTCATCTAAGTCCCAACATTTTTTGTTCACCAGTGGTACCATCCAACAAAATTATTTATGGCTACAGTAAAGCTTTTGTTGGACTAATTTGAACTTTATTATCGAATTTATAGAGGGTATTGGAAGGTTTTAGATTGTATTTGTTTGTTGTCGATAATAACTTAGTATCTACTTGAAATATTGAAAGTTAAGGAACATTTGTCGCCCTGTCTACGCGTCTGGTAATGAAGCTAGTCGCTGAACTAATAAAGTCTTTAGGATTATGTGACATCCAATCATAAGATGCTGATTTTAGAATAGCTTTTGCTTTAAATAATAAGCGAGCAATTATCTGAACAAAGTCTTGCGCAGTAATTATGAAATAAGGCGGAATTCGGATAGAAACTATGACAAAAACTATAATAAGTATTAAAAAAAAGATAATGTAAGTTCATACGAGCATTAAAGTCAGGTAGGTAACAGCAATTATTTACAAACAAAAAAAAGCTCGAAAACAAGGCGAGGCCTATTTAAAAAAATGTAGGAGGCACAGACTTTCTTACATTATAATGTCAATGACCCGTAGACTTCGGACTACGACTTACCGAAGATAATTGAACTTTTTGTTGCTTCTTCATCTTAAGTCTTAGGAGGCAAAATGCTTAAATAAACACGTGCATTGTTTTCATTGTAAATCATCGATCATTTTAGAGTCATATTTTTTTTACACTACAAGTATACAACATGAGAACTTTTACCGATTTTTCAATCAGTACGTAGGTAAGTCTTTACGGAGAAATAAAGATGGCGGTTTGACAGATTTTGTATAGAAAATATGTCAAACTGTCCGACCTATTCTTTAGATAAAAGTTATCTGACCATTGAAAAGTCAGCCCTTAAAAGTAATTGTGTACCTCTGAGTTGAATTATTTATACCAAAAGTGACATAATATACGTATGTACACTCTAGTCTCTAGTAATGATTGTTAGATTAAATTGAGCGAACTCTTCTTCTTCTAGATCAATGAGTGCATGTGTAAAATTATCAAAAGCAAATCAAAGAGTACCTACCTGTGTAGCAAAATTATCCAAAGTAATAAGGAGATTTCTTGAAATGTCAACCTGTAGCCTGTAACCTGTATTGAGTACTCTTGTTATTAATATCGACTATTTATGACAAGCTAATTAAATGGCGGTCAAATGCTGAGATAAGGACAATTTTTTGTCTTTCCTCCTACAATACCAAATACAACATTATACACAGGTATATGTTGTTCTATTTACTGCATTAGAGTGGTATTTTTTAAAATGTAAATCTTAATCATTTACTTTTCCTATGTATTTATCGTGAAATAATGTAGCTTATTACTTCATCATCATCATTTCAGCCGAAAGACGTCCACTGCTGGACATAGACCTCCCCCAAGGGGGGGGGTTTTGCCATAATCGCCACGCTTGGCAGGCGGGTTGGCGAATGCATGGTTGTTACAAATGCTCATTCTCTGGTACGTCCCTTATTACTTGCTAACATTGAATTACGATAGGGTTATTTGTCTAATAAATGGGTAAATCGTATTGTAACATTAGTATGGTATTACTAGTATGTATTAGTTTGACAAGATTGTCTGACCTACTATTTGAATACTTATTCCATTACTTCGTGACCTGCAGCGGACGCAAAACTGGCTTCAACTGTTGCACGTTTAGTATTGTATCTATCTATCTATTTCCAACGACAATAGACTCTTCGTCTAGACTCAAGTCATGCAAATGTCTAGGCAGGTTCCTAGACAGGCATGTTTATCACTTAGGTACATCTAAACTGATCGACACGTTCAAGTTTTTATTTATGAAGCTAGCTGGTAATAAAATGATCATAAAACTCGAGTATTTGTTAAACGTAATAGGATTTATAAAACAAAAGACAGTAAATAATATATTCCATGCAACTGTTGGTATTAATGAAGACTAATGTCCATCCGTGGGTGTCGTAAAAGGCGACAGAGGGATATTAACCAGAAGATGGGCAGTAGCGACCTTCTGAGTACCATAACACCTACTGTGATCGCCAACATGCATCGGCCAAGCATAGCAATTACGGCTGAACCCCCCTTGGGGGAGACTTATGGCCAGCAGTGGGCGTCTAAACGTTGACATGATAATGATGAATGTGCATCACAGCCATCTGGTGCCAGCCGCGAATAGCACGACCCCATTTCTACCCGTGGGTGTCATAGAAGGCAACACACAGGGATGTTGACCAGAGGATGGGCAGCAGCGTACCACCTACTGCGATCGCCAACATGCATCGGTCAAGTATGGCGACTAAGACTGAACCACGCCTTGGAGGAGACCTATACCCAGCAGTAGGCGTTTAAAGGTTGACATGGTGATGGTGATGATGAATGTGCAGCACGCCAAAATAATATCGGAAAAATTAAAAACCCGCAAATATTTCAATGATACAAGACAGATTCCCAAACCCATGATACAAAATCTCTAGGCAGTCCCTTAAAAAATCTTGAACATCAAATAAAAATAAAAAGCAATGCTGAACACACAACAAACATCAGATACGAAAATGACTGATCAGCTAACCTAAATACTGTACAGATAAAACGCAATAAGTCAAGTTTTACAGAAAAAAGTAAATATTTACCATTGATAAATTCCATAGTAGGTTAAACCATGAAACAGGGAAATGCAAAAGAGTCACTTGATACAATTCATACACAACTTGGTAACGAAGCTTAAGTAAACATAGATAGATCTACAAAAAAAGCATTATTTGAGAACAAAATCGGTTCTAAATTCGATTATTCTATAAACCACAAAGAAGCTGTAAGTCAACCACCATTATCACAAGCAGGATCTATATTATTAATCCCCCAGAATATCTTTTTTTATACAACTTTTAACGATCGGTTCAGTTTGTGTTTACCATGAACCTAAAAAGGGGTCAATATACTCATCACTAAGAACAAGTTTTACTATGGGAACAGCCCTAAAATCGCAAAAAAGAATTAGCTGATCTATTCATATTGTCGAGTTGCGAACACAATTTTATGGAATGGTAGAATTTTAACTCGCGATTTTATTGTTAATCTCAAAAACAATAAACGTGGTTTGTAATCAATTACCCTTTTTCAGATTTAGGGTAAACAAAAACAAAGCCTGTATATCCATTAGCTTTTGGCAGCAATTAAAAAGTAACCAAAGTCCTTAGTCAAATCCCTAGCTTTGTACTTAATCAAATTACTTCTTTGTCCAACATGACGATCCGCCGCGATGGGGTAACAATCAGACAAAAAGGCAGAGTTACTTTCACATTTATAATAATAGTGTGGGAAAGGATGCGCTTCCCTTACAAAATTTTTACATTACCAGTAGCATCAGCTTGTGTAAGTTTAGTACGCGTAATTTGTAGTGTACCTTCTGCAACTTATTTTTGTACTTGTCCTGTACAGGTATGGCCAGAGCAAATAAACATGTGACATGCATTGGGTGTGTCAACTTCTTGACCTCAATTGCTTGCCTGTTGCCAATTGGAAGTAGGTAGGGCTATAATTTCACATCACCAAGTTTTACAACTTTCTTGTGAATGATGTGAATAAAAAAAACTGAGGATAGGGATTGAATAATTTATTTAAACCGACGGCAAAGTCAAAAGGAATCAATGGTTACCACCTCTTAAACATATTCTGTGGAATCTAGATTTCCTCGTTGCTGTGTAACGATATGCCGACGGTTTCACATTATAGGAGTAATATCATGTGAGCCTTCTAGGAAAGCAATGAAAGCATTATCAAAAGTTACTCTGTGTGATATACACAGAGTCACTAGAAGTAGGAATAAATCAGGTTTTTCAAATAATGCACACTTTTATGGAGTTGTTTTTACTGTCCCCATCGCTTTAAAGTGTTCCAAAGCTGTTATAGCTATCCTCTTTATTACTTTTTGTAGCGCTTTTATCAGCAACTTTCTATTGTTGCTTTGAAGTTGTAAAAATTACATCATACACCTCGCTCTCACATTTCGCGTTCAAAAGCTCTTTAACAACGCAATTATTTTTAAACCGAAGACACCTGTTCGAACAAGTTCAAACCTCTGCACTGAGTCATGGGCAAAAAAGGCGACTTTCATTAGATCATCGGTTTTGTCATCGATAATAATGGTCGAGGAATTTCTTTGATTTTAACGATGGTTTTTGAGCTTAACGATAGTTTGGAGTTAGTGGTTAACTTTGATACATTAGACGAAGAACGGTTTCAAACTGACTGGTAAGGATGAAATAAGGAAATATGACAATAAATCACTGAGAAAAAGATGGAGGTGTTACAATAAGCATTCGATCAAGAAAATAGCAATTATTTTCTACAAGACAGATCGTAATTTCGCTAATATTAAAGTAACAGAATCTCAGACTTTAACAACTGACTTTAGAACTGACGTAGGAAGTGTGTGTGTTCCAAGTATAGGAATATAAGCTTGATTTGAATAAGGATATGCCGAACCATAATATTGCATTGCCTGTGGTTCCCTCTAATTTGAAACGCTATAAAATAAGACAGGCTAGTCTATGCCAACGATAGGCAGCGTGAAGTCCAAAAAGTTGATCTCAAGAAATTCACCTCAGATTGTATTTTTTTTGCAGTCGCTTTAAACGTATATAATACTAGTTATTGTATTTCGTGTAACTATCCTGTATATAATTATATCTTGATCAAAACCGAGTTGTCAAGAAAACAAGGCGCTATCCATAGCCTAAAAGTTAATAATCCAAAGTTATTAAGCCAAATGTAAGCCAAACTTATAATGCTACACTTGGCCATAAAATAAACTACGACAGTACCATTTTCCTTATAAAATCAAAAGTAAATAGCTGAGATACGAATGATACGATCAGTTCACGAAATACAAAAACCGCTTGAGAAATATTTGATCTGGTAACAATGGAACAATATCAGGAAGTGAATGTCGGCTTTTGATTCAAATGATAGACAATAGACATATCAAACGCTTTGAACATGGCAGAAAACATGTTGAACTATGTTTATTGTATTATTTTATCAGTCTCTAAATTTTCCAAAGACTATATTAGTTTAATTTTGCTTCAAACTGGAGTAAGCTGTAAAACTAGCAGCTGACAAAACTTGAAGAATAACTGAGGATATGCACGAATGACATGATAAAGCTTCTCTAAAGTCAAAGTAATTTATTTGTCAGAAATAAGATGTCGACGAAACACAATAAGACTAGTTCAAGATGTTACACCACTAGTTAAAATGTTTAAGGACTCAAAACGCTACATCAAGAATCCTGTCCCATAAATAATTTAAGTACAATTATCTGTAATGCTCCAAATACCAAATCTTAAAACTCACTTTTGAAGGTTAATTTCTCAACCACTTTGAAATTGCCTTAACTTATGCATCAGACACTTTCAAATGACCATTGAACCAATAAGGTTTCCACATCCATTACTGCCTTTATGCCCAGCCAATGACGTCCATTCCCTCCTTCTTTCTCTGTCCGTTAAATTTCAAAAAGTTTCTCATCGTCAATAATAAGAATGAAGCATTAAAATTCTGTGGTTACTTCAACCAGAACAGGCATACCGTGACGGTTTCCCTACGCATCCAACCGTGCCCTATGGGAGTACTTGACTGTACTATTATTATTTAGGGACTGTTATTAACCGAAGTGTCTGGGATTGGATACACCCGCATTTTTTGAACATTGGCTTTGGATGTCAATGGTCCGAGCTGTCGATCGAATTATCTTTATTGTAAATCAGTGCTTGGTTTTGTTTTTGATTTACTATTACATGCAACATTAGACCATTAAGCATACATCTAGGGGATTTGTTTGGTCTAGAAGATAGTGTATCAATGGCAGTATATATAGAGTTGTCTCAGAACTTAGTCACGAGTTTAACGCCCTCAGTGGCGTCTATCAATTCCTGAAGAATACACTGATCTGGGCACACATCATGTCAATCTATAGACGCCCACTGCTGAACATAGGTTTCCGCTAAGGGGGGGTCAGCCGTAATTGCTTGGCCAATGCATGTTGGCGATCGCAGTAGGTGTTATGCGCTGCTCCCCCTCTGGTCAATATCCCTCTGTCGCCATCTACGACACCCACGGGTAGAAATGGAATGGTGGTTTTTGCGGCCGGCACCACACTGCTAATCAGGGCACACAGGACACGATAATAAGTGTTCTATTGTTTGAGGAACTACATTAGCCACTCCTAATAGGTATGGGGCCCGGAATAATTACAGGTACATAAGACATTACAACTTCGTTTCTGGATTGCAGGTGTCTATGTATAGGCAGGGTGACACACAGGTGGGAACCGGCTTATTTGGCATCCATTGACATTTAAAATGTCTATGCAGTAGAAGAGAATGAATGTTAAGTCCATCCAGTTAAGGTTATGAAGCGTTTGGCCCTTTAAAGTTCCCGTCGTCTATTTTGGTGGTGACTAGTGACACTTTGGGTCGCTGTGCCATCTCTCTTGGGGTCGTGGAGCTTTCGGGACCGGGAAAATGGTCCCGGATTCCATTATTGTATTTATAGATAGAATCCGGGACCTTGGTCCCGGTCCCAAAAAACCTCGACCCCTTAGACCGTAAATGCGATGTATAGAGTTCGTTTAATGAAGTTTCCTCAGTTCCTTTAGAAAAACCATGTTTCTCCAACGTAATTTGAAGATTAAGTAATTAGATTAGTTATAGGGACATGAGAGCGTATTTCATCTTTTCTTATTGTAGATAACCTTTAACGTTTACCAGTTTTCTAGATTGTATCACCAATAATTATATCAAAAATTATAATCTAAACTTCATATAGCAGTCAATAAAAAGCCATATTAAAATCTAGCTGTCTAGACCTCCTTGCAATAAAGAGACAAACGTTGCCGAACAAAATGGAGTCTTAATTGAAACAAGTCTAAGTTCAAAACTGGCTAGAACCATTATTCATGTCAGATGCAAAGTTTATTGAAGTTTGAAACCTAGCTGTATAGGTATTACTTATACATTGCATTATTCTAATAGATAGACGTGTCACGTGATCGTTTTAGAAGTGCAATGAACCGGTTTATCATGTATTATGTCATCGTAAGTTAAAAACTCTGGATGCTAAAATGGCTGGATAGGGTCAGGCGCACATTTTACATAGATTGATTTCGTCTTGGTGGTTATTTAAAACCGTAACAAATCATCTCATCTCATTATATAAACTTCGGACGATATCATCAACTGGGTTTCAATGTAACCGAATGCACCTGATTTAAAATAAGGTATTTTGCCATAACGTTTCTTTTTGATCAAATAGACGTTTGACTGCAACTCACCTGATCTTAAGTGATGATGCGGCGTAAGGCGGAACACGCTGGCACAGTATAAGTATTAGTACTATCACGCTGGCCTAGAATGAACCGGTTCACTCGTGCCTTGAAGATACCCTGGCTATACTTATCAGGAAACAGAGAGGCGGGCAGTAAATTTCACGTGCGTTTGTGCCTAATCCATGACTGAAAAATATCTAAATCAAAACATTAATTCCACTGTCAAAATTATACACATAAATCTGTTTAAAGATTCGCTACATTAAAACCCCGTTATCTTTCTTATTCAGACTTTATAATCAAGTAGGCTTGACTCCCGATTTCCTGAGTAGTTAGATAATTCAGCCGTTGGCTGATTCTTTTGCATGCCATTATTCCACACGGGACGTTGCGTGACACAGTCCTGTCTACCTTCTACTACTTAATATTTAAATAACTCTAAACATGCGAAGCGAAATGCGACACGACAGAACAATTTAGAAAATCCAATCTATGTATAGGTCAAAACTCTTAACCGGTTAAAACTACTTTTGGCTGGATTCAGTCAACAGTGTTTTGTCTTAAAAAAAAAATGGAGCTTCCTAGCACTTTTGTTTAATACAAAACAAATGTTTTTAAAGGGTCATAAAAAAAACCTACCAACCTAATCGGGTCTAAGTAGTAAGGATAAATTTAAACTGGTTCAATACACTATTGACTGATTTTAGGGTTCCGTACAAAAAAAAGGATCACTCATGCGTCTGTCGGTTCGTCCGTCTGTCACAGCCAATTTGCTCCGAATCTACAGGACCAAATCAGGTGAAATTTGGTAGGATGGTGTAATCCTATGACCCAAACACAGATGTGCAAAGTAAATAAGTATATTTTTTAAATAAGGGTCATTTTCGGGGGACAAAAACGAGGAAATTCAAAAAAAAGTTTTGGAAAACTTACTGTGTTATATATCAAATGAAAGGACTCGTTATGAGGATCTCAAATATGTTTTTGTTGTTATTGTTAAATAAACAGTTTTAATTTTATTCATGAAATAAGACGAAAATTGACCATTCCCCCCTCCCCCCCCCGAAGCTACTGAGCCTAAAATTTTGGAAAAAAATACATAATATAGTTAATTGCTTGTAAATTACAGGAAAACCTGAAAAAAATTCTGAATATTCTTTCGCCTATTGGAAGCTACGCTAACTGAGTACTAAAGGCTATATTTTATTATCAAAAAAATAGGCCTTTATAAAAAAGACACGCGAATGAAGTCGCCGGCAAAAGCTTATTCGTATAATATGCGCCTGAACTTAGCGACCACTTTGAGAAGAATTATCACGATTACATGAAATTTCTTACTATAAATGTTTTATCTATTCGGAGGACGAAGTTTCATTTGGAGGTCAAAGTTGTTTAGGAGACCCGGATATACCCAGCGTAATGACCCTGTCCCATTGACAGCTAGCACGAGTACACGATTGAGTAGCTAGGCACGTATTTTTTGTGGTTCGTGGAAAGTTAAACTGCAATTTGGTCTACAAGCTTAGATAGATAGATTTCTATGTAAGCTACTAACTATAAAAAAAAACGAAATAGCGACCAGTAGTCGCCATTTTGTTTTAATCTTATTTGAATTACTTGAGAAATGTTGACTACCCCTGAAGTGTACCTTGAAAATGACATTTCTTTGTTTACTACACTCTGTCCACTGGTTTAACGGTTATTTGACAGCTCCAACTAGTGAACAATATCTATTTATGTTTTTTGTAAAAACTGATACGCATACCGTATTATAATGTCTGTAAGAGGTCATAAATCAGATAATCCAACAAGTTACTTATGGCAGTTTATATATTTATTTTATAACGCATAACTTTAAGGTTATCGTGAATAATTATACGTTCTAAGGCAGCTGTCAAAAAACGAATAACCCAATGGATAGGGTATAGCTGTGTCTATTATATTTAATAGCTGTCAATGAAACTGCCCCATTATAATAAATAATGCAATCCTCCACTGCTATCTTTTATAAGGGAGCCTAGAAATTTGTCATACAGGTCCCGAACCCAAAATAGACTCCAGCTCTCGCCAAGGTTTGAATCTACCTGTGACCTAGATATTCATCATCTGTTTTACATGAAGCGACGGCCTATCTGACCCCCACAACCCAGTTACTAGGTAACACTATATTCCTTGGTATGTCTGTTTGCCAGATATTCTTGCTTCCGACGCCTATGTCTATAACTATTGTCAAATATCTACGAATGACAGCTGGGATCAAAGGTTCAATGTGCTTTCCAGGCACGGAGGGTCGCGGTATAAAAGGATGGTCATCCATCCAAGTACCGACCGCGGTAAGCGTAGCTTAACTGTAATGACCGGCTGGCGGATCCGTACCGCTTTTACTTAGTCAAGATACATATCCAATAAGGATAATTTACAGAAAATTATTGTATATTATGGTCTTAACAAAAAGGTTTAAACAAGAAACAAGTTTAAGAGGATTGTGAGGTGCCGATACGCGGCGCGGGTAAGTATTTCCAAAAATGCTATCTGTTTCATATCGCTTGCTCTGCTTCCCTCCGGGTCTCTTCTCTTCATAAACCTTAAGACGCCCACTGCTGGGCATGGTCTTCCTCAAGGGGGGTTCAGCCGTAATCGCCATGCTTGGCCGATGCCCGTTGGCGATCGCAGTAGATGTTAAAGTACTCAGAAGGACACTGCTGCCCATCCTCAGGTCAATATCCCTCTATCGCTTTCTACGACACCCACAGGTAGAAATGGGGTGGTGCTATTCGCGGCCGGCACCTCCGAGTGAACAATATAAATACCATATGGCCCTGCCCCCCGACCCGTATCGTATGATAGAGTTGCAAGTCTAGGAGGCAATTACCTACATTTCCTTTTGTAAATATCGTTTCGGGCGATAACGTTTTTCCTCCCCTAAACCTTCACGAAATAAGACAATTGTGGTCTCATTACATTCAGTACATCCTAATCTAGGTCTGTACGTTTTACTTTTTAAGTAATTCAGTGTTTAAATTTAAAAAAATCAAACGCTGGTGGTAGTTTTTAAGTCTAAAATTTAGATATTTCGATGATAGTTACTTCTATGGTTCGCAATATTTCTTTAAAATAAAAACGTACGGACCGAGTTTTTCATTATATCTACAACATTTCTAAAAAATATGAAAATTGGGCTAAGTTTACGGGGGGTAAACCGTTATCGCTTTTTGTATGAAAATTGACAGCCTCACAGTCCTCTTAAGCTGTAATGTTAGTAAAATTTGCGTATCGTTTTTAATCTTTGCTCGATAATGCAGGCGGAATGGTTATTATTATGGTACCAATTATGGCCTAGTAACTGGTGGAGACCTGGTTTAAATATTTAATACTTAATAATGAGGATGATGATATAAATGTATGGTCTGAGTAAATATATTGTAACAAAATAGCGAAATTCTCGTAAAGACGTACACACCTGCGTCACTCCACACATACGAAGCGTATGTGTGGAGCATTTAATTACCTACACTACAAGTCTACAACCAAAATAACAGACTGTACAAATACGTGCGAGTGTGTGCGTGTCTACGCGTCGTTTGAACTAAAAGCAGTTTCGAAAGCAAGTTCGCCGCGGGAAGAGGTGAGGAACAGCGGGGCGTGTCGCTACTGTACGGCAGTACTAATATTTAAACTGTGCCTATGATATGTATTTGAAGATCGTTTTTAAGGACAATAATTTTATTATAAGGCCTATCTTAGAATATCTAATGGATCCAAAGCCAAAACATCACCTTAGGTAATCTACATTATTTTCTTAATAATATAAAGATTAAGAGTTTGTTTATGTTCGAAACTCCAATTTAAAAACTTAATTATTCATAAGATATACGTCATCCTCCGTACTCGCCAGACCTTGCTCCAAGTGACTACCTTTTTTTTCGTGATTTGAAAAATTTTCTACGTGGTAAAAGAAATTCTTCCCAGTACCTACTACCTAGTATTTTGCAATTTCATACTTTAACCCCTAATATAAAGTTCGGAAACGATTGCCCGTTCCCCAAATTCAATTTCGAAACGAAATGTCAAATGTCACGTGACTTTGACATTTCAGTTACTTAATATCTCGGATGTTACAAAACCTTTTAACATGTTTCTCTTCAAAATGAGTACATTGACAAATACCTAAAGGGCGTAACGTTGTGACCTCTTGCGCATGTAGCACAAGCAAGGTAAAAGGTATTGTCGGGGTTCAATGCCCGCTCGTGCCCTGATAACTGTCGGTTTCCTTGTTCGAGTTTATCCGATAACATACAATGACTCGGCATTCGTTGAGAAAACACCCTCCATACATCCATACATAATATTCATACAAATTGTATGAAAGCATTTATCCATGGTATATTTGAATAAAGAAGCTTAAGTTTGTGTTTTCAATTTTGAAAGTGGAATGGATGGAATTAATGTTTTTTTATTGGGTTAAGTTGCGTAGGCGCACGTTTGTATGACGTTTGTTGATCATTCATTGACTTAGTAAAGAATGACCAAATTTTAATATAGACACAGTACATAGTTTTAGACTCCCCAGCATTTCAACATTTGTAGTGTAAGTGGAATCCGCGTTTGGGCAAGCGTAGTGTGGGACGCCCTGCGGCACGATGGACCGACGATTTGAAGAAGGTGGCTGGCAGCGGATGAATGCTGGCTGCCCAAGACCGTGTTGGTTGGCGATCTCTGGGGGTGACCTACGTTCAGCAGTGGACGGCAATACGCTGTTACGATGACACTCTAAAACCTTTCTAAAATCAAACACCTTTAATTTTAAAACAAAATACCACCCTTGAGGCATACCCTATCCCTCAAAAAATTTTCAAGATCGCTTTACATTTGCCGGAGAAATCGCGTAACAAATATACAAAAAATAAATTAAAAAAAAACATACAGACGAATTGAGAACCTCCTTCTTTTTGAAGTCGGTTGAAAAAGAAATACAAAAACTTGAAATTTTTATACTAGAGGTAGGTAGAGGTAGATGATGTTCATGTGTACCAAACTCTTCAATTCCTACTTCCTCATGGCATCATTACACAGGAATGTATACTTAGGTAGCTCGTTCGTGCTTTGGGCATCCGATCCTAATCGATTACGCTCCCGAAGAAAGGCACGGTTCCTAACATTCCACATTCGTCATGCACACGGTCACCCCATCTAGTTTAAAACGATTCTTCACGCTCATTCCCTACATAGATCACTTTTTAAGATTTCTGTGTGCCCAGTAGGTCCCTCTTAGCAGATCATCTTCAGCGCCTATTGGTTGGTTGAAAAATATTCATATCGTTATACAAAATCTTTTATTCTTTGAGTTGGCTGATAAGAAATTGAAATCGATATAGCATAGAATATGCAACAGTTCTAACGTTGTGGTTACAGGTGAATTGGTTGATTATTTCTGAGGTTTGCCAAGAAATCCTGGTTTGTGGCAACTTGAATTTAATCACAATTTGATATACCTTTATAAACTTTGGGGTCAATCTAAATTTAGTTTTGATTAAACTAAAATCTCTTATTGGAAAAGAAAAAACTCTTAGCAAACCTGGACTTATTTATATAAGTCTGAAATCGCGAACCCGCCTTGAGCAACCGTAGTGATTATTGCTCGCGCTTTTATTTTGCCTGAATTTTATTTAAATATAATATAAAAGATAATAAAAAGATAAAATATGTTTTATTTGTAAAGCATGTCTTATTAAATTGAACTTTAACGTCATTGTTTTAAAAATGAACTTATGTACCTATTCTAAAGCAAAAGAAATAGAGCACTACGTACGTAACTTAAACTTCGAAAACAAAAGAGGAAGAACAACTAATAAGACAATAAATTAGTTCGATTTCATACTCAATTATTTAATCATGCCGAATTATAACTTAGCTAAGCTTCATCAAACCGGATTAAGTTTAATGCCACTACCCAATGGCTCTTGTTTCCTGCTTTAAAATACAGTTAGTCACGTTTTAGTCTGGTGTATTTTGTCATGACTTCTATATTCTTATAAAAGAATATTAGATACAAGACCATGCGTTTTTCTTTTCTTGAAAGACTGTAAACAGAGGTTTCTTACCGGTTTATTTAATGTTTAATGTTAGATACAGTTCAATTTAGATGGAGTTTTACTAAAACAAAAATGACATGTGATTTTAAGACAAAACTCACATATTTTTACTAAAATATTGTGTAGTAGCTGTACGATTTTATACGGTTACCGATTATGATGCTCCGAAACTGGAAAAGTAGTTCAACTTTTTAAATACATTAACCTCATTTTAAACTCGTTTAGCACTACATTCGTTTCAGGAAAGACTGAACATTGTCGATTAATGAATCATTTTACGAACATATTCCGGCGTATTATTTTGTTTACTAACATTGGCAACCGAGTGTCTTACTCCTAACGGGAACTAGGGTGAACAACCGAACGTGTATTGTGTGTGTGTGTGTATGTATGGTACCAAAAAAGCTAAAAACTACGCTTAAAAACTTGACTAAACAAACTAGTTTTAGTACCAATAAAAAAAAAGATTGAAATCTTTTTCTGGGAAGTTTTAAAAGTAGAATGTTCTTTTTTCATTTAATTTTTTTATTACTTTTTTTTAACATGCACCAAAGAGGTTTTAAAACGTCAAAAAGCACACGATGGCGTGTTTAAGTTAATAACATTTACGCTAGTGAGTACGTCAAGTTACTACCAACTGCGCATGAGTAGCTAAATGACCTACTTTTGTGCAAACTGTGCGGAACTGGTAGTAATAACATGCACTATAACAAGGTAGGCAAGTAACCTGCCTTGTAATAGCATTTTCTTATGAGAAAAGCTTGCGTCGAGAAAAATATGGCGAGTTGTAGAAATAACAATACTTTGCAAATATTGTCATCCTGGTCATGTTCATGTAAATAAAATGAAATGTCGAAATCGAAAGAATCTAAGCTTAAAACATAATTATAAGGATTTATGGTAAAAATCCAGCATGAAATCAACAAACCAATTTTTTTTTTGTAATATTAATTTCAATCTCAATTTCCAATTATTCAATTTCCAATTATTCAATTTTATTTTATTATTATCTACTTTAGCTTAAAGAGAGTGCATATGCGTAATGTGGAATAAAATATGCACACTGGACTTGTCTACAATATTTCATTGAGACGTATTTATAATTAAGATTATTTTATTGCAAGTTTTAATTATAATTTTAAAAAGAAACACTCAATATTTAAACAAAACAAAAATACACAGCTAATAATTATCCTTCATTATTAGAAAATATTAAAGTATTTCCTTATCTACTGATCTAAAAGGATAATCGTAAAGATATAATGGCGAATTGTCCCAAATTAAAAATCAAATAACATTTAGGATCAGTGTTCGGGCACGTAGCACGCTTCTCAGAAATTAAGGCTGCGTTCTCATATCACATGAGTAGCGAATTACAATGAAGAGCAGACAGCCACAATGGTTGGACATCACTCAACACGAGTCGAGTGGCTGCGCAGTAACAATTTCCTGTGACAGCGGGGCTGAGGGGCGGGCGGGGTACTGCGCAGTCAGTAGCGCACTTCACAGCCGCCATTAGGTTTGTTTGAATGGAACGGTAGCTATGAGTTTTTGACTACCTCATTGGCCTCGTGGTCGCAAGCGCGTCTGCTGAGTGTCTGGTCCTGGGTTCGATGCCCAGGTCGGGCAGTGTCATTGGGTTTTTCAATAAGGATTTTCTGGTAGCAGCCCGAAGTTTGGAAGTTGGTAGTGTGACATCGTGTAGTGCTGGCCGCGAATAGCACCGCCCCATTTCTACCCGTGGGTGTCGTAGAAGGCGACAGAGGAATATTGACCAGAGGATAGGCAGCAGCGTCCTTCTGAGTACCATAAGACCTACTGCGATCGCTAACACAAAGCACCTTAAACTACTTGGTCCGCGGCTAATCTCTGTCCGGTCGTGTCATATTGTCGTCCCATCAGACTATGAGCAATATAGCCTATGGAACTCAGGGATAATGTGGCTTCCAATTACTGAAATTAATTTCAGTAGTTCCGAAAATTTGCAGGCTCTAACAAACCTTCAAATGATTCCAAATTATTTTGTAAAAAGCAATTATTCCTCCACGAAGATGTCGTCGGCTGTCATCGTCAAGACCGCGGGTAACCGGTGGATGCAAGCGACCTTTGTTCAACAGTGGACGTCTTTTAGCTGATGATAATCATGATGATTCTAAATTTAAGAATTTTTCTTTAACATCTACATATTTCAGAAAAGCAAGAACTTATTCCTTAATATTAAAGGTAACGTAATAGGTATGTCCGAACCCTTAGCCATACTTCAAATTTTTAAACACGGTGGTTGCCTTCCAGGAAGCGTTTGGCAACACTTACATGCGCCCGCGCAAGTTTACGACTGACTTTGCTTTCTAATCTAATTCTTACTGTCTTACACGACATTTAAATAGAAAGCATCGTGTTTTATGTTTTCTTAATTGAATTTAAAGTTTTAGTTCACTTTAGGTTTTAAGTGCTCTTAAATTTAAAGGTGTCATGAATGTCGAATTTTATTTTATTTAAAACACCAAGATGGCGTTATACTCGTAAGGTACATAAAATAAAACATTTCAAGATACTATACTTGTATCGTAATGGCCCAGTGGTTAAGTACGCCTCCGCATGCAGGAGGTTGCGAGTTCGATACCGGGCACGAACCAATGTGACTTTTTCAATTCATGTAGGTACTCTCTAAGGTTATTTTGGACATCATTTTGACATCGATGATGGAAAACATCGTGAAAAAGCCTGAACTTTTAATAAATATAAGTCCGAAATCATCCGCCTTGAGCGCACGTGGTGATTGATGTTCGTGTCTTCTCTGTATGAGAAGAGCTATTTGCTGTGCAGTGAGGCAATCATATTCTGCTTCTTCTTCTGGTGCCTCTCCGACCTACGAAGGTTGGCAGTCAGCTCTATACACTTTTCCTTTTCTTTCGCGAGGTGGAATAGTCCAATCTCGTAGATTCCTTAGCCAATTAAGACTTCCTCCTGCGACCAACACATCGCATTCCAGGTACTTTGCCCATCATGATAAGTTGTAAAAGGGCGTATCTTTTGTGTTTTATCACGTGTCCTAGATATGTAATTTCATTACTTTGATGGTATCCCAAAGTTCGCGTTTCTTGCCCACACGTCGCAGGATGTCTTCGTTTGTAACCTTCTGAGTGCAACCAACTAATCTAAACTAAAATTATAAAGAAGGAAGATTGGTTTGCATGTTTGTTACGATTTCACTCAAAAACTACTGGTCCGAATTCAAAAATTCTTTTACCACTAGAATGCTACATTAACCCGGAGTAACATAGGTTATAATTATCAATTGAAAAAATTAGGGATCCTTGAGACAATTCACGCGAACGAAGTCGTGAGCAAAGTGCTATGCTACAAATCCTACAATATCCTGGTATTATTAATTTACTACCTTTAAAAAGCTACTTCGACTAGACACAGGCTAGTTTACTTAAGCGGTGTTAGTCTAGAACTTTAGCCTCTAGACTAGAGTGTGTTTGTACTAGTAGTGACACGTCTTGCTTGCTTAAGAGCAGGGAAATTAACATGACTTTTAAGAGGTAAAGTAAGCAAAGCGCAATTGGTCTACTTTTTATGTTGGTTGCGCGGTTCATATTGTATGCTATGCTGTATTTACTTTCCACCATCTTAAGTTGCCTCAGTGAGAAGGCCTTAGTCATGTCTCCTTGGTGCTACTTTTACATATTTGATTTGCAATCTTGCAGGATTTTTGGTATAACTTATTAGGTAGATCATCATCATCTGCCTAGCCTTTTTCAACCGACTTCAAAAAAGGAGGAGGTTATCAATTCGTCTGTAATTTTTTTTTTTTTTATGTTGTTACCTGATTTCTTGGGACTGGGTGAACCGATTTAATGATTCTTTCTTTATTTGAAAGCTAGTGCTTCCCGTGTGGTCCCATTTTTATTTTGTCCAGTTCTGACAATGGCATCCATGAGAAATCCGTATAAGTCTTAAATTTACATTAAGTATGTGCGCGATTTGTTACGCGATTTCTCCGGCAAACGTAAACCGATTTTGAAAATTCTTTTTTTTTATGGATTGTGTATGCTTCAGGGGGGGTCCCATATAAATTTTATCGAAATTGATTCAGTACTTTTTGAAAAATCAACAAATACCCAAAAATTTTACATAGACGACGTTTTAGTTTCATCAATCTTTGCATTATTTAATTTCAATCTCTTCTTAATAGATTTGGATGAGAAGGAGGTACTAAAAAGCGGAAAATAAAAAGCTTTTTACAAAAAAGACAACCGCCTTCAAAATGTGAAAAATAACTTTAGCACAGAACACACATTGACTTTAGTTTCGGAAGTCGGTGGCAATACAAAACAACAAACAGAACAAAGCCACTGAATTTCGAAACTAAAGTCAATGTGTGTTCTGTGCTAAAGTTATTTTTCACTTTTTGAAGGCGGTTGTCTTTTTTGTAAAAAGCTTTTTCCAATTGTATTATCTGGGTTGGCTTCCAGTCTTACCGGATGCAGCTACATAGGTACCAGTGTTTTACATGGAGCGACTGCCTGTCTAACCTCCACAACCCAGTTACTGGGTAACACGATACCCCTTGGTAAGACTGGTTGTTCTGGCTTTTGACTACCCGTCAAAAGCCAGAACAACCAGTCTTACGACTTTCATACATGACAGCCGGGACCGGCAGCACTTTTACCGTGCTTTCTGAGGCACGGAGGGGTCTCAATATAAAATGAATGGTCACCCATCCACAGACCGACCGCGGCAAGCCTAGCTTAACAGTAATCGATCGATCCGTACGACTTTTATTTAGCTTCGAGCTCCACATAACTTATTCAACATCATCATCATCATTTCAGCCGAAAGACGTCCATTGCTGGACATAGGCCTCCCCAAGGGGGGGTTTTGCCATAATCGCCATGCTTGGCAGGCGGGTTGGCGATCGCTTTGGACAACCATACTTGTTACAAAGGCACAGAGAACGCTGCTGCCCATTCTCTGGTAAGTCCCTTAGTCGCCTCTTACGACACCCACCGTCCATAACTTATTAGGTAGATAATATTAAAAATTTGTCCTTTTTCCTAGCATTTATTCCTTTTCATTGCCAGCCCATGGTCCAGTAACCAAATAGAAAAAAAAACATACATTTTTTAACCCCTGACGAAAACCAAAGGGTAGGGGGGTAGGGTCAATGTATGACTTGTGTATCTGTGTCTGTCGTGGCATCGTAGCACCTAAACGACTGAACCGATTTCTATTTAGCTTCTTTTGTTTGAAAGGTGATTAGATCGAGAGTGTTCTTAGCTACGATTCAAGAAAAACTGCTAAGCCGTTTGTAATTGGACCAGTAGTTTTTGGGTTAATTCGTTACAAACAACAAACAAAAATATAAATCATTTCTCTTTAAAACATTAGTGTAGATTACTATAGATGGATATGATAGATGATAAGATATATCAAAATAAAAAAATATTGACCGTACTGATTATCGTAAACGTTCTACCTACCCTACAGGCACTAGCGTGATAATACAAAAAATAAACAATTAAACAAAATGTTGAAGCTATCTGTTACGGCGCCAGCGCAGGAAACAGGAAACTGCACCAATTACCTGCGTTCTTTTAATTAGCGCAGTATTTTTTTATTACTAACAACATTTTTACTGTTCTTTTTGCTGTGATTTCGAATTACTTACATTTCCTCAAGAAGTTAATTGACTTTATTGGTGACAGGATAGATTATCACTTCATCATCACTAGGATACTTATTATAAATTAAAATCCCGCCTCCTCCAATCTCAAAAATTATCTAGGAACTGTACATTTTCATAATGGTTTTTATAATAGAAAGAGAAATGATCCGTGCCGTCATTTCTCTTTCTAAGCCGTGGTGGAACGCAACAAAAATAAAAAATAATAAAAAAATAATAAGTCATTTTGAAAAAGTGAATGATAAAGGTGTGGCCATTCACACCTTTATCATTCTCTTTTTCTATGAAACAAGCATAGATCACCAAAAAAATATCATGAAAAAAGCTACTAGGTACTAAGAAATATTATTCAATTTAAAATTGAAACCATAAATTGAGACATACTTATTCACTTACTTTTAAAGAATTCTATGAAACAACCATTAAGATGACGTACAAAACACACTGCTCGAAATAAAGGACCATCTCCAAAACGCTCGCTTTTATGGGACGAATCGCTTTTACTGGAGAGCAACTTACATAAAAATGTATAGAAATCCTTCCTTTTATGTAAATCGTGCGAAGGCACCATAAAAATAACACATAAACAATATAACACTGGTAAACCACGTCCGCCATTGTTGAGCAAATGTATGCGTAAAAAAATTAAACGAACGGTAAAATAACCTGTTATCAGACAGTAACTTGAGGAAAACAGTCGTCTTTAAACAAAATCTGTTGATAAAACAATCTTTCGGATATTAATTAAAAATTACATTTAACATGAATTTTATAAAATAATCTAAGTTAACATAAAAATCCTACCCTATAAATCATTTTCAACGAACACATTGACGACAAAAAATATGAAAACAAAATAATCGAACAGAAGATAATAGGTGTAGCCACCCTACACACAAAGTTGGGTGCGTAACCCAGGTAGCTGTCCGCCTGGGCTCAATAAATACGTCCGTAGAACTTTTTTTTTTCATCTCGGTGTCAGCCACAGTGGTACCAAACCTGTTTTTATTTGCGAATAGTGCTGTCTCTTTCTTACTTCTTAGATCCTTTTTTTTTGTTGTTATTTCTTTTTTGAGTGGCCAGTTCACACTTCTTCAATTAAAGAGTGGAGCAAATGATAATTATATTGAGTAGCAATTTTGATTATGAGAACGTTTGTTAGAAGATTGTTTTTACTACCAGCAGTAGCGTTTTCTTATTTTAACTGCCCAGTTCGTCTCGTATGTACTAAGCGTGGGTTTGATTCCCTAGTCGGGTAATTGGGATTTTCCATTAGTTCTCAGTAGTAGCACGGAGTTTTCATGTTGGTGGCACCCCCGTGTCTCGGCAAGCAAGTAAATCAGAATTGGTCTGCACCTGATCTCTCCCTGGTTGCGTTCGAAGTCCCATCAGACTATACAACTATGAGAGGTAGTGCACCTATTTACGCACCCACTTGTACAATATCTGTAATTGTCTCCTAAGTTCTTGAAAGATATCTAATGGGCACCGTGATTGAAATTCAATCAGGTTTTTGCTAGCCCGTCGTCGGTAGCTATAATATAATAATATATTTTCGCCCTTATTACGTCTGCGGTCGTTGTTTGTTTCATATTTTTTAAATATAATATCGCCTATTTTTGCCTATTTTTGAAAAAATATGTGGACAGATTTATATTTGTCCACATATTTTAGTGACGTAACACAGATATATAATATAGCCGCGTCTGTGGTCACTCAAAGATTACTATAGAAAATATATCGTAATATGCCTTGCTATGAATTATATTAATATATTATTATAGCTACGTCTGTGACGGGCTTTATAATTACCAGTGGTTTCATCAATATATTCATATTGTTATTCCAATTAAAAAATAATAGTTGAAAAAAACTAAAAACACGCTTTTTATAGAAAACCAAACTAAAAAATAGAAAATAAATTTTAATAAATTATTTAATTTGAAAAAAAGCGTGGGGTGCTTTTTAAGATATTATCAAAATGATAATCACTCTACTCATATCTGTCAATAAAATATTTATAACTATTGACACCATGCACCCCACGCTTTTTTTAAAACAAAATAATTTATTAAAATTTATTTTCTATTGTTTAGTTTGGTTTTCTATAAAAAGCGTGTTTTTAGTTTTTTTAAACTATTATTTATTTTTTACTTTTTAGTTTGGTTATATCTATATCTATAAATATTATGTACATTTATTCTACCAGGGACGCTTGTGCAGTACCTTCCTAGTATATAATAGCTGTTTTTTCGGCAACTAATTTTGAACGAACTATGTTTTTTTTTTTTTTTTTTTTTAATAATTTTATCATATTAGTGTGTTGTCATCGGTCCTCGATAAATCTACAAAGTTTGAACGAAATCTGACCGTTTAAAGTGGGTCAAAATCGCGCCCAAAGAAGTCGGTTACAAAGTGTAAAAAGGAATACATGCCTACTAGTAAATACACTATCTACCCTATTCTACACCTACACAATCTAGGTGTAAATCTTGATGGTGAATAAGAGCTATGTTATATTTGCTCAAACACTGCAGAGGTAGAAGACTATAAATTGAGTTCAACACAATTTAGTCCATGGGACAACAGTACTCCCCACTTGGGCCTGGACGGCCACCCCTAGGCTCTTACATATAGCTGGTAAATTACGTACCAATACTTTAATTTACCCCCCTTCTTTAGGTCAAAAACTATATTACGTCAATGAGAATCACGTTCAAACTACCTGCAGTCTTAAAAATACCATCAAATCAAACGTCAAGTTTCCTTTTGTAATCCCACCACTGCGTACGTGCTCATCTTACCCTGTGACCCAAACAAAACACCAACAATAAGATAACAAAACAATACGCGTAATACAAGAAACCCGAATAACGCAAATAAGCTTTCTTATTGTTCCGAGACAGAGCGTTTTGAATATCGCTTGAAATCGACACCATCGCGGGTGCCTTGTGATATTGTAACCTGCTGGCTGCTTACTTTACTCTATGTGGCTGCTACTGTGCATGTTTTGTTAACTTTGTTGTTGTCACGCCATTTTTATGATTTATATTTGAAATAGCCCGTTGTTTCATTTATTTTTCTAAATAGGGAACATTACGCGAAACTCAGCGCAGAGGGCACCACTAGCACATACCCACGAGCGTAACCTCGTATTCTTGTTTAATATGTTATTAATTATAATAGCTAGGTATTTTGTGAAAATATATCAAAGTTTTAATTAATCTTACTTACCTAACTGTACTTTTAACAATATTATGGCATCCTACGGCCATTTGAAAGTGGATTCCAGGTTATGCTCAGCATAAAATTATATTTGGTCTTACATGACAAAAGTGAACGTTATTCTGTAAATACGTCTATCTCACCTGAATACTTGACCTGAACATATTTTAGAGTGATTTTTAGCTGCTTCCCAAAGTTTTCGAACATTTTCTTCTTTTGAAAATGAATAATTCAATTCATTTCTACATCGAAATACACAGCACTGATGCATTATTGTATAATACAAGATGATTTTTTATGCACGCACCAAATTTCTCAGGGTGATAGTACCCATGAAATTGAATAACTTTCTCCAAAAAACATGGGTCGAAATATTAAAAAAAAAATCGGACTTCCCATACAAAATCAATAGTCAGCTGATCGATTTTGTATGGGAAGTCCGATTTTTTTTTTAATATTTCGACCCATGTTTTTTGGAGAAAGTTATTCAATTTCATGGGTACTATCACCCTGAGAAATTTGGTGCGTGCATAAAAAATCATCTTGTATTATACAATAATGCATCAGTGCTGTGTATTTCGATGTAGAAATGAATTGAATTATTCATTTTCAAAAGAAGAAAATGTTCGAAAACTTTGGGAAGCAGCTAAAAATCACTCTAAAATATGTTCAGGTCAAGTGCATAAAAAATCATCTTGTATAATACACTTCCCCATTTTGAACTCAATTAAAGGCAGAATTTCACGCTTTGAACGACTCGTCGAAAAACTGTTTACAGATTATGCTAGTGCTGCACTCTGGTACGAGAACATTGCAGTAATATCCCCTATTGGATTCAAAATTAGAATTGTTATGCCATTTAGTTTAAAGTTGATTTGTTATCGTGTGTAAATATTGTGCCAAGGGATCCTAACTATATTGTTAAAAAATACTTTTTAATGTTCTATAAAAAAACAGTAAACAAACTACTGTTTTTTATGACCGCTGGCATTCGGAACCGCAAAACTTTAATTGTGGAGAAACCAATGAATATTTTCAAAATTATAATAAATTTTAAAATTTGTTATGTTTAAAAAAAATAAAATACTGTTTACTTTTCTAAAGTACTGTTCATTTTATATCTCCGACCTGAATATACATACTTTACTTCTCTTCTGTAAATTACACTAAATTCTAACATTTTACTTTCTGGAAATACTAATTTGAGTTTTTCTTTTTTTACAGATTATTGGACGTTAAGAAAACACGCAGACGGAGCGTCCAGTGACAAAGAAAACTAGCTATTATTATAATAATGCTAAGTTTTATATTATGTTATTTGAAATGTAGACTAAAAGTAACCCTATGTAAAAAGCATGTGTTTTTATAAATTATTAAAATAAATATAAATTTTATTTGTATTTGTAATAAAGAATTATTAGCAATTTAGGTGCCACGTGTTACTGAATTAGCTATTTTATAGAACTTGTGACTTTTTGTCAAAAATAAATTAATTATGAAAAGGATTTAAAAAATAATTGTAAACATTTGGAAGTGTAAAGAAACTTTTGGATTAGAGGCTAAAATTATATGGAAAAATATTATTAAACAAATTAAAATAATATAATTATTATTTTAAGTGTATTTGATGAGTTCCAAGGGAAATACTAGCTGAAATAACAAAGAAATGTAGTTTTCTGTAAATATTCAGGTTTTTTATTTCACCAGTACTGTAATGTTAACCTTTTTATTCGTTTTTTTCAGTGAATTCCAATTTATTGTGAGTAAATTATAACAAAATAAATATTGTAAAATTATAGCACAGGAATATATTGTTCTACAAAAGTTAAAATGCTTCATTTTAACTGTTTAGGGCACAGGATTCCTCATGTAACTATTTCTTTAATAAATATTCAACTTCGTAGCTACCGTATTTCTAAATAATCTTCCTACTTTTTATAAATTACCTACTTATTATCAAAATTAAAATGTACAATCATTATTTATTACGGAGAACTTTTCTTCTCAGCAATAAATAATGCAAAATATGTTAATCTGTTTCAGTACTGTAAAAAATATCAATAAGGTTCAATTCATACCTTACAATGCCAACATTATGAGAATAGGCAAGTATTTAGAGCTTCCGACCAATTTTCAATCGAATTACAAATTTGAATATTCAGCAGCCGTTGAAAACAGAAAAGTTACGTCGTGCCAATAAAAATATAACAAGAAAATAATGTTGAAACTATTGGAATTTTCTTTTTATGATAATATTTTTGTCAGCCACGAAGTTTACCTTTTCTGAAATTATAAAAGTTCATGGCTTAAATTCTGCACAGAACATCTTAAATGCAGTGAAGTGAAATGAAGTGGTTTAGTATGGATTGATCCTTATTTTTTAACGCAGACATAGATAATAATAATTGTTATTTTATTAATTATTATCTTAACTAAATTCTTTTTCAGAATCCAGAAAAGGGGTCAATGTACACGCAAATATTAGCGACTTTTTACATAAAATCACAAAAAAAACAGTTTATCCATCTATTTTGTCATGTTATTGGAACGTAAGTATTTGGATCAGATCTTTTTTTCCGCGATTTTAGGGTCCCATAGAAAAAGTGACCCCATTTCCGGTAAAAAAACAGTTTATCCATACATTTGTCATGGTATTGGAAAATAAATATTTGAATCAGATTTTTTTTATCGCGATTTT
Organism: Charanyca ferruginea; assembly: GCA_947361185.1. Classification (NCBI taxonomy): domain Eukaryota; kingdom Metazoa; phylum Arthropoda; class Insecta; order Lepidoptera; family Noctuidae; genus Charanyca; species Charanyca ferruginea. The sequence continues at coordinate 17,533,788 of OX376065.1, read as the reverse complement.
AGAGTCCCATAGGAAAAGTGACCCCATTTCAGGTTTCTGATAAAAATAAACAAGCTTGTAAATGTACTATCGCGGAATTTACCGCCTGCTCTGTTAAAAAAATTTTCCCTTGGCGCCTGCGAAGTCAACGGGGCGGGGTAGAGAGCGCTTCCATTTTTTGAGTGCAAGCAAAAATGAACTTAGTGGTGGTCAGGCGGGTGTGACCACGATAGTACATCAGTCATCTCCATAACTCAAGATGATCTCAGTTAATAATTTGCTGACTGACACTGTCTAGCAATTTTTATCTTTTTTGTGAAACTTAGGAGTTTAGTTTACTTCCCGATAATGTTACTGATACTGGCCTTAATTGGGGATTCTTATGTTCAGCAATTAATAGGCGTTACTATTGAAGGTCATGAATCAGCCGCACCGTAGGAAACTATGAGATAGAAACTATGAGGTTTGATTCATGAACCAAATTTGGTTTCTATGGTTGCCCTATCTGTAACTTTACCCGGAAGTGATTAAAACTACAGCCTAATGATAATAAAATTCAGCTGTTTATTATTAATATTTTAAAAATACTTAGGTACGTGGCAAAAATTGATTTTACGAGTTCCCTTTACTGGCTAATTGGTTTAGGTAACCAAATCCCTTTTAATTAAGGGACTGTTAAATGCACAAAGATATATATGTGTAGACGTTGTTTTTCGCAAAATAAAATACAGGTTTTACCAACAGTTCTCACGAAGATAAAATGATTACAAATTTTATACCTACTGAACATCAACAAAAATAGCCAAGTACCCAATTATTGTCAATATTTTTTGTAAAATAAACTAAAATATTAAGCTAAGTGTATTTCATGTAGAATCTAGTCTATGATCTCTGCAATAATGTTGTGTTGTCTATGGCCACTCTCAGTGGCCCTTGCTTCCTAATAATCTGTCCTTTAGATTTAGTATGTAATATAGTTAGATTAGCACGGTTTTTTTATTTAGTGACTAATGACAAAAGTTAGTATTCTGTGTGTCCAAATAAATAAACTAAATGGAATTTTATACCATGCTTTTTCTTTTGAATAAATCCTCTGGAACAACTTTATATTTGCTGCTCAATTAGATCCTTATTTTGGGAGCGACTAGCCAATTGATTTATAGTAGTTTATTGCCTCAAGTCTGCTATTACAATAGTGTCAGAATGGTCTATCATTGATTTCATAATTGTTGATTTTGACAAGTTTGTTAATCTACTAATATAATGGCGTCATTATGACTTTCCAATGGTCACCCACTGACACGCCATTGAAAGAAATGATATAGAATGGTAATCTCGTACAAAATGACAACTGAATGACTGACTAATGGCCAAACCCAATTACCTATTCTATCTCCCATTTTGGCATACTGGTAATAGAAAAACCTATCTGTCTGTGGTTATGATGTCCCAATTATTTATAAGAGAGTAAGGAATCTTACCGGCACACGATATCTATCGATGAGAGGGTCTGTGGTTTACTACGGATAACTTATTGTATGAAAAAGCCAAAGTATGTGTGCCAATGACGTGTTGGCAATTATTTGTTTGATAGGGTGGTAACTAATGGTAACAGACTTGTTGATCCGCCGAATGCTAGGAATAAATGGTTTGCTTTTAAAATAAACTTTATTTATAATCTCATGAAACCTGTCCTACTTAAGTTAAGGTACTGATTTTGAAATAGTACCAGAGCTAATCCCACAAGAAAATTGCTATTGAGGTCCTATAACATAGAACCAATAACAAACAATAAAAACCGTATCGATCATATGAGCAAATTAACTTGTAATGAATTTACATATAGATTCCATTTAAATAAATAAACAGCAAGTAATTTACTCAAGAAATTAATAAAAAAAAAAAAAAATCTTGAGTTTTAAATTGTCAATTAGGTACGTTTAATTCCTACTCTCTAGCCTTACCGCCTTGTTTAGCAAAATGTAGTCAAATCTTGTATAATGTTCGAGTTACTCGCAGAGTTTTATAATTTATGTAAACTATAACTAAATCCAGTAATTTAATACTTTAAACATAGAAGTTTTTATACAAATTACGTTGTTTGTGATGTTGTTGGTTGTAACGAAACGCACGGGAGGGCCACCCCTATCTATTGTTTCCGTCACATAGATGACCGTTATTGATGAATGTGAAACACCGATCAAACATAGATAGAAACATATGGTCTTCCAGCAGTAGTGATCTACATTTCAGTGAAGGTAGGTAATTGGTTACAGCCGTTAGGCGGTAATATGCTAAAATTTTGACAGTTCCTTTGATCAGTGACCTACCATTAGAACGTCACTGTGCAGTCATTGCTTTTAATTCGACCGACCAATGATCGACCATTATGAATTTAGCAGATTACAAACTATTAGCAAAATGATAATGGAATCTTGTTGGAATGACGAAATTATGAAAATAGCAGACTTGGCCCCCAGGACAACAGCGTCCTTCTGAGTAGGCTTCAGACAGCGTCATCAACTGCTTACCCCCAATCCGAAGAAAGTTGAATGCGTGGGGGGGTAAGCATGACGCTGTCTGTATGTACACATACCGCGATCGCCAGGTATGTATGGCGATTACGTCTGACCCCCCCCCCCCCCCCCGCCCTCCTTGGCAGCGACCCATGATGATGGTGATGATGAGTTTATTTCCACGATTCGGCATGGCGTGCAAACTTCGATGATAAAACATCGAACGGTTTTGTGTGCCATCTTCGGCGGAGAGACCATGTCTCTCGCAAATCCGTACTTAGCACTAGCGAATCTTCTTACAGCAGGTGTAGATAATGGTGCAAAGGCAGTAGCATCGACCGCAGTAGCCACCGCACCTACATTCAGATGTCAAAACGCGATTCCTCCGTCTATCATTTTTGGCAATTTGTACTTATGACGTCACAAAGTCAAAGTCAAAGTCAAAGTCAAATCATTTATTTCAATTAGACCATTATAAGGCACTTTTGAACGTCAAATGAGAAAAAAAAAATTGATTCTAGGTGCCCATTCCAAAAGGTAGTTTTGTATGGAGAAGAATGGGCAAGAAACTCCATACTTACTCTTTTAAAAACGATGTTAACAATATTTGCATTTACAGGAATTATATAATTATACGTGAATACGATGTACCTTGCATAAAAACACTAGGTATTTGAAAGTGTGTACAAAGTATCACAGATTAAGGAATGACAGACTAAGTTATATGTACATAGATACACAGTGTTCACATATTACATATTACAATTAATGTTGAAACAGTAGACGACCACTCCTTATATTTTAACAAACAATGAATCAGTATGTGAGCCTGAGCAGTGTATAAAAAAAGAGTCAAATATATATATGTACTATTTACACTTATTTGCTAACTCTAATGTTTGTAATTATACCAGTGACCGCTGGGCGAGAGTCTCCACGCAATGGGTGCCTGAAGATGGACGGCGTCGCCGAGGACGGCCCTGAAAGAGATGGCGAGATGACCTAGAAGCGTACCACGAGGGCTGGTAAAATTGCAAAAAAACGCAAGAATATTTGAATTTCGCAGGCTTCCTGGCGACGCCTGCCCTTCATGCACGAGGTTGTGGTTTCGATATTGGGCAAGCACATACCAGTGTATCATTTTCAAATCATGAATATTTTCTAAATTCATCTTATACTTACCGGATATCGGTGAAGGAAACCTGGGCTTACATTTCAATCGAGTTTTTGCCTACTTTGTATGAGAAAAAGTTTATTTTCATAAAATGCGCGGTTTTTTTTGTTTTGAAAAAATTGTTTATTTTCCGCTTTTTAGTATTACACAGAATTATGCCCGAACAAACACAAAAAAAAATATAAACATCCGAATTGATAACCTCTTCCTTTTTGAAGTCGGTTAAAAAGGCCTTTGCCCTACAGTGGGACAATAATAGAACTGGTATAATTAATAAATACATGCAGGAATTCCCTGACAAACGAGACAATTTACTGAGGGAACCGGGTGACCTACTATAACTATACTAACGTGTTGGCAATCGGCCAACAAACTGACTATGAGTTAGGCATTTCAATTAGTATGACTGGCCGACTAGGTAGTTATTTGTCCAGCACTTAGCACTTTGGGCATTCATGTAAGTTTACTTAAGGTTTTGTAGATTTAGCTTAGGTATTTTCATTCAACACAAATAGAAGTTTAATAATACTTCCAACCAAATTTCGATCACGACGGCCAATATTAATAGAGACTATAATAGCCAAGTTGGTATACCTATAGATAGTTTGTTTAGAATTCTATTAGAAAACAATATTGAAGGTTGTAAAACAAATGCTGCTAGACATTAAGAGAGCGTTGCTTATTTAACATTTCATTCGAAAATAGTTAAAGCACAGTATAAGTATAAGTACTACCGTACCGTAATGTAGTTTTAAATTTTGTTTGTATTGTACCATTCGCACAGTATAAATATTAGTACTACTGAACAGTAGCGACACGCCCTGCCCCCTCCGAAACACTGTTCCTCACCTCTTCTCGCGTGGAACGTGCTCTCTAAACTGCTTTTAGTTCGAGCGGCGCTATTTGTACAGTCTGTTATTTTCGTAGTAGTGTAGGCAATTAAATCGTTCTGTTTATATGGAGTTTAATGGTGTAGTTAAAGCCTACCTAATACAGTCTTCACCGTGAGATGGGCCTAGTATGAGTTTTTATTCGTACTCAATCGCGTTAACGTAAACTCAAGTTTGTATTGAAACTGGTATAGCGCCGTCTAGTGGCAACAATAGGAAACAATTATTCCATACACATTGACATTTAAGCAAACGATCGAATAGCTTGAAAAACTCACACGCCCTAAGTGAGCACTGAAGCCAGTTCTTACAGAATAGCGTTGCCGATACTCTCTCTTCCTTCACACTTGTAGCCCGATGGCAGCAAAATCCGACAGTCCCAGAGAGAAATAAAGTGCAGCCATAGATATACGAGGTACAGCTGTCGGAAAAAATCCTCTCGATCCCCAAAGGAATACGTCACTCAGCACAGATGTAACATCATCATTTCAGCCGAAAGACGTCCACTGCTGGACATTGGCCTCCCCGAAGAAATGGGGGGGGGGGTTTCCATAATCGCCACGCTTGGCAGGCGGGTTAGCAATCGCAGTATGGTTGTTACAAAGACAGAGAACGCTGCTGTCCATTCTCTGGTGAGTCAACTTACGACACCCACGGGATGGATATGGGATGGTGCTATTCTTTACGTCCGACACCATACGGACAAGGTGTAACATATATCAGAAGAATTGGAAGGAACAATGTAATAACGTGCTTTCCGTTCACACTGCCAACTTCCTCATCCTGAAAAGGTTTACAATACCTTTGAATGTACTAAGATTGTGGCTTTATAAAAAGCCACAAAAGTGTCAATTGTCGTTTAATGTTTCATAGAAATTCTGGACAATACTGACTTACGGAAGAAACTTATGAAAGGCTTCTATGGAATGAAACTTTCCGGAAAAGCCTTTGCCATGCATTCGGGAAATTACCGATTGATATAAAGGTGAGTATACTTGAGCATTTGTAACAGAACATATGAAGGTAAGGATGTAACACAACATCGTGTTGCTTTATTGAGTGACCAGCTCACGAATGGAACATTGAACTCAAGCCCTGACGCTTTATTGCAACTATATTTTACAAAACAACGAATGAATTTGTGTAACATTTCATCGAACACACGCGACCTGCAGATCCGACCTTTTATTTATTTATTTTCAGCCTGGATTTTCCCACCGCAGGGCAAGGCCTCTCCACTCTCCTTCTAACTAAGTATTAAGGGCTATTTGGAACCAGTCTTTGTCGAAGGAGTCCAGACCATCCCGCCATCTCCGCCTGGACCTGTCGCGATGTCGCTTACCATGTAGAGGGACCCATTGGGTCGTGCGTTTGTGTGTGAGCGTCTGACATGCGACAAATATGTCCAGCCCAATTCCATTTCAGCATGACAGCTTTCCGGGTAACGTCAGTTATTTTTGTAATGAAACGGATGGTGGTATTCCTAACCCGGTCTTACAGTTTTATACCCAGAATACTACGTTCCATAGCTCTCTGGCAAAGACCATGTTTGTGAACCATATACTGTGAGGTTGAGAAATATGGGAATACACACGTCGATGAGCGTTCTCTTAAGGGACAGTGGAAGATTGCCCTTCATGAGGTATTTCATAGCCCAATAACTCTTCCAGGTATTTTCGATGCGTCTAGCCACTTCTTTGTTTTGTCTTGCCCGGAAAGAGACTATTTGACCAACATTGAGATACTCACCGATGTATTCTACCTCATCACCCGCCACTGTGATCCTGAGATTCGTGCACGTGCGTCGTCATCAACTTTGTCTTCGACATATTCATCCGAAATCCAACCTCTAGAAGTCCGGCTTGCCGTGCTAAGATCGTCTAGCATCTGAGTCAGCTCGAAGGCTCAAGTTGCGACATTTTAACGAAAAGTAAATTTATCTGTACCAATAGATAAATATAAATATTATATAATAAAGCTAAAGAGTTTGTTTGTTTGAACGCACTAATCTCCGGAACTACTGGTCCGATTCTGCGAAAAGTCATGTGGAAAGTGCTAGTACAAAATAAAAAGTATTACAGCAAGTAAAAAGTAAAAGTATTACACAGCGTCGAGTATTCGCAGGAACGTTAGATTACATGGAAAAGCTTTTTTAGTTTGATATTTTGTTTGTATATTTATTTTCGTACCTATGTACACACGGCTACTTATCAAGCTATACATGTCCAGTATAAGCTGATCTCGCATTGTTTAGAATTTCCATATAATGAAAGGTCAGCTTATACTGGAAATGTATAGCTTGATGTGTAGCCGTGTGTACTATCGCGGAATTTCCCGCTTGCTCAGTAAAAAAAAAATTCCCTTGGCGCCTGCGAAGTCAACGGGGCGGGGTAGACAGCGCTTCCATCTTTTGAGTGCAAGCAAAAATTAACTTAGTGGTGGTCAGGCGGGTGTGACCACGATATTACCTATACATAAATTTATTTTATTTTAAAGAAAGCTTACAGACTAATAACACAATTAAAATATACCATGTGTGTGTGGGTGTCTGTGTTTATTAATGTACCATTCGTAAGAACGTTACTTCGAAATACTCGTGAAAATGCTCAGGTGTATAATCACCTTTATACGTTGTTAGAACACAGTGACGGCAATAGACAAAGTTCAATCTTGATTTTTTGTAATAATCATTTCTGATATAGTACAAAAAATAAGAAACAGATTGAAACGTAGATGTCTAATAACATGTCTGGATCTATCTATAACACAAAGTCTAGCACAAGCATGCGAAGTACGCAGTAGAGTGATCAATTTTAAAAACCTGACAAGTGCGAGTCGGACTCGCTCACCGAGGGTTCCGCACAAATTTTGTAGGTACGGTCACCAAAAGAGATAAGTATCCATGTCGCCGGAAACAGTTGAAGTTTACTTAGAAACCGCTGGGTGTTTATGAATAAAATAAAATACAATGAATAGAGAATAAACAGTTCAATGATTTAATACAATTTCATTTGAAAGCCTCCATTGGTTTCTAAGTAATCTTCAACTATTCCCGACGACATGGATACTTATCTCTTTTGGTGACTGTAAAATGCGAGTCGGACTCGCTCACCGAGGGTTCCGTACAAATTTTGTAGGTACATATCCATATCCATCCGTTTTATATTATTATAAATGAGAAAGTAACTCTGTCTGTTATGCTTCCACGATGAAACGGCTGAACTCTGTGTAATAATCGGCCGTATCTTATTTCACGTTAACTTATAAGTTTGATTTTCTCACAGCTTCAAGGGACCATGGACTTAAGTATATGGTTTTAATTTGAACTCGATACCTCTACGCGTTCACGAGATAAAGGGTCTTGACAGAAAGACTAACAGACAGACAAACAGACAGACGGACAACAAAGTGATCCTATAAGGGTTCCGGTTTTTTCTTTTGAGGTACGGAACCCTAAAAATGGAAGTCCTAATTTTAAGAACTACATTGAATTAGTTTGAAGACTGAATTTTGAGAGGTGGATGCACCTGCATGCCAGTTCGTCACCATTTTTTAGGTGATTATATTGTTTCATTAAGTAATGTTAGACATTAAAATGTTAAAAAAAGTGTAATCGAATGAATTCCCTGGTTAAATTTAATTTTAATGCAAAGGTTTTAATGTGTCATGAATCCTTAATATATAATTTTTTGAATTTGTAGTTTTTAAAATGGAAATAACTTCCTGAAATAAATAATTATTGAATTTAATTTAATTTAATGGGCGATACTATTGTGCCCGTCGTATAAAATTAAACCAACACTCGAAGATTCGACTCGGACATTTTGTTTTTATTTTTTTAGTTTCTACTTTTTTTAGTTTTTAGGTTTTTTAACAATGTGTATGTAATTTGTGCGTCGCTTCCGTGATATTATAAGGCTTTTCTTTCTTTCTTTCTTCTTTCTAACTCAAAGTCAAGTGTTACTCAATTAGGCCAATAAAAGGCACTTTTAATCGTCATAAACTAAAACTTTAATCTAGTTGCCCCTTCAAAGAGGTAGTTTCTTATGGAGGAAAATGGGCAAGAAACTCCATACTTACTCTTTTATGACGCATTTCGAACTCAAAAATCAACTACATAGAATCGAATTTTCTTATGTCGGTGCACTTGTACTAGGGTTATAGATGACGCATTGCATCGTCTCAGAAACAGGTAGCCAGTTTTAAGTCTAGACTTAACTACCTATAGCCTATAATCAGAGTAGGTACCTATACCTTTACTCTCAGAATAAATACTGAGTGTCTCGAAATAATTGCTATGCAATACATCCTGCATTTAATTTATACTAACTAGTTTATTTTTTGTTTAAGAGGTCATTGTACTTATTTTTTTTATATTTTAGAGCTGCTATGTTATTCTGTAAGAACTCACCCCAGTTCTCACGTCTGATTCCGCGGTGAAAACTGTTTTAGGTACCTATACTGTAATTCGATAACTACTACGCTAGCGCCACTGAATACCAACTTAGGTGAAGCGAACTATTATTACGTTACTATTTTAGCGAATACCAAATACTTTTCACTTCAGGTAAGTGAAATCGGAAATGAGATAGGGTTCGAATTCGCGGGTGAATTCTTACAGAATCGCACTGCTGGTCCCATTGTATTTTTTTTTTTTTCATAATTATGAGTGGAACCTTGACTTTTCGAATTTTATATTAAGATAGCTTATACCCGCGACTTCGTTCAGTTAGGATGGGGCTCCGTGGGTCCTTTTTAAAATAAACACTTTGTACACTGCTAAATACCTTTATTCACGGAATACCTACATTCAAGGAACTACAGTATGAATAATAATTTACTCCAGGTATTCGGATTTGCGACTGACTGCCTAAATGACATGTATTTGCCTTTTTATGGAATCAGCATTAACGTGACAGTGTTGGGGGTTTTGCCTAGGTTGCATTTTGTTGGTGGAATTAATTATTCATAACAGTACGCGTGGAAGTCGTAAACAAATACTACTTGAGTACTCAATAGCAATTATAAATTCTAACACGAAATCACGTCCCATACAAACTTTGCCCCCGTTTTTCACCCCCTTAGGGGTAGAATTTCGGAAAATCCTTTCTTATCGGATGCCTATGTCATACAAAGAACACACCCTCCAAGTTTCAGGTCTCTACCATCAGTGGTTTAGGCTGTGCGTTGATCCGTCAGTCAGTCATTCAGGACAAAGCATTTTATATATATAGATAGACTAGCAACCCGACCCGGCTTCGCATGGGCATATAGCCTTCCTCGATAAATGGACTATCCAACACAAAAATATTTTTTCAATTCGAACCAGTAGATCCTGAGATTAGCGCGTTCAGCCAAACAAACAAACAAACAAACTCTTCAGCTTTATAATATTTTAATAGATAGATGAAAGCGGCAGCGTAACACGCGACAAAAAAAAAATTATAAAAGATATTTTATTTGTATAAATTCTAATATTCTTACGTTTTTTACAATTTGCAGCTCAGTATCAGGTTGTATTGTTATACACAAAATTAGCGAGCCTGGCAGACGTTATCCTGCCCTTAAAATAAAAAAGTCCTACAACTCGACTGAAGCGCCACCTACCGGGTCCAATTGGAACTAAACCATTCTCGAATCCACTGGAACACACACAAAAAAAAACATCAAAATCGGTACAGTCGTTTTGGAGGAGTTCGCTTTCATACACACGCACAGAAGATTTTTATATAAGAAGATATTCGCAGGAGTATAAATATGTATTTTACAGAATTACAACTAAAATCATCAACTTAACTCTCCAAGTTAGAAAAGCTTGTAAATATGCCTTTCTAATGAACATTTGGACGTTTATGAGCTTTTCTAACTTGGAGAGTTAGGTCGCTCCCCCCCCCTGACCCGAGAAGTGGCCCGCTGCAGCGGGCCGGCACCAGCCGGGGTTTGCGGAAGTATCTCCGGTTCCCGCGACCCCCGACGTAGGTGTGAGATGGAACACCGGGGTGGTTTTTAGTCAGTAAGAGTCTGACAGACCCCTCCGCCCGCCCCAGGGCGGAGGACATCCATGAGGACTTTCCACCCAGTACCAAAAAAAAAAAAAAAAAGTATCAAATAATGATGATCTGTATTCTATAAGAATTTAAAATTTTGAAGCATTTTGTAAAGTGCCGTTTTATAATTGTTGTTTACAAGAAAAACGAAAATATATATATTTTTTTATTGATTATTATACTCGAAATATTCGCTAAGAATTTTTCGTATCCAATTCATTCATTATGTAGCGTTTAAAAATCCCATTCACACTGATTTTATAACGTGTAAAGATCTGCATCTAAAGTTTCATCGAATTAAATCTGAACTCAAGATAAGTGTCTAAATTCGAGTCCCGAAATTCTTCGCTCAATCGACTTCCTACAAGGCATGGGTTCCAAAATTTGGGAGCTCTCCCACGCAACGACTCCGGAGTATGCGATGCATTTGGAAAAGGTTCCGTATATTTACTGCAAAAATGGAAACTCATCTTTATTCATTTTGTTTTAAGATTATTTCGTCCCGCACACGAAGTATGTAACGGTAAAAGATATTTTTGTACACAATGTGGGGATGACAATACAGCATTAATTTCATTATCATCATCTCAACCTTTAGACGCCCACTGTTGGGCATAGGTCTGCCCCAAAGACCTGCACCTGTGTCTATCCCGCGCCGCGTTCATCCAGCGACTTCCCGCGGCTCGGACCAGGGTCGTTCGTCCAACTTGTGGGGGACACTGCGTCTGCCGATGTACGGCCGCCACTCCAAGACCTTCGTGCCAACGTGTGACCAATGGATGGTCATCGACATTAAATTAGACTTCGTACAAATTTTTCGCGCGTTGAAAAATCTTCACCAAGTTCCTTTGACAGTTGCCAAACACAATTTGTATGGGAATTATTCACGATAATTTAGATACGACTTATGAATATAAAACATCATCTTTCATCGTACTTAAAGTGGTTTTTATTTTAGGCACATCATCAACACATTCTTGTAAATATTTAATTAATGTAGGTACCATACAAATAAAGGTACGCTTACCGCGATCGGTACGCGTATTGTCCATCGTCCATCCATTTCATATCGAGACCCCCTACGTGCCTTGAAAAGTACGTAAAGTCGTTATCTCGTCAGAAGCCAGAAAGTCTGCCAACCACTCATACCAAGGGGTTTCGTGTTACCCAGTATATGTACCACATAAATATTTTATCTATCTATCTATTAGTAATTGGGTTGAGGAGGTCAGATAGGCAGTCACTGCATGTAAAACACTGATATTCAGCTAGATCTGGTTAGATTGGAAGCTAGGCCACCTCAACAGAGTTGGGCAAAGGCCCGGCACATAGGGAACTATCTGCCTAGCCTTTTCCTAACTCTAATAATACTCGTAAATTTAATTTAGGTAAATTAAATTACACATCATTTATTTAACCTATATTGGAAAAAAGCTTATTTAGATTGATTATGTTATTGTAAATTCATATATAATACTAGCGGGCCTTGCAGACGTTGTCCTGCCCTTAAAATAAAAAGTCCTACAATTCGACCGCAGCGCCGCCTACCGGGTCCAATTGTGGATCTAAACCATTGTCGAATCCACTGGAACACACACTAAAATTTCATCAAAATCGGTCCAGCCGTTTAGGAGGAGTTCACTTTCATACACACGCACGGAAGATTTTTATGTACTTACCACAGATTTTTTTTTCTTCTTTTTTTAGACTTTCATTTATCTAAGTACCTACTTAACTTTATTTACATCTGACAGGTGCCTATCATACTTGGTGAAATAGTACAAACCATTAAACATCTACCAAAAGCTAAAACTGTAGATAAATCCTTTGACGGTAAAAGCAAAGTAAGTAATCTAGTAGTAACAAGAATGCAATGCATTAAAAATTCCACAAATAAAATCACCTTATTCAATGTACAATGTTCGTATACCTTTTTCCACAGCACAAGCATTACTCATCAAAGAAACATGACAAAAATGATTGACGTGTCAGTACAGGGAACCCTAAAAAGAGTATATTAAAAAAACGTATGCACTGGGGTGCGCATGAGTCACAGATTGACGGGAATGCTCTGCGGCTGACTCATGGAGTGATGGCTACTCTGTTGCTAGCTGACGACGCATTTCGTAATATTGGTCATGTTATAAAATAAGGTTGAACTGTGATGATCCTTAGGTTTTTATTTTCATATTGGCAAAAAGAATAGGTGATGACAGACGGTAATCCATACTGATCCATACTTTAAACACACCTACGATACTCCATGCAAACGGAACGATTTAATAAAACACACACACACACACACATCACACCCACAGACACACCCCTACACATACACACACATCCATGTATAAAATAGGTACTGTTTTAACTAACAATAACTTATTTGCATGAAAAATTTTTCGTTCCAGTCACAACAAACTTTAATTTAAAAATAAAAACGACTGTTTGACGTTGTCAGTGTACAAGTGCATAACAAAGTAAATGTCATCTATATTAAAATGGCGGAGATCCTGCTGTCCTGAAATACAGACCTAGAGCCTAGTTTAGGCACCAGTCTCCCACAATATTAAATAATATGTATTTTACCACTTCGATAACTCTGTACCTTGTAATATTGTGGCGAGAAATAAATAAATAATAATAATTATTATTATTATTAATTATCTACACTACTACCAAATTAACAGGCTGTACAAATACGTGCGTGTGTGTGCGTGTCGCGAGAACTAAAAGCAGTTTCGAGAGCACATTCGACACGGGAACAGGGCCTCAAGTCTGCTATTACAATAGTGTCGGAATGGTCAATCATTGATTTCATAATTGTTGATTTTGACAAGTTTGGTAATCTACTAATATAATGGCGTCATTATGAAAATCAATGATAGACCATTCTGCAGACTTGAGGCCCAGGTGAGGAACAGTGTTTCGGAGGGAGGTGGGGCGTGTCGCTACTGTACGGTAGTACTAAAGTACTAATATTTATACTGTGCTTTTTCTCCATACTTTCCATACCTACTCTAATATTATAAATGCGAAGGTAACTCTGTCTGTTACGTTTTCAAGATGAAACGGCCGAACCGATTTTGATGAAATTTGCTATGAAAATAGTTTGAATCCTGGGGAAGGACTTAGGCTACTCTTTAACCTGCAATTTCGTCTGGATCCGCGATAACCGACATTTGCGCAGACGAAGTCGCAGGCAAAAGCTAGTACTTTATAATTTTAAAAACGTTGCCCCACACTATTGTTTCTGTATCAATGGTGTGTTTACAAACAACCACATCTGACAACTACCTGTAGGCCATATGAATATTAAAAACTGGCCAAGTGCGAGTCGGACTCGCGTACGAAGGGTTCCGTACCATTATTTAAACAACATTAGACATCGAGCAAAAAAGAAGTAAAAAATCACGACAACCCTTAATCTTATCTTATATTCTTTTTCTGTTTTTAGTATTTGTTATTATAGCGTCAACAAAAATACATAATTTGTGAAAATTTCAACTGTCTAGCTATCGCGGTTCTTGAGATACAGCCTGGTGACAGACGGACGGACGGACAGACACCGAAGTCTTATTTATAGGGTCCCGTTTTTACACTTTGGGTACGGAACCCTAAAATGCGATAAATCTAGGTCTCCTCACGATGTAATCAACGTACCTAATGGTCCATAAGTATGTGACGAAAGTCCGATGATATAACATTGACTAACATTTTTACCATTCCTGGAATGCACCCACAGGTGCAGCTAGGGTTGCCAACCCTACTATATAATATAGTATCGTAGGTACTATATTAGAGGCCCGACTACTATATTTTTGAAAAAAAGATATAGTAGGCGAAACTACTATATTTTAAAGGCATCCAACTTTTAGCAATAATATTCGTTTCAAAATGTGTAAGCGTAAAACAAATAGGTATTCTATTTTCAACGATTCTGGAATGTCAAGTTGACAGATGCGTTCAATAATTCACAAAATATTCTTCAAAAAAATAAAGTACCTAAATCCACCTGCCTTATTTTTGGAACTTGCTAATTTTTTTTCATCTTTTCCTTATCTACTATATTTTTATGGGTAAAAATTTTAGAACTACTATATTTGACCGTCAAAGAGTTGGCAACCCTAGGTGCAGCGGTGACTAGATATTATACTAAGTATTAATGTATTACAGGACTCATCATACTTTTGAATTCTTTCCCCTTTAAAGATTAAATTGATGCGTCAGTTTTTCTGGAACCAGTAAGTGGTTTTAGGAATTGTTAAATTTCCGACTAGCTGAGTTCTTCTTTAGAAATAAGTTACAAACTTTTTATCAATTACTTAAATTCTGGCTGGTTAAAATTGATAATATCTACACTACCTAATATAAAAAAAAAACTAAAGAGTTTGTTTTTTTTAATCGCTTGTCTCCGGAAATATTATAGTCTGATTCTGAAAAATAATTCGCCAATAGAAAGCTACGTGATATCTCTGCATGCTATAGGCATGTATATATTAATAATAATAATAATAATAATATGTGGGGACATTTTCACACACGGCCATCTGACCCCAAACTAGGGAGACCCTGTACTATGGGTGTCAGACAGCTGATATACATACACAAATACTTTTTTTTTTGTAAATACATACATATAGATAAACAACACCCAGACACAAGGCAAACACAAGTGCTCATCACACAAATGTTTACCCTGGGCGGGAATCGAACCCGCAACACGCTGTGCAGCAGTCGATCGCTCGAGCCACTGCGCCAACCGTGTCGTCAAATATTATTATCAAAAAATTCTAAGATTTAGATTGGAGTGAACTTTATCATCATCTGCCTTGTCTTTTATCAACTTTGTTCCAGTCTAACCGGATGCAGCTGAATACCAGTGTTTTACATCGAGCGACTGTCTACCTGACCTCCGCAGCCCAGTTACTGGGTAACACGATACCCCTGGGAGTTAGCTCTACGATTTATGTGATTTTCTTTAGGAATCGTCCACTGGCAAATCTACTATACTATTCCGACTAAGAACGCCTTGTGTATCTACTAACTAGGTACCTACAAGTAACATTTTATTCCTTTTTCGTAACATTCTCAGATTCATTGGCTTGCGTAATCTTCGCATCTTTGTATCTTCTTAGTATGAAAAGATAAATTTTCCCCATAAATAACGGTAGTATTATTTCAGTTTTAATAATCTAATAGAAGCTTGACGTATTTATTCCGAAATCATTAATCGTGAGTAGGTATATAGGAGAAAATATATCTAACCCGCTAATTACGTACCTCTAGAATATCTGAAATATTATTTAAAAGGAAGCAATATTTGACTGGCAATATTTTAATATAAATATAAATACACGCGCCTACTTTAAATATAGTAGCAACCAAGACGAACGTCTTTGGTTGCTAAGAAAACTGTAGGAGTGCTCTGCGATTGACTGAGACTCTGCGGTTTTGTGTTTATTCATAGTGGGACTAACAAAATACTGGTTACTTTAATGAAAGATCTTTTTAGATTTTCTTAGAAAACTATTTTAAATATGTAAACAATGAAATGACAGCTTTTATGACCTTATTTCTACTTGTTTGAGTGAATTTAAATCGAAAGTTGCGCCTAACAACAGTGACTTAGCAATCAAGATGGACGTCTTTACTTTCACTAAGAACTCTAAGGCGTCACATTTAGAAACTCTAATACTAAGTATGTTTTATGTACTTAAGTATTTACAATTTATTTACATTTTAGATTTTCTAAAAAAATTGGGGGCTGTAAGATAATTAAACAAAGTCGCGAGCAGAAGGTAAGTAGTTATATGTATTAGGGCTCTTTTACATTTTCAATTTTGCCATCTCCTTTTTGTTATTATTTGTTATTTAAATCACCACCAAATCAAGCTAGTTACTTGACAATGTAACAAAACTGATTGCTTTCATTCTTTGCAATATGTCTCATGTCAAAATTGTTGTAACATATAGCTAACCCTACGTCACCTGGGGTGACTTGATGATCTAACAATGATAATTGTGTTCTTTATAACGCCGTAACACACGCCAAAGAGAATAAGGGTTGAAAGAAAAAAAAATAGGTCAATCAAGAGACCTTTATATCAGCAACAATGAAGACTATCAACAAAAAGTATTGTGTGCACAAGCCACGAAATACGTTGGGCGCCTTTCAGTTCGAGCTATTCCAACAATAATAACAGGTTTCAAATTAGCGGATTTCATCTTTCTTGTTATCCTAATGAAAAGGTGGAGGGATCATAACATCACACCTGTAGGTATACCCTACACGGGTAAGCAAATCCCAGTAGTGTACCTACGTTAGTACTGTAAAGGTTGCGTGCATTTAGCATGCTGCTGTGCTATTCTGTTCTACAATCTCCCTCGGTGAACACCTAGGTGAAGTGAGCTGTCTGATTGTAGTGCTTTGTAAATCCCTAGCATCGGGACAGATGACAGCTCACTTCACCTAGGTGTTCACCGAGGGAGATCGTAACAGAATAGACATACTGGTACCTTTAATTAACTATATGTAATCGTCGGAATAATCTGGAACCATCGAGAGACTTTTAATATTAGAACCTCAGATTATGAAACAAAGGGCTGATAGACCGCACGGAACACTGGAGTGAAGCGACCAAAGCAAATACAAATCAAAAGCGAATACTTACAATCGCGCTTCGTGCTGTACTGACACGAGTCAGTACCTATAGTATAAGTATCAGTATACTAATACTTATACGGTGACAGCTCGAGCGCCGCATCGTTAAAAAAAACAAATACAAATACGAATGCAAATTCAAAAGCGAATACTACCACGAGATTGTAGGTACTTATTCGTTTTTGATTTGTATTTTCTTTGGTGGCTTCACTCTCAGTGTTCCGGGCGGTCTCTAGTTTCATAATCTGAGATTAGAAAATTAGATTTGTTGATAAGTGACATAAAATAAAGAACTGACAGACCCGCTTCTCTCACAGATAGACGTAGTATTGTTAGTCTATCTGCAATATTAGTTTATTTCAAGTATAATACTTACGTTTAATTCCAATTATAATATAGTTCCCGAGTACTTCACAGCCAACCAACACCCACAAAAATGTCCCTAATGATGTTTAAGGGGGATGTGCCAGGGTAACTTGGTAAGTTAGGTCTTAGGAGGTTAGACTGGGACCTCAAAGTATTATGACAAATATGATAAAACACTGTTTTGTTTTTAAACTTGCGACCCGCCCCGGTTTTGCACGTGTATTATCGTCATATTTCAACCAATTTACACAAAACCTCAACAAATTATATACTTACCTAAATTTTCCTCATAAATCACTCTATCTATATTGGTGAAAACCGTATGAAAATCCGATCAGTAGTTTTTGAGTTTATCACGAACAGACAGACAGGCTGTCGCGGCGGGGAATACTGTTTTATAATTTGTATGTAGTGTTAGAAACAAAAAAAAGACAACCGCCAAGTATAAAATAACTTTCAATCCGCAAGTCGGCGGCTTTGGTTTTGCTTGTTGTTTTGTATTGCCACCGACTTGCGGATTGAAAGTTATTTCATACTTATTGAAGGCGGTTGTTTTTTGTTAAAAAAAATTTTTTTCGCTTTTTAGTGCCTACTACTACTATCATAGAAATTAATTACGAAACGACGACACTAAAATAAATCTGTCATCCCTTAATTTTCAACCCTTAGGGGTGGAATATTTTCTTAAAATTTTTATGGAACCAAATTTGAGGTATACACTATCAATTAAAAAAAGAATTATTGAAATCAGACTACACTGAAAAAAGTTATGCATGGTCAAACATAAAAATAAATATATAAAAAATAAAAAAGTGTTCATAAAATGAAAACTTCTGGGCTAAATAATGTAAAATTTTTATGGGACCAAATGGCAACAATTCCGCATCAAACTAAAGAAGAATCACCTAAATCGGATCATAAACCTCGGAGTAATAGATGTAGAGAGAAAAATACCTTATTAATTTAATTGTCGTCAACAGATTCATTAAACCCATTGTCTTTTTTCTTTTAGTAAAGTTTGCCTCATGTTTTATTTTTAAACAAATATCTTCAATAGGCAAATTACCACACGCTTTACATAATGGCAGAAGTACTTTCCTTAAAGGTGCTTAAAAGGAGTTGTCATTTCTGACAGACAGTAGGAGCACCATGATTTGAAAATGTCAGGAATATACTTTCCTAAGTCCAGTAGCAATTTCTACGACGATATTGCTTTTCAAACTTTTATAGTGAGATGATTGTATTAGTGCAGTGAAAAAAAAAAACTGAACACTACTGGGCTGAAAACTATGTAAAAATTTTATGGGACCAAATGGCAACTATTCTGCATCAAACTAAAGAATAATCACGTAAATCGGATCATAAATCTCAGCGTAATCGGTGTACATACATTAAAAAAATATCCTTTTTGAAGGCGGTTAAAAAATAGGTACAGACACCAGGACATCTAGCTATCCCAAACTGCCAAATTTTCCCAAATGAACGTGAACCTTATTTTTTTGTAATAAAGTTGAAAAATTATTAAAGAAATTTGACAACGTGGGGTAGTTTGATGTGCTGGCTTCTGTACACATTCTTACTAAGTTACTTAACATAGTTAACCGAGTATTAATGTCACTCGTACGCGTAATTATTGACATAATATCTATATGCACATAGCGGGTACATAAAAGATATTTACCTAAGTCAAAACTTACACGAACAAAAAGAACTGATCGCAATGACACGAAAAGTCATTGCGATGATTTTTTTTTTTGTTTTGGACCATATAAAGATATTAAAGGTCAAACTTCTAACTTTTTTAAATAACCTCTACGACCACTGTATCTACTTTTAAATGCACCCAAAAGCCCAATGTTTTTCGTTACCATAAACATGATCTTTCACATTAAAAATAAAAGTAATTTCTCAGCAACAATTTTTCTTAATGTTGCTTACCTAGTTTGATAGACATTAAGCGTAAATAACGGCTATGTAATGTTTTTTTGTACACGTAGTATCTACGTGTGTATTATGTCCATTTGTTTACCAAAATAGAAAATAATATAAATTTATTTTATTGTAAAGTAGGCATCGAGGTAACGTTATTTGTGAAAGCTCAATATGTCATGAGCTTTCACAAATAACGATACCTCGATGCCTAATAATGTTCCCGTTATTTTATCGACTATCAAAATAGTAAGTTTCATCTCATCGCTCGATAATAATTAAGTGGCAACTCCCTTATAAGCAGCTTTTATGATAATGAATTAACGCTAAAACAGTAGTTAAATTGCTATTAAATAGAGATAATAGACCTCCCTCTAAAAGATTACGTTTATTTACATTTATAATGTGGGTTTGAAATATTTTATGAATTAATAAAACTTCTAATTCATCACTAATAAAAGGCAAATGTTATTAGTTTCTTACAAATCTAATCCCAGTTGCCCCTAGATTGGTGATGTAAGAATCTGAAATGGCATCTGTTGTATGTTGTACCTACAATTTACAAATGTTTTGTAACTATATGCTAGCCTGGATGATGCAGTCTGCAAGTTTAGAGTGCTTAGGTTTTTCTTTCATCTGTTACTTTCATACTGAGCTGAATGTAGACCATGCTTACTTGTTTTGACTCGGTCTTCCGGACATATTTTACGTAGATAAAAAAAGTAACCCTAAAATTAAAATCCAGACAATCCCGCTAAATTACAACATCTGGCGTTCCTACAAAATGAAAATTTTGAATTAGGAATGCGTGGATGAGTGATGGCGCATGCTCGGGGCACGGGCCCTGATTGGCTATTGTCTGCACAGCTTGGCTGCATCTGCATTTCGCTTTATTGAAGTTTCAAAACGTATTTGTTATTGTAATAAAGATTTATGTTCTATTTATTTTGATATGTTTTAATGGATTCGCTGCTTGTTGGTTTGTTTGGAGGGTATTTATCTTCACACTTTATTGTTTACAGTGTTGGGGGCGGCGAAAACTGTTTGTTTTAGCGAAATAAAACGAAGCAAAAACAACAAAAAAATCTATAGGTAGTAAAAGAACACGGTGTTCTTTTTTTTTAATTCTTCTCTCAGATTAAAAATGAGATTCTTCTAGTAAAATTAATTTCATATCCATCATTCCAAATAGAGCTGTTATGAACATCAGCATCAGCATCAGTATCCGCTGAACTTCAGCATCATTTTCAACATCAGCATCCACATTGATCGATTCTGAAGTTCGAGTCGTAACTGCACTACGTAGTCTAGTTACTTAGTTATTAATCTAGTACTTATTACTACACCAATAGCAATTAGTTTAAATATATTTTTTATGAATAGCGCCAAAATTATTGAAACAATCTGCAACTTTTAGATTTAAATAAGTATTCAGAATGGGCACTATATTTTCCCTGTTTTTTTAAGAAAATAATTAAAATCAGCATCAGCATCCGCTGATGTCAATAATGAAACATCAGCGTCAGCATCAGCATCCGCTGATGTGAGAAAAAAGTATGCATCAGCACAGCACAGCCCTGGTTCCAAACTCCCAATGAATCTAAAAAAGTATTTGACAATAATTATTATTATGATTTTTCTTTTCGGCAAACTCGAAAAATAGCATGTCAAGTATTGTCCCCTATCCGGCAACAGATGTCGCCACTTGTCGGTTCAACGACCTTTGTTTCGGCTTGTCGCCACGGGAGGGCTCTCCAATACGCATTTAGAAAAATGAGAGTAAGCAGAAATATGGAACAAACTCCTGGTGAGATTAGCACTGACATATTTTATATTATCACGCTTTAGATTTCAAGGAGGTGTGCTGTTTAAGTGGCATTGTGTTATGAAAGGGCAGATTTTATAGGATCACGTATTATTTCGGGGATTTTTAATTGCGCATGAAGCATTGACATATAAAAAAAAACTACACACAAAAAAAAATCGAGTAAAGTTCAAATTACGACCTGATATTATATTCTACATTAACTATTTTTTTCAACGTTAAATACTAAATGGGGATTTTGGGGACCTTTTTCGAAATAATGTGTGATTTTTTATCAAACTTGGCTTGAAGCCATGTACTTCATGTTATGAGGACCATTTTGAAAGTACCGTTCCACTTGGTACTTTCAAAATGGTCATCTCGTAGCGGTATTACAGTGGTGGTGGTGGTGTAAGCGATGAATAGCCGGGTTAACTACCCAGGTGCACCGTGGTCCGGGCGTATTATTTTACCCTCACGTACCTATATTCCTTCACTATACAATAGTGTCAGATTGTTAGACCCATCTGAATTTCAAACAAAAGAAAAATACATTCATAGATAGTGTTGTGATGGCGCAGTAGTTAAAGCGCGTGGTTATGGCTTTCATAACGGACAAGTACCAAATTACCAATGTGACTTAAAAATATTTGCCTACGTACAGTCAGCAAAAGAGATAAGTATGGAGGGTAGCCAGATATAGTTAAAGTTTACTTAGAAACCGATGGATGTTTTTGAATAATAATAAATTTAATAGAGAATAAACAATTTAATGATTTAATTAAATCTCATTCGAAAACATCCATTGGTTTCTAGGTAAACTTCAACCATTTCCGATGACCTGCATACCTATCTCTTTTGCTGACAATCCGCCTTATTATTGCTCGTGCCATCTTCGTATGAGAAGAGGCCTTTGCCTTGTAATGGGGCAATAATAGGCCGGTATTTTTTTGTGTGAGCTTTAAGACTTCTCCAATTGCGTAATCAGGTTCAATATTATAAGTACCCACCAATAAGTTAGCAACATATTAACAGGATTCAAATGATAATTCAGGTACCACCTCTACAGCTACGGCCGTGCCTCGGAAAGCACGTAGAGCTGTTGGTCCCGGCTGTCATACGTAGATCTTTGACAGTTGTTATGGTTAGTCAGAAGCCAGAAAGTCTGACAACCAGTCTTACAAAAGGGGGGGTCCTTTTGTGGGTATTACCCTGTAACTGGGTTGTGGAGGTCTGACAGGCAGTCGCTCCATGTGAAACCCTGGTATTCAGCTGCATCTGGATAGACTGGAAGCCGACCCCAACATAGGCAGATGATTACGTAGTTACCAACCGGTAGTACTAAAGACAACCTATAAAACCCTTCCTTTATCGATGCAAATATGCAGCATAAATTTAACGCTTCAAAACTGAGGGGCTAAGCAGAACACCCGGTTGTGGCTTGTTATTTGGCAGTGCTACGCTAAGGGTGATTATGGTAACCCATGGTCAGTTAAGGATCTAAAGAGGAACAATGGTACTAATTTTGTTGTGTTGCTCTAATAAAACATGAAAATGACAGATAATAATTTGAGTTGTCATTTTAAATTAAGCTAAAACTTTCATATAGGTAGGTAGTTGTCATGTTAGAACATATTGATTAAAACACGGTGAAGATAAAGAAAATCTAATTTGACATCTTCATCTGTCGCTGTCCTTTTCTTCACCTGCCTGGCAGTAAGAGACGCCAATTGTCTAATTCTAGTTTAGTTTGTGAACAAGGGAATCGGCCCCGCATCTACGTTTGTGATTGGTTAACAGACTGATCGATTAACCTGTGATTTATAGCAATAATTTAAATCTATAATTCTATACTAGATATCATAAAGAAGTAAAGTGTGGAACTATTCAATAAATATCAAAAATCTTTTCACTCATAGAATAGTCTATTCCAGAGTGCCATAGGTTATGTCTTACTAGACACGTACGCAGACGAATTTGCCGGCAGAATAGTCGTGTAGAACACCTTAACTCTGTTAGCCTCAACAGTAAATCCCATTCACGTCGCAATAAACCCTATTTAAATGTAAAAAAATAATCACCATACTATTATATCGAACCCTGTAATTGCCGCTATCTATATTTAAGACAATCGTGTCGACGGGCGGACGATTCGACCCTCGCACTTTGGGCCAGTATAATACTGAGACTTTCTAACACCTGGTGTAACCTTTACTGGCAAGAGTACATCTGGTAATGAAAACGAAATAATTATCCTACTTCCCATCCTAACTTCCTACTACTATTACAAACGAGAAAGTTTGTGAGGTTGGATGTATGATGGATGGATGAATGTTTGTGACTATTTTACGCTTAAACGGATAAACGGCATTAGCTGAAAACTGGCACTCACATTGATCTTGATTTATTTATTTATTTAAAGGAACTCCAACGACTTATCAACTAATAACATACTTACCTATTGACGCGAACATTCGTCAGGATTATGGTGGATTTGTCACTTACACTGACGTTGTACTAACTTTAAATGTACATGTGACATTACGCAATCAAAATAGAACAAACACAATGATCAAGAATACGAAATACAAACAATAATATATGAGGGTTGTTAATGAGTGCAATTCAATATAATAATAATAATGGAAAGAGAGCAAAAATACGGAAAAAGGAAAAATATTGAGAGACGAATCATGAGATGATTCGTCGGTAGACTATAGTTTTCTGCGAAACTGGGAAAATGTATCTGAGAAGATATCGATGTTTCTGCAGATGCCGATTTTGCGACCAAGGTTGGTTTTAAATGAAGATGTACTGAAGGTATTATTTCGCGAGTAGATCTTATTATGGTGGTCTAGGAACAGTTATACTAATTTAATTTGATCTAGGTTAACACAAAGGATATTTTTCTATGCCGCTTTTTTATACTATGATTATGGACCCGTGGAATAATTTAAGACTGGTTTTATTCTGAAGTCTACGCAGACGGCGTCGCGGGCATTAGCTAGGACTTAAAAAGAAACCTGCTATTTATAATCAATTAGAAATCTAGAGGTCTGAAATCGTCAATCCGCCTTGATCAAGCGAGTACTCAATACTAGTGCCATTTCCGTATAAGAAGAGGTATTTACAATGGGACAATAATATGCTGGTATTATGATTATGAGAATAGGTCAAACAATGCTTTATACGTATTTTTCACTCATACATAAATAGGTCACAAAAGTAACCTAAATAACCTACATAAAAAAATAGTTAATGTTAAATACAGTAACATTTCTCACTACAAAAAAAAAAAAAAAAGATTCTAGTTCTTGATGAATTAAATAAAGGTCAAGACTTGTCTCGAACTGTTTATTTAGACTTATTAATCAGGAATACATTATAGCACAATGACATTATATAATAGAGTAAAAGAACAAAATGTACATAGACACACGTCATTGCTACAATACTTATTTCAGACAGACGTCTGCGTTTCTCCCAACAGTTCTCTAAACCTAATTATAAAATTATAATAAAAATATATTATTCACTATCAATAAATCACCATTAACAACAATCTGTACACTTAAAAACTTCCTAATCAAAAAAACCGCACAAAAAATGTACCCTATAATTATTTCCAAGGTCTATAACGAACCTTATAATTGTCGTTATCTGTAAGTATCTAAGACAATGGTCTACCGGACCCTCTCCTTCACCTGGCATGACCCTTACTCCCTCGCAGACATCTGGTCGTAGCGCTATGAAGGGTTAGAAAGGGTAATATAATATAACAAAACAGTTGATAGCTTCGGCTTTCAATTTTTGATCGATGAACGATACAAAATCAATTTCATGTGTTTTATTAGTTAACGAAATGACTGATAAAACTGTTGATTTGTTAAATTGGGGTACAAAATGCCAACATTACGTTTTATAAAAGAATAGGTACACTATATAAAAAAGAGAAAAATATACAAAAAAAAAGCAATATTTCTGGAACCGACCAACCAACCCAATAACGATTAATCCAATCCATACCAGTTTTGAAAACGGTCGCGCCCTCAAGGCGGTGGAGGGTTAAAATTACCTTTTTTCCAATTTACGCAACACCTGGAGTGTGGCTTACCCCGCAAGATGTAAAGCACAATGTTGCATCGTTAAATGTTATTTATAGTCGTAATAACGTCTTTTTAAAAAGGGTGAAGTACAAAAAAGGCGAATAATTTCGGTAAAACGGTAACTTACGTGATTTGATAAAGGCACTTTAGATTACTGGTAAAATTTTTAAAAAACCTTTAAACATAGAAATTGTTTATTATCAGACGGAAAAGTCCATAGACAATAGGTATATAGAAAAGACTTAGACTTATTCTGTAGGTTTTCCGGATTATATTGGACATCATTTACATCGGTGAATGCGAACATCGTAAGCAAACTTGGATGTAAAACTAGCTTCTGCCCGCGACTTCGTCCGCGTAAATGTCGACGAAGAAGCTTTTCCTGATTAAAAAGCAGCCTTTGTCCTTCCCCAAGCTATCTTCATACCATATTTCATCAAAATCGGTTCAGCAGTTCGTCGTGAAAACACCAGACATACAGAGTTACTTTCGTATTTACAATATTCCCAATACGCCTTGACCAAGCGTGGTAATTAATGTACAGTCACCAAAAACAGATAAGTATCCATCTCGGCGAAAATAGTTAGGTAAAGTTTACTTGGAAACCGATGGTTGTTTTCGAATAATATTTAATTAAGTCATTGAGCTGTTTATTCCCTAAGTATTAACTTTTTTTTTTATTCATAAACGTCTACCGGCTTATATGTATACTTCAACTATTTCCGACGACATGGATACTTATCTGTTTTGGTGTACATGCCTTCTCTGTATGAGAAGAGGCCTTCGCATAGGGTAAAGGCCTCAAGGACAACCAGCCTTAAATTGTCCCAATGCAGGCATTGGGACAATATTAGGCTGGTTGTATTATTACACGATCCAGTGGCAATTCCTTCTTTTAGCAACCTATCACAATAGGTCACAATAATCAAAAAATTTTTATACTGTTTTATACGACCAAAGCTCCCTTGAGAGCAGGGAATTTTGTGTTCGACGGTTGGTGTTTGAATTTTTATTCAAACACCAACCGTCGAACACAAAATTCCCTGCTCTCAATAAAGCTGACATTACCAAGATACAACTATCAGCAAGACAATCATATTACACCCCAATTTGTTACCCCTGACCCAAACCACCAGAGCCTGTCATTATAATTGTCCTTATCTCAATTAAATAATTATTTTAGAGCCGTTAATTATTTGTACCAAGTGTCTTAGATCTAAAAATGGAAAAAGAGCCAAATTAGATTATTAGGGGGTTGTTTTCTAAAAGGCAGTTATTTTTAATTCTATGCTGGTTTGTATTAGGCAGTGCTAAAAATAGATCATGGTGGATTCTCTAAGGGTTGCAGAGCTTGTATTTTTAAACCACTCTAAAATTACTAAATACCGAGGGGTACCACTTGGCAAACAGAGTCCTGTAAATTACTTTCATAACCAGATATCGACTTAATACAATAATAGTCTAAAAGCCCGAATACTAAAATACAAATCTCGCGCTTGCTAGGCAAGGCGGGCCCCTAGCTTATTTTAGGAACCGTGGGGGTTTTAGTTGCTAAAATACCTACATCATAACCGTTCATTACCTGAGACCGAGAACATCCATGAAGATTTCCTCACTGCAAAAAAGAAGGATAGAGATCTACTTTTGTCATCATCATTTGCCTAGCCTTACCCCAACTATGTTAGAATCGGTTTCCAGTCGAATCGGATGCAGCTGAATAACAGTGTTTCACATGGAGCGACTGCCTATCGGACTCAGTTACTGCGTAACACGATACTCCTTGGTAAGCCTGCATGGCTGTCAGACTTTCTGGCTTCTGACAACTCATAACGACTGCCAAAGATTTACGAATGACAACCGGGCTTTACGTGCTTTCCGACGCACAAAGGGAATTCGGTTTGAAATGGATGGTCACCCATCCACTGACCAACCGCGGCAAGCGTAGCTTAACCTTTGACCGATAGATCTGTCCGGCTTTTACTTAGTCACGACCTCCTCCAGACCTAGTCTTGTATTCTTCCTAAAAAAACCTTTGGTCAAGTCTTGGAACCAGAAATTTACTGAATCATGGTCAAAACATGACCACAACCCTCTTGGCTGTTATCATCGATCACAAACCATCTGTATTAGAAATGTAAATGATCTACTGTAACCATCTGCCACGCCACCTGGCGGTGTACCATTGGATTAATTATTATGCGCACGCGCCGCGCTAGCGCATCCTATGTTTAAATTAACCATTTATTGGTGACATTAGGCGCAGGTTTCTGATAGGTGGTTTTATTAAAATGATTGAGTGCTATGTTATTATTTGTATTGACTTCGATCAGTCGGTTGAATACGCGTAATTTTTGTTTCAGATTCTAATTGGCTTGCGTTTGACCGCAACTCACCTGATCTTAAATGTGAACACGGTAGGATAAACCGGTTCACTCGTGCCTTGAAGATACCCAGATTATACTTATCAGGGAACAGAAAGGTGGGCAGTCCGCACAATAAATGTGGAATCAAAGCGCTTGGTTCGAGACCGTGGAACTTCAACCATATAGCGGTGACGCTTCGCCGTATGTCTACTCGTCCGATGATGGAATAGGGATGGGGGAATTAAACAGTGCAATTCCAAAGCACACTCTCTGAAATGTACCCAGTATAGTAGAATTCGAATAGTAATGAATGTATTGAAAATCCAACTATTTTTTAAATGCGAAAGTTTGTGAGGATGAATGGATATTTGTTACTCTTTGATGATTAAATGGCTGAATAGAATTACCTGGCTGTTGGCTGATTTTCGTTTTTTTTTTTGTGCGCTTTCGTCCGGAGGCGAGTTTAACACAAAGGTATTTTATCCCTTTTCTGTGTAGGTGTAGTGGGGTGGTTTAGGACTGCGGCTTAATTCTAAAGTCTACTCACTCAGACGCAGTAGTGGGCTCCTGCCCACTGGTCTACAATAAAGTGAGAAAAAATCATGCAAAATTTGACTAATATGATGATAAGATGCACTTCATAAGGCCAACTACAAAATACCAATCTAAGCCAACAGGAACAAACTAAAAAGCTGCTGTCTACAAGGTCAAAAGTTACGGAACGAAACATTTTTTTTAATAAGCGACATTAAATGCCATGTGGGAGACCCATGCCCAGCAGTAGGCGCCTAAAGGTTGACAAGATGATGATGATGATAACAATAAATTCCGGCTCTAGGGGTGTAGTATCATTTACTGTATCTATGACTTAAGAAGACCGAAGAAGTATTAAGACCTCTCCGTAGCGCAAATGATAAAAATATTTCTCACTTTTCAACCGACTTCAAAAAAAGAGGAGGTTATCAATTAGTCTGTTTTTTTTTTTTGTTTGTTACCTGAGAACTTTGGACTGGGTGAACCGATTTTGATGATTCTTTTTTATTTGAAAGCTGGTGCTTCCCCTGTGGTCCCATTTTAATTTGGTCCAATTCTGACAATGGCATCCATGAGAAAACCATAAAAGTTTTAAATTTGCATTAAGTATGTGCGCGATTTGATACGCGATTTCTCCGGCAAACGTAAACCGATTTTGAATATTCTTTTTTTTATGGATAGGATATGCCTCAGGGGTGGTCCCATGCAATTTTATCAAAATTGATTCTGCACTTTTTGAAAAATCAACAAATTCCCAAAATTTTACATAGAGGACGTTTTAGTTTCTTCAATCTTTGGAGTAGTTACTTTCAATCGCTGTTTTAACTGTGTTACCGTTTCTTAATGGATTTGGATGATATGAAGGTACTAAAAAGCGGAAAATTAAAAGCTTTTTACAAAAAAGACAACCGCCTTCAAAAACGAAAAAGTTAAAAAATAACTTTAGCACAGAACACACATTGACTAGTTTTTTGTAAAAAACTTTTCAGATTTGTAGTAGGTACCTAGGTAAATTTCTTTAGAGTAAATAAAAAATAATAATAATGAAATAAAGATTGTTACGCGCCGATGTTACCCCAAAACATTTGATACCATACTCGTGACCACTATGCTTCGGTGTTTCCTTCATTTTTAGGGTTCCGTACCACAAAAGGAAAAAACGGAACCCTTATAGGATCACTTTGTTGTCCGTCTGTCTGTCAAGACCCTTTATCTCGGGAACGCGTGGAGGTATCAAATTTAAATTAAATCCATATATCAAGTTTACAGTCCCTTGAAGCTGTGAAAAAATCAAACTTCTAAGTTGATGTGAAAAAAAATACAGCCGTTAATGCTGTAAAAAAAACGTATATTTCGACACTCAAGGGAATCATTTATGGTACTTCCCGTTGACCTACCTATAACTATGAAATTTGGCAAGTAATATCGCCTTAGAACTACAAGTACAGGGAAAAGTCTGAAAACTATACATTTGTAATTAAATCATAAAAATATAGTCTATATTTAAAGTACGTAATCAATCATCGAGGTATGCGCGGTCATAATTGTATGGATGACCAAATCACGGAATTTGAACAGAACCCTCGGTGGGCGAGTCCGACTCGCACTTATTCGGTTTTTTTTTCCCATCCGTCATCCTTGAAAGGGCTCACAGAGTGAGAGTGATTCTGAAAGTGAAAGTGTTAATAATTTTTGTACTAGACTGAAGAGATCGTGAGGTAAAAAGTGTAGCTACTTACTGAATGACCAGCATCATTCAACAGGAATCATTCGATCTGTTTATGCTTGACCTAGTTTTGATGGCGTTATGAAGGACAAAATGATGTGTTTTTGTTTTATGTTTTCTTCCTATCGGAAACAAATCATTTTAGGATGGCTGTATCCGTTTGGTTACATTCAAAACCCAAGTACTTAGGTATAATTGCAAAAGGTGGTTTTGAAGAAGAAAAATTGTATCGTCGTTGATAGTCAGAATCCGCGTAACTAACATTTTACCGCAAATGTACAATTATACTTTAGCTGATTTTACATAAGGTCGAAATTTGCGGTATTGGACAATGTGAATTACGCGGGATTTGACCATCAACGACGATATCCAAGTAATATTATGAATGCGAAAGTAAGTTTATTTGCTTGTTACCTTTTCACGCCTGAAGCACTGAACGCATCACCCTACGTTGTCAGGTGTACAGACACATAGGGTCCTTTCATCCCGAAAAAAAGGGATGATACTATTCTCAAGGAAAACAACAATAACGTTCTTATGATAATAGAATATGTCGCCACGTGTCTTTCGAATCATGATGGAATAAATATTATTACAAGCAGAGTACAACCCAAAATGATTGACAAATTCTATAGATTCTTGATGCTTTATGCCGGAACACCTGTTCCGACATAAAGTACAAGTACAAGTAGTAGTTGTTAGAACAAGTAGTAACATTGAGAGTGAAGCCATAAAAGCAAATACAAATTCAAAAACGAATACCTACAATGCGCTTCGTGTTGTACTGAGACGAGTTACTATAACACGAAACGCCGTATCGTTAATAAACAGAAATAAAAATACAAATTCAAAAGCGAATACAATCACGAAATTGTAGGAATTCGCTTTTGAAATTCGAAAGTGAGATTGTGGGTATTTGCTTTGGTGGCTTCACTCTCAGTGTTCCGCACGGTCTATCTGCGTTTTGTTTCTTATCTGAGCACATGTAGATAGATATTGATCTATCTTAACATATAGGATATATTCTATCCCGCTTTTGTGTTTCGTCATGCCAACATTTAGAGGCTTGTATGTCTATTCTGTTACAATCTCCCTAGGTGAACACCTAGGTGAAGTGAGCTGTCATTCGTCTGTCTGCTTTGTCAATCCCTGGCATCGGGATGGCTGACGGCTCACTTCACCTATGTTCACCGAGGGCGATTGTAACGGAATAACTCTACTGGTCCCCCCAAAGGGGGGCTTCACGGTAATCGACATGCGTGGTCGATGCACGTTGGCGACCGCATTAGGTGTTTTGGTACCAAGAAGGACGCTGCTGCCCATCCTCTGATCCCTCTGTCGCCTTCTACGACACCCACGGGTTAGAAGCTAGTTCAATAATACCACCCCACCCCACCCCACCCCTTCCCCTATAAAATAAATGACAGTCGTTTATATGACAGCCTTCTTAATTAGCATGACATTGCGCCATACGCGATGACCATCCAATGGTGACCACATGTTCTTAAGCCATTATGAACGTTTATATCCTCCCCTTCTTTTTGAGCAATGTGCCTTTATAATTACAGTAATTTTGTTTAATTTCGGCAGGTCTTAAGGCACACCCACGACATTCTCTAAAAACGAAACGATATAATTACCTACACTACTACCAAAAGCAGACTGTACAAATACGTGCGTGTGTGTGCGTGTCTACGCGCCGCGAGAACTAAAAGCAGTTCCCAGAACAGTCGTTCGACGCAAGGAGAGGTGAGGAACAGTTTCGGAGGGGGGCGGGGCGTGTCGCGACTGTACGGTAGTACTAATATTTATACTGTGCTTACGGTTTCTGCTGAAATTAAGTACCTGATTTGCATGTCTCGCTTTACCATTTTGTATCTCCTGTACACTAGTAATTTCTCTTGAGGATCGAGCTCATGGCTAAGTAAAAGCCGTACTAATTGATCGGATACGAAGGTTAAGGTTACGCTTGCCGCGGGCAGTCAGTGAATGGGTGACCATCCATTTCATACCGAGTTCCCTCCGTGCCTCGGAAAGCGCGTAAAGCCGTGGGTCCCGGCTGTCATTCGTAGATCTTTGACAATCGTTATAGGTAAACCCTGTTCACAATAAGATTAGATATTTACAAAAACCTTTTTTACAGTCCGTTCAACCGATTTTGACTCATATTGCGTTGGTAGCATGACAAGTGGCAACTGCAGTAAACAGTTGTTATTGTTACCACTTTTTTGCCTCTAATGTCATAACAAAACTTCTATTCCGTAGGGAATAGAAGTCAAAATCGGTTGAAGGGACTGTAAAAAAGGTTGGAAAGGTTGGTGGTTGGTGTTGGTGTTGGGGTTTAGTCAGAAGCTAGAAAATCTGACGACCAGTCTTACCAAAGAGTTTCGTGTTAACTGGGTTGTGGAGATCAGATAGGCAGTCGCTTCATGTTAAAATCCATGTAATATATAGGGCGACTGGTAAGTAGTGTACGATACTTAAACACGTGATTATGTTCATGATAACAAACAACTTTCCCAAAGAAAAAATGTTTTTTTTTGTACTGGTTCAATCACAATAACACAACAGCCGTACTATGAAATTCACGCGCGCGCACGTCTGTGACCTAAAGTGAACCAGTACAAAAATACACAGATCTCGTGCCTCTCACGACCTTCGGGTACATTAAAAATGAATTAAAACAAATCAGTATTTCACATTTTATTTACAAATTATTCTAGATAGTAAGATTTTATAGATATCCACCCGGTTGTTTATGTTACCCAGAAACATAATGACTACGTGGCAAAAAAAAAATCAAGTGCCGTGCTCGACGAATAGCGGTCGGCAAACTTAATTTATGGCCGTTTGATAAACAAAGGACTAAAGCTAAAGAAGGCACTTGTTCAAAGGAATTTCTAAGAATTTAGCCCTGTGATAAAACAAAAACGATGCATGAAGTTAGAACACAAGTTAAATAAGACGTTTAGTGGGATAACATATTTTTTACATATTAATATTATTATATTATATATTATTATATAATCACAAATACGAAACAACTATAACTAATGTACGCTTCCGCTGCCGCTTCCGCTGCCGCTTCCGCTGCCGCTTCCGCTGCCGCTTCCGCTGCCGCTTCCGCTGCCGCTTCCGCTGCCGCTTCCGCTGCCGCTTCCGCTGCCGCTTCCGATGCCGCTTCCGCTGCCGCTTCCGCTGCCGCTTCCGCTGCCGCTTCCGCTGCCGCTTCCGCTGCCGCTTCCGATGCCGCTTCCGCTGCCGCTTCCGCTTCCGCTGCCGCTTCCGATGCCGCTTCCGCTGCCGCTGCCGCTTCCGATGCCGCTTCCGCTGCCGCTTCCGCTGCCGCTTCCGCTGCCGCTGCCGCTTCCGATGCCGCTTCCGCTGCCGCTTCCGCTGCCGCTTCCGCTGCCGCTTCCGCTGCCGCTTACGTTGCCGCGCCCGCTTCCGCTTCCGCTGCCGCTTTCGCTGCCAGTTTCGCTGCCGCTTTCGCTGCCGCTTTCGCTTCCGCTTTCGCTTCCGTTTACGCTACCGCTTCCGTTTCCGCTTCCGTTTCCGCTTCCGCTTCCGCTTCCGCTTCCGCTTCCGTTTCCGCTTCCTCTTTCGGCTTTCGGCGTTCGGCTCTCGGCTCTAGCAACAGGTGGCGATATTAGCAACAGGTGGCGATATTAGCCGCAGGTGGCGGTGTTAGCCGTAGGTCGCGATATTAGCAACAGGTGGCGTTTTTAGCAACAGGTGGCGATATTAGCAACAGGTGGCTATATTAGCCGCAGGTGGCGATATTAGCAACCGGTTGCGATATTAGCCGCTGATGGCATATTAGAAACAGGTGGCGATATTAGCCGCAGGGGGCGGTGTTAGCCGTAGGTGGCGATATTAGCCGCAGGTGGCGATATTAGCCGCAGATGGCGATATTAGCAACACGTGGCGATATTAGCCGCAGATGCCGATATTAGCAACAGGGGGTGGTGTTAGCAACAGTTGGCGATATTAGCCGCAGGTGGCGATATTAGCCGCAGGGGGCGGTGTTAGCAACCGGTGGCGATATTAGCCGCAGATGGCGATATTAGCAACAGGCGGCGATATTAGCCGCAGGTGGCGATATTGGCCGCAGGTGGCGATATTAGCAACAGGTGGCGATATTAGCCGCAGGTGGCGATATTAGCAACAGGTGGCGATATTAGCCGCAGGTGGCGATATTAGCCGCAGGTGGCGATATTTGCAACAGGGGGCGATATTAGCCGCAGGTGGCGATATTAGCCGCAGGTGGCGATATTAGCCGCACGTGGCCAATTAGCCGCAGGTGGCGATATTAGCCGCAGGTGACGGTGTTAGCAACAGGTGGCGATATTAGCCGCAGGTGGCGATATTAGCAACAGGTTGCGATATTAGCCGCAGGTAGCGATATTGGCCGCTGGTGGCGATATTAGCAACAGGTGGCGATATTAGGCGTAGGTGGCGATATTAGCCGCAGGTGGCGATATTAGCAACAGGTGGCGATATTAGCCGCAGGTGGCGATATTAGCAACACGTGGCGATATTAGGCGTAGGTGGCGATATTAGGCGTAGGTGGCGATATTAGCAACAGGTGGCGATATTAGCCGCAGGTGGCGATATTAGCAACAGATGGCGGTGTTAGCTGCAGGTGGCGATATTAGCCGTAGGTGGCGGTGTTAGCAACAGGGGGCGATATTAGCAACAGGTGGCGATATTAGCAACAGGTGGCTATATTAGCCGCAGATGGCGATAT
The DNA here is from genome assembly GCA_947361185.1 of Charanyca ferruginea. Taxonomy (NCBI): domain Eukaryota; kingdom Metazoa; phylum Arthropoda; class Insecta; order Lepidoptera; family Noctuidae; genus Charanyca; species Charanyca ferruginea. The sequence goes on along the minus strand of OX376065.1, from coordinate 17,498,940 downwards.
TAGCAACACGTGGCGATATTAGGCGTAGGTGGCGATATTAGCCGCAGGTGGCGATATTAGCAACAGGGGCGATATTAGCAACAGGTGGCGGTGTTAGCAACAGGTGGCGATATTAGGCGTAAGTGGCGATATTAGCCGCAGGTGGCGATATTAGCCGCACGTGGCCAATTAGCCGCAGGTGGCGATATTAGCCGCAGGTGACGGTGTTAGCAACAGGTGGCGATATTAGCCGCAGGTGGCGATATTAGCAACAGGCGGCGATATTAGCCGTAGGTGGCGATATTAGCCACAGGTGGCGATATTAGCAACAGGCGGCGATATTAGCCGCAGGTGGCGATATTGGCCGCACGTGGCGATATTAGCAACAGGTGGCGATATTAGCCACAGGTGGCGATATTAGCCGCAGATGGCGATATTAGCCGCAGATGGCGATATTAGCAACAGGCGGCGATATTAGCCGCAGGTGGCGATATTGGCCGCTGGTGGCGATATTAGCAACAGGTGGCGATATTAGGCGTAGGTGGCGATATTAGCCGCAGGTGGCGATATTAGCAACAGGTGGCGATATTAGCCGCAGGTGGCGATATTAGCAACACGTGGCGATATTAGGCGTAGGTGGCGATATTAGGCGTAGGTGGCGATATTAGCAACAGGTGGCGATATTAGCCGCAGGTGGCGATATTAGCAACAGATGGCGGTGTTAGCTACTGGTGGCGATATTAGCTGCAGGTGGCGATATTAGCCGTAGGTGGCGGTGTTAGCAACAGGTGGCGATATTAGCAGCAGATGGCGATATTAGCAACAGGTGGCGATATTAGCAACAGGTGGCGATATTAGCCGCAGGTGGCGATATTAGCCGCAGGTGGCGTTGTTAGCCGCAGGTGGCGTTGTTAGCCGCAGGTGGCGTTTTTAGCAACAGGTGGCGGTGTTAGCCGTAGGTGGCGATATTAGCAACAGGTGGCGGTGTTAGCAACAGGTGGCGATATTAGCAACAGATGGCGATATTAGCCGCAGGTGGCGGTGTTAGCAACAGGTGGCGATATTATATTATAAATATATATTATAAAGCCGGAAACCGTAAGCGTCAGGGGAAGTGGCAGCCGAAGCGGCAGCGGAAGCGACAGCGGAAGCGGCAGCGGAAGCGGCAGCGGAAGCGGCAGCGGACGCGGCAGCGGAAGCGGCAGCGGAAGCGGCAGCAGGTGGCGATATTGGCCGCAGGTGGCGATATTAGCAACAGGTGGCGATATTAGCCGCAGGTGGCGATATTAGCCGCAGGTGGCGATATTAGCAACAGGGGGCGATATTAGCCGCAGGTGGCGATATTAGCCGCAGGTGGCGATATTAGCCGCACGTGGCCAATTAGCCGCAGGTGGCGATATTAGCCGCAGGTGACGGTGTTAGCAACAGGTGGCGATATTAGCCGCAGGTGGCGATATTAGCAACAGGCGGCGATATTAGCCGTAGGTGGCGATATTAGCCACAGGTGGCGATATTAGCCACAGGTGGCGATATTAGCAACAGGCGGCGATATTAGCCGCAGGTGGCGATATTGGCCGCACGTGGCGATATTAGCAACAGGTGGCGATATTAGCCACAGGTGGCGATATTAGCCGCAGATGGCGATATTAGCCGCAGATGGCGATATTAGCAACAGGCGGCGATATTAGCCGCAGGTGGCGATATTGGCCGCTGGTGGCGATATTAGCAACAGGTGGCGATATTAGGCGTAGGTGGCGATATTAGCAACAGGTGGCGATATTAGCCGCAGGTGGCGATATTAGCAACACGTGGCGATATTAGGCGTAGGTGGCGATATTAGCAACAGATGGCGGTGTTAGCTACTGGTGGCGATATTAGCTGCAGGTGGCGATATTAGCCGTAGGTGGCGGTGTTAGCAACAGGTGGCGATATTAGCAGCAGATGGCGATATTAGCAACAGGTGGCGATATTAGCAACAGGTGGCGATATTAGTCGCAGGTGGCGATATTAGCCGCAGGTGGCGTTGTTAGCCGCAGGTGGCGTTGTTAGCCGCAGGTGGCGTTGTTAGCCGCAGGGGGCGGTGTTAGCCGTAGGTGGCGTTGTTAGCCGCAGGTGGCGTTGTTAGCCGCAGGGGGCGGTGTTAGCCGTAGGTGGCGATATTAGCAACAGGTGGCGTTTTTAGCAACAGGTGGCGGTGTTAGCCGTAGGTGGCGATATTAGCAACAGGTGGCGGTGTTAGCAACAGGTGGCGATATTAGCAACAGATGGCGATATTAGCCGCAGGTGGCGGTGTTAGCAACAGGTGGCGATATTATATTATGAATATATATTATAAAGCCGGAAACCGTAAGCGTCAGGGGAAGTGGCAGCCGAAGCGGCAGCGGAAGCGACAGCGGAAGCGGCAGCGGAAGCGGCAGCGGAAGCGGCAGCGGACGCGGCAGCGGAAGCGGCAGCGGAAGCGGCAGCGGAAGCGGCAGCGGAAGCGGCAGCGGAAGCGGCAGCGGACGCGGCAGCGGAAGCAGCATCGGAAGCGGAAACCGGAAAATTATAAACACAAACAAGTTAATACGAAAGCCGAACGTAAACGTAGCGTTTATCCGCTAAAGTGATTCGACAAATGTCGATTTTACATTTGTTTTGCTGATCAAAATTTTCATTTAGAATAATTTGATTTTATCTTGTTTTTTTTTTTTGACAACATCCCGAACTGAGGAAAAAGACACTACAGATTGGACAATTACATTAGACAACACACACAACACATTAGAAATTGTAAATAAACAGTTACAAGAATTTAAAACATCTACAAAATTAGCAAGACAAGATTAACTTCCTCAATGCCTTCAGCTTTTTTTTATATCGACGTAAAAAAAATCCACAGATTTCGTGCCTCTCTGAAAGGGAAGTCAGAACAGGTCAGGTCAGGGGATTAGCAATAGAAACAGGTGGCGATATTAACCGCAGGGGGCGGTGTTAGCCGTAGGTGGCGATATTAGCCGCAGGTGGCGATATTAGCAACAGGGGGCGATATTAGCAACAGGTGGCGGTGTTAGCAACAGGTGGCGATATTAGGCGTAGGTGGCGATATTAGCAACAGGTGGCGATATTAGCAACAGGTGGCGATATTAGGCGTAGGTGGCGATATTAGCCGCAGGTGGCGATATTAGCAACAGGGGGCGGTGTTAGCAACAGGTGGCGATATTAGCCGCAGGTGGCGATATTAGCAACAGGGGGTGGTGTTAGCAACAGGTGGCGATATTAGCCGCAGGTGGCGGTGTTAGCAACTGGTGGCGATATTAGCCGCAGGTGGCGATATTAGCAACAGGCGGCGATATTAGCCGTAGGTGGCGATATTAGCCACAGGTGGCGATATTAGCCGCAGATGGCGATATTAGCAACAGGCGGCGATATTAGCCGCAGGTGGCGATATTAGCAACAGGGGGCCATATTAGCCGCAGGTGGCGATATTGACCGCAGGTGGCGATATTAGCCGCACGTGGCCATATTAGCCGCAGGTGGCGATATTAGCCGCAGGTGACGGTGTTAGCAACAGGTGGCGATATTAGCCGCAGGTGGCGATATTAGCAACAGGCGGCGATATTAGCCGTAGGTGGCGATATTAGCCACAGGTGGCGATATTAGCAACAGGGGGCGATATTAGCCGTAGGTGGCGATATTAGCCACAGGTGGCGATATTAGCCGCAGATGGCGATATTAGCAACAGGCGGCGATATTAGCCACAGGTGGCGATATTGGCCGCAGGTGGCGATATTAGCAACAGGTGGCGATATTAGCCGCAGGTGGCGATATTAGCAACAGGTGGCGATATTAGCCGCAGGTGGCGATATTAGCCACAGGTGGCGATATTGGCCGCAGGTGGCGATATTAGCAACAGGTGGCGATATTAGGCGTAGGTGGCAATATTAGCCGCAGGTGGCGATATTAGCAACAGGTGGCGATATTAGCCACAGGTGGCGATATTAGCAACACGTGGCGATATTAGCAACAGGTGGCGATATTAGCCGCAGGTGGCGGTGTTAGCAACTGGTGGCGATATTAGCCGCAGGTGGCGATATTAGCAACAGGCGGCGATATTAGCCGTAGGTGGCGATATTAGCCACAGGTGGCGATATTAGCCGCAGATGGCGATATTAGCAACAGGCGGCGATATTAGCCGCAGGTGGCGATATTAGCAACAGGGGGCCATATTAGCCGCAGGTGGCGATATTAGCAGCAGATGGCGATATTAGCAACAGGTGGCGATATTAGCAACAGGTGGCGATATTAGCCGCAGGTGGCGATATTAGCCGCAGGTGGCGTTGTTAGCCGCAGGTGACGTTGTTAGCCGCAGGGGGCGGTGTTAGCCGTAGGTGGCGATATTAGCAACAGGTGGCGTTTTTAGCAACAGGTGGCGGTGTTAGCCGTAGGTGGCGATATTAGCAACAGATGGCGATATTAGCCGCAGGTGGCGGTGTTAGCAACAGGTGGCGATATTATATTATAAATATATATTATAAAGCCGGAAACCGTAAGCGTCAGGGGAAGTGGCAGCCGAAGCGGCAGCGGAAGCGACAGCGGAAGCGATAGCGGAAGCGGCAGCGGAAGCGGCAGCGGCAGCGGAAGCGGCAGCGGAAGCGGCAGCGGAAGCGGCAGCGGAAGCGGCAGCGGGAGCGGCAGCGGGAGCGGCAGCGGGAGCGGCAGCGGGAGCGGCAGCGGGAGCGGCAGCGGGAGCGGCAGCGGGAGCGGCAGCGTAAGCGGCAGCGGAAGCGGCAGCGGAAGCGGCAGCGGAAGCGGCAGCGGAAGCGGCAGCGGAAGCGGCAGCGGAAGCGGCAGCGGAAGCGGCAGCGGAAGCGGCAGCGGAAGCGGCAGCGAAAGCGGCAGCGGAAGCGGCAGCGGAAGCGGCAGCGGAAGCGGCAGCGGAAGCGGCAGCGTAAGCGGCAGCGGAAGCGGCAGCGGAAGCGGCAGCGGAAGCGGCAGCGGAAGCGGCATCGGAAGCGGAAACCGGAAAATTATAAACACAAACAAGTTAAAACGAAAGCCGGACGTAAACGTAGCGTTTATCCGCTAAAGTGATTCGACAAATGTCGATTTTACATTTGTTTTGCTGATCAAAATTTTCATTTAGAATAATTTGATTTGATCTTGTTTTTTTTTTTTGACAACATCCCGAACTGAGGAAAAAGACACTACAGATTGGACAATTACATTAGACAACACACACAACACATTAGAAATTGTAAATAAACAGTTACAAGAATTTAAAACATCTACAAAATTAGCAAGACAAGATTAACTTCCTCAATGCCTTCAGCTTTTTTTTATATCGACGTAAAAAAAATCCACAGATTTCGTGCCTCTCTGAAAGGGAAGTCAGGTTCTACTCTATCAGTAGTAAGGTTCCCATTATATTGGACAATGTTGTCCCCTTATTATCAAAATAATATTTACAATTACATAATATGCACAAAACACAATATAATACGAATCACAAATACGAAACAACAATAACTAATGTATCAAAATAATATTTACAATTACATAATATGTACAAACACAATATAATACGAATCACAAATACAAAACCTAAATAGCAAAAGTAGTATAATATATTCAATTTCAATAATATATATATTTTAATTTCATGTATTGAAATGTCGCCTATGTTACCCGGGCCATAATAACAAATCGATTGACATCTTATTCATAGAAATCGAATGAATAGTTTAGAAGCTACGGAGGAACATACGTAAATACAAACATATATGGACTGCTAAAATCATAACCCTTCACCGTAGTCGGGTAAAAAATAACAATAGACAATATTACTTACCAAGAGCACAATAAAGTTGTAGACAAATAACACAAAACAATTTCAATTTTACAATTTACACAAAATACAAGAAACCAAACTTTTAATAATAAGAAATCACTAGAAATATACCCATAAATATTTTTTTAAAGAAAGAAAAAATCTGAAAATAAATAAAAAAAAACAAAATAAATATTAATATTTTAATAACATAAAAAGCTTTGAACTGTACAATAATCAACAAACTTCAATCATACTACTTATACATATATCCTGCGCCGCGCACGCCTCCTGCGGTATGCTGACATTTCGCTACTTAAAGGATAAGCCACAGCCTAGACCGTAAGAGATAGAGAGATCCAGTTTTTTTTTTAATGTAGCCCAACTTAATACCCCGTGGGCTTTTTTTCATTTTTTCCTTATCGCTTCTCGTTTTCGATAAATTGTCGATTTAATGCGAAAAGACACCGAAAAAATGAGACATTTTTCTACATTTTTGCGATATTTGAAAAAAGTATTTGAGTTTTTCAATTTTTTTTTTCACCATATTGTAGCCCTACTTAAGACACATCTTTTGAGACCTAGAACATCTAGGTAGCCCCAAAAGTCAACGAGACCAGGGCGATGTCTCACTCTGACTGAAATTTGGGGGCTATACTGAAGCGATCGAAAAAACATTTTCATCCCACCATCTCGGAAAGAGTATTTTTAATCTTCAATATCTGAGTGGAAAAGCCGTTTTTATTCTCTAGAGGATAAAGTAAATTTATCTTCAATATCTGAGTGGAAAAGCCGTTTTTATTCTCTAGAGGATAAAGTAAATTGAATTTAGAACATCGTGTGCACTAAGTTTGTGAATTAAAAAAAAACATTAAACCTATTTACTGCTACCTCTATGGTGCCGAATATATCATACAACTTTTTTTTAATTTGTTAAAAACTCAGACTTTGTAAACGTTTTTTTTTTGCATCTAGTCATTTCCTCGCTGAGGTGGAATGAAAAGTTACGTGTTGCACTCGAGTGCAACGATTTTTCACCTCGTGCTCTTTTGATTCCCTCGCTAACGCTCAGGATTCTAATTTTGAATCCTTCGCTTGCTCGGTCATCAAAATTGAACACGCGGTTAAAAAGCAACTTTGCACTCTTGTATAACAAATAACTATTTCAATGTTAAAAACATTTTTTCTTCGGGAAATTTGTTTGTTATCATGAACACAATCACGTGTTCGTACATTAATTACCAGTCGCCCTATATATGTCTTCAGCTGCATCCGGTTAGACTGAAAGCCGACCTAACATATGTAGTTGGGAAAAGGCTAGGCAGATGGTGACTATTCCTCCTGTACCGTGGGTACGTTTATAAACATATAAACTCACATACACAAACAACCACACCCCGATAGAACTACCTCTATACTCCGTTCACAATAAGATTAGACATATACACAAACCTTTTTTACAGTCCGTTCAACCGATTTTGACTTATATTGCGTTGGTGGTATGACAAATGGCAGCTACAAAAAACAGTTGTTATTGTAGCCATAATTTTGCCTCTAATGTCATCCTTAAGCCTACGGAATAGAAGTCATAATCGGTTGAAGGGACTGTTAAAATGGTTTGTGTAAATTTCTAATCTTATTGTAAACGGAGTATAGGTTGTATAGGCTACACAAATATTTGTTCCGTGCGGGAATCCAACCCGAGCGCAACTTTTACTTACATATTTGTTCGCAAAACTCGTCCAAATTAGGGTAATAACTGATTTCTGTTCGAGATTTCACAGAGTGTACTGAACAGTACTTATAAAAATGAACAACATTTAAAAGTACATTCCTCATTGTCATTACAAAACAACGCCACGACTGTCCGTCTGTCTGTTCGCGATAAACCCAAAAACTACTGAACAGATTTGTATGCGGTTTTCACCAAAAGACAGAGTGATTCAAGAAGAAGGTTTAAGTGTATAATTTGTTAAGGTTTTTTGTAAATTGGTTCAAATATGACGATAATACACTCGCACGTGTATTATCGTAACCAGGGACGTCGCATAAATAATTATAATTCAAACATGTAAAATCATCCACCTATATCTTATTGACATTTACCATAAATTCAAATCGATAAAAATATTTATAAACGCATCCATCAACAAAATAAATTGACGTCATTGAATTAGCATTTGCTATGCAAGTAAATGAGACAAGTAAATTACTGCGCGCGCTCATCTGCATACAATGGCCGCCATTTCAGATCAGCCGTGCGATATTGCACGTCCACGTTTGTTTACTACTTATTTAAATAATAAATAAAATGCACTAGATTGGGTTTTAAATTAAAAGCTAGAATTTAACCGTCACTAATATTATTACTCCTTAGTGGCCTGTCCATTTTAGTTGGTCTATCTTCGTAAGTACATCCATAACTCTTGTCTTGGCTCTTATAAAGGATGTTAAGGAGTACTCAGGAAAAGTGGAGTAAAATTGTGACAGACTGGTATCCCAGAGATGGAAAAAGGAAACGGGGAAGACAACTTAAGAGATGGGAAGATGAGCTAAAGCTTACAGCGGGCCCTTACTGGAGAAGGGTTGCCAGAGATAGAACACAATGGAAAATGTTAGAGGAGGCCTTTGCCACAAGGCACACTGAACTTAGAGATATCCTCTAAAAGAGGAAAACAAAGACGGAAGTTCAGGATAGAGGGCTTATTGATTGATTGAATATTATTACTATAATTTTTACCCTTTGTTATTACAACACAGACACTGCAGGGCTAAGGACTCCCTTTCTCAAGCAACCAACCACCCTAACCAATCCCTCCTATTTTAAAGTGAATAAAAACACATTTATTTATTCATTCAAAGCCTCAGATTATGAAACAAAAGGCAGATAGACCGCGCGGAACATTGAGAGTGAAGTCAAAAAAGCAAATACAAATTAAAAAACGAATACATACAACGTGCTTCGTGCTGAGTCACTATAGCTATAGCGTGCCGAGTCACTATAGCACGAAACGCCGCATCGTTAATAAAAACAAATAATTATACAAATACAAATTCAAAAATAAATACAATCACGAGATTGTAGGTATTCGCTTTTGAATTTGTATTTGCTTTTTTGGCTTCACTCTCAGTGTTCCGCGCAGTCTATCTGCCTTTTGTTTCATAATCTGAGTTCAAAGCGCTCAAGCCCATCCTGCCATCTTCGCCTGGGTCTACCACGATATCGCTGAACGTCACTAACTTAGAGGATATTTCTTCTAAGTCGTGAGAAGAGGACGAGACTTTCTTGTACTCGTAAAGTTAACTGAAGAAAGAAAGAAATCTTTTATGGTCACAAACATACGTCTAAGGTCTATACAAGGTGTAACGTTAAACACGCAAAACCTCAGACACCCCAAATGATTTTTAATTCAATTAACCTAATTCTGAAAGAAAAAAAAACATAAAAAAAATTTCAAGGTTTTATGTGCTCTTTTAGTTTTACCAAGACTCGTATTTGCATTGAAATATGAACTATTATTATCACGCGTATGAGAAAATTTAAATTGGACGACAACCATTTGTGTTTGTTTACCTATTTTGGCAGGTTTGCGCACGTGATGGCTTGACTTATTAATAAATAGACAGGGCAATATGTATAATGAAGATTTTTTGAAAAATGTGACCTATATTAAAAAGTGGTTCATTTGCTCTGCTCGTTATTCTAATCAAACTATTTTCAGGTATAGCGTATTTGATGTTACACCTTGTATAAAACATAGCTTAGATAGGCACAGGGAAGCAAATAGTTGGCAGCTGTGCGCGTCGTAACTGTGACAACCAGGCCACTCAGCATAACACAAATAAATAACATTAATGTGTTTGTTTGTAATGACAAAAATAGCAGCTTTTAACTAAATGCATGTACAGTCAGCAAAGGAGATAGGTATGCAGGGACGAGAGGTATATATAGTTTAAGTTTACTTATACTCCGTTCACAATAAGATTAGATATTTACACAAACCTTTTTTACAGTCCCTTCAACCGATTTTGACTTCTATTCCGTAGGCTTAAGGATGACATTAGAGGCAAAAAAGTGGTTACAATAACAACTGTTTTTTGCAGCTGCCATTTGTCATGCTACCAACTCAATATAAGTCAAAATCGGTTGAACGGACTGTAAAAATGGTTTGTGTATATGTCTAATCTTATTGTGAACGGAGTATAGAAACCGATGGATGTTTTTGAATAAAAAAAATAAATTTAATACAGAATAAACATGTCTATGATTTAATTAAATTTCATTCGAAAACATCCATTGGTTTCTAAGTAAACTTCAACCACTTCCGATGACCTGCATACCTAACTCTTTTGCTGATTGTACATGGTGTGTGGTACTTATACCAAAAAAATAACCAAAAATCTTTTGGTCTGGTTTCGACGGGACTTTTACAGGCAGATAGCTGATGTTATTAGAACTAACCTGTACTACTTAAATTTTAGAAAAAGAATTCTATAGTTCACAGGAGTCGGAAATTAACACCCCACAGATAACTAACATACACGCGGACGAAAGTCTGAAATCTCCAATTCACCTTGAGCGCACGTGGTGATCTATGCTCGTGCCTTCTCTGTATGAGAAGAGGCCTTTGCCCAGCAGTGGGAAAAAAATAGGCTGTTTTTTTTTTCATTGTACCTACCTAAAGCAAACTAAACTTGTTAATAAACCACTATAGAACAATAACATAGCAAAAACCTCAGACTATGAAACAAAAGGCAGATAGACCGCGCGGAACACTGTGTGAAGCCAAAAAGGCAAATACAAATTCAAAAGCGAATACCTACAACGCGCTTCGTGCTGTCGCCGCATCGTTAAAAAAAACAAATACAAATTCAAAAGCGAATATAATCACGTGATTGTAGGTATGCGCTTTTGAATTTGTATTTGCTTTGGTGGCTTCACTCTCAGTGTTCTGCACGGTCTATTTGCTTTTTGTTTCATAATCTGAGGCAAAAACAATAAAAAACACGAGACAATTTTAATTTTCTTTGCCCACCTGAAATGACAATATACCCGCAGACCGCAGGCGCAACCGTTTTTGGCGGTTTTTGAACTCCGTGTTCTATCAATACGATCGTGCCATATTATGTGCGTCTGTTTCCGCATAAATTAAGATGTTATTATTATTATGACACCTCTGTGGGGCGCCAGAAATTATGCGCAAGAGTGGCACGCGCGGTGTGTTCCTTTTTAAGGGGATGGTTGCTGTCAAAAGTTAGATATAATAAAAGAATTGAGTCTACCATAACTAGTCTACTCTTTGTAATTTGAAAGGATTTATAAAAAAAAACATGTCATGTTAATATTTAATTCAAGCAAGAACCATATTACCCAAAATAAAATAAAACAAAATACTGCCACAGTACTTTTACATCAAAACAACAATGTCAAATGTTGTACATACAAAGGTAAAAAGAAAGAAAAACTGGTAATTGAAGTGAAGGTGACGCACATACCTATATAAAAATTGTTGTTTACAAAAGCCTAATACAAAAACAAATGCATATCTAAACAAAAAAAATGTACTAGAAATATGCTTCACTATCGCGCGAAACGGCTAGCGCTCAGCATAATGCCATGGCCCCTGCACGAAGGCACGATACCACGGCGCTGGTTTTCAGCGTAAGCCGGTGAGTCGCAGTCTCGGAACAACAAAAAACTAAAAAAAACAACATAAAATAAAAAGATCATAGAATAGAAATAAAATGTCAGTGCGTGTGTTTTGCTCTAGGAATAAGTACTTGTAAGACATCTGATAATCCTAAAATATCTAAAAAAGCTTTGTAACACTACAAAACACAAACTTACATTACGTAAGACAGCACCAACTGCAAACAGCTATACTAACAAGTTGCCAACGAACTTCCACTTAACACGTTGACATAAACGTGTGCGCGTGCGCACGGCTAAGATCGTATCGATATGAGGGCGCATCTGTTGTACCCTCCTATTGTTTTATGTTAATGACATTATCTTTAAAGAGATTACGTTAATTTGTAATGTGGTTGGAATTTGAATGTTTTACGGTTTTTTTTTGTGACTGGCATAGCTCACATAGGCAAAAGTTTATTGAGGCTATGAAGACTTGAAATAACTTTAAGAAAATAGTTTTGTGAAAAAGTAACAGTAATAGTAGGTCTCCTTCTTAGTCGGTATCTTCATTGCTGAAGGTCGTGTCTAGTATGATGTGTTGATCACTCGATGTGTATCAAATCTAACATAAAACAAAAAAACAAAAACAAAATTATCAAAGTATTATTTCATTACCACTACCTATATCCAACAAAAAAATTATACGAAAAACTAACCTACTAAATCTCACACAACTATACATTTATTACACCTGCATCCTCATAAGAAAAATCACCACAAATTCTGTACAATAAAATATACAAATACATAAAAAGATACCAACATACAACACAAGAAGTAAAAACAAGTTTCAACTGATAACCGCACGTGCACGGACTAATTACGGCAAGAAAACAATATTAGTTGAAGGAACACAGCTATTCAATGATTTACCAGAGGATCTAAAGAAATGTAATAGTTTTAACATATTTAAGGCTAGACTCAAAAAACATGTACTAATATGTCCTGTAACACCACCAGCATACCCTAGAGGCAAATACCTACAATAATATTTCACATTGTATCTCATTTTAAGTGAACTGTGACGTTCTTATGAGAATAAATTCTTTAAACCTATGTCCAACGTTCTTCCACGTGCTTCTGTCCTCGGCGGTCTTAATAGCTTTGGTTATTGGCAGGCCAGTGAGCGTCTTTACTAGGTCTGACCACCGGGTAGATGAACGACCTCGTGCTCTTTTCCCGTTGACCTGACCAACCACCATTAGCTTCTCTAGGCTGTCAGGGCTTCTACGAGCGATGTGTCCAAAATATTTTAGTATCCGCTGGAAACAGATAGACGATAGCCTTATGGTTATTTTGAGCCCTTTCAGAATGGATACGTTGGTACGTAACGTACGTAATAATAATAATATGTGGGGACATTTTCACACACGGCCATCAACCCCAAACTAGGGAGACCCTGTACTACGGGTATCAGACAGCTGATATACATACACAAATACATACATATATAGATAAACAACACCCAGACACAAGGCAAACACAAGTGCTCATCACACAAATGTTTACCCTGGGCGGGAATCGAACCCGCAACTCGCTGCGCAGCAGTCGATCGCTCAGCCGCTGCGCCAACCGTGTCATCCTGTGAATAGTAGGTACTGTAGAGGTATCATGCATCTGGCACCGTGGAGTTTAGAGTTTCGATAGATCACTCTGAATTCGTCAAGAGAGATAAGTGTCAATCCCATTAATATCAGAGGGCGTATTATTGTTAGCTTTCTTGAAATAATTGAATCATAGTACTTAGTTCCGGTCCCTTTACAGTACCTATATTCTGTAATAATAATCCATACTCCATAAGTACTATCATTCATCATCATTTCAGCCGAAAGACGTCCACTGCTGGACATAGGCCTCCCGAAGGGGGGGGGGGGGGGTTCGCCACGCTTGGCAGGCGGATTGGCGATCGCGGTATGTTGTTACAAAGGCACAGAGAATGCTGCTGCCCATTCTCTGGTGAGTCCCTTAGTCGCCTCTTACGACACCCACGGGAAGATATAGGATGGTGCGACACCACACGGACATCATAAGTATCTACTAAATATACAATAATTAATATTATAAATGCCAAAGTAACTCTGTCTGTTACGTTTTAAAGACAAAATGATAAAATTTGGAAGATATTTTAAACCCTGGGGAAGGACATAGGCTAATTTTTAATCCGCGACTTCCTCTGCATCGCAATAACCGACATTCACGCGGACGAAGTCGCGGGCAAAAGCTAGTCAACAATACACTGAACTAAAAGAAAGCCACTAAAAACTAAAACGAAACAAATTTTTTAACATTCTTCACATTTACAATTTAGTCACGCATTTTACTTACTTTATTTTTTATTATTTCCTCATGTTAGTGGCAACACCGATGAGTGCACTGGCAACATTTGTCGATGCAGTACATTAGAGTGATTTACGTAATGGTGATGTAACTCACGACTTTACGACGTTAAAGTATGAGATAGTGATGTGGATTGAACATGCTACACAATTTTGTGTTTAAAAACTTGCAACTTTACAGTTATTCAGTTGCTATAGACCAGTCTACCTACGTCATTTTAACCCTATACTTGGCGGAGAATTTTACCATTAATAAATTAAACTTTTACTACTTCCCTATGTTAATTGTATTATAAGGATACCAGGAAAAATAAAATAAAAAATCTCTGAATTTCAGTTTTCAGGATATATTATGTGTCTTTCAGTGCACACTGCCAAGCTCACAGGAAAATAATGACAAAGAAAAATGTGTCTTTACATGCACACTGCCATGTAGTCACTAAACTAAAAAATAATCAATAACATAAAAATAACATTAATTTAGAAAAATATCAACAAGTTTTGAGATCTATTCGTAACGAGGTTCGATACGGTTACGATATACGACATAGTTAAACATTTTTTTTTTAAATAAAGTTAAACTTTCTATTATTATTTATCACAATATTCAGTCCTAAATCTCTGAGATCAAAGTTTACTTACATTATATATGTCCATCTACTATGTAATAATACGAAAAACTTAAATACTACTTAATATGAAAATCTACAAAGCAATTTCGCCCTTCAACTATACATAGTCGTGCGTTACACTTTGAACAAAAAAATTTGGTTTGATGTTTGGTACATTGTCTACATCTGCCTTTTGTTGTAAAAGTAGGAAGATGTCCCGTTAGGTCGTAACGAGTAGCATCATCAGGCCTTTCCGCAACAGGTTTTTTTATTTTTTTCACAGTTTTGGAAAGGGCTTCAGGTTGCAGACTAGAACTCCTCTCAAAAAAACGCAGTTGTCTAAATAAAGCGACTCGAAACTTTTTGAGTGGCAATAGTTTTTGATTACCACTGTTTTCGTGACGATACAGCAACCAGGCATTATTGACGCAGATGTCCAAAATCTGTGAAAACAATACTAAATACCAACGATGGCCTTTCAAATCAGTACGATATAAAGCAACTAACATATCGGCTAGATCAACTCCACCCATATTACCGTTATAGTGCTTTATTAAATTTGGGCATGTGACTAGACCTTTCTTTTTTTCTTCTTTCTTGTACCGCATTATATTCTGTACAGGGTGAGCGTCCACATAAGTACTTGCAGCCACAACAAACTTGTTGTCGAACCACTTTACAACGGTGATATTGTGCTCGTTAGACACGACCTGTGCAAAAGCTCCCCTGCCCTTTTTTTTCAACTCCTTATCACTTGGTAATTTTTTCTCTGCCCCACGAAGTCGGTTGGTCCTGACTGTACCTAAGGAGAATATACCATATTCATTCCTTAGGTGATGCATCAATTCAATTGACGTAAAAAAGTTGTCAAAGTATAGTACCACCGGAGTTTTCTTATAACATCGAAGACGCACAGTAGCTGCGGTAGGTGCGGCAGGTGCTGAAGATGCGGGACTGCAGCAATCTGCAGTCCATTATTTATTCCACCGTCACCATCTATAGATTCAATAATCTATAGATGGTGACGGTGGAATAAAAACTGATGGTGAAGGCGGTATAATGTCCGGATCATGTTGAAGAATAGAAGGTGAGTATGAAGTAGAGTCGGTAGTGTTATGTCTGAATCTCGGCTCTTCATGGACAGAAGCAACAGCATATATTTCTCGATACTCACAGTCATCACTATCTGAGATGTTTACATTTTCGACGGATGACGCTATTGATCGGACCGGGGAGCTGTCTTCGGAGACATCTTGATGAAGTCTGCACATTTGAATTTCATCTTCCGAAGACTCGCCAGATTCTACATCAGACTTAGCTCCGCATTTAGGCACCAACGCTAGGATTTTTCGACTTCTAGTCATCTGAAATAAGAGCATTGCAAGCTAAGGAACAGGAATTTGGCGGAAACTGTAATATTAATTGTTGTCATGCATTATAACAAAAAAAACTCTGTCCGAACAAAAGCTCGAGTATGTAGTAGCACAGTTGGCAGTGTGCATTTATAGACACAACATTCCCAAATTGTAATAATCTATGACGTTGGCAGTGTGTATTTATATGTACACGACTAATAGAGTGTTATTCTCAGCAAAGCTGGCAGTGTGCATTTAAATATACACAACAAATACTGAGTTATTCACACTGCACCAGGCAGTGTGTATTTAAATGCACACCTAACAAAAATCGTGAATTACTGTATATGCACAAAAACAATCACAAAAATAATATAAACAGACAATTGCGCAAAGCTTGCAGAAAGTAAAATCATAACAATTTCATACATTTAACTTAATTTAATTAAGATAAAATACGATACTTACAGAGCGTTGCGCAGGCGCTGACCGACGGCTCGCCATTTTGTTCACCACTGACAATGTGTGAGCGAGACAAACACAGATTTCTTTTTCTTACGTAAAGAGACGTTTACGAAGTCACTTGCAGATATTATTAAAACGATTCGATGTAATATTTTGTTTAAAAAAAAAACTAAATTCAATGTGCATGTAAGTGCACAATGTCAAGTATAGGGTTAACAGGGCTGAAAAGATAGCAGTATGTGTTGGCCGTCGTCATGGGTAGTCAGAAGCCAGAAAGTCTGACAACCAGTCTTACCAAGGGGTATCGTGTTATCCAGTAACTGGGTTGTGGAGGTCCGATAGGCGGTCGTTCCATGTACAACGCTGGTATTCAGCAGTATCCAGTTAGACTGGAAGCCGACCCCAACAGGGAAAAGGCTGGGCAAATGATGATGATGATAGTAGAATGTGTAGCAAGGTGACATTGCGGTGGCACGGCCATTGAAACTACAAAGTTCGCTAACGACATACTGTATCTATTCTTAATTTTTTTGCTATTCTAAACTGATGTATCTAGGCCTGGCTACTGTGGGATTTTGGACCAACCATTGCTTTATTTTGAAACGAAGTTCCTTAACGCGGCTTACGGGTAGTGCGAATTAGTAGAAATCGTCACGTAACGAAATGCGTGTGTGTATGTGTGCGTGTATCGAGCCTACTACAAACAAATGAGCAGCACTCGCCTGCTAAAACATATATAAATATATTAAAAAATAAATATAAATAAAAACAATAATAATAATTAATTATATACTTAGGTATATACTATATCGTATATCGTGTATGCAGTTCCTTACGTTACGGGGGTCTTTATGGGGGTCCCCCGACTAATACACAAGTTTTTTTTTTACCTGTGCTTCCTTTGAGACATGGTGGGCTCACTTTACGTAATGAATGGTACTGTTCATATAACAACCTATATTGGTCCCCTACTCCCTAACTTTTTACGAACCCATCAGCATTTTAATTATTTTCTTAAAAAAATTGTTAAATTCAACACGTTTTATTTTTACTCGTTGTCCCATCACTAGCATTCTTTCACATTAAAATCAACGCAATTAATAACAATAACGAAAACGCACCGTGACACCAAAATAACGTAATAGAACACACGCTTTTTAACACAAAGTCTGTTAAAATACAATGCATCTCCCGATTACGATTAATCGCCAGTTAAAAAGCAATTAATCTGAATTTACTTTTAATTATTTTTGTATAAAAATAAATTGTTTTTCAACGATCTTTATCAGCCAGCGAGTGCTGAATTATGATAAATTAAAACTGCTTAAAAACTCTCAAGACATCATTCAATGTCGTCAGATCAACAATAGAGCCCATCGCTGAACGCTCACCGGTACAGGTCTAGTTTGAGGGTTCAGATTCAGATTCACAGTGAAAACATATTTTAGTGCATATTAATTACGACTGGCTTGTAACATGTATTTTAAGTGTCAAATAACTGTTTTTATTTATTGTGACAACTGTAGGTGCTGGTGTAAATGATTGCTGGTGGTTTCCTTCAGCGAAAATGTCATGTCGCAGGAGGCAGGAGGAGAGAGATCACTACCTCCCAGACTCGGGGACGTCGGTCGCCCCCCACATACATCAGGACCCGAGGTGGCGGCGCGTGGTGTTCCGGGCGCTCCCCTCTTAGACGTCTGGGGGGAGTCTAACACCTCACTCCCCCCCCAGACCCGAGGTGGCCCGGCACCAGTCGGGGAGTTGCGGAAGTATCTCCAGTTCCCGCGACCCCCGACGTAGGTGTGAGATGGAACACCGGGGTGGTATTTAGTCAGAAAGTGTCCGACAGACCCCTCGCCCGCCCCAGGGCGGAGGACATACATGAGGATTTACTTCCCAAAAACAAAAAAAAAGGAATTTTTCCTGTATCTTGGCATTTTTCACATACACAAACATCCAGACCCAAGACAACTATCGAATCGAACATTTACACAATCTGTAGTCCAACAGGTTTTGTATATATGTTTGATTGTACCACTGAGATCACATTTCTGCTGCCCATCCATCCTCCGAAGAGCATCGCTACACCCGAAGCTACATAATACGCGGTCTCACTCAAGAACACATTCTTCTTCTTATCGGCTTCTAATATCCCTACGACCGAAATTCGGTTAATGGCCATTGGAAATGAGTCAATTACGCAGGAAATTATTATAGAGCAAAAACACAGGTGCACTCGGTCTTAGCCCTAATCTGACACGACTCAGCAGATTTCCAATTGCACCAATTTTCAAACGCCGGGCTGCTAAGTACTATAAAATTCCTAATGAAAATCCCAATTACTCTTTGGACCCAGGATCCCACGGTTAGTGGTCGCGCTGTGACGGCTAACAAGGCCAGCCCATTACTGCCATTCTCAGCCATATTTCATATCAGAATGTCCTTAATGATCACTTGATCACCCCTCTAATTTGGTGTTAAATAGGTTCAGCAAGTGCTACAACAATACCTTCATACTTGATGATAATGTGCCCCTATAAATACTGCCACTGTACAACGGAGATTTTTATTCATTTACTTTTAATTGTGATAAAAAGCGGGCGCATACGGGGTGGTAGGGTTGTGTTATTCTTGTTACAGACTGATTGACAATATAATTTATCAATGTTATAGCGAAGATTTTTATCTGGGGAGGTCTCACGTTTATCTGACGTCGAATAAGAGTTTATTTATGGTCCAATTTCGTAAGATACTGAAATAAGTTAATAAAATTTTGCGTAAACTTATGCTTCGATCTGTCAAAACCACGCCAAAATGAACCGATTGTGACAGATCGTAGCATAAGTTTACGTTTAGTTTTGTTTGCTCTAAAAGATACTACTACATTGATGAACTAGGCCAATAATGAATTTGTATTATTTAAACACTAGTTTCGTGAGACGCATCTTATTAGACCGCCATCTATTTAAGACTGACCGTTTAGTTTTTTACTGTGTCTTAACACGGTCCATATCTATACTTTAACTATAAGCAACTTTTATGTACCTATATCATGGGATGCAAATAAATAAATATAAAGATGCTCAAGATGTCTCTAATCCAGACCAAAAGACAAAAACAGCCATCGTAAGTGCTCCAATAAATAGATCAACTAAATTGATTCAATTGAATTAAATGGGTTACCAGGCCACTGCACGAAGGGTTGTCAGACGACTGGTAACTAAAGTGTTTAGTAGGGAGACCCATATATTATGGACCTATGACAATGTCTCGTTTCGTGAACAGTCACCAAAAGAGATATATGAGATATATATCTACAGATATAGTTGAAGTTTTCTTAGCAATCGAGGGATGTCTTCTAATGAAGTTTATAGACACTTTCCCCGCGATTTCTTTCGCGTGATTTTTATTACAGATCCCTAATTTTCTGATAATGAAATATAGCATATAGCAGTCACTGATAACGTAGCTTCTTATTGGTAAAAGAATTTTCAGAATCGGACCAGAATTTCCGGAGATTAGCACGTTCAAACAAACAAACACTATTAAAACTTTATTAAATTAAATTCGAAAACGTCCGTAAGTAAACCTCAACTACATATATCCGACAACCGTGGTTACTTATCCTATTTTGTTGAGTTGTAGTACCTATAGGTATTGCAATAAAACTGTTTATTCAACGAATTACGAAACAGCGAATACCCCAAATGTTTTTTTACTAAGAAGCACAGAAACAATGCAGATTTTTTAAGTACACCTGAATCCGATTCAGTTACAATATTCTGTTTTTTTTTTCAGATCTTACCTAAGCTACGTTCATTCGTCAGTCAGGCAGTCATGTGATTATGAAACTTTGACAAACAATTATGAGACCTACTATTATATAAAAAAACTCACAAGTAAATGGTACATTTTCTTAATTATCTTGGACATCACTGACATCGGTGAAGTAAAACATCATGGAAACGAAGACACCAGGGGGCCAAGTCTGCTATTTTTATAATTTCGTCATTCCAACACGATCCCATTGTCATTTTGCTAAAAGTTCGTAATCTGTTAAATTCATAATGGTCGATCATTGGTCGGTCGAATTAAAAGCAATGACTGCACAATGACGTTCTAATGGTAGGTCACTGATCACAGGAACTGTCAAAATTTTAGCAGATTACCGCCTAACATTCAGTTGTCATTTTGTACGAGATTACCATTCTCTAACATTTCTTTCAATGGCGTGTCAGTGGTTGACCATTGGAAAGTCATAATGACGTTATTATATTAGTAGATTACCAAATTTGTCAAAATCAAGAATTATGAAATCAATAATAGACCATTTTGACACTATTGTACATAATAGCAGACTTGAGGCCCAGGGACTTGAGTAAACATAAGTCTGAAATACACTATTTTTAGTTTTAACATAATCTATAAGTTAGAGTTAAATTGCTTATTGGTCTTATAGGCTAGAGCGTAATTAATTATTAAGAATTTTGTTCTTACTAATACAGTATAAAAAAAGTCTGAAATCGCTAATCCGAATTGAGCATGATGCCTTTTTTTAGTGAGAGAAGAGGCCTTTGCCCTGCAGAAGATAATAATAGGCAGTAATAGGCTTTATTTTTAAGTACCTAAATGCCTTATTTCATGACAATAAATTTAACACCATTTTTATCCGTGAAAACAATGATTACACTCCGACTACTCGGCAATAGATGGCGCACCAAAGCAGTTGTGCAACGTAAATAATTTATGTAGTTCGTTTATTTATTTTTACAGACAAATTCTATAAGCGGTGATGACTACATTAATTTATTATGTATGATTTATCATGTTCTTCCTGTATGTTAGTTAGTAACTGATACTGTAAGTAGATAATGTTTGCATTGCATTGCACAATTCTGCATTTTTTTAATGTAGGTCGGCACACAATAGTGTCCTTCTTTTGCATTTTAATTATTAATTTATTCTTTTTGTTTGCCTTATACATAAACTGTGATAACATGTTTTGTTTTGGGAATCAAACTTTAAGTATCATTTTGAAAATGTTCAGGATAATCTCAAGTTAAAGCTGCATTTAATATTTTTCCAAATAAGTAATTATTTTTTAATAACTTAATTTTTACTTTATAGTTATTAAAATTCCTTAACCATCATCATCGGGTCAGGTTCGGAATAAATATTATAATTGTTTCCAATTTCCTAACCTAACCCGCAACCGAGTTAGGATTTTTGGGTCAGGTTAGGAATAAACCCTACTTATTGGATATCTAATCTAGCTCGAAAATTAAAAAAAAAAGATCCTTTGAAGATCGTTTTATGGAAGGGAAAGCTTCATCAATAAATTGCTGTAAAATGTAATAATAGACTAGCTGACCAGACAGACCTTGTCCTATCTATAGATTTTTCAATTTTCTTAACGTATAAACCTCATGACCAAAATCAGCCAAATCGGTCCAGCCGTTCTCGAGTTTTAGCGAGACTAACGAACAACGATTCATTTTTATTGTATAGAAGATAATACCAGCTTATTATCATATTGTCCCACTGCAGGGCAAACGCCTCTTCTCATAAAGAGACGGCACGATCATTGATCACCGCGTTTTTCAAAGCGAATTGGCGATTTCAGAAGTTCCCTAAGACGACCCACTGACCCAGGTTCCCTCACGATGTTTTCCTTCGCCGATTTCACCGACATGCAGTGTCTTTGTAAAATGCTACCTTAATAAAAAAAAATTTAAACAATTATCATTCGTCCCATTTTGCAGTCCTCAGTTTCAGATGATCTACGACTTTAGCAAAAAAATAAACCACAAATATTTTTTTAAGTTAAACTATTCATTTTAGACGGTCCCATTTCTATCGGCACTAACATAAATCATACAGAATACCAAACGTTTACCTATCGCCATTTTTTATTATGTTTCGTTTGTAAAAAAAAATATGGTCACATGCCATGTCTCGTGTTTCAAACATCTGGATAATGTTGTACGGTTTAATGTGGTGGTTATTTTTTGTGCTGTAATCAATGTGGTTTAATAAGCGTAAAACTTAGGTTCGTTAGGTTGGCAGTAGTTTTAAATGAAAAAAAAAAGAATGACACTGTGCAGGAATTTACGGGATTTGCTGGTGGATTGGAGTGATCTCAAGCAAGCTATTATCGGTGTACAGCGTTTATCGTACAGTCTAATATCGTCACCCAACACTCAGGTAGAATAAAAGTGAAAAGTGTTAGTTGGTAGCAAGTCATTTTCAAGTATTCCTGTATCATGTGCAGGAATTTACGGGATTTGCTGAATGGATAAATGATGGAATACTCAGTGCAAGATAAATATTATATTTTCGTGTAAGCGACAAAGAGTAAAACAATCGCAAGTAATTTGACATGAGTAAGAAAAGAAGAAATGATACATTACAATGAGTGATACCTAATTTACAATGAGTTATACAGAAGGGTACTGGGATATAAATATGACATGCCGCTGTGGGTTGATTAGGCGCTCCAACATGCCCCCGGGCGTTGAAAACAACGGTTTCAACCAGATTCAGATGACAGGGGCAATGGGCAGATTCTGTTAAATGCCCTCCGAACGACTCCAGTCGACGTCTGGATGTCTGCTACTCGAGCGATGCCATCTGTTCCCGGGTGAACAGCCACCACTCGTCCAAGTCTCCACTTCAGAGGAGGAACATTATCCTCCTTAATCACGACTAAGGAGTTCAATTTCAATCCGTTCTTGCACGAACGCCATTTGGACCGCACTTGTAATTCTGCAACATATTCCTTGCTTCATCTGCTCCAGAAATGTTGTCGTAGTTGTTCAATCCTTTTGAATCGAGACAGATGGTTGGCAGAGTAATCCTGGTAGTCAGGTTGCGGCAAAGAAGTAAGAGGCCGTCCAACAAGAAAATGTCCTGGCGTAAGCGGTGTATAATCTGCAGGATCTGAAGATAACGGCGTTAGCGGGCGAGAGTTCAAGATGGCTTCAATCTTAGTCAGTGCGGTGTATAGCTCCTCGAACGTCAAATTACAATTTCCCAACACTCTTTGAAGGTGGTACTTTGTTGACTTAACACCCGCCTCCCAGAGTCCACCGAAATGCGGGGTATATGCTGGTATAAAGTGGAACCTTATTCCATCGTTCGCTGCACTTTCACCCAAGGTCGAACTATGTAATTTTAAAAACTTCGAAAGGTCATTGTATGTACCGACAAATGAGGTACCGTTATCCGAAAAAATATCTAGGGGTTTACCTCTCCGAGAAATAAATCGATACAAAGCCAGTAAGTAACTATTGCTAGTTAAATCGCCAACGAGCTCCAAATGAATAGCCTTGGTTGTAAAGCAAATAAAAATTGCGACATACACCTTTACCAGCCTGCATCCACGACCCTGCCGACTAGCACACATAATAGGGCCGGCATAATCAACGCCCGTGCTCTTAAAAGGATGACCTGGACGAAGGCGTTCTTGTGGTAAGTTACCCATCAACGGAGGGACAACCGTGCCCTTCATACGGTGACACAGAACACATTTGTGATAACAGGCCTTCGCCAAGTTGCGACCTCCTATTGGCCAGTAAGATTCCCTAATGGAAGCTAACAGTAATTGTGGGCCAGCGTGCATCAGCTTTCTATGCTCGAAATGAAATAATAATTTTGTTAACTTATGAGTGGACTGTAATAAAATAGGGTGCTTTTTATGGTAAGCAAAATTAGAATTATCGAGGCGTCCGCCTACTCGCATTATATTTTTGTCGTCCAAAAAAACATTGAACTTGAGAAGAGAGCTCCCTTTAGGTAAGCTCCTTTTATTTACAAGTAAATTATACTCGGGAAATGATTGAGACTGACTTAGAATAATGACAACATTTAATGCATCTTTGTAACTCGGCGTGTGACAAATAATTAGCCTTTGGATAATGTTTTCTACATGACTTAATAAATCTCAATAGGTAAGCAACAGAGCGTATAAGCCGTGAGTAATTAGAATAGCGACTAAAATCAATCAAAACCTCTCGGTTTGAATCATCAATAACAGCATTTAACACTATATTAGGTCGAGTCTCCGGTAACGACTCCTGTCCTGGACACTTAATTTGAGAAGGCCACTCAGACGGGTCTAGTCCTAAGAAATTTGGTCCAAACCACCACAGATCTAAATCCTGCAGAACACTGATTTCCACGCCACGAGAAATTAGGTCTGCTGGGTTTTGGTCGGTTCGAACGTGCCGCCATGTACAGTTACCCGCCTTATCCAAAACTTCAGCAACGCGGTTGCGTACAAACGGTTGAAGTTTGGTAGGCATCATCTGCAACCATCCCAACACGATGGTCGAATCAGTCCAACAATAGACCCGACTGATCTTCACTCGAAGTGAGCTCATCACCTTCTCATAAAGACGAGCACCGACTACCGCACCACACAACTCCAGCCGCGGAATTGTTGTAGGCTTTATGGGAGCCACTCGACTCTTGGCCATCAATAAACGAACCAAATGCTCACCTCTACCATTAACACTGCGAATGTAGACGCAAGCACCATATGCGGACTCAGACGCATCTGTGAAAATATGGAGTTCAAGCTCCGTATATAACTTGCAGACTACAATTCGCGGAATACGGAAATGATTTAAAACAGGCAAAGACTTTATTACAATATCAAAATGTTTACTAATCTCATTGGGCAGTGGAAGTTTGGTCGTAGTACTCGACTCACGTAATATTCCGTGATGTGGAATAAAATAACCAGTACATAAATTAGGCTTATTAATGTTTGTCATATGACCAAGTGACTTGTATTCTAACAAAAAGTCATGATACATTCTGCTGAAGTCTGGCTTAACTTTTAATCTACACTCTAAAGACTGTAAACATATTGTAGCTTTCTTAAAAGAATGTCCTAGAACTGAAGGATCTTTCTTAAGGGGTATGCGAACACAAAAACGACCATCAGATAATCGTGTCGTATTTTTAACGAAATTATCCTCACACATTTTTTCTTCTGGCATGTAAGAATCGGATGATTTCGCATTCACCTCCTCTAATTGCCAAAACTTTTTCAGTTCTGTTCTAAGCTCTTCACAGCTACTATCGCCATCAGAAACCATTTTAGAAAGGTTACACTTTAAGTCAATCGACAGCATTGAATTATAAATTTGAGTAATTTGACCGGAAACTATCCATCCTAGACGGGTTTCACATAAGACTGGTTTTCCGGCACCTAACTTTAGTCTTTGACATCCTAACAACTCCCAAAAAAGGTCAGCGCCGATTAACAAATCAATATCAGCAGGCTTATAAAATGTTGGATCAGCTAAAATAATATTTGATGGTATCTCGAAATCAGAAATGTTTATTTCATGGCACGGTACGTTACTTGTAATGTATGACAGAACAAAACAATGAAGTTCGAATGCAAAACTGTCATCCAAAGACGTCATCTTAACCCGACATGTTTTGACTACGTGCGAAGTGATATTGTTGATGCCAAGAATAGACTTATTTACTTGACTAGTTGTTAAATTTAGTTTTTTACACAATCTGTCTGTAATGAACGATGAGGTGCTACCGCTATCAAGAACCGCGCGAACGAGATGCACACAACCATTATAGTCCCGTATTTTGATAAGGGCGGTCGACAACAACACATCTCGCTGCTTATGACCATGGTCAGGTGCAATGTTTGCTGACAAGGCTACGTTATTTGTAGCAGTGGTAGAAGACGGTAAAGAAGACGATACAGACAAATTGTTATTCGAATTATTATCCCGAAGTGTATTCGCATAAGTACCTTTAAAATCTACGTGAATTAGTGTGTTATGCCTACGTTTGCATAGTTTACAACCTGGTTTTCTACATTTGTTAGCATAGTGACCTGAACGAAAACAGTTGTAACAGACCTTATAACTAGGTAGTAGTTTGAGACGATCATCATTGCTTAAAGCGAGAAACTCTGGACAATTATTTAAAATGTGATCGGTGGAATTACACTTATGGCATAATTTAAGAGCTAATTCAGTGCTAGAACTGTTAGGAGATTGTGTTGATACCATAGACTTGATCTTAGGGCCTGATTTACAAGGCGTTTGGGAATAATTATCGCGAACTAATTCTAAGGTTTCGATTAGATCGGCTCGATTACGTAGAAATTGCATAAATGCGTCGAACGTGATAATGCCGTCTTTGTTCATCCTACCTTTGTACTCCTCCCACTCACGATAGGTCTTTTGATCAAACTTGCGGGTAACAATATAAACTAAAAGTGTGTCCCAATGTTTAACAGGCTCCCCTAACGACTCTAATGCTCGCAAATCTTTATTTAAATTATCTATTAGACTCTTTATTGCAACAGAAGATTCCCTTGAGATCGACTCGATATTAAACAATGCAGATACATGATTTTGTACCAATAATCTTTTATTGTCAAATCGATCACATAACATCTTCCATGCCACAGAGTAATTGCTTGAAGAAAACTCAATACATTTGATCACTACTGCAGCAGTACCTTCAAGAGATGCTCTCAAGTAATGGAATTTGTTGATGTTGTCAATGTCATCGTTACTATGAATTAGACTAGCAAAGGTGTCGCGAAATTCTAACCAGTTGGAATATAATCCAGCAAACTTTGGCAACTGAATCATTGGCAACTTAACCGGCTTGCGCATACTAGCATTAGAACTTTTACAACTTTCCATCGATTTACTATCCTTATTCAAATCACTCAGAATGTTCTGGGCTTTAGACAAGGATTTATAATAAAGAGACTCGAATTCAGTACGCTCAGAGTATTGCAATGTAAGATCATCTACAATGCATTCCAGGCGTAACTGTACCTCATCATACTGCTCATACAACGACTCGATCTTACCCATGCGTAACTGCAATTCAGACACATCATATTTTGATAATTCTTTGTCCTTGAGTGAGTCCAGAAATTTGACAAACGCAGTCAAACGACCCTTAAAGCTACCTCGCTTTTTAACTAGGTCCCGTTCCTCGGACATACTGGGAGATGAGTGTAGTCAACCTGAAAATGATACAGGAATACTTGAAAATGACTTGCTACCAACTAACACTTTTCACTTTTATTCTACCTGAGTGTTGGGTGACGATATTAGACTGTACGATAAACGCTGTACACCGATAATAGCTTGCTTGAGATCACTCCAATCCACCGGCAAATATCGTCCACGGTACATGGATAATAAAGTCCTTATTTCCTTGAGTATGGCCGCTGCTCTTCTATAAATTATAAGTTATCCAGCTCGTTACGGACCATGTGCAGGAATTTACGGGATTTGCTGAATGGATAAATGATGGAATACTCAGTGCAAGATAAATATTATATTTTCGTGTAAGCGACAAAGAGTAAAACAATCGCAAGTAATTTGACATGAGTAAGAAAAGAAGAAATGATACATTACAATGAGTGATACCTAATTTACAATGAGTTATACAGAAGGGTACTGGGATATAAATATGACATGCCGCTGTGGGTTGATTAGGCGCTCCAACAGACACAGTTACCTGAAGTGCTATTCTGCTACAATCTCCCTCGGTGAACACCTAGGTGAAGTGAGCTGTCATCAGTCCTGAAGCTAGGGATTGACAAAGCAGACGGACGAATGACAGCACACTTCACCTAGGTGTTCACCAAGGGAGATTGTAACAGAATAGACAGCAGTAGTTATGAAATCAAAAAAGACTGTGTGCTTTATTTTTAGTCAACAATTTTTTTACATCATTTTTACGTATTGTTTCAAACATATTTATGTTAATTACGCTGTCTTTTTGTATCTATCTGTATGTATTTTCTATCTGTGAAAACTTTAAATTCGTCATAATTTTGTTATTCACATAATCTTACTGTGTGGTGCCGCGGCCGGTCACGAATAGCACCACCCCATTTCTATCCGTGGGTGTCGTAAAAGGCGAGCGAGGGATATATTATTGACCTGAGGATGGGCAAAAGCGTCCTTCTGAGTACTGTATCACCTACTGCGATCGATCGCCAACATGCATTGGCCAGGCATGGCGATTACGGCTGAACCCCCCCTTTGGGGCCCGGCAGTGGACGTCTAAAGATTGACATGATGATGATGATGAATTGTACCTAACTGTAAGTTTTTTGAAAAATATTAAATAATAATATCATAGTAATATGATCTATTTCGTATATTCGTTTTTTATTTATTTTTTCTTAGAATTTTTTAAACGTTTTTTTTTTTATATTACTTTGTGACTTTCTCTGTTCAAAGCTCAGGAATTCTTTCTCAATCATAAACACTGTAGTATGTATCAAACATCACTATAAACTTACACGGCTAAATCTTCACAGCATCCTAATGTATCTCACGAACTACATTACTATAATAATAGGCATGGCCCTATACCATCCGTCTTCATCAATCACAAACTACAATCCTTCATCGTGACCGACTATTATGCCCTCTACCCTAAAACTTCATTAAGGTAACCACGAATAATGTGTGGAGGGGTTTAAAGTAGGGTTATCGTAACGAATTTAAAATTATCGATGTTCTCTAAAGTTCAAAAAGTACATCACTATCATAATATAATTCTGGATAAAGATTTGGTTCAAATATTGTGCTTTTTTAAATACATTAATTTATTTGTTCTTATTACATTTACTAACATTTGGCAATTAGGGTCAATGATTATGACTATCATTCATCACGACATGTTATAGATTAAAATTAAGCTTTTGTTTCATAATCATAATCATAATCATAATCATAATCATAATCATTTTATTTGCTCTAAATGTAGGTACAATAAAGGACATAAATAAATAAATGAGATCAGCTACATTTTACCTTACGGCATGCAAATCATTACATTAATTAAACAATAATAATAAATAAAAAAAAATGTCAACAATATGAATAGAATTAATAATGAGTAATTAAAATCGCAATAATTAATTAAAGTCAGGAAGTTAGGTATACGAAACAATAACAATTTACTCAATGTCAATTAACTAAAAAAAAATAAAATTAAAATCGCAATAATAAATTAATGTAAGTACTATAGGTAATTGTAAATAGTCGTATTCTATAATGTAACATCATTTAAAAAGTCTTTTACTGAATAATAGCATTTTCTTGAAAGTAGTGCAGTTATCTTAGATTTAAAAATGTTATCAGAATATTCCTTAAAACTATGAGGTATTTTATTATAAATAACAGGTCCCATTGTTATAATACTTTTTCTCAATAGCGCTGTTTTGTAATTTCCTGTGTAGAGCAAATTTTTGTATTGAGATCTCAAAGGGCCTGGACGTGTTCTTCTATTAGCGAGTGACGGAAATAAGTCCAAATTCGCTTTTACAAAACGCTTTTTTGTTTGTTTGGGCTAACTTCGGAACTACTGCTCCGATTCCGTACCTACATTATTTCGCTAATTATAAGAAGCTACGTCACTGACAGTTAAAGGTTTTATTTCATTCTCAAAAAAATTAAAAACCGGTAAAAAAAATTACACGTACGACGCGGAAAAAATCTAGTTTTGAATAAAAACCGGACAAGTGCGAGTAGGACTCGCCCACCGAGGGTTCCGTACATATTTGTAGGTACTACATATCCATACTTCTATACTAATAACATACCAACTATCCATACTTTAATCTACATGCGTGTTTTGCGACATAAACGGCCGTCTTTTTTTCACGTTAACATAGAGGGTTGATTTTTTTACAGCATTCAGAAACTGTGGACTTGAGTACTTATATGGTTTTAATTTCAACTCGATACCTCTACGCGTTCCTGAGATAAAGGGTCTTGACAGACAGACAGACGGACAACAAAGTGATCCTATATGAGTTCCGTTTTTTTCCTTTTGAGGTACGGAACCCTAAAAATCGATGCTATTCGAGTATTAAGTACTTGAAAACGATCAAATTAAAATAAAGGTTACGTACTATTAAGGGTTAAACACACAGAAATCTTATATCTATAATAATAGTTTCACAGCTCCCGAATAACTGTCATATATTTTTAAAAAATCGGCTGTATAAGTTTACCGATTTGTGCATATCGTCAGTGAAGTATCGATACTATGTTTAGCAAAAATATCGATATCTTTTCCGGGTTTAAAAGTACAAGTTCACGTCTACAAATCAATTGGCTACGGTTTTAAGCTATTTCGGCCTTAATAGATCTATGTGGATGCGTGTCGCCGATGTGTCTGGCGGGATTTAGGGATGTTGATAATGTTGGATTTGTATGGCTTTTGTGTGAATCGTAATGTTGTTGTTACCGTGACTTTGTTGTTGTATGGTTCATTTAAAGAATTTTAAGTAATTAAGAAGTGTGACGGACACTCTGACTCAAGCCAGTAAAATTAGGTGAGTAGAACTTTTGAATTGTCTCTTTTAATATTGTTTAAGTAAATATTTAATATTTTACCCATTGAAAAAAAAAATGTATGACTTATTTTCTTTCAAAAACTGTTTTTATTTAATTTAAAAGAATTTTTAGTAATTAAGGTGAGTGGTGGACACTCAAGCTAGTTAAATTTGAAATATCGTTTTCCTTAAAGTAGCTTCTGTTTTCCTATTTTTAATTTGTAAGAAAAAAAACAGGTATTTTTATTTTTATCTCCTTGCTAATTTCTTCTCATTTTCTTCAAAACTATTATCATATTTATTTGAAAATATAAAATTAAAACCACAAAATGACTAATTTGATCTTTTATTAGTATATCCGGAAACAAAATATAAAAAAAAAATATCATCGAGAAACACAAACAAGCCGCCCTTTATTAAAATTCGCTGTTCCCTATCAAAAAACAATTCCATACATTGTTTCAACGAGTCGCGGCCATTTTGAAAAGTAGGATGTGCAATAATAATAAAATTTTATGACTTTTACATTGGTTATGTGCACCCCATACGAGTGCAATTGTTAATAGAACAATTGATATCTTCGGATAGATTGATACCGGACCCCTATTGTGGACTTACTTCATTAAAAGATGGGTTGTTGAAATAAAGTTACGTTCGAAATAGAAATCACATTTTTATTTTTATAAAAGTTTTTCTTGTTAAATAATTACTTACCAAAAAAGGAATTTTGGTTAGTGGCTCGTCTTAGTTTACGTGTTAAAGATATGTTGGTACTTCTTTTAATTAGATAGGTAGGAAGAGTACCTGTAGTACCTAGATAGCTATAGAAAATATCTGAGATATTACTATTTTTTATTATAACTATTTATTATTACTTACTTGCTAATATTTTTATTAGCATAAATGTTACTAACACTAGTTTTTAAGTTTACATCTTATTAACAAATATGGGAGTAATTCTGAAATAAACGTTTATTTATAGATTTTTTATTTATTACAATACGAAGGATATTTTGCTCAATTCGTATATTAGCAGAACCTATAACGTTAGCCCGCAACTTCATCTGCGTAGACATCAAAAATCCAGAATTAAGACGGGTACACAAAAATTTAATAAATTAAATATCTATTTGTGCCCAATTTCAGCTTCAGCTTGCCCATTCATGCCCGGTTTCTGAGGTCTTCGAATAACATTAGACAAAGTTATATATTTTAGTGATTTTCTTCCTTAACTGAGTGCTCAGAAACGCAATATCGAACCAATAGCACTATCGAATAGATATAGACCAGTCTCAGAAACTGGACATAAGGCGCTAAGAAGCGACTTTTACAAATTTTAAACTGATAATCACGCCAAAATAATTTGAAAAACATATATGTTCAACTAGAACATTCTCTTAATCATTTAGTATGTGAATATTTTTGATTATGTTCATATTAAATAGTTTAATTAACTCGTAAAGTTGTGTCTGACGCGGACAAAACATTGAAAATTACACAAACTCTACCAAGTATATTTAAACGAAACTTTCACTATTGTAAAGACAATTTTATTATCTATTTTTTAATTTACGCCTTTTTTAAATTAAAGAATACTATCTTTTTTTTTATTTTTTCGACTAAACTTTGAGAATTTTGGACGCAGCGCATACGATTCTCTGGTCGCTCAAGGTCGCCGGCGTATATCGTCGCCACCAGTTAGAGTCATTGATACTCTCTTATTATTTTTTATTAACTAGCGACCCGCTCCGGCTTCACATGGGTGCAATGTAGATCTAACTATATTAATAAACCTTCCTCGTGAATCACTCTATCTATTGCGAAAAACTGCATTAAAATCCGTTGCGCAGTTTAAAAGTCCATAAGTTTATAGTTAAACATTTGTTTAAGTATATTATAAAATATTAAATAGTAGTAGTACATGCTAAGTATTGTAAAAGGACACAGGTCCCCATATTTGGCTAATTCTAAGTAAATTTAAAATTAAGTTACATTTTTTGGGTTGTATTCAAAACTTGCTATTGTTTTCTTTGTCGGCGTTGCCAATTTATGTATGAAACATAATAATTTTCACTCGTTCCATTCTAATGAATGACCCTGTGTCAGTCACCATTCACAACCTGCCAGTGTAACATGTAATTTTTGTACCTTGTGCATCAATTTTAATACAGTCCACTTTATTCTACTTTGTTTGGTTTCTATTATTTCACCAGCGACCGCCACATAAAAATGGTGACTAACCGTACAGACAGCGGTAGCGACTTTGTTTTATAAGTACTACTGGTTACCCATTCGCCAGATAAGAAGTTTGCGTTCGTTGACAACACTTTTCTCCCTACTCAACTCACCGACCCCTCCTTCCTATTTAATGTCCCACTTTCAGTATTTATGCTCTTCACACGCTAGAAATTTGCGGTCTTCTAACAATCTTCTCTTGCTGTGCCCTTCTCATACTTTTGATTTTGTTCACTCTTCCTTTCATATCCAGTCCATTCTTCTTTGGAATGAGCTTCCTGTCGATATCAGGACGGCCACCAGTCGGTATGAATTTAAACGGAAATTGCGGACATACTTTCGTCACAAGTAAGCAGAGCCATCTCATAAACGTCTTTACTTTTCTTATGATATAATTATATATATATACATAAATATATTTATATAGGTATATATTTTATTAGTTATATATTTTTGTTTAAGTACTTTACCTATTTTGTTATATTTTTTTATATGCACCTGCCGTGTTATCTCTTCACCACCCTGGGTTGACTGGTAGAGAATGCCTAAGGCATTAAGTCCGCCTTTGTACCTTTGTGCATGAAGTGTAAATAAATAAATAAATAAATAAATAAATAAAGATATAGTAAAAAAGAACTATAAAATATTTCATAACTACATTTGGTCTTGGAATACAATTTGAAGAGCATCAGTATAATCTGGGTATCTTCAAGACACGAGTGAACCGGTTCATCCTAGGCAAGCGTGTTCCACCTTAGGCCGCATCATAACTTAAGATTGGGGGCCAAGTCTGCTATTTTTTTCCAACGAGATCCCATTGTCATTTTGCTAAAAGTTCGTAATCTGCTAAATTCATAATGGTCGATCATTGGTCGGTCGAATTGAAAGCAATGACTGCACAATGACTTTCTAATGGTAAGTCACTGATCAAAGGAACTGTGAAAATTTTAGCAGATTACCGCCTAAGTCAGTCATTCAGTTGTCATTTTGTACGAGATTACTATTCTATATCATTTCTTTCAATAGCGTGTCAGTGGTTGACCATTGGAAAGTCATAACGACGCCATTATATTAGTAGATTACCAACCTTGTCAAAATTAACAATTATGAAATCAATGATAGACCATTCTGACACTATTGTACATAATAGCAGACTTGACGCCCAGGTGAATTGCAGTCAAACGCAAGCCTATTTGAATATATAAAAAAGTCATAACTAAAACAGCTACTTAGAACTATTGTAATTCTAAACTTTCTTTCTTTCTTTAATATTGGGTGTTTAGTATACTTTTTTGGTAAGTGAGCTTAGGACCTCAAAGTATTTTTTGGTTGTATTTTTAAACCCAACAATAAATTGTCGTTGACGACTAGTAAAAACAGGTGACTTATGAATCCTTACAACGAGCATCCTTCTTCACACCATTTGCGAGGTATCCGGTTCGATTCCTGGCGGAAGTATAAAATGTCGGTCGTTATTTCATAAAAACGTATCTTCACGCTTGCATTCGTTTATAGGGGAGACAGTGTCATTCGTCCTGGTATTTGTCCGTTAGTAACTGTTAGTAGTTTGAGTTTGAGAGGAAATTACCTTATGTGGGATAACTAGATTCGATTGTTTATTTTCTTTTGTTAATTTTGACATTTAAACGTGCTCTAGTCTAATTTAATCAAAGAATCAGCACTGCCATACAACGAGGCAATGCTACCAGCCTTTTGGGCCTGTGTCCCGTTTTAGTCATGTGGACGAGTCTTTTGGTGCCCTATTAGCACTTCCTCGCGGCCGTGTGAGGCCTCCCCCATGAATGGGGGGCGTTGCTATAATCCCCACGCTTGGCTGGCGTCTTGGGGATCGCAGTGATGTTGTTAAGTACACGGAAGCTGCTGCTGCCCGACTTCCGGATTGCCGGAATTCCGGCATCAGTTAAAGCATTATTTCATTCGAGTTCGACGAATTCTTGTGGTTCCTCCGTATGAGAAGAGACTTAACCCTGCACTAGAGAGAGCATAATAGGCCGGTATTATCATATATGTTATAAAATAATAAGAAAAAAAGCCAACGTCTAACATTTCCTGTCCAAGTTTTACTTTCATCTCACAATGGTCAAACAAAGGGTCCAACTTACCCGTCTAACCCTATTCACTGAACTGAAACAGTCGGATTTCCTTCTCATTCAAATGCATGAGACTCAGTTTTATGCTAATACAAATAGTTTTTACTTTCATTTCCGACCTAGGAAGTGGGTAAGTGTTTTAAAATAACCCTCTTTTGTAAGGGGATTTATCTTGTTAGGTCACTGTTTCTTTCTTGTAAATTGTTATTTAAATTTCTAAGCTACGATGCCTACATGATTTTGGCCACCTTCTAAAAGAAAGAAAGGGACCACGGCGCTTGTTTTTAGTACATAGTCACTTAAAAATAGAAGGTATTCTGATTAAATGATGATTATGATGGTTTTAATATTATTATTTGGGTCTGTGTCCTGTAACTGCGATATCCGAGACACGGGTAATATCACACCACTAACTTAAAATCTTCGGGCTACAAATCTACCACTGAAAAATTCTATTGGAAATCGCAATACCACTTTTCTCCCCTTGGAAAACTGGCAAAGGACCTCAAGGTCAACAGTCGCGCTTTCGACCAACGTGGCAGTTAGTGAGTAGATCTAAACATAGATACATATCATACAAATAAATAAAATTGAACTGTCTGTTTATAATGTCAAAATAATAGCTTTTTAATAAAAAAAAAAACAATTTTTAAAACTTTTGTCAGTCTGTCTGTGAGACTTTCACTGGCAGATAGCTGAAGTTATAAGGAGTATCTTAGGCTTAGGAAAAAGAAAACTTGTGCGGTCGGGGGACCCCCGAATATTGGGAATATGCCGAACTGAAAGAAGAAGTAACAAGAATATGGCGACTTTTCTAAGATGACTATAATAGTCATCTCCACAACAGGCGTTATCCCAAACCATCTTCTTCATAGCTTAAAACCTCTAAATCTAAAAGATACTCTCTATTTCGCCCTACAGAAAGCTGCCATATTAAATAAGGGACGCTTTGTCAGAAAGTCCATGCAATTAATGAGCACAAAATAGGTCCCAAACACAACACACCCTATATATAATACACACTACACGCTGCATTTACTTGGCTTCGGCCCGTAAATGTAGCTGAATCCAGCTAAAGTGCTGAGAAAAAATAACATGTACCTATACGAAAATAATAATAACATATATGTATATATACATGCACACGACCAGGCGAGGTGCGCAGCACACGACCAGGCGAGGTGCGCAGCACTCGTCTGTCGTGTTGTTTGTAATAGGCTCGATACACGCACACATACACGCACGCATTTCGTTACGTGACGATTTCTACTAATTCGCACTACCCGTAAGCCGCATCAAGAAACTTCTTTCCAAAAATGTTTGTTCCACGCAAAACGTTATGCACAAATGGTCCCTCACGAAATCGCACCTAATCATTTCCCAACTCATTACGAATTTCTTGTTCCACAATTCAGTGATTGACTATCGCGTGCAGCCTTCATATATTCCCACGGACCCTTTGCCGAGGACACAACAATCCTTTTTTACAACCTTCCTACACATAATGATAACTTTCCCATCGCATTTACAGACCTGTATATGTCTAGTTTTTAGGGTTTCGTAGTCAAAGGGTCCAATCGGAGGTCTATTCCTCTCGAAACAGGTAGACACAAGAATATTGGTCCCTCTCGCTGGGAAGATTTGGCAAGAGATAGACCGGCCTGGAGGTGTTTGGTGCATCAAAATATTTACACATATGAAGACCAAAGGAAGCGCGATCTCGACGAGAAAGACAACTTTAAGAGCAAGCCACCTTCCAATATACAATACCACTACTTTAATGATATTTTATACTTTAATGGTATCACATCTCACTGCTCGCATTCAATGCTAAAATAGTCTACATAAGCCACATTTGAGCACATGCTCGTAACTTTTATAGCAGAAACTGTCACTGTTGCCGAAATCGGCATGGGATTTTATTATTATTAGGTAGACCCTTGATTTTTTTTTTTTTATATATTGTT
The DNA here is from genome assembly GCA_947361185.1 of Charanyca ferruginea. Lineage (NCBI taxonomy): Eukaryota > Metazoa > Arthropoda > Insecta > Lepidoptera > Noctuidae > Charanyca > Charanyca ferruginea. The sequence continues at coordinate 17,462,015 of OX376065.1, read as the reverse complement.
ATTGGCTTGCGTTTGACCGCAACTCACCTGATCTTAAGTGATGATGCGGCCTAAGGTGGAGCACGCTTGCCTAGAATAAACAGGTTCACTCGTGCCTTGAAGATACCCAGATTATATGTATCGGGGAATAGAGAGGCAGTGTGTATTTATGGCGGCTATAACAACAAATAATAACACTTTAACGTAACAAGAAACGTGTCTTTATTATGTTTTGTATTTGATCGATCTTAAAAATCTTATAGCTCAGGAGTTTTTCTCTGGTACCTTGCCACTATAATTTCCTTGTTTGTTTACCCTGTAAATTAGGTAAAGTCTTAACTTAATAAATATTCTTATTTTTATTATACTATAATACGGAACCTTTTACGTGGCAGTTCAACTCTCGCTTGACCGGTTTTTGTATCTCTGATTGTTGCTATGAGCTTTCGTTTTTGCTTGATTCATTGTTTTAGTTGTTAATGTGGTAAATGTCTGTTAGGTACTTGTTATGTGATGTCTATCAATCTTGAGGATAACAATCATCATGTTTATGCCATTGCTTGTTTTATTTCTACTAATGCTTACACTTCTCTTAAGTATACTTATCTAAAGCTCACGTGTAAGTTCACTGTACTATCGACCTAACTATTTGGTGGTCAGATCAAAATATTCTTTTATTTGTACATGCTAACAGGGGGCCAAGTCTGCTATTTTTATAATTTCGTCATTCCGACACGATCCCTATGTCATTTTGCTAAAAGTTCGTAATCTGCTAAATTCATAATGGTCGATCATTGGTCGGTCAATGGTCTCGTAATAGAATTATGTTAGAATGACATCGTCGTATTGCCATTATTATGAAACCCGTTAGAAGAAATGATTTTCGAAAAACTACTAGGCTAAATTTGAACTTTTATTCATGCCAGATATCATTGATATATATTTTTACACATTTTTTATAAGTGTTATAAGCAATCTGAAGTAGTAAGAAGTTCGTAAACTAAGTCAGTCATTCGTTTGTCATTATGTACGAGATTAGCATTCTATATCATTTCTTTCAATGGAGTGTCAGTGGTTGACCATTGGAAAGTCATAATGACGCCATTATATTAGTAGATTACCAAACTTGTCAATATCAACAATTATGAAATCAATGATAGACCATTCTGACACTATTGTAATAGCAGACTTGAGGCCCTGGCTTGCGTTTGTCCGCAAGTCGCTTGAAATTAAGTGCTGATGACTTCGATCAATAAATCAATAAAATTATTGATCGAAGGCTGATGATTTTTCTACTACATTACCAATATACGTTTTTATTGCTTATGTTATTATGACATTTAATGCTTGTGACATATTTAATGCCTTTTTTTTTGTTCTTCACCGAATCTTTCCAGGTATTCTTTTCTCCGTCGTCTCGAACCCTCGCAGTACGTGACTAGGTCATCTCGCCACCTCTTCCTGGGCCGGCCTCGGTAACTCCGTCCATGTTCAAGTACCTATTACGTGGAGAACTTTGCCCAGCAGACACTGAGCAAAGATGGGGATTATAGGGGAGGCCTTTGTTCAGCAGTGGACGTCTTCCGGCGGATAATGATGATGATGATGAGACATTTCAAGTTTGTTTCTGGAATGACAGCGCATTTGCAAGGTCCCTGGTATTACAGATGCCATTTTTGTTATCCAATGACATATAAAAAAAACATTTAATCTTTCACCTCCTCTGCTGTCCTCTTTTTGGCTAAAAGCATGATGATAAAAGGGAAAATTCACGGTACCATGTCAACAGGATGCTAGGGTGCATACATTATGCGTGCCGGCCGAGACATCACGCATGACGTCCACAGGAAGATGTCCCGATTTTGTATGCATTTTTTATAGGCGTACGAAATGTTTCACGAAATATTACACCGATGTATGATACCATCTTTATGGTAGTATTCCTTTGTGCAGTTAGCAGATTTTTTATGTTAATAAGCAAATTAATTTACGCATGAATTTTGTAACAGTTCGTCGTGGTTCGTACTTATGCTTGGCCTAGTAAGAGATTTGAATGGATGGTTGTGAGTGGCAGAATAATAATTAATACTTTACTGATAGTGCCTACCGAGGGTTCCTTGTAAAATAGCTTATTCAAAAAAGTAATATATTGTTAACGCGAATGTTTGTGAGAATAGATGGATGAATTACTTTTTACATTTAAACAACTAAAGGGAATTAATTATTATATCTAAAAGAACCATGGCGATATCCATACATTCATTTGTATGAAAATAATAAATAATTTAGATGGTGTAAAATATTTTTCAATCTGAAGAATACATTGCCACGTGTAGATTGATATACTTACTATATTTTTAAACCCCCGCATAATAATAATTAAAATATTACGAAATGAAAATAACCCTTTTTCGTTTCATCTCGATGCCCATTTTGTGTTTATAAAAAAAGAAAAGGACAAGCGACGTTGATGGATTTATCAAATTGACAGACAAGTGATGTGACAAGTGTGTGGAAAAAAATAATCATTATTTGTGATATCATTTCCCATAAAACGATGCAATTTCAGTGTAAAAACTGCTGCTGCTGCTGCTGTTCTGAAATAATGAGCTTTTTGTTAAACTATTCACTTTTTTTTGCCGGATTTTAAAAATATTGTAAATGCCTGAAGATACTCTTTAGGTACCCAAGAATATAAGAATTAGAATTTCAACTTCTCTAAACATCTTTTTTTTTTGTACAAATCCTGCCATGATTCTCTGGCACACAATGTTGATCTAGCTAGATTAATATTTAATATATTTTTTTATCATAAATATGTAGTTACATAAACTAAGTCCAGACGCCAGCACATCAAGCCATACCGAACTGTTAAAGAATCATGGCGAGATCCATACATTCATTTGTATGAAAAAAAAACCTTTAGAGAGTTTAATATATTTTCCAATGTGGAGATTACATTACCAGGAGTAGATTGATATACTTACCATATTTTTAAAACCCCGCATAATTATTAATTTAAATATTTCGAATTGAAAATAACACTTTTTCATTTTATCTCGTTATCCATTTTGTGTTTATAAAAAAAAGACAAGTGACATTAATGGATCTATAAAATTGGCAGACAAGTGATGTGACAAGTGTGTGGAAAAAAAAATAATCATTATTTGTGACGTTATTTCCTATAAAACGATGCAATTTCAGTGTAAAAACTGCTGCTGCTGCTGCTGTTCTGAAATAATGAACTATTTGTTAAACTATTCACTTTTAACATCCATTTTTTTTGCGGGGTTTTAAAAATATTGCAAATGCCTGAAGATAGTTTTTAGGTACCCAAGTTGAATATGAACCTTATATTATGTCATAAAGTTGAAATCTATCAAATAAATGACAATGCCAGATCCTGCCCCACCCATGTACAGAAAAGTAAATTAATGAAAATAATTGTAATGAATATAGAACCTTTGTATAGTAAATTGTTTTTCTTTAGATCTTGCGGATTACGAAATACCTACCGACAAAATACAAACTCATTTTACCTAAAATATAATTTAACCTAGAATCAATGTCATTATTGTTTTTAGATTTAAACGGAAACCGCAAGTTCTACAGTCACTAAGACTAATGTTTAGTTATCAGCAATAAATAAACAGTAAGATGCTACATATTGCACATGACTTTTAATGAGTGGGGCAAAGTTCTATAGAGTTTCTGGCATTGTCCTTTGGCAGATTGTTGTAGCTTGATGTGCTGGTGTGGTACATTATGGATTGCAACACACGATTTGAGATTTGATAATTTTATTCCAGTTTTTGTGTACTCGTGGGATAATATTCACGCAGGTAAAGTCACGGACAAAAAGCTATCGTAGCGTGTATGTGGTGTTTACACATAGAGTTTTATAATTACTACGCATTTGTCGTGCTAAACCCTTTCGTAGTGTATGTATCTATGTATGTAAATACAGTCAACATAAAAGATAAGATTGTTGGCAGCTACTTTTGAATCCATATTGATCGTGTATGCGTGCCTGTATAGGGTATAAAATGTACATTTCTTGTCTACGTACCTCTTTTTGTTGACCCTACATAGTACCGTTAGCAACAGGTGTAACAAACTCAGTTCCTTGTCAGTGATACACATGGGCTCGCGGTTGTAACGGTGTTGTCCTAGAATTGATAATGCTGGACATTCAATGCGAATATTATCATGTACTAGTCTTTGCTTGCGATTTCGTTCGCATAGAAATTAAGTATATCATAATACACGTCCTATTAAACTCAACTTTAGAGTAGCTTCCTATCAGTAAAATATTTTTTCTGTAATTGGACTTGTATTTCCGAAGATTAGTGTTTACAAACAAACTTTAGCTCTTCATAATATTACAATGATGATACAGATTATTAAGCTATTGCATAACTTTTATCGCGGGATTTGAGCGCGGCGACCGAAGCAAGAAATTCCGTAACAAAAAAAAACCCGACACCTCCCACTCCACCTACCATATATGTAGTATAGGGGTAGGGTAGGGGGGTGTAGGGTATGGGTATGGGGGGGTATGGGTATTTGTACGGGTAGGGGTGTAGGGGGTAGGGGGTAGGGGTGGTAGTGGGGGTAGGTGTACCTATGTATATATATATATATATATTTATGATATCTTATATATAAAAATCTTCTGTGCGTGTGTATGAAAGTGAAGTCCTCTTAAACGGCTGGACCGATTTAAATGAACATTTCTGTGTGTGTTTCAGTAGATTAGAGAATGGTTTAGATTCACAATTGGACCCGGTAGGTGGCGCTGCAGTCGGGTTGCAGGACAACGTCTGCCGGGCCCGCTTGTATAAATATATAATAATAATATATAATATAATCCCACCCGATACGCGCTGGCGTCCCTCAGGGCTCCGTAGTATCCCCCCTCATTTTCACGCTGTTCACCAGCGACATCCCCAAAGATAAAAAGGCCCAGTTGGCTCTATTCGCTGACGACACGGCCATCTATTACTCGGGTCGCAACCCAGACTGCATAGCTCGTACCCTCCAATCCGCGGCAAAAGCCTTAGGCGCTTATTTCCGGAAATGGAGAATCGAGGTAAACCCCATCAAGAGTCAGGCAGTACTCTTTTCCAAACCGCGTTCGTCCCCCTCTCTGCCCAGTCCGATAACCATGTTCGGTAAGCCTATCCCTTGGGAGAAGCAAGCCAAATACCTAGGTGTGATTCTGGACCACCATCTTACTTTCGGAGAGCACATAAAGACGGTGCGTTCGCGCGCCGCTTTCGCTCTCGGTAGGCTATACTTCATGTTGAATGCACGCAGCAAATTGTCACTTAAGTGCAAATTGCGCATTTACACGGCGTGCATTCGTCCCATCATGACGTACGCCTGTGCTGTATTCGCACACGCGAAACCATACCGTCTCCATAGGATGCAGACCCTCCAAAACCGTTTCTTGCGAAGAATCACAGGAGCCCCTTTTTATCTTCGCAACGAGAACCTCCATCTCGATCTAAAAATACCTACCATCCAGCAGTTCATGAAACGCTCCGCCAAGCGCTTCTTCGACACTGCTGAGAAGCACTCTAACCCGTTAATCGTATCGGCCGCCCGGTACACTCCCTCCCGTATTAGTAAGACTCGACGACCGAGACATACTCTGACCGACCCTGACGATGCTATTACTCTCCTCCAGGAGAGCAATACAGTTAAGTACACACAAGTACACCAGTACAGTTAAGAAACACAGACACAGACCGCCGTCATTCCGTCCTCGCCGTCGAGGCCCGCCGCGACGACCCCGTACGTCCCCTACCCGACCCTTGCTCGTGCCAGCCCGCGCCGCTGAGCCTGTAGCTTTAAATTCGTCCCTAAATAATGGAAATCCGATCCAGCCTGTCCCTTTGCTGTCCTCTCCCAGCGACGCCCTAAGCCGAGGCTCGTACCCCACAGGGGGTGCCCTTAGCGTGTGCTTAGTTTGTAAGCTCTTTTGCCCTGGCTGGAGGCCCTAAAAATAATAATTTTTAAGGCACCACAGACCGGTTAAGCAGCCGACCACCTCCTAGGTTGACCTGCGAGATGCCAATCCGAAAAAAAAAAAAAAAATATGTATAATATAATATATATATATATTTATGATATATAATATATATATATATATATATATATATATATATATATATATATATATATATATATATATATATATATATATATATATATATATATATATATATATATATCATAAAAAGTGCCACAGTGCTTTTTTTTATAGCCTGTTGTTTCCACTATTGGGCAAAAGCCTCCCCCGAGTCTTTCCAGGTATTAGTTTCTTGCGCAGCCTCGAACCGAACCAGCCCTCGCAGTATGCGTCTATATCATCTCGCCACCTCCTCCTCAATCGGCCTCGGTGACGCCGACCAAGGCACCCATTGCGTGAAAACCTTTGCCCATCGGTCACTGTGCATTCGGCTGACGTGACCTGTGAAATGTATATTAAATTAACCTAATAGTTTGAGCTTTAATAAGGCTTAATTAAATAAGGCATTTTATTAACAACGATAATCGGGATTCGTAAAAAAAACACTGGTAAAGTCGCGGGCAACAGCCAATACATAATTCAACTGGAAATTAACAATCTCATTTATATGAGTTCTTACCTAAACCAGCTCAAAGGAATCGCCGACTCATTAGCATGTTTGCCATTCTAAAATACGAAACAAATTGTTACTTATGTAGGTTCTATTCCAGCATATTAACGAATCCTTGCAGGAACTATTTATTTATTTATTTTTTAGTATGTTTGCCATTCTAAAATTACCAAACAATTTGTTAAACAAACTGTTACTTAAGTAAATTCTATTCCAGCATATTTTCGAATCCTTGTAGGAACTAGCAACTAATGCGGGTGATACAATTTGATCGTAACTTATGTCTCACTGATACCGATATCGATACCACGTTATCGGGTTTTGATGTAGGTATAACCGGTAATGCATTTTGTTGTCTGTTTTCATCAATGTAATCTGTTAAGGTCTTTAACACAGCGGTATACAATGGTGTTGTAAGTTTACCTAATTATATTTATCTATCATAATTAAAGATCGGATTTTTGGGTGCATATTTCCCTAAAGGCCATTTTCGCTAAGAAAGTATGGATACCACACCTGGAACTAACTGATTTGATAAATATTTCGGGGTTCCGGGATCGCATACCAAATCAAATGCATACTTAATAATGATAGGCACCAAAGTAAATAAACTATGTATCTAACCCTAGTTATAAAATAATATTTATATGGTCATATCGTCAGTCCCGGAATTTCTCGACACTTAAACAACAACATTGCCAAATAGTAACTACTTTATTAGATCCGCGACAATCTCGAAATTGTGGGATATTCGATCCAAAACTCCATTCCATTCTAAGCTAACAGCTGAAGTTTCGGAAAATTTGTATTTAATCTCTAATTATAATAGTACGTAAAATATATTCTTATTTACCTTTAAAATTATACCTTATCGGTTTGTTAGCACTCCTTGTAAGTCTATTGAGGTAACTAGGTTTCCTCCATTTTATTACAGAAGTGAAAAAAGGTACTGCTATACGCCTCTTGCAGTCACAATGGAAAGTGAGTGGCTGAACGGCGGACTAGGGGCGTCTGTCGTCCGACCAGATAAGCCCAAAGTTGTTGGAGCAGAGCTCCACGCGCGCCTCTCGAGAATGGGTGTGACCACTATAGGAATGAGCGGACGGGGAGGTGGGCCCACGAAGTATGTATAAGGAATCCACTGAGGAACAGCGGGGCAAAGCCTGTCGGGAGAGCGGTAAATGCTAATACCACAGGACAGTTCTTTGCTTTCTGTTCTGTGCTTATTCGAATCCCACACCCTAGGCAGAGGTGAAACACCGTTGTGGCTTTAGCCACCCCTGCGATGGAAGAAGTCCATGAGGATTTCCAACAAAAAAGAAGACTATTAGATTCTGCCTCGCTATTTTTTACCAGAATTATACTTTCATTTATGATAATAATATGGCTTATTAGGCTGTAGCAAAAACATCAAATAAAAATGGTTCTCACAGCGGTTAAATCTATACTAATATTATAAAACTGAAGAGTTTGTTTGTTTGTTTCTTTGGTTGAACGCGTTAATCTCAGGATCTACTGGTTCGAATTGAAAAATATTTTTTGTGTTGGATAGTCCATTTATCGAGGAAGGCTATAGGCCCGTGCGAAGCCGGGTCGGGTCGCTAGTAAACAATAATTTGTTTAGAAAATGCTTGTGGCTAAAATCACATGCATCTACAAATAAAACAAAACAAATGGAAATATACCAGAAATTGATTTAATTAAAACAAACGGTTACAATAATTTAATAAATACGTAGAAATTATAAATAATACTTATCACAATGGCTATGTACAAAATTTCGAAAGTTAAATTTATTTAAAAGGTTAATCTAAAATAAGTACATAAGTTTCTATGTGTCACTAGTAGTCACTATGTGAAGCTAGGTATTCCTACGTGGACTTTGGAATATAGCTGTTTGATAAGTTTACATGTAAGGGTGGGTGCAGACGTGTGTAACGTGCAATGGTACCGTATCGTGTATTGCAAAACGATCTTAGAATATTTTACAGTTATCTTGAAATCTCTGGTTGTAGATGTCTCGGTTACGTTTTCATTATTTTTTTGTTTTTAATAAGCATAAACTATTTTTCACAATAGCCCAACCGTTCCTGAGGTAGCTACTTACGCGGTGCGGAAGGGATGTGGTGACATTATGCGACTGCTCACTGATACGTCAACTTGTGACAACTGTCTCCGTGGAGACTCTGACCCGCACCGTGGTATGCACGGTGCGGGTCAGAGTCTCCACGGAGACAGTTCAGGAACGGTCTCAGTTAAGCGGTTGGGCTATTACTTTTTGTACTTTCTAAGTTTGTATTGGATATCACTGATCAGTGATCATCCGTGACGGAAAATATCGTAAATAAACCGGCACTTGAAATTAAGTATAAGTCTGTCACCAATCGGCTTTGAACAAGCGTGATGGTCAATTCTCATCTCTCCACTGTATGAGAAGATTTTTTGCAGCAGCATTTGCCCTACAATGGGACAATAATGAGCTGGTACTTTTGTTATGGCTTTTTGTTCTAGTTTTTTGGGGACGCAACATGTGTCGACACCCTTGCGCCATCTCATCTTCCTAGCACTACATGTTGTGCTGGGGCGGCTGCAGCAGGTGCCGAAAACCTCAAACGGCGCAAATATAATAACCTTCTTGGAAGCTATATATTTGAGCCGTTTGGGGTGGAAACTCTAGGGCCATAAACAAAAACAAAAACAATGGGCACTCGGACCCCAGTGCCCATATTGTTTTTCGTGACATCGCCAAGCGGCTGGTCGACTCTTCACGTGACCCGAATGCTGGTCTATTCTTGGGTCAAAGAATCAGCATTGCCATACAACGTGGCAATGCTGCCAGCCTGTTGGGCACGTTTCCCGTTGACAACGATGTGGACGAGTTTTTTGATGCCCTTTGAGCTCACTGCCTTTTTCTTAGAATTGTACATAATATTATTATTTAGATATAAGTTTTGTATATATATTCCTAGGTACTATGTGGATGTTATTGTTTTTTTATGTTTTTCTTTTTATTTTATCTACTCAGAGGCTCATCTCACTCGTTACGCCATATTGTTTTCCGTAAGGTTGTACTTAATACACGACAGATTTCATTCCACGTTACAAAACAATTACATATCCACCATTAAACGATTATGAATTAAATAATAACGTCAGCTTACTGTTTAATATATCCTTTTTTATTTAAATACTTTAAACACAAATTGCCACTACAATACCGATACCGACCGTTACGATTTTGTTTGGTATCGGAACTGGTATCGGCTCTAGTGTAAATAAACCCTAAAATATATTTTATTCGTTTAGTATTTAGAGGTATGTATGGTAGTGAAACTCAATTATCAACTCAAGAAAAAAGAAAACTTAACTAGACAATCAGTAAATTACTTACATAAATTGCAACTCATGTATATTTTTTACAAAGGTAAATTATATGACCCTTTATTGCTATACCTACATTATAACTTATATAGTATCTAATTTCATGTTATATTTGTTTTTTGCACTTACAATGTTATTTTTAGTACAGCGAGAACCCTTAATTTGTACCCTATTTTTTCTGCGTAAAATAAAATCATTTACAGTTTTGAATCCAGCATTATTTTGACACACGTTTTTCAAAGTCAAAGCATTTATTTCAATTAAACCATTACAGGCACTTTTGAATTGTCAAAGAGTCAGTTAGTTAGTCAGAAAAATGAAGCTAGTTGCTCGTTCAAAAACGTAGCGTAGGTCTATAAGGAGAAGAACGAGCAAGAAACTCCACGGACACTCTTTTAAATCAAGTTTTTACAAAATACTGATTACATTATTCACATTGCTTCTATAAGTGAAAACAATGCAAGTAAAGACCAATATAATGCATTAAAAAAAAAGAATAAAGATAAAAAGACAAAAGCCATGGCAGTTAAGAGTTGACTAATCTCTACTGACCGCGCCCGTTCACGAACATGACGCATTTCATCGTGAGGACACCTGGACTTATAATTAATGTAAGTCTAAAATCACCAATCCACCTTGAACAAGCGTGGTGATTAATGCCTTCTCTGTATGAGAAGAGACCTTTGTCCAGCGGTGGGACAGTAATAGGTTGAGGTTACTATTGTAAAGTTAATTGTTCGATTCATTCAATTAAATCAAGGTATGTTCTTTGTTCTATACTAAAAATAGCATGGTAATGATTATTAGCATGTATGAGATGGCTGAAATGATTTCAATGATTTAATTAATAAATTAAGAAGTAAAAGTTTGTAAAGATTCGAATTTTCCTTTCGGAACGCGTTCAAAATTGCGCTAGGATTTGGGGCGGAGGTCAGTTTTGGACCTAGAAAGAGTGTATGCTTTGAATGTGTTCAAAATCAGAAGGCTATTTCTCGTTACATTTAGGGGCGTTCGCATTATAATCTCATGCAGTCTCACGTTGAGTTGCACGAAACCAACATTCGTTTAACGGAGACTTTAAATTCAAGCAATCCCTTAGGTACATTTTGTATCAAAAAGAAAGTAAAAGCATCAATTAAACTAATGTTGGTTTTGTGCAACTGCCCGTTAATCTGTCAAAAATACCTCTAAAGTTTTTAATTATAGTGCGTGCCACGAAAGTGGAGACTTGACACAGACTTGATTTGACTTGCGCAGTACTCAATTTAAAGGTAAATATTTCTTTAAATCGAGTACTGCGCAAGTCAAATCAAATCTGTGTCAAGTCTCATCTTTCGTGGCACGCACTATACAATAATTGGCCTTCAGATACTAGCCATAGAGCTTCGCAGAAACGTCACGGCCGCAGCTGTTGCATAATAATTTTTTCGGTAGTAGTTAGAAACACAATGTCGCTTCTATACAAAGTATATATAATCTTTTTCTATGTAAACAAACATCAAATGGTTACGAGATCAATTTTGAAAAATTACAGAGAGTATTAATTTCAGAATTTTAGGTACAATTTGTCTAAATTTTTAGTCTACTATTAAAGAGGGTAGCACATCAAACTACCCCAAGCTATATTTTAACTTTATTACAAAGGAATGGTTCAGGTTAAATTGGGAAAATTTGAAGTTTGGGATAGGTTGATCTGCTGTCGTCTATACACTATACAAGTTAGTTTACACTACGGCTGAGCGAATATATTTCAAAACGAAACGAAATAGAGATCGAGTTATCAAAAGATCGAGATTATAATATATCACATCAAGGTTTTAAAAAGGCACGTGTTCTGCCCAAATTCAGTCATAAAAAAAAAAGATTTTTGTCGAAATACATTCGCACAACTAAATAAGTATCATCACTTTTTGGATACTCGTACGCTTAAACAATTTTAAAATCATCGGTGATCACATTCGTCCATTACAAGAACATCTTTTTTAAACACTAAAAAGAAACATTAGTCTTTTGAACGGTATGTTTGAGCCCATTTATACCGCACAGCAGAAAAAATCAAATATGGGCTTAAGCTCGTATCCTGTAGATATACTTTTCAGTGACTAGATTGTGGCAACTCGCTTAATGCACGCTGTTTGCCATGCTACTTATGCATCACTGTGATTTGTAACTACAGAGAATGAGCTTAAGCACCTTTTTGAATGCTTATTTTTCTGCTGATCGGGAGCGGTGCAGTACAAAAAGGCTTCATCTTTAAGGGCGTGGTCTGATTGACAGCGATTAACTATGAAACTATTATAATGCCATTTCTGTCTAACCTTGTAGCTACAAAATATCTCCTAGGTAACCGCTCTCAATGGGACCACGCCATAACGCCGCCGAACAAACTAAATGCAAAGAAAAGTCTTAAAAAATACTTTAAATTTTATCTCCAAGAATTACTAAAACATGGACATGATCGTTACATTTTGTGATGTTAGTAGTGGAAATGAGAAAATTCCAATATTTACAAATAAAATTAACAAAATATAAATAAATCTTAAACGGTATTTAATAGATAGGGTGAGCCTATATAATACAAATTTAATTAAATTATTTAATATAGGTACTCGAAAATATAAACTAAAACTTACTGTATAGCCTAATTGTGGCACTTTATAAGCGTATTGTGGTACAAAAAGCGACATTTTGGGCTTCAGCATAACATTTACAATATTAAATCTATATTATGTGTTACATAAAAGCGATAGGTCACTTATTTACTCACAGACTAAATACAAAATTTCAAAAACTACTTTACCAATAAATTTGAAAGAGACAAGTAGGTAGTTTATTAGGGTATAGGTTTTATAGAGAAGACCACTTAGCCCGGTCGCTTAACTAAGACCGTTCCTAATGCCAGCTACACACGTAACGCAGATTATCGCAACGATTTATCATACACGATTGATAAAACTGCGCAAATCGGTTTGCACAGTTTAATCGCTGCGTTATATCGTTACGTGTGTAAGTGGCATAAGGTAGATGCGCGGTGCGACAGAGGTGACATTTGTCACAAGTTGACGTATCATTGAGCTCTCGCATCACGTCACCACACCCCCTCCCACACCGCGCAGCTACCTCACGAACATCATCATTATTTCAGCCGAAAGACGTCCACTGCTGGACATAGGCCTCCCCCAAGTGTCGCCACATTGACCGGTCCTGTGCGACTCGCATCCAGAGGATCCCCGCAATCTTTACCAGGTCATCGGTCCACCTAGTGGGAGGCCTTCCAACGCAACGTCTTCCGGTTCGCGGTCGCCACTCTAGAACATTTCGGCCCCATCGGCCATCCGTTCTGCGAGCAATGTGCCCTGCTCACTGCCACTTAAGTTTGACAATTCTTCGGGCTACGTCGGTAACCTTGGTTCTCTTGCGGATGTCCTCATTTCAGATTTTATCACGCAAGGAAACTCCGAGCATAGCCCTCTCCATTGCCCTTTGGGTGACTTTAAGCCTTCTGATGAGGCTCATTGCTAGCGACCACCTCAGGAACGGTCTCAGTTAAGCGGTCGGACTATAAGAACGGATTTAGCAATATGGTCCAATTAAAGGAGATTTTGGCTTCCACGAGGACGAACTCATTGGCATTGGCCCTTAATTACATATAAACTGTAATACAATCGTATGCAGTTGGGAACAGAGACATGGCAACTATACTTAGACAGTGTCCGAGTGAAATCCACCTGGATACTGTCAATCCTTTATACAATTTCTAAAATCCTCAGATAATGAAACAAAATGCCGATAGACCGTGTGGAACACTGAGAGTGAAGCAAAAAAAGCGAATACAAATTAAAAAACGATTACAATCTCGTGATTGTATTTGCTTTTGAATTTGTATTTTTATTTGTTTTTTTTTTAACGATGCGGCGTTTCATGCTATACTGACTCGTGACAGTACAGCACGAAGCACGTTGTAGGTATTCGTTTTTTAATTTGTATTTTCTTTTTTGGCTTCACTCTCAGTGTTCCGCGCGATCTACCTGCCTTTTGTTTCATAATCTGAGCTAGGGACCTAAAGTGCTGTGCTTTGAAAGCTTTCAAAAAGTCGTGTATAAAAATGTACAGGCTTTTAAAAAATATATTATTCTTTCTTCTTTTTCTACAATCTTAGGCTGTCAAAATAAAGAATGCACACGAAACGAAACCCAAAATATTCGTGCTTTATATTTTCGTACCTTTAAACCTAGTTGCACATTGCCGCGGCAAGATAATATACAATTTATCTCCAGACTAGTTTTCATAAAAAGCAATCAAGACTTTAAAAGTGACAATTCACTATCGAAATTAGAGTCAAAATAATTTCAAATTAGAGAAGGACATATTTTTCTTTCAGTTTCAGATCAGTATGTCTATTCTGTTACAATCTCCCTCGGTGAACACCTAGGTGAAGTGAACTGTCATTTGCCCGATGATTTACAAAGCAGTACAAACGGATGAAATCATAGTTCACCTAGGTGTTCACCGAGGGAGATTGTAACAGAATAGCACTGCTGATCAGTAAAATTTGCTGTCATGGTCGAAGATCATGGTGCCAGTCATTACTCATTTATTTGTTGACCACATTACATCAATAGACAAAGACATTTAAATACAGGTGATCAAAATTCTCTCACACAAAAGAAGACATTTTGGTCGTTTATTTAAAAAATGATGATAAATCTCTTTGCCAATAGGAAATGATAAATCACAGATGACAACAATTTTACAGAAACCAGATTTGAACAGGAATCTGAGAAAACTAGGTACAATCTGATGTAAATAACACATTGAAAACCAGTTATCACTAGAATTTTGCATCAGCCTCGGAAACCAATACCGCTTCCTGTGGGCGGATCTGATTTATAGCCTAGAATTCCAGCGTTCAGTAAAAACGGAATTAACTTAGAAAACCATGTTTTAATTGTAAATGAGTTTTCACTGCATCAAAGGTATACAAGAATACTATGAACAATAATGATGAATGAAAATATGTTTAGAAATGGAGGATGAAGACGTGAAGTTCCTAAATTGAAAAGGGAGGATTCTCTGACCAAACGCCTTGTGTTTGGGGGCCTACTTACTGCCCATCGATTATTATAAGGCTTTATCTATCTACTTATACATATAAAAGCTGATTACTCATTCTCTCGTTGACTAAACACAAAATCTCAAACATTACATCACCTAAGCTGAAATTTGATAGAAATCATCGAATTTTGCAACAGGCCCGATATATGGGATATTTTGAAAGTAAAAATAACCCACTTACTAATAAACGCACATTTCAACGAATATAAAAGCTACATGTAAAATTGACATAGTTAAAGTAAAACATAAAGTACAAGGTCGCGAGTAACCGGTGGATGCAAGCGGCAGGTTGCCGCTCGTTTTGGCGTTCTGAGGGAGGCGTTTATTCAACAATGGACGTCATCCAACTGATTATGATGATATGTTCATTTTCATGAGTACTTTCACCCCCTGGAAGATCGGTAGTGAATTCTAAGGGTATTTGTTTAATTTTAGTCCGTGGTACATTAGTAAGGGGGCTATATTTTTTCAATAGTGCTAATTTTTCGTACGGGGTGCAAATCTACTCCAAAGTCAACCGCTTCTTAACGTGATTGTTACTAATCCCTCTTTCTTCCCTCGCCCTCCTTTTCCTCCTTGTCGGAGGAACGCCTTGGACTGTATCCCTTGAATGCATTGGCGTCCTTTCATTGTCGTTCACGTCAAAACTTTCCTTGGGCTCCATAGGCACCCATTCATTCCCATTTCTTATCATCCAAAAGTATTTTCCTCTGAGTGCCACGTCATTTTTGAAATCGAAGTTATATTTTGCGGTCATCTCTTGTCTTTCCCTAGCTTCTGATTCTTTCATGCTATTGGCAAAGTTGTCGATCTTTGCTAGATCATCTTCGCTTCCTCCGAAGTCGAGGCGTCTTACCACGTGGTGGTTTCGCGGGACCCTCGGCATTTTTCTTTGGTGTATTGAGGTGGTCTGTGAAAGAAGAAAAAAAAAATCGTGAATTAAAACTAAACGAGACAGGACATTTCTGGGAAATACAGGAGAGCTATTTCGGTGTGAGCAAATTGTACAGGACGTCTAGAAGTATATACTGTTCGTACATAGTCACGTAAATTTTTACCATAAACTCATTTTATGATTCTAGTACCCAGGCTGAAATTTTCGTCAGTTATTAAAAAAAAACAGCTATTTTGACAAGACTGCACAAGACTACAGTACCTATACGGTCAACATGTATGAAACAGCAGATTATGACGAGAGATATTACCGCTATAAGGTCTAGTATAATGTAATCATGTACAGACGCCAGCACATCAAATTGAAAAAAATTCCCAATTGAATATTAACCTTATAATTTGGAAATAAAGTTGAAATTTGTCAGATTGTTGTAGGTTGATGTGCTGGCCTCTGTACTTCCAAGTTGTATCTTATTATAATAGTCTTGTATAGCTGACTGCTGGTATTTATCGCTAGCGGCTAGACTGGAAGTCAATTTCAGCATAATTGGCAAAAAGCTAGGCAGATGATAAAGTCTTTTACAGCCACATTAACTGTAGTTTTTTAGTCACCATTAGGTCTCATGCTATCTCTGTCATTTTAAAGTGTAATGTAGCGACGGCAACCCTTTTCAGAACGTCATAAGAAGTTAGTAGAGTTTCGGTATTCACTAGATATTTTTAATGGAGCAAATCGTAAAAAATGCTCGCATTATGTCAGGTTTCGCCGATCTTATACATGACATAGAAAACAGGTACCTACGTAAAATATCGAAACCGTTACTTTGCATTGCAGTAAAGTATTTCAACATGGACCTGAGTAACATTGCGCGGTGCATTCTAATTTGTTTAGCATACTTACAATCTCGAAATCGTCAGGTGCTTAGAGCAAATCTTTAAATAGTTCAACGGGATTCTGTGTACCTATTCAACTTTACTTTGAAAAAATGTATACGTACATGATGTCATATAGACAGGATAATGACAAATTCTCCAATAAGGGATTTAAAGAAGAGCTAATAAGACTTTGAAAATTTAGAGTCAATGTCGAAACTCGGTTGATTTAGGGATATAGATTTGGAATTAGTCCAAGAATGCATCTAATTACCAATGACCCTATAGTATTCAAGACTTTAAGATATCGATAGAGAAATAAAACCCTGACAAATGTTTTTATTTTCGGAATGACATCTCGCAGTTCAACCTGAGGTTGCCTCCTTAACTAGAGTTTCTTGTGGTGTATTAAAGTGAATTTAACGCCTCTAGCCCCACGGCAAAAGGAAATTTTACTGATTTTTGTATAATTAGTTTTCTGTATTAGTCTCGTTTTAAACATAATTTGTATATTATTAACCGACTTCTTTAGTCTTTAAAGTACCTTTATGTTATGTTACGGCAATTACATTTGCACTCTTTGATCAAATAAGGTTAATTACTGTGTGTGTGTGTATGTGTATCTATTATTGCAAAGCTTACGTCATATTGAGATCACCCATCCACTTGTGCATTCTGAAAACATTTGTTATCAAAGAGCATCTTTGCAAGACGCTCCATTATTTAATAAAGTGATGGAGACGTAGGTACTTTATTTATTTATATTATTATCTATATACTTATATACAAAGCTGAATAGTTTGTCTTTTTGTTCGAAAGCACTAATTTAACCAATAATTACAAAGTCCAACTTCTCTAAAACAACATTTTATTTTAGCCCTGAAAACAACCAACTCAACTAAATCAACAGTGAAATTAGTAATTTCAAAGTAATTTAAAATCATTTCATTTTTTTTTTTTTTTTTTTTTTTTCATTTTTTTTTTTTTTTTCATCATTTTTTTTTTTTTTTTTTTTTTTTTATTGAATGTGTAGTTCTCATTTAAGTGACGCCACAGTTTACTAGGTCATAAAAAGTGAGTAGATTTGTTAACGCTGTTTCATATTAATTAATCTATTACAAGCATCATTTTTCGATGTAGATTGAACTGTTACTATATTTAATTAGTTCGACGTAATTAACTTATGTTATGTTATTTTGTTGGTTGGCTCGATTAGGCATAGCTAAAATAAATTGTTATACATATGTAAGTATATCCTTAGCTACTTCATTCCTTTTATCGCATCATTTTCATTTAGCCATTGTCTGTAGCTCAAGTACACCGTAGGTGTAGAATACCGTAAGGCCTATTTTCCTAATGAATAACGATCAAAATACACCATCACTTTTTTCAGCAATAACCAATGTCAAAGTCTTATAAAAAATGTAGGCATTTTTGAAAGAGTAAACGTTCCTAGAAGTTACTAAAAATGCCCACCATGTTTGTGGACTACCCACCCAGTTAAAAGGGGGCAGTGCTCTAAAGATACCTGCCCACTTCAACAAGCCACCTTTCAACACACGTTAGCACTTAAGAAGCTGCTCAAGATCATTCGCAGAGGAAACCACGAAGTATTCGCCGAGAACATACTATCTGTTCTCACCTCGGTTGTAATCGTCGAGTTTTGGCCAGTGTTTACATTCCCGGGTATTGCCCGTCATCGCCGACCGTTTTGTAAACAACCGATGTGTTAAGAAAGATATTTTGTTTTGTAAACATTGGCCGTGGCTATTGTCGTTGCGAATCGATTGTGTGTGACTGAGAAAGTGGATTGAAGGAGTTTTCAAACAATCATCATCATCATCTGCCTAGCATTTTCCCAACTAGGTAGGACGGCTTCCAGTCTAACCGGGTGCAGCTGAATACCAGTGTTTTACATTGAGCCCTTTCGGACCTCCACAACCCATTTACAAGGTAACACACTACCTCTTGTTATGACTGATTGTCAGATTTTCTGACTTCTGACTACCTATAACGACTGTCAAAGATCTACGAATAACAGCCGGGACCAACGGCTTTACGTGCTTTCCGTCCCATCCACAGACCGACCTTTGCTGCGTGTTTTAAAGAATATTTTACGGATTATCTTACGGACGTCTAATTTTTTATAATAAAATGTAGCTTCCTATTGGTAAAACATTTTTTAAATCGGATGAATAGGTCCCGAGATTACCCCGTACATAAAAACAAAGAAATATTACCTTTTTATTTTTACTTTGTATAGATTTGATATCAGACTACGAAAAGAAGTTATTGAAAACATTTTGTTTTGTAAAACCAATGTTAAGAATACGGCATTTCAGCTCTTGATTTACAAATCAAGTTTTAATTATGTAAAGTATAATATTTTATATCATTCCCGATTTTTTTACTGGACTGAAAATGGAACTTTCTGCATATAAGCAACTAGTACTTGGCCCACGACTTCATCCGTGTTTAGTTTCTCAAAGAGCCCTATTTTTTTTCAAAATATAGCCCATGTTTACTCAAGGATAATGAAGCATTCTAATGGTGAAAGAATTTTTACAATCGGACCAGTAATTTTTGAATTAAATCGTAACAAACAAATTAAGCAAATCTTTCCTCTTTATAATATTATAAGTATAGATTATATAGATTAGTTTAAATAGATATCAGTATAGATACAATAAATAAATACTCATGCACCATGCACTAGATACGTTTACTAAGATAGTATGCATATCTACACTAAATTAAGCGTTCGTTAACACGACACTTTAGCGAGTCGACGCTTGCGCAGACGAAACAACTGGCTACTGTCAGAGTGTCAGTCAGGGCTTCCTCGCGTAGAAACGGATTAACTAAAAAAGTGAAAAAAAAGGCAATGACAGTAGAAGTAGGCACAAGCTATAACATAGCACATAATACATGTCTATTTTGTATTGAGAGAAAAGACTTTATATGGTTACTAGCTGACCGGGCAATCGTTGTTTTGCAATATCTAAAAACTAAAAAAAAACCGATCATAGCAAGCGTAAGTTAAGCAAAATAAATCGATCCGTATGGCTTCAACTTAGCCACAAGATCCTCTTTTTTATGTGTTCTGTGGTGGAAATTCTAATGGATGTCCTACACCCTGGGATGGGCAGAGGGGTCTGTCACACTCTTACTGACTAAAAACCACCCTGGTGTACCATCTCACACCTACGTCGGGGGTCGCAGGAACTGGAGATACTTTCGCAACCCCCAACTGGTGCCGGCCCGCTTCTGCGGGCCACCTCGGGTCAGGGGGGGAGTGAGGTGTAGGACTTCCCCCCGGACGTCTAAGAGGGGTGCAGCGCGTGAAACACTACGCGCCGCGACCTTGGGTCCTGATGTATGTGGGGGGCGACAGACGTCCCCGAGTCTGCCGCCCGTTGGACTGCTGGACCCATTTAGGGGGGCTGGAAGAGGGCATTGTCTACCCTCCGCCGACGCCCGATGCTCCTGCTGCGGGCCGGGTGGGAGGTAATGATCTTCCTCTCCCTTTCCGCAGCCTTCTTCTGCGACATGACCATTTCGCAGTAAGAAACCACCACGTCTCAGGACTCTGCACTGCCGACCATCGACTCGACCACGGCCGGCAGCGACAGGTCTACTTCTGTCACTACACGGTCTACACTGTCTACTTCTGAGACGAGGTCACGACACGGCTCCTACCAAGCAGCTACAACGGCCCTCTAGGCCAACCCAATATCAGAAGCTTACTTATTCTGTGCGCTATGCCGGCCACTATTGTTCTCTGTAAGATCATCACAGAGTCCTCATTAATTCTTCAACCATACACCTTACATAGGTAACATCATGTGTATTAACTAATACTTCCATGCTTTCAGGACAGCCCTTGCGCTTGCACATGCAAACTCGCGCGTACTTGCTAATTAGGTAGCACCGTTACTGTTCTCGCGAATGACTTGTAGCAAGCACAATATACACCTTTACCGACCCGGCAGACGTTTAGCACCTTATGCAATGTTTGTTTGTTTATATGTCTGTTAGACACTTTCTGCTTTCGTCGAATGAGTTAAGTAACGGGTTTCTAGCGGTTTTGAAGCCGGCGGTTTCGAGATCTATTTACGAGTACTTATTGCAATAGTGGTTATGTGTGTGTAACCTATGAAGTCTTTAGTAATGAGACATTATCCACACTATAATAATATTATAAAGAGGAAAGCTTTGTATGTTTGTAACGAATAAACTCTAAAACGATTTTAAAAATGCTTTCACCATTAAAATGCTACATTACCCCTGAGTTATATTTTATTATAAAAAAAAATAAGGAATCCGTAATAAAAATTAATAAAAACAGTTTTCCTTTTAAATACAGAATTCTGCAGTGATTACAAATACAAATCGACAATTTAAGTATTTAAGACACCACCGACCAATTGACATAGAAAAATAAACGAATATATCAAATTGTATAAAACATGGTCCTTCAAAAGTGTACTAAATTAGTTCACTCCTATCAGCAAATAAACTAGAAAAAATCCACTGCTTGCCACAAGATGGCGCTAGATTGCACTACGAACGAATGCACCAGAAAATTCCGAACGTCAATTTCAGATCACTAACCCACATGTCAAGCGGAGGTCGTCACGAGACCCCCCCTAAGTGAGGCAGGAATGGCCATTTTCCGGCGGATCTGGGGGAATGTGACAGAGGAAGCACCGAAATCGTTGGTTCAATGCAGCCGGTGCGGGATGAGCGGGTAAAAAAGGAAGCGATCATCAAATTGACGACTCGGTTATCGCTGTGACTGAAGGGAATCTTTTGTCTTGGTATGGGCATATAAAGAGAAGGGATGAAACGCATGAAGAATTATGAATATAGGTGTAGATGGATGGAGATGGAAAGGAAGGCTAAAGAAAAAATGGCTGGATTAGGAGAAGTGACCAAGTTTTCGGCCAAAATAATAATAATAATATGTGGGGACGTTTCACACACGGCCATCTGACCCCAAACTAGGGAGACCTTGTACTGTGTGCCAGACAGCTGATATACATACACAGATACATTTTTTTAAATGCATACATTATATACATAAACAACACCCAGGCACAAGTGCTCATCAAAATCATATTTATATGAGTTTATTCTCGAAATCGCTAGAATTTTTCGATACAAAAGTTTATGCCATACTAAACCTGTGAGCCAACACCTGAAGTTCAGGTAAATATGCTTCCGATTTAACGATCCCTGTACATGAGAAATTTCCTTTGCAATTTTTCTCAATCACTAAACTTCTAGACCGATAGCCGACTCGAGCCGACGTGTCAATGACTCCAATCAACGAAGTCTCAACAGCGCACATTGCCGCCAATTACGGAACAGAATACACAATAAAAATGCATCTTTTTCCCAAAATAAAACACTAATAACGTTTGTTTCTAGTTAGTTAGCAACAATACAGTTTGACCTACATTTAAATCTATATTTAGCTGCGCCACTAAATGACAGATGCGCGTGAGACACAATTGAATGCGTACGCGCATCTCAAGAGATCGAGCGGTCAGGACTGATTTATTACATTTGCATGTTGTTAGGAGGTGAATTGTATTGTTTTGATGTTTGTAATTAGGTTTTAATTTATCATTTACTGTGGGTTCTTTCTTCCCAGTGTTATGGGTCGTTTTGATGATAACTTGGTTTAATATCAACGGCACTATCAGATTCTTTTTTTGTTATTTTTTTGCAATAGAAAGAAGAAAGAAATACAATGCACGAGAAAGTGACGCACATTACAAAATATTTTGTACAACGAAACCTAAAACTAAGTGGATTTATGTCGTAGAAAACAAAAAAAATGCGTCGTACCACACATTCAACTCCCGGACACAAACAGCCAGACCCGGAATAACCCCTGGCCTACAGGAGTATACAAATATTTGATCCGTCCAGGAATCGGACCCGCGACTAATCGCTAAAGCAGGGCCTCAAGTCTGCTATTACAATAGTGTCAGAATGGTCCATCATTGATTTTCATAATAATAATAATAATACATTTACATTTTACATTACATTTCATTTTTTCATTTTTATTTTTATACATTTTTTTTTTTACATTTTTGTTTTGGTGTTTTTTTTTTTGTTTGATAATGACGCCATTATACTAGTAGATTACTAAACTTGTCAAAATCAACCATTATGAAATCAATTATAGACCATTCTGACACTATTGTAATAGCAGACTTGAGGCCCTGGTAATCGCTAAGCCACTGTGCCAACTGTCTGTTTGTTACCACACTACACGAAAACTACTGAAGCGATCGTTGTGAAATTTGACAAAGTGCTTGGGATCTGAATCGGAATCATATGAACAAAAAGCTAGCTTCGGATCTGAATAAGGACGAAGGCTACTTATCAATCCACGGCTTTATCTGCGTCTGCAATAACCGACATTCTTGTGGACGAAGTCGCTGGCAAAAACAAGTGGTTTCATAAAGGAACAACAACAAAATCCTTAACCAAAAAACCTTACAAGGCTATTATTTCACGATAATTGAAAAGCAATGCCTATTAACCATTTTACAAAAAAACTTCACTAAAATGTTGTTACTTGAACAATATAACTTCAGGGGTGGGGGGGTTCAGCTATAATCACCATGCTTGGCCGATACTAGTTGGCGAACGTATTAGGTGTTATGGTACTCAGAAGGACCCTGCTGCCCATCCTTTGTCACCTTCTTCGACATCCACGGGTAGAAATGGGGTGGTGCTATTCAAGGCACCATACGGCTTCGGCACGGCAATATATCTTAATAGGTAACTATTATTTTTTACCAGCTTAGTTCTATATCTCTGAGGAAGGCTAACATTCAGCAGTGGACGACTATAGCCTGATATGATGATAATGATTATTACTTTTAGCTTTCTTTTTGTTTCGTCTATAAAGATTCTCAGACATTTAATTTATCTCCACAAGTTCGTTCTCAATCCTCGCGCTAATCAGGACGCACCTTTAGCCCACAAACTAGGTTAAAGATAATCTTACAATGTATAGTTACACAATGTGTTTCACACTGACCCGTCCGTCACAATCAGCGCCCGTCTGTCTGTGCTTCGCTTATTTTAGGTGAGGAAAATATATTATCTCAAAACTCAATTTCTTTAAGCTGAGCTGGAAGTAGCTCGTAGCTAAGTAAAAGTCGTACAGATCGATCGGTTGCCGCGGTCGGTCTGTGGATGCGTGACCATCCATTTTATACCAAGTCCTTGCCTTGGAAAGTGTAAAGCCGTTGGTCCCGGCTGCCATGCAGTCGATATGGGTAGTCAAAAACCACAAAAAGTCTGACAACCAGTCTTACCAAGGGGTATCGTGTACCCAGTAACTGGGTTGCGAAGGTCAGATAGGCAATTGTTCCATATAAAACAGTGGTACTCAGCTGCATCTAGTTAGACTGGCTGCCGACCCCAATTTAGTTGAAAAAAAACCGGATCCAGATGATGATTTGACTAACGTTAAACGTTCTTTCCGAAACACAAAGGTCACACCGCCAATTTTCTAACTTCGGGCTGCTACTGAGAAATTTCTAATCGAAAACCCACTTTGCCTGACCTGAGAATCGAACCCAGGACCAAACTATACGACGACAAAATATAGTCCACGACGACAAAATATAACTCACTCAGTAGTATACAGCCAGTAACATAAGTACTAAAGCGAAAGTCTACGAGTAATATAGAAGTAACAAGGCTATCTGGTACTATAGTGTTATTCTAAAAAGTCTCCTACGAAATTAGGTTAAGTGAGCTTGTGATGAACTTTCAGTTCTTAGCATCAGTTGGAATGACAGCTCAACTCACTTATCGAATATTCTCCGAGGGACATTTTTACAGTAGGTAGGTACTGATCGACTAGTTAGGAAGTAGACGTAAAGCCAGTAGAACTTTCTTTTTTCGCAGAAAACCTTTGGGAATAAAACCGGGGAGTTTGGAATTCTTACCATATTAAAACCACTCCGATGGTCATCAGCGCATGGAGAAGTTTCTTTTTTTTCTTAAAAGACTGCATCAGAACCCTTCCTGCGTAAGGACTTATAGCAATAATGCAACTACGTTTAGTTCTTCAATCCATTACTCACAATAGGGTCATCGCTCCAGATGGCGTCACAGTCTACAAATCTATCTGTCTGTCCGTATAATCCTATTGTTAGTAGATATTACATCGCGTGTATTTGTACAGGCCCATGATTCATTCCACTTACGCTTTCCACTTTTGTTGTTTACACTTTTTTATTTGACAACAATGTCCGCCGCGTAGAACAGGAAAGTTATGGAGTTGTAGTGTCAATAAATTATACAATGTTACGACATTTGTGTTCTTTATAGATTCATCTCGTGATTCTTTACGATTTGTCTTGAAAATCTAAAGCTTTTTGTAATACAACGTTGATTAAAAGATTACTACGCTAAAGTTTTATAGAAAACCATTGAATGGCACGAAAATCATTATCATCTCCTAGCCATTTTCCAACCATATTGGAGTCGGTGTCTAGTCTAAACGAATGCAGCTAAAAAACAGTGTTTTACTTGGAGCGACTGCCTATCTGACCTCCACAACCCAGTTATTGGGTAACACGATACCCCTTGGTAAGACTGGTTGCCAGATTTTCTAGCTTCTGACTACCCGTATATAACGTCTGTCAAAGATCTGCGAGGAATAATAGTACAGGACTGTACCACACTGTAAGTACTAGTAGCTGTACAAAGATATTTCGTAGCCCGATAGATCAAACAAATGACGTGTGATTAAGACTTTAAATAAACAATATTCTTTGTAAGTATTCTTTTTCAATCAGTTCCTCATTACTGAGGATTGTCGTCACTGAACCTCTTTAAGATTGACTCCGGTTCTTAAGTTGCCATCAAGACCTGTTGAAATTTGGTGAGACCATCATGTATGTTGGCGTTCGGCTTCGTGTTCTCTTCCCCTGGGTACTGCCAACAATTACCAGCTATTTTTTATACTTATAATCATTAAATTCATATTATTATGACTTTTATTCATATGGCCTGTAGCACTCAGGTGCTACAAGCAATATGTATAATATTTTTTTTTTAAATGGGTTCTGTAAGAACATTCAGACGAACGGAATCACGGGAAAAAGCTAGTTATTCAATGAAACTTACAAACGTAAAGAAATAAGAAAGAAAACATAAGTAATGGCGTTTATTGTTAGTTTAAGGTTGTTTGATAGCACTTTAAAGCGATAGGAAATCAAAATTACAATTCATTACCGCACGCATTCAAGTTAAAAGTTGGTAATTGTTTCTGAAACTGGTTACTGCCCGCGAATTTGTTCGCGTGAGTCTAGTATACCAACCATTAAACTTTCGGCAATAGTGTAGGTAGGTAACCTACCTTTCTATCAGTTTTTTTAGGAATCGGACTTATCGGACCTATATTCTCAGAGATTCTCTTCTTCTTCTTTTCGAATCGATGATTTTCCTTTTTTTTTTGTTAGACGACTTGGGCCTAGTAGGAGATTCTCTTACAAACACAAAACATAGACAAAATTTCTGAAATCTAATGTGTAGTTTAGGTGGTTACCTCCTTCATCCAAACTTACAAACATATAGCTCTCTATAATAGTAGTATAGAAAAGTATACATAAATGTATTAGCATATATTAAACTACCTACTTCAAAATATATGGGCATTAAGATTTGCAAGATAAAACCAACGCCCTTTTTCACAAGACAAACCAATTTTCGACTGCAGTTAACTTTACTCTTAGATAAGATTTACGATAAGCCAGCAGCATTAAAGATATAATAATTGCTATTAAGTAATAAAAATAAATTTACTCGGGTGTTAGGTCGCAATTAACATTTCACAATTAAAATAATTAGGTACAGTTTACTTGTTTAAGAAAACAGAATGTTCGGTCATTTATACACTTAGCAACTTAATTCTTTTTTTCACGATTGATATTTGCTACTTTTATAAACTAGCTTCTTCTATGTTTTTTTATTTGTGCCTGTTAACTCATTGTTATTACCGAAATATACATATTATTTGCCTTAGACTCAATCGAGAATACGTATTATTTAAAAAATCCATTTCCCTACTCTCGTCAGCCAGTCACAAACCTGAACAGTAGCTAAACAGTAAAGGACTTTTTGGAAACGTACTAGTACTCGCAGAGCCCTTAACCAACAATAAATTTTACCTATTCATGACATTAGATGATAGTGTCACTACACAAGCTTCTAAAAAACCGTCGCATTAATTTTTCATATAAAAATAAAACAAAAACCTACAGTTACACCCTGACCTAATAATTGTCAAAAAAAATAGTTTTAAAAGCGCGCACAATTTCCAATAATAATTTATATACTAAAATCAGCGACGCCATGATGATTTTGATAAACACTCCCGGACACACAAATAGACCCACCGACACCGTGCATTTCTAAGGGTAGGAACCAAATAGGTCTGAATCATCAAAATAGTAAAGAGTTAAAGAAAAAAATAAAAGTTTATGCAGTTATGCAGTTATAAAGCCATATGACTAAAAGAGTGATGAACAAAAATGTGAATGGATGGAGAGGGAGAGAGAAAAGCCAAAGGAAAGGTAGATGGATTGTGTAAAAATTGATATGAAAGAGAAGGGAGTCAGTGATGACGGTTGAAAGAACGGAATGAAAGAAGAAAACCTGTCGCGCTAGCCCCAAGTAACATGGGACAAAGGCAGAAAAATGATGATAAGTTTTGAAGCTGACATACTGAGAATCATTTAGGCGTCACCATTGTTCCAAGTTTGAATTCACGACCTTATAAAATAATTTAAAAGAAACACAGGGTGACCCAATCTATAAGTCCCGGAGTGTACATTGTTTAATGTTTGAGCTAAGGGTATATTATTAATATTTATTTTAACGTAGAAACACAGCAAATGTGCTACCACGCACCCGCCCATTATATTACTTACCAGAATCAAAAGCAAACATGAGTACCTATTTTATAAACCGTATCAGTAGTTATCACTTTTTAATCCCCCATTGTAACATTTTTTTACACCTTTCTGTGGCAACTATTGACATGTTAAGTGAAGATTATGAAATGATACCAGTTTTATACGCTTTTATAGATAAACGCGATGTTCCCACATTATAGATAATGTAGGATTATCAGTTTTATAGTTTTTAGGAAATCCAACTGCTTTTTTTACCTTAATATTTGCACAAGTCCCCTAATTTTAACACTGTGTTTACTGGCTAAAAATCAATATGTAAAAACTAGCGATCGTCAAAACTTGACCGTTACTTTTTTTGTTAGTTGTAGCTTTCTGCACTTCTCCTTCATAAAACCTTTGACCAGAGGATGAGCAGCAGCATCCTACTGAGTACCATAACACCTACTGCGATCGCCAGCATGCATCGGCCAAGCGTAGCAGTACTTAGGTGTCTAAAGGTTGACATGATGCTGATGAACCTTTAACTATGCCGTAAGTTGCATCTGATACCCGAAAAAGAATGCCGTGATGGCCCACTGGTTAAGGCACCCGTCTACCGATTCCTACCAGATTCCCTTATCATTCGAGTTCGTAACAACAGCAGACTCTACCGCTATTGAAGAATGGCACAGTCAGTAATATCTACTCTCTACTATTGCCAAATAACCCATTAAATAAAAACTTATACAATCACGGCGTTCGGTTTTGTTGTCTTTTAATTGGACGATAAATAGTTTGTAACCACGGAATAGAGGAAAATAAGTGGAAGTACCCACCAAGCTAAGTCACGCGTGTGTCAATTATGCAGAACAATATGTAAAATAAAATAATAACAGTTGTAATAAGTCTCGATTTTGTATGAACAACAAATTCAACTTTTGACGAAAAGCTCATTTGATGTTCAAACAAAATTGAGGCTTAGAACAACTATCGAAGGTTATTATTGTTTTTCATGTTTTGAATTGTGACACACGCGGGATAGCCGCATGGGCACTTCCACTTGTCAGGGTTCCGTACGCAAAAGGTAAAAACGGGACCCTATTACTAAGACTCCACTGTGTGGCTATCTGTGTGGCTGTCTGTCACATAATAAATATTTAAGGGGGGCTCACATTCACATTGGTTTTTTGCCGTATTTTGTCGTTTTTTGCTCGATGTCTAATGTTGTATAGCCAGTTTTTTCTATTCCTTGTATGTAACCTAACTGTACATAAAGGAATAGAGCAATTTGTACTTCGGTTTCCCTCTTACGGCATTTGACCTTTCGCCATTAGCACCTACTCCCTTTCCTTTCATTTCCCTATCTAATCAAACGCACCCCAAACGGAAACCAGTTCGCTATCCATCTCCAAAGTAAGTACGAGTACCTACAACCCATCAATATTCATGAAGGGCTCCACAAAGGTTCCTATCAGGGATCTTCACGCGTTCTACTCCCGCGCACTGCGTCTGCGCACCCGAAAGGATTTAATGACCACATACTGATTTTATGTTGGTTACTACAAATAGTTTGTTGGAACCTTTGTTTGGTGTTAAGTGAGAAATTGATCGTGTCGATCTGATAACGTTTTGTAAGAAACATTAATTTCATGATGGCCCAGTGATAGCGATGTAACTTTTTCAATTTATACCATGCACTTTCTAAGTTTACATATCTGTGGACATTACTGACATGGAAAACATCGTGAAGAAAGTGGTTTTATTTACGAATGGCATTTTGAATGTCAACTTAGCAGGTTGTCGGCTGCGTTACCGCACTTTTCTGTGGTGCCTTGAAGAGAATCTAAAGCCTCCAGCCAGGGCAAATGTAAACTCGCCTTTTATTGTCCTACTACAGGGCAAAGGCCTCTTCTCTTAAAGAGAAGGCATGAGCATAGATCACCAATCTTGCTCAAGGCGGACTGCAGCCTTCGACATGCCAACTTCAATCGTCAACGACGACCGCGGCCGCTGATGATCTTTGAAGTTGGCATGTCAACGGCTGCCGTTCACAACATGCCGCTCGTGTGTAAGAGCCTTTTAGGTACTTGCCCAGTATCGAACCCGAAACGTGATGCATGAGGTGCCTTAGAGCTCTGCCTCATTAGGACGCCATGGCGACGTCGCCAGCGGCGTAGGCCTGGCTACTTCCGGCATCCGAACGTCGCCAAGTCGAGTAGCCATGGCGTCTCGACAAGTCGACAGTCTGTTCGTTTACGACCGTCAGGAATGGATGTAGAAGAAATCGCACTTCTTTGTTATCTACGACGCAGAAAAATGGAAAAAGAAAAAAGGAAACTATGGGTTCATCCTTTTATATCAGATAGATCTAAGCCAAAGTGGTATTTTTTTTAAACTATTACACATAACTATTACATATATATACTAGCTGACCCGACAGACGTTGTCCTCGATCTAAAAATACCTACCATCCAGCAGTTCATGAAACGCTCCGCCAAGCGCTTCTTCGACACTGCTGAGAAGCACTCTAACCCGTTAATTGTATCGGCCGCCCGGTACACTCCCTCCCGTATTAGTAAGACTCGACGACCGAGACATACTCTGACCGACCCTGACGATGCTATTACTCTCCTCCAGGAGAGCAATAAGGCCACCAGTACAGTTAAGAAACACAGACACAGACCGCCGTCATTCCGTCCTCGCCGCCGAGGCCCGCCGCGACTACCCCGTACGTCCCCTCCCCGACCCTTGCTCGTGCCAGCCCGCGCCGCTGAGCCTGTAGCTTTAAATTCGTCCTTAAATAATGGAAATCCGATCCAGCCTGTCCCTATGCTGTCCTCTCCCAGCGACGCCCTAAGCCGAGGCTCGTATCCCACAGGGGGTGCCCTTATCGTGTAGTCGCTTAGTTTGTAAGCTTTTATGCCCTGGCTGGAGGCCCTAAAAATAATAATTTTTAAGGCACCACAGGAAAGTCCGGTTAAGCAGCCGACAACCTCCTAGGTTGACCTGCGAGATGCCAATCCGAAAAAAAAAAAAAAAAAAAAAAAAACAGACGTTGTCCTGTCCCGATCTACGGGGGATGAAAAGGGGGGGAAAAAGGGGGATGAAAAATAGATGTTGGCCGATTCTCAGACCTACCCAATATGCACAAAAAATTTCATCAGAATCGGTCAAGCCGTTTCGGAGGAGTACGGGAACGAAAACTGTGACACGAGAATTTTATATATTAGAAGATATTACACTTAACACATTACTCATTATTTACAACAATATCAACTACTATATTCCGATCGAGCGTCCAAAATGGCAGCTGACTGGCGACTGAGTGAGCGAGGTTCAGTTTACTCGTGTACATTATAGTGGCAACGTCGCCAGGCCGCCAGAGTATCCAGACGCCACGTAGGGAGCTGTAGCTCGTGACCACGCTTCCAACTTGGCGACATCGCCAAACCGTCGCCAAGTGAGTTAGGTACCATACATTTCAATATTAACTGCTTGGATACGTAGCCGGCGACGTCGCCATGGCGTCTTGGTGAGGCAGAGCTCTTAACCTGTGCCATCACGACACTTCTATATGAAATACTATCAGTCTCTTTTTAGATATACAACTTAAGACAAGTAATCAAGATTCTGCTAATTACAGGTGAAAGGAAGAGTAAGCAGCAGCCTTCTTCACCCAGAACATTTAACCCACATCATAAGAACCATTTGTGTGATCTAATCTTCACACCATCGTCTAGATGTCATAATTATAACTTAAACGTTAATTAATCACGGATGATCGTCTATAGACCGAGAACCCAGTGTCGCCAAACCTATGTCATCTTAGTATGGTTGAAATTTTAAGAATAGATAGAGAATTGGTATTTGTTCTTGCTAGTTTCAGCGCTGGTACATTTTTCTGCTGTCAGGTAAAAGATTTACCTTAGTTACCACTTAAGTTGACGAGTTGACGGCCGGTGTTTATAAAAATTTCGTTGTTACGTTTCAACGACGAAACGGTTAAACCGATTTTAATAAAATTTGATATACAGATGCCTGGAACCCTGAGGAAGGACATAAGCTACATTTTAAAATGCGATAACCGACATTCACGCGGGACGAAGTCGCAGGAAAAAGCTAGTAATTAATGTAAGTGTGAAATCGCCAATCCGAGCGCACGTGGTGATCAATGCTCGTGCTTTCTCTGTATGAGAAGAGGCCTTTGCCCTGCAGTGGGACAAAAATAAGCGGATATTATTATTATTATTTTATACCTGAAAACTTTTTTGTATGTATGTATATGTTTATATAGGTATATGGTATTTAGATATATAATTATGTATATGAGTTTACATCTTTTTAACTTTTTAATTATTACTTTTTGTTATGCACCCGCCATATTATCTCTTCATCACCCTTGGTTGACTGGTAGAGAATGCCTAAGGCATTAAGTCCGCCTTTGTACCTTTGTGCATGAAGTATAAATAAATAAATAAATAATAAATAAAAAAGAGAACCGCCTTCAAAAACCAAAAAGTGATAAATAACTTTAGCATAGAAAACATATGAGTTTAGTTTCGGAAGTCGGTGGCTTTGTTCTATTTGTTGTTTTGTTTGCCATCGACTTCCTAAACTAAAGTCATGTGAGTTCTGTGCTAAAGTTATTTATCACTTTTAGGTTTTTGAAGGCGGTTCTCTTTTATTTTCCACTTTTTAGTGCCTCCTTAACACCCAAATCCATTAAGAAACGGCAACCCAGTTAAAACAGAGATTGAAAATCAGTTGAAAGGAAAGGTGATGAAAAAAAAAACCAAAACGTCTTCTTGGTTTTTTTTTATTTTTTTAAAACCGCTATATAAATTTCAAATACAAAACACTTTTCTGAAAACCGCATCAAAATCGGTACAGCCAAACGGGAGATAATCGCGGACAAACATACATACATACAAACATACAGGTCGAACTGATAACCTCCTTTTTTTTTGAAGTCGGTTAAAAATGGCCAGCATTAAAACTAGCTAGAAGAAAATATAATTTAGAAGGTATGCGTAGGTACTTCTACGCATACCTTCTAAATTATATTTTCTTCTATATCTGTTCAACTTTTCAGAGAGTCTAAAATGACGTAGATCTGGCAGCTCTCGGATCTTGGACTTCTATGTTAAAGTCTTACACAGAAAATTTGTAAAGGACAAGACGTCACTGTTTACTACGTCACAGTCTGAGGAGCTCGAAGGGAGAGTGGACAGGGTTGACCTAATGAGGTTTGTTGATGAAAATGGAGATAAATACTTATACCTAACAAGAAAAACTTAACGTAGCCGCAAGCTCCATGTTCTTGTCATCATTGCGATCACGGAATAGAAACAAACAATTGGAAGTGCCCACACAGCTATCCCGCGCGTATCATGATTATGCGGAAAATATGTAAAATAATAACAACCTTCGTCAGTCTTAATAAGTCTTAATTTTGCATGAACTACAAATTCAACTTTGACGAAAAGCTTATTTGTCTTTCATACAAAGTTAAGACTTACACCTGTACTTTGTATTACTTGCAATTTTTTTTTGTTCTAAACTATATCTGGGAACCTTTAAGTTACAGAGATATTAACGGTCAAAGTTTTAACTATTTTTTTTACGAAAACTTTAAAATGTGCTGTGTAATCTATTATAACCTCCACGATCCTGCTGCCGTCCACTAACTAAAAAGCGGCTAAGTGCAAAAAGTGTTTTTCGAGAAAACGCGAAAATAAGTGGGAATTGATGTCTCTTGAAAAGTATGCTACTTAAGAACAAGGTTGCAAGTTAAATATGTAGGTATAGTCTTTGTGTACAATATGTGATATATTTCGTTTATTTATATTTATTACATTTTATTTAAATTCATTTTCTAACTTTTAGCTAAGCATTTTTTTTTTCAATTTTACATATATACTGCACTTTAAGGCCGTTAACTATACCTTAACTGCTTTATAGCAAAGTAATATCTTGTAGCCGCCACGTCTTGTACTTGTAGTAGAAGTTATCGAAAAGTCATTAGTTAAAGAGCAGTTAAAGTGTTTTAACGGTCTTATAGCCTAGGTAGCTCTCACTTGGAAGACTAACTTTGCTTACTTAGAAAGCAGTTATGGGGTTTTAAACGCCTTTAAGCTCGGTATTGTAAAACATATTTTTATATTGGTTCTTCTATTGCATAACTAGAAAGCAGTTAAAGATATCTCACTCGCAATTAACTGCCTTTTAAATAAGCACGTCCGGGGGAAAAGTTGAAAAGTTAAAAACAATTTCATAAGAATCAGAACATTATTTATTAAAAAAAGAATAGACAAACAGAACTAAGCTTCTTATTAATTAAACAATCTATACATATAATAAAACAGTAAAAAAACTGTGTCTGTACATTGAATATATTAATCTATATACATATAATAATCTATATACATATAATAAAACAGTAAAAAAACTGTGTCTGTACATTGAATATATTAAAAAAATAATTATTGAGGGGGGTTTAGAAACAGTAATAGAGCACGAATCCAAAAAAAAAATTATGTCTGTTTGTCTGTTTGTTTGTACACGCTAATCTTCGGAACTGCTGGACGGATTTGAATAATTTTTCTTTTGTTGTATAGGTATTAAGTCTGGCCAACATATAGGCTATAATTTATCTTGGAAACTTGAACACCTGATGCAGAACCGCAACAGACCAGCTAAACTATAAGAGATACAAAAATGGTACCATAGCATAAATTGCTCCACGTGATGAGCATTTTCTGCTGAGAGAATAAATTTGAAGATCTGGAACACCTGATGTGGAACTCCAAGAGCCCAGCTACACCATAACACATATAGGAATGACGTCTTAGCAAAAGTTGTTCGGTCTGATAAGCATTTCCTGTAAAAATCGAAGATCAGAAACATCAGATGTGGAAATCAAAGCTATCACTAATTTCACTGTATATTATAAAATAACATAAGCTGGGAGTACTTCCACACGGTGAAGGCAGTAACAGTTTAGGCCTGATTTTTGATGACGCTGGTATATCATTGAAAATTTGATTCTACTGGTCAAAACTCCCATTAACTTTTTATTTTGTCGAATAAATACGACTTCCTGCTTATGTTATTTGAGTGTTTAATTTCCTTTACACGGTAGCCTACCCGGTAACGCAGGGGAGCAGTCACTTAGATTTTAATTGATCAGGTATCTCTTCACAATAAAACTATAACCATGCCTAGAAAGAGGTCAAATCTTTCCCAATGTTCCAAAGGAGCTAAAAGATTGAGGATCATAAGATCCCAAGAATCTACCGAAGAGCGTCAGGAGAGACTTGATGCTGTTCGAGAACATCAGGCTGCAAATCGCTCCGTGGAAACCTCTTCAGATCGCGAAGCACGTCTGCGTTCTCAGCGTATTTACGCATCGACTTCTAGGTCTCTAGAGACAAGTGGGGAACGTGATGCGCGACTGACCGCTGATTGTGAACGTCACGCATTGTCTCGCGAGTCGGAGACGTTCACGGATAGAGAATTGCGCTAGAGTTCTCAGCGTATCTACGCATCTGCTTCTAGGTTTGTAGAGACAAGTGCGGAACGTGATGCGCGACTGTCCGCTGATCGTGAGCAACATGCATTGTCTCGCGAATCGGAAACCGATACAGAATCACGCTTGAGTTCTCAGCGTATTCGCACATCTACTAACAGGTCTTTTGGAACGAGTGATGAACGTGATGCACGACTAACTGCTGATCGAGATTATACATTGTCCCGAACTCGCACACAACAAAATATCCATAATCAGTTAGAAAGTGAGAGAGAAAGAATTGCTGGAGTACGGCAGGAAGAGACAGAAGAAGAGTGCACGCACGTTTGAATTCTGATCGACTTCGACATTCTCTGAACAGAATGTCGATATCATCTGAAGATTCGGATGTGTCTCAGATATAGCCGTAGGGCATGGCGACCTTCCTTGGGTTGATATGGAACGGAGTGCATTTACGTATAGTCCTAAGATTGACTACGCCACATATTCCGCCATCGGAGGTATGATTCAAAATTGTACTTTTTGAACGTCTCGAATCGTCTCGCGCATCCCGTTGGTTTCCCGTCCCCGGGCTCTTAGAATTCGACATCAGACGTTTCAGATCTTCTATTTTGCCGACCCCGTTGTCGCTGGCATAAGCAACAGGATCTGCGTACGAAGTCGCGGGCAGAAGCTAGTATAAAATAAAACGAGTTTAATCAAACTTTTAAAATCTTATCCAGTAATGAGATCACAATCACATACATCTTTAATAAATCAAAAACGAAATTCACAAGCGTTTAACTGCTTTTTAGGGTAGCATTGTCGTTTAGCTGCTTTCTAGCGATTGATATTTAGCTAATACTAATTTCAATACATAACTTAAAAGCCGTTGTGGGCATATAACTGCTTTCTAGTGCAGTTTTTCTTTATAACTGCTTTGTAGTTAAGGTACGATATTCAGATGGTTATTTGTAAGACACAATGCATCAAGGCAGTTAGAGACGCTTAGCTGCTTTTTAGTCAAGCATGACCAGATAACGTACTTTTAGTTAAGGAAATTTAGAAAAAATTAAACAGCAATTTGACGTTTAGGTATGTTAACGTCTTTCTAGAGAAGTATTGTGGCTTAGCCGCTTTTTAATTAAGGAACTAACGAAATTTATGTGGTTTAACTGCTCAGCAATTTTCTGTATCTCTTAAACTACTAATCATGGAAAAATGATTCTTAGACCAAAAGATAGAGCATCGAAAGTTGTATAACAATACATTAAAAAGTGAAAAACGACAAACTGTGGCTTAACGGCTTTTTAGTTAGTGGACGGCAGCCTGTACCTTTGCATTGTACTGATGACCATACAAAGTTAAGACATAATACAACTAATGAAGGTTGTTATTATTTTAGTATTTTCCGCATAATTGTGACACACGCGGGATAGTTGCATGGGCCTACTTGTTTTTTCTATTCCGTGGTTACAACTGTAAGGATAAAGATTTGCGTGCATTACATTGCGGGATACGAAAAAGCGATTTTTCGACACTGAAAATAAAAAAAAAAAAATTATGAAATGGGCCTTTGTTTGATAGTTAGAAGGAGAGAACACTGTAACCACTGACGATGATGCTAGTGTTAGAAAAGATTACATAATATTTGGATCAAACATTGAAATGGTTACTGGTCATTATGTAATCCCTTCTCATTAAATTTTGAAGATCAAAACGAAGTATTTTTTAAATTTAAGGGCTAATCAAAAAATTCTAATTAGTGTTGTTTCTAAAACTTCGTCATTCAGAATAACGTTCCATCACTTTAGTATAAACAGTGTGCCACATATTTATTACTTTCTTCAAATTGAAAATCTACAACTCTTTTGAATACATGCTCAGCTCAACATTGGCACTACATTGGCAGCTACCTAACCCATTTTTCTTCTCGCTGCCAACCCTAATCTACCCAACTGTATGAGGACATAAAAAAGTAACGTATTATAGCATCAACACGTTCTGTATAACGAACTTTTACTATTGAAACCCGCAGTCGAAAGTTATGGTGCTATCACCTAGATTACTCACAGTAACATCTTGTTATTAACCTCATTCTTTATTACTGAGTATGTCAGACTTAGTGGAGAAATCTTAACTGAGAAAGTGAATTCGATAGAATGATCTGTGTTAGAAATTATCTTGACAGTACCAGTCTCGTAGAATCGTTGGAAATGGGTGAGAAAGAGTTTATGCATGATAGAACTGGAATAAGTTGTGAGGACAGTAATTCAGAAGATGTAGCACAACTTAGCGATGGTCGGCGGTTATTTTAAACACGCAATATGGATGCTTGGCGGAGTTGACGATTGATGAAAAGGTGGCTATCAAAAGCCTCAATCAAGTCAATCTTCTCTCAAGCCCCAATCTTTTATTGTTATCTCTTGGTCTTTCGTATATAAATCTTACCGAGGTGAATATCCCCGTGACTACCAAAACCTACTCAGGCACTAGTCTCTGACAAAGGTGGAAATAGTGAAATAGTTTTTTTAAGCCTACATTAATTTTAGGACCACTTATGCGAAGAGAGAATAAATGATAAAGCCTTTTCATAAGTGTTTCAGGAGTAATAACGTAGATGTTCTAAAGAAACCTGTTGTTTCTTATAGCTTATTAGAGAAAGCACATTCGTTGGAAAAGCACAGCCTGTAAACAAAACGAGCCTATAATTAAACCGACGTTGACAGAAAACTTGACCATCACACAAAACACATATGTAAGCAGCGCCACGTTTACAGCGGTTCTCACAATACACAGAAGCAATATTTCCTGAAACCCATAGTTTACAAACTGTCACACGTCAAGGGATTGCCGCGGAAGCGTTCTAAATTTGAAACGTGGGGTGCGCAAGAGTCGTAATTGTATTGCGCACGCGCCGCACGGATGCAAAATGGCGGCTCAACGAACCGCTTCCGTTTAGGAACGCTGACAAGTGCATCCGAAATTGATACTTGACAATATGACCGGACTGGTTTTTTTCTGGATCGTGTTGCAGCGGTTGGCAGTTGACACTTGGGAGTTGATGACTACCTTGGTGAGTCTAAAGATGTTATTTTTATATACATATGCATGAATTTACACTTATAATAATGTTTTAGCTTCTAATAGCGACTTCGTCTGCGCACAATTCTGAATTTTAAGACAAATGTCTAAATTATTCCAACAGAACACAAAAATAAAAAATCCTGTAAATTTCATTCAGACCCTCAACCGTGAAATAGTAGCAAATAACAATCGATCCACACAAGATTTCGCGTTTATAATAAAAAAAAGACATAACCATCCGAATTGATAACCTCCTCCTTTTTGAAGTCGGTTAAAAATAGTGGAATATTCAAATCCCGCCCGCCCCGGGTTCGCATGCTACATTAATTCAACCTTTAACTGTCCTAGATAATTTCTCTTTGTATTGGTGATACCATATGAAAATCCATAGGTACAGTAGTTTTTGAGCTTAGCCCCAAACGAACACAAACTAAGCGCGGTCTTCCCTCACTTCAATTTTATAATTTGCAATTATTGTGATGCTAGTAACTTATATATTTCAATGCAGTTACAACTAACAACTACAACGTATCAATTTTGATACACCAGTTTCTTTATTTTTTTTTCTATTAACTTACGCCTGCATTTAAAATAAACTGTAGTTTATTTTAAATGCAGGCGTCTGTTCCAATGATTTTGTGGTATGTATACCACAAAATCATTGGAACAGAAAAGAGAAATCGCCCTGACACAAATTACAGATAATCTAATACTATTGTTTTACTAATTATAGCATTGTTTGAAGCCATAGCAACGGAATAAATAATTTAAGTATAACCAGTACGTCTTGAGCCTTCAAGGTAGAAATCGCTCTGTAGGCGACCCACCTGATTTTTATTAATTTACTAACTGTTGCACGCGGCTTCGAATGCTTGACAAATTATATACTAAAACCTTCCTCTTGAATCACTCTATCTTTTAAAAAAAACCCGCATCAAAACCCGTTGCGTAGTTTTAATGATCTAAGCTTACATAGGGACAGACAGACGCGGCGGGGGCTTTTGTTTTATAAAATGTAGTGATGATGATATTAATAGTTACTTGACACACCGTGATTTGACTTGCGCAGTACTCGATTCAAAGATAAGAGACCTTTAAATCGAGTACTGCGCAAGTCAAGTCTCATCTTTCGTGGCGCGTATTGTACCAGAAGTTCCAATTTACTCCATTCCCTCCCTTTCAGACAGAAACGACTAGCAAATAAATAATAATAATAATAATAGTACCAATGGACATCAACGACAGCATGGCGAGGAAACCTAGACTTATAATTAACTAGCTATTACCCTCGACTTCATACGCGTAAATGTTGGTTAT
Source organism: Charanyca ferruginea (assembly GCA_947361185.1). Taxonomy (NCBI): domain Eukaryota; kingdom Metazoa; phylum Arthropoda; class Insecta; order Lepidoptera; family Noctuidae; genus Charanyca; species Charanyca ferruginea. The sequence continues at coordinate 17,422,275 of OX376065.1, read as the reverse complement.
CGCGGATGCAGACGAAGTCACGAATTAATAAGTAGATTACCTATATCCTTTCTCGGGGTTCAAGCTTAGTCTAGTTTTGGAAAATCAGTTCAGGTGAAAGCGATAAACAAACTCACTTTTGCATTTATAATATGTATATGGGATATACGTCTCAAATTGACAATCTTCCTTGAGCAAGCGTGGTCTATTTGTGTCTGCAGGTCTATGCCCTGCAGTGAGACAATAGTGATCTGATATAATAATATCAATACTCAATACTCAATATTTTTATTGCTTTTCCATAAGTACAAATATGCTTAGGTGGTAGGTGTTTGTTAGGATCATTATGGATCCTGATCGGGCACAGCAAAGGGTACACTACATAAATACGAAAAACTTTATTCCGAAAGTCAGAAATACGAATTTCAAAATACCGATTTTCATAATTCCGAATAGTTCAAAATTCCTAATATGGCAACTCCGATTTATCATTCATCCTACTTTTATAATAATAAAATTTCAAAATTCCGAACGTTTATAATTACTATTCTCAAAATACCGAGTTTCAAAAGATCGAATAACAAAAAGTCCGACATAATGAAAATTCCGAACATCAAAAATACGAATTCCGATTATTAAAATTCCGATGATTAAAATTCCGATTATCTTTATCGTTATCGTGCAATCGTTTATCGTGCAAGCAAGCATGCAGTATGCAAGCAAGCATGCAGCGTGCAAGCAAGCATGCAGCATGCAAGCAAGCAAGCATGCATCATGCAAGCGAACATGCAACATGCAGCAGGCATGGTTTCTGTCACGGCTACGGCGTTGCGGGGCTCCGGCGGTACCACGCGAGCTTATCGTCGCAGATGGTATTCACGCTGGCCGCCTCGGCCGCCTCGCCCCTCCGCGCCTACGCGAATTTAAATTACACTCTAGGGGTAGGGCAGACAAGACTACGTGGAGTCGGTTTCACAGCAATTCATTTCTGTCATTAACTTTTGTAGCACAACATATTGACTTTTTAAGATTATTTTTGTTATTGTCTTTCTTTTTATACCTATATATTTTTGTTGAAATAAATTCCATAGAAAAATACACCGAATAAACAATATTTGTTAAAAAGTAATTCTACTGTTTGATAAGTTTGTTAAACAAAACAATTTGATTAAAAATTCTTTGAATTGTGTTTCTGAGAAATATGTTTCATTCAAGTAAATAGTCTTTGAAACAATAATAGTCGAAATAAAAATACAAGAACCAAATATTATATGAAACATTTTCTGGGAAACGAAATTCTATGAAATTTCTGTCTGCGAAACAAGGGGACACCATTTTGAATATATGTATATATGCGTAGCTGAATTGAATCAGAATCCTAATTTTAATAGTTAATTCGGAATATTGAAATTCGGAATTTCGTTTTTCGGACCGAGAACTCATCGAGCATTTGATTCTTCGAACATATGAAAATCGGAAAACAAACAAATCGGATTTACGACATTCGGTAAAATAACTTTCGTGATTTTAAATAATAGAGATTATAATTTTTAGGTATTATGAAATTCGGACTTTTGAAAATCGGAATATCGAAATTCGGAATAAAATATTTCGGAATATTTGGGTGTTCCCCACAGCAAAAGGGTAGAAGAGAGGAAGCTCTGTTTTAGAAAAATAATAAATTAATGTAGGAACTATGTAGTTAACAAAAAAATAATCAATTACATTATTGTTATTATTTATATTTATTTGTTTATCTCATGAGTTATATACTTTCGCATCCCAGAGATCAAGCTGAAATATCAAATGGGCCTGAAATTACACCGATACCTAACCTTTAAACTGGAACATACAAAACAATATGAAAATAAGAACTAAACTTAATCTATCAACAAATTCGGGTATTAAGTAGTATTCAACACGCTGTATTTCAAGTATCAAGATACACTGGGCACCCTACATCGAATATTTATAGGGCTGGCTCAAACAATTATCGGTCGACAAGATCTTGCCTCACGATTGGGATAAAGATAAGAGTTTATATCAATCTGTAGATACTTGAAATTCTAGGGCAATGACCTACAAATATTGTGAATCGTCTTGTCAAATTTTATCGAGAATAACTGTGCTAGTACCTATGGATCATATCATTGAGAGTAAACATTCAGTGAAATCTATGTGTGCAGTTTTGCGAAAATCTCAGTGAATATTTATATGCGTACATAAACGGAGGAAGGGACAACTTGAATCTAACTTGTAATATAGATACAGTACCTACACAGTTTTAGATTCCCCAGCGTTTCAACAGTTGTAGTTCTAATAGTGTAGTAAATGTTAAAAAATAAAATCCTCCGTTCCGTACATTTTAACCGTGTAGATTTCACTAAAGTACGGAACTGCTCATGTTTTTCTTAAACCAACGAATAGTTCTGTCGCTGGTGTCTAGAATCATAAATGTAGTCTGTGAAAAGTGACACATCTGTGTCACTATGCCCCTTCCAACTTACGAGGTCGAAGGGACATAGTGACACAGATTTTCAACGAGTGGCTTATTATGAGTTTAATGTCTTGTATCTGGTAGACCAAAATGTTGAACATTTCTGGCACTAACCGAAACAAACCGGCTGGATTCAAACCTGTGGCCTGTACCAGTGGCTTGTAGTATATGGATTTGTAAGAGATGTGTAAGTACTTCTTAATTCTTTTGCTATGACATCAGAGCCTGCAGTGCAATTTTGTAAGAAATCAGCCACGAATTTGAATCCTATCGCATTTCCGATTTCACTTAACTGAAGTAAAAAGTATTTGGTATATTTGCTAAAATAGTTCGGTCCACGTATGTTCTCACTTAGTGACGCTAGCGTAGTTGTTATCGAGTTACAGAATACTTAATTTTTCACCATGGAACCAGAAGTGAGTTCTTACAGAAAAGCATTGCTGAAGGCAATCAAGGCATAGGTAACCCCACTCGACCAATGCCGGCCAGGGCGATAAGTTCGTAGGCGAAATAGAAACATAAATTGTTCACCGGTTCATACCATAATTATGTTAACCACCCGATGACAATATCGCTCGCAAGTGAAGTTTGCCTTTGTTTTCCAAAAGTAGTAAAGTTGAAATAAAGGCATAACTACACTTTAAATGTCGTGGCTATGGAATGCAGCAGACTTTGCATCGCGATATCTAAACTAATATTATAAAGAGGAAAGATGTGTTTGTTTGTTATGATTTAACTCAAAAACTACTGGTCCGATTTCAAACCAATTGAAAGGTACATTATCTTTGAGTAACATGGGCTATATTGTATTATTAAAAAATTTGGTGTAGTAAATTTACGAAGGAATTCAGACAGAGTCGCGGGCAAAGTGCTAGTGAATAATAAACTTACGTACCTAAAACAAAATAAATAAATAAGTTATAATTCATCACCATCATCACCACCACCCTGAAGACGTCCACTGTTGGATAAACGTCTCCCTCAAGGGGGAAGGGGGATTTTGCCGTAATCCCCCATGCTTGGCATCCCCAAGATGCCTTGGGAATCGCAGTGAGGTTGTTAAGAACTTGGAAGCCGCTGCTACCCGGCTTCCAGATTTTCCCTTATTCGCCTTCTACGGCACCCTCGGGATGAAATGGTTAGGTGTTATTCTGGCTCGGACACCCCACGGGCTAAGTTATAAATATCGGAAAGTATTCCTGATTTACGCAGAACATGCACATGCACAATACGGTGACCATCGCTAAGTTCTAAAACTGCTGTAAAGCTGTTTCCAAATGTTCGCCGTTTTTTAATAAAAAAAAATCAAAGAACAAACGTTTAAAATTAGTATAAACAGGCAAACAAAGATCAAAAGCAGTGCTCGGCAGGGGAATATTGTAAATAGCTCGTTTTCAGCAGCGCGTGGGCACCGGCGCAGGCGCACACCCGGTGCATACTCGTAAAATGCACTTTACAGATTTTACTTGTTTTTACTGCATCGCGTCTGTTTGAAATAGTCTAAACTAAAATACACAACGGCTTTAGTTTGATCTTGATTTCTGAACAAAGCCAAAAATCGCCTTTTTTCTGAATTTTTAATTATTTAGGTTTTGTCAGTGACGAAATACGATCTGTTATTTTCAAATATCAACATTTAGTTGACACAATATAATACGAATCATTGCTTTTCATCCTTCAGCCAAGAATTTACTATACTTATCCTGTTTTTTTCGTATTTCCTTCCTTTAATATTGTGCTCAATAATTAGGGTTTCAAATCTGGGGTGTGATTCTGTAAGACCTCATCCTAAACTTCGAATCTGAATCCGCTGTGAGTTTCTTGATTGGCATTCTAAAAACTCGGTTGATAATTCGAATTTACACTAGCGCGAGTTGAACTAAATTGGCAGGGAGATTTTGACAGATAAAATATGAGGTGACGTAAGAAGTGGCATTCTGTAAGGTAATTTCCCCGTCACTTACGTTTACTTCGCACTCGAATCCGATTCATAGTGTCAAATATATCAAGGTTATTTTGAACCTTATGCGAAGTGAGAGTGAATAGCGATCTGAGATGCGAGTTGTTGTTTCAATTTTACAGAATCGACCTACAGAACTATCAAACGACTTCTGTAGCTAACTGTTCTTCTTTGTAGGTTTGTGGTGTTTAATTTTTAAACTAGTTTTAAAATTGCACAACAAAGGATAATGGGCATTGCTGTATGACCGTGGGCCCACTTTTCAACATTGTCCAAAAATGATGAGACCTTTGTCATATGAAAGGTCTTGGGGTGTACTTAATTCATTCCACGGCATCAAGATTTAAATCCTGCGCAAAAATGTTTTATTTTTTATATCACTAACTGACACGTCCTTTACGTTATTCTGAACTGATTCTATCATATTCGAGCTGTTGATAATAATATGGCTGCAACAATCTTGCGCAGTAATTACCGAAACTAAGGTATTTAGGTCTTCACAGGGTGGAATGATTACGCCAATTAAACAACACTTTAGTAATATGTAGAGAGTGGAGTTCAAAATAACATTAATCATCATCTAAGTTTTGCATAAGGCGGTACAGCTAATTGTGCACGAGATATGGTCTCTAATTGTGGTGAAGATTGGTTTAACAAAGTGATTTGGCGAGGGAAAAGTATGTTTAATTTAAGTTAAGGTTCATTTAATAATAAGTAAATTGAAATTTGTATTCAGAAGGTCAATTCTCGTAATTAAAAACGTAAAAAATCTAGTCGAAATCTGATGTAGAAGTGAAGATAATGAAGTACTTCTTCATGAAGTAAGTAACATGTTTTGTCATATTATGACGTACAAAACGACATAGTAATAAAAATCAAGGTAAGTAAATAAGAGGTATTTTTGACACATTAAGACTGAGAATACACTGCAAAAATATCTAGAAGTTAATAGAATTGCCCCCTGATATAATTTGGTAGATTTTTAAAAGCATGAAATAGTAATATAATTACTTTACGTTACCACGAAAGTTTACCATCGCGTCGTTCGTTGTTGCGAAAGTTCTTTACTACGATGTACGTGAGGTACTGCGAAAGTTACTCGTATACCATTGCGACGTACATCATACAAGCTATTTGGTTAAAGGCAAAAATATTCATCTTTCTACTATATACTAACAATATTTTATTTTATTTTTAATGTTAAGCACCTAGGTAGTTGCCAAGGATACTTACGTGCTCGAGATAAATAAAATAAAATATTGTGAGTGTAGTAGAAAGATAAACATTTTTGCCTGTAAACCAAATAACTTGTTCGTCCGTACATTGTCGTGAAAGTTGAACCCAGTCGGATCCACCCTTAAAGAATTACCTACACAATCACTGCAGTAAAGAACCTTCGCAACAACATACGTCGCTATGGTAAACTTTCGCAACAACGAACGACGCGGTGGTAAACTTTCGCGGTAACGTCATCGCAGTAAAAAATTTCGCAACTATGATTTACAAAGCTCCGAAACTATTCATCCAATTTTAAAACTATATCACCAATATAAAGCTACGTTATCCATGAGTGGTATAGCTAGGCTATAGTTTATTATAAAAAATAGGGATTCGTAAAAACCCGGAGGAAGTCACTGGCAAAAGCTAATAACCTAACCTCAGACAGTTGCACCAGTTATAATCTTATATAATGTATGAAGTCGGTTATTAAATAAAAATGAATCCCTATTTCCCTTGGTCACTTAAGATGGTACATTCTCAAATATATTCCAAAATAATATAAAAAGTATTTAAAACGAATGCTAAAGCTGTCCATCCTCTGGTCAATATCTGTCGCTTTCTACGACACCCACGGGTAAAAATGGGGTGGTGCATCACGCGTGAACGGCTGGACCAATTTCCCTAATTCTTTTTTTGTTGTGTTTGATAATGTAAGGAGAAGGAGAATATGAAAAAAAAAATTAAAAAAATTGGGCGGTACATTAAAAAACTCAACAAAAACCAAAAAATTATACATCGATGATGTATTAGTTTCCTCCGTAGGGTAGGTACGGTAGGTAGGGCAGGTAAGTAGGTAGATAGGGTCAGGACAATGTCTGACGGGACAACTAGTAGGTAACATATACATATAGAAAACGAAAACAAAACATTTCACCACAAAACGATGTTAACTGGTCTTAATTTATATTTATTAACACTCTACTCAATACATCAGTATTAAACGAAAACGTTGGAAAACCGCTTTAATAAAAAGCTTCCAATAACGGCTTTAACTGATAAATTGATGTTCAATTCACTGCCATTACTTAATCGAAGAGCCGTGAATTAGTGAGCGAAGCCCGCATGTCTGTTCGTCTGTCCCAACATCCCTCTCGGACAAATTGTCTCTAATATGTTATTAATTTACATACGAATGTTAGTACTGGTGGTTCGTCATGCCACTTGGAAGAATTGTGGAATAGTATTTTTGCCCGCATCGTTTTGGATGACATTTTTCTGGTAAAAATTAACGGTCTCTAAATATTAATATGGTTTGGATGACTGCTCTGGGATACTTATTTTAGTCAGGTCCACATTCATTCAAATAATAATAATACTGGCCTATTATTATTGTCCCAGAGCCGGGCAAGAGAAGGCATGATTATTTATCGCATCGCATGCTCAAGGTGGATTGGTGAACGAAAACATCTTGACGATACAACTATACTACTATTCACTACTACTTTATTATTGTACTCACGAAGAAAGTATAACAGGTTGTACTGTTGTTCGTTAGTGTTAGTGATTTGATTCTTTAAATTTTCTGATTGTTATGCGTGCTTCTAGTGATCCTTGAGATCACAAAAATTACGAAATTATTACATTTCTAGGCGTGAGAACCTGTAACTTACTTAACTTCTGTAATTCACTCTTTGTATCTGTTGGTTTTCCAAGTATTTAATAAATAAATACCTGGACTGATAATAACTATAGATTAGTCTGCAATCGCCAATTAAATCATTAGAGCAAAATACCCCGAAAATAACCTAATTTCTACCCCAGTCAAAAAGTTGAAAAGTTGAAGTTCATTCCAAACAAAAGTTTCTAAGGAGAATTCTTTTTTAAAATCAACACACAAAATATCCATCTAAAATCCTTGCATTATTCTTGTAACATCCTATAAAACAGTACGTTAGTATTAAAAATAGACAAGAACATTTCCCACCGCATCCCCGAGGGTGGCAGGATACGCCACAAGTAACAAGAAGCCGGCTATCCTCGTGAGAAGTAACATAAAAACTATAATGAACTATTATTACTAACACATCATCATCTGGATTGTAAATCATTGTAACGTGTGTGATGTACCTACTGCATCTGTTTAGATGTAGGAATAGGATGCCGGCTTTAATTACAAATTAAATTTTGTTTTTATTTTAAAGATATATACAAGATGATTTTTTATGCACGCTCCAAATTTCTCAGGGTGATAGTACCCATGAAATTGAATAACTTTCTCCAAAAAACATGGGTCGAAATATTAAAAAAAAAATCGGACTTCCCATACAAAATCGATCAGCTGACTATTGATTTTGTATGGGAAGTCCGATTTTTTTTTTAATATTTCGACCCATGTTTTTTGGAGAAAGTTATTCAATTTCATGGGTACTATCACCCTGAGAAATTTGGAGCGTGCATAAAAAATCATCTTGTATAATTACCTTTACCTATATGATCCTGTACTTAACTTTCGCGGTCGTGACGCATATTTTCGTCTCGGACATTTTATTTTTTATTTTTTCTACAATTTTTATCTACTTGTTTTAGTGTTCGGCTTTGTTACAAGTAAGTACAACAATGTGTATATGATACGTGCGTCAATTTCTCGTGAATAAAGATTTTCTTTCTTTCTTTTCTTAAAAAATATTTTATAGAGTAGGTAAGTAAGGAGTTTCTAGCCAATCTTCTTCATACGAAACTACCTTTTGGAAGGGGCAACTAGATTCATTTTTCCATGTAAATGACGTTCAAAAGAGTAGTATTAGGTACACATAAAAGAAAACTACATAATTTCTAATACCAACATTGAATTTTGTAATATTCAATCTATGTATAGAAAGTCTCATCATGTTGACCAGTTCGTGCTTATTCTACGAAAAATTTACGCCTTGATAAAAAAAACAAGCATCCAATTTATCAAAACATAGGGCTTATGTTTATTAAACATATATGGCGATTAAAAAAATGCTAATTCAGGAAATGTGCTAACCTACTGCATGTTTGCGTCAATTTCCACCTGAACTTAAGCATGAAATATCCTGTTTATCAAACCGTTGTATCAACTGTTCGATTGAGTCACAGTTCCCATAAACAAAACATCAACAGGAAACAAATAATTCTATATTAAGATGAATGCAATGGTAATTTTATCCCACACTGTATATGAAATAAACATAGTATGAGTGATATGTAAACGCCTTGTGCGTTGTCACACAGTATTTGTAAACAGTTATGCAGTGGGTACCTAGGGAATGTAAAATATCTCATCACCTATGTATGTAGCCTTTAATTACGCAATACTGCACAAGTGTCCATTAAGCAAAAAGTATGTTATTATTTTCTATAATTATGCTGGACCACTGTTTATGATGATAGCACGCAGAACATTGGGATCATGGAGGTTACTTGTGTTCGTAAAAAAAGGAATTTTGACAAGGAATGTCTCCGTGACAGTTCCTGCAGATGTAGGCCAGAATTAAAAAACAGACGCAATTATGGAAAGAATACTGCAACTTTCGGTTTCTTTACATCCGATATAATATGATGAAGCACTGGTATATCTGGTATTGTCACAATATTCCTTTCAATTCCAAAACTGTTTTGCTATGTGAACGATCGCTATGGGGATGTTTCAAACTCAAAAACTCAATCTCAAAATATTTTCTTTCAAATAAACCATTTACAGGCACTTCAGAATAGTCAAGGACACAGTCAGAAAGTTAAAGCTGTTCGTTCCAAACAGTAGGTTACACAACTAAGGATGCTGTAAGACCTAGTTTGGACAACGAACCTAATATTCTTTGTTTTCTACAATCTAAATACCATTGACAATATTATTTTCGACTACCTACTATTTATTCGCAAAAACACACAAAAATGCGATGAAATTTTAATCTAAGGACATGCGCGTACTAGATCGACCCCCCTAAACTAAAAAATAACAGAAACTCTTCCATTACTCGCTGCAACATAAGGAAATCTACTCACTACGCCTGCCTGTATATCCAAGCTTAAGGTCTTCAAACCCTGTCAATTCGATTGAAATTCACTCAGGCAAAAAGTGCAGAATGTGGCGACGCGTCATCCTTGCGACATGGTGCATCGACCGACCACTGAGTGCCATTGACTAAGTTAGTACATAGGTAATGGCTAAATAAGAGGCTTAGATGCACTGGACTTGGGTGGCTACCGTGTGTCCATCGAAGGAGGCAAAAGCGGAAACTTTGTTTGTTTCGAAAGTTGGTGCTAAAAAAGACTTTAAAATAAGTACCTACATTTTTTAAGTTTTAACGTATTGTTGGTAAGCAGTATTTTAAACATTTTTTATTTATTTATTGATTTGGCTTACATGCTAGCAAAGGGTTCATAATAATCAGACAGGAAAATCATTTTCAGCACAGAATTTTAAACGTATCAATGAGCGTAGAAAACCTACCGTTTCATTAGGTACTAAGGTAATTTCAACGAAATGACATTAGCGTGTGATAAAATCAAAGACACATTGTCATTTATCGAACTAGATTCTGTTTTCAAAATAGATAAACCAACTTATTCACTTGTAAATTGAAATCAGCATACAATTTAATGACCGTCCATTCCACATGATTGAATAGCCACCGAGCATTCAAGTCTCACATGCATTGATCAAATTGTTACGCTCTAGTGGGCACAGTCCTTCACACAGGAGTGAATTGCTTTTTATAAGGACGAGTTTGTTGTCACATAGAGTTGATACTTTATGGAGAAATAGGGATGTAAGTAGCAGGTTTTTACAGCACTTTTTCTTTGTTCCTGCTGTTTGATGTAATGTGCTTAATGGCACTTATTTTTAAAAAAAGTTAAAGTTTTCCTAACTAGAGATGTATATGTAGCACTGACTTTAAGGACTGCCTATTTAATGCAAATAACGTTAATAGGTAGATACCTAAGTCTTACTTTAATGCGTTATATAATAATAGGATCACTATTACAAGCTATCTTGACGATAGTGCAAATAATAAGACAGAGTACCTACAATTAATAGTTGGATATAATTGTGTAATAAAGTTTATTTTTAACTATGACTGTGAGTTTACACTTGGTACCTACAATGAGGTCATAACGGTCAATTGCTAATTTTCAATGTCCAACTGAACAAAAAATATATTTACTGTGAAAATAATCTAAGATTGCTTCATGATGGCAAAAAAATACAAACTGTATAATTTTATAATGGTTCAAATATGTAGATAGTTTTATAAAAGACCGACTTTTGCCCGCGAATTCGTCTGCCTGAATTATCAAAGTCTTGGAGACTTAAAACTAAGTTTGAACAGTTTTCAATCATCCGCGATTGATGAATAGGCATCATTCTGAAATTTAGTCCTTATGCTCTGAAAGGCTGAATTGAAAATCACTTACAAAACAAAAACATCGTAATACTATAATTTACCTTCGTACCTCGCGGTTATCAAATAAAAACATATTTTTATATTACAAATAGTAGCTTTAACAAAAAAAAAACCGCCTACAAACACTAAAAAGTGAAAAATATTTATTTAAAAACTTTTTATTTTCCGCTTTTTAGTCCCTAGGTAGGTATTGACTTAACATCCAAATCCATTAAGAAACGGCGACACACTTAAAACCGAGATTGTAAGTCTTCCAAAGATTAAAGAAACTCAGACTTTATTTATGTATTTTTTTGGGTTTTTCTCAAAAAGAGCTGAATCAATTTTGATAATATTTATATGGGACCATTTCGGAATAAACCCCTTTCGAAGAAAAAAAATCAAATCCGTCTATATAATATGACAGAGTTATGCCTGAACATACATAAAAAATATATAATTTATAATTGACAGAAGTATTTGTACTAACACTAGTTTGTAAGTTGTCTATGTCATTACTAACAATAATGGATTGTACTGATCTGACAAATAAATGATAATAAATAAATAAATAAATAAACATCCGAATTGATAACCTCCTCCTTTTTGAAGTCGGTTAAAAATAGCCTTTTTAAAGTGTGTTTGAATTGAATATTATGCTTATTCGTTATATACAATCCTACCTATAAATGCTCCTGGTCAATATGACATTACTACCACATAGGTAACAATATAGGATATATGATCCCAGCACATAACATCACTAACTAAGGGGGAATGTCATCGCGGAAGTGCGGTCTGGCTGTGGTCACATGGTAGCATGGTCTATGACTCTATGGTTTGCGACAACTGCAGATACGCTGCGTCTGCGCATCAGGGTTATTGGCATTAGCGTGTGAACCGACCGGCTACTGGCTACTTGTCTATATTGACGTTTGTGTGAATTATTTCCTCGTAGATTAATACCTACGTCATGAAGAATATGAATTATCATTAGGAACGTGGACACTAGTTTGTCAGTTAAGTTTTCCAATGTGATATTTTGTTAAAAAGAGGTTTTGGTTTAGGTTTAATAATTAATAATATATTTATTTGCGAATAAAAAACATATAAATAAAGTTGTTAAAAATAAGTATAAGATCCAGCATATTTTGCTTAGATTTAAGAGCGCCCATCCCATCATATTTTCTATACAAACGCTCGTACGTGATTACGGCGTTATAGCAAATTATTCACTAAATACTTGTAACACACAGGTATCCTGTGGTTTAAATCTGGGTTTGGATGAAGCCAAAAATAAACTTTTTTGAGAAACAAATTCAGTAACCACGTCTGAAAATCGGATTTTTTGCACAGTTTTTATCATATACATTAAAAAAGTAAAAAAAAAACAGCGTCAAAGAAACCTTGCACATGTAATGGAGATTCTAAATTAGAAACATTATTATCAAAAACTTGTAAGGCTTTTTCAAAAACACGTATTTCCTGGAACAAGTTTTGTGAAATAGCCGCGCATCAATTTTCCTGCGATGTTATCGCGTTCTCACTCACTCGTTTGTTTTCGAGCTTTGCGTTGGTTGAGACAAAAAATGTTTCAATCACGCTCGCGTCGAAGTTCGCTCGATGGAGATGGGCGCTCTTAAAGCATGCAAACTTATAGTCAGGTACCTAAACGAACGTTATGAATTACACATTGAACAAACAAAAACATACAAAAAAGGATATTACAGTCTCAGTTCCAAAGATTGCTTAACACTATAACAAATATTCTCAGTCAACCATTAACATAACTTTGTTAACCCTTGGAACGGTTGATTTGCTTGTTAAAAAGTGATCTCCAAATCATGTATGTTTTATGCACTTTGTAATTGAAATAAAGAATTTTTTTAGGGCTCCGTACAAATAAAACGGAGCCTATAGGATCACTCATGCGTCTGTCTGTCCGTCCGTCTGTCACAGCCAATTTGCTCCGAATCAACTGGACCAAATCAAGTGAAATTTGGTAAGATGGTGTAATCCTCTGACCAAAACTCAGATGTGAAAAGTAAATAAATATTTTTTTAAATAACGGTCATTTTCGGGGGACAAATTAGGCAATTAAAAAAAAATTTTGCAAACCTTAGGTACTGTATCAGGGCCGGGCTCGTTATGAGAATCTCAAATATATTTTTGTATTGTAAAATAAATAGTTTTGATATCTAAAAATTTTGAAAAAAATAGAAAATATATAATAGTTTATTGCTTGTGGATTACAGGAAAACCTATAAGAATTGTATCAATTGAAAATAAAGTGGTAAACTCAATATAATACGTTCACACATACCACAATTGAATAAAAACATTAAATTTGACTTTGGCAACCCTCTCCACGCGAGGTCAACTCGCACTTGACCGGTTTTTTACTTACATTACCTACGTATGTCACCTGTTCCATGAGTTTACAACCAAACTCGCAAACACAAACAATATTTAAAATCACGATTGGTGTAGTGGCTGTGCGATTGGCTGTTCCGCACTGTGTTTCGGATTCGATTCCCGCACGGAACAAATTGTATGGTCTACAGCAGGGGTATACTTACAACATTGGCGATTTACAATATTAAATTGTACGACAAACGATCGACTCGCAAGCAGAAAAAAAATTAAGACATTTCACACAAAGCCGTTAGCTACTGGGTGATATTTTTGAGATTTGGATATTTTTCTTGGCTTAAAAGAGACTAACATTTGGTACCTATTGCTCTGGCTTATAGATGTATGTCTGAAATGATCTGTATCATCTCGTATTCAAGAGATGGCAAGTCCATGCCAGAAGTATTCGATATTTCAGAAGCAGTTATTTCAACATCCTGACAAGACAACAAATAAACAATCAATTATTCTCGTCAATTTTCGTAAGTCAGAAAAACGTCTTTTTAACTCGCTGAAAATATTTACAACAGCTACATTTCTGGAAGTATGCTCGCGATCGACCCTAAAACCGCTTGCGATCGACCAGTCGACCGCGATCGACTGTTTGCCTACCCCTGGTCTACAGGTACTGGTTCCGGGTCTAGCTGTTTGTGTATGTAGTAAGTAGTATGAAAAAAATATACGGAACTTGAAAAGAAAAGAAAAATTACGACCTGCCCAAATTACTTTCCTAAATAAAACGCACTGTTGACGCTCTGAGCGATGAAAGCTTGTGTTAAAATAATCAACAGATGGCCATACAAAAACCCCTATATCAACCATACACAACCATCTAACTGTAATCACAAATCTAAGCTGTCAACGGTTTAAAACCCATAAAAACGCGTCGGTGATTAAACTATCCCATGGCTGTGGCATTAACACAGATCTGAAACCATAACCTACGTCACATGGGTCAATGTCGTACCCATGAGTGTCAGCTGTATATCACAGCGTGATGGGGTTAGATCTAGTGTACACTGGAGTTTTTTTAATGTATAACTTCTGATGTCAAACTTTCGGTCGTTGTACGATTTTCGATGGACGATTATACAATCGGTACATGTTATGTTTTTTCTGCACTCTACTCTTTAGTCAAAATATGTATGTTACTTGGCTGTTTCGTTACGTTACTACAAGAACTATTGTTAAACAGTAAAGTAATGAACAGTGAATACATTTTTCACCTTACGCCCATGTAACGGTAGAGAAATGGCCTAGCCACATATAAATATTTCGACTAAGGAGTAGAGTTTGTGAAGTTAGGGCAAGTAAAGTAGAGATTATAGGTAGAGATCTGATAACTTTTTGACAGTGCGAGCCATTTATTTCGCGTCTTGGCAACATTTTACATAAAAATGTATTTTGGTGGGATAATATTTTACCCAATAAAACCTCTGTTTACAAGAATTTGTAAAATATAACTAACATTAGAACGGCTAGAGCACAAACATTGTACACTACGCTTTACAATAATCGTTGAACCAACGACGCGCGTCGTCTACATTGACTCTAATGGAACCTTAGCCACGCACTGCGTTTGTCGAGCTTTATAATAAGCCACTTTAGCGGCTATTCGAGATAGGAAGCAGTTTACCATAATAGATGTCATTGTATATGAAGTCAAGTTCAGACAGATTTATTCAGTTAATAGTAGTCTTTGACTCGTCAACATAGTTCTTATTGAAGGTAATTTTTATCTATGCGCGAGAGGCGACGTGTTTGTAGATCGGAAAAAAATATATTTTAACACGTGATTACAATATGTTTAGTTCTCCTTCTAAATGTGTGAAGACACCTTTATTCGTTCAGTCAAATTATTTATATCAATTTTCAACCATTAAACTGGACTTCTGAACGTCATTTACAAGAAAAAAAAAATAATCTATACTCCATTTATAAATAGTATTAGAAAAAAGAAGTTCGTAGAAGCAGGAATACAAAACATTTTAATCAAAGATGAGTTAAAACAATTTTAATTAAAATGGTTTACTTAACATAATTTTGATAAATAGATCTAAAATAGTACTAAATATGGACGTATAATAATATCATCATCATCTACCTAGCCTTTTCCCAGCTATATTGGGGTCGGCTTCCAGTCTAACCGGATGCAACTGAATACTAGTGTTTTACATGGAGCGACTGCCTATCGGACCTCCACAACCCAGTTACTGGGTAACACGATACCCCTTGGTAAGACTGGTTGTAAGACTTTCTGGCTTCTGACTACCCATAACGACTGCCAAAGATCTACAAATGACAGCCGGGGCCAACGGCTTTACGTGCTTTCCGAGGCACGGAGGGAACTCGATATGAAAGGAATGGTCACCCATCCACAGACCGACCGCGGTAAGCGTAGCTTAACCTTTAACCGATCGATCTGTACGGCTTTTACTTAGCCACGAGCTCCTATAACGCACGCACGCACTTTTATTAATATAAATAAAATAAAAGTATTTTAAAGATTAGGTAGCATTTTAAATTCATTTCAATGGTTACCAAATGAATAAATGATTCCCTACAAAAAAAAATTGGAATTAAAGTGAAACGAATAACGTTCCGGTATTGTTCATCCCTTGAAAGAAGCTTTTAGGTTTTTTAGCATTGACACTGTTATTTCAAATTGGAATGAAATAATACAACTAAATGAAAGTCATATAATTTCATAAGGTAAATTATTAAAATGGTTACAATGAAGTGCGACAGCTGCAATAAAAATAGATTTTAATAAATTCGGCGTCTATCGTAACGTTCTACATGTTTATTGTACTTTTGTTACAAAAGTGTGCATTATAAAGTCAAGTCGAAGCATTTATTTCAATAAAACCATTTACCGGCACTTTTGAATTGTCAGAGTCAGTTAGTTAGTCAAAAAGTTAATGCTAGTTGCTCGTTCCAAAACATAGGGTAGGTCTCTATGGAGAAGAACGAGCAAAAAACTCCACAGACACTCTTTTAAAACAAGTTTTTACAAAATATCAAGTTTTAATAAATAACCTTTTTTAACTTCTGTCTAATAATAATAATAAATAATTTTATTTCCAGAAAAAATATTACAAGGTTTGTCGTAATTATTAGCTAGTAGATAACAATGATTCAGATATATAATAATAGCATCCGCTGCCGAACTAGGTTAGGACCTGTATTTCAGCATACGGCGCCACTCCTCGTAGTATCAGAACTTAAACTAGCTTATACTATTTTACACAAAATCAAGATAGAAATAAATGTGAAATAAATGGTGTGTGAGAGTGCCTCTCTTTGTATATGAGTGTAGTGTACGTGTGTGTGTGTGAGAGGGTGTGTATTGTTTGCATATCTGACTTATGAACACTAATTTAAATTAAACAATGACTTTATCCAGCTTCTTGATGTATACCAACTACTATTTTATTGTATTTTACTTTATTGTATTATATATATATTATTTTAAATTATTATAAATTATTAATGCTATTGTAAATGAAGTACAGAAAAAAGAAGACCTGGAACTTTGACCACAAATTCTTAACCAGAAGGTTCCCGGTACGTAAAATCCAGAACAAAAAAATTACCCATCACATGAACAATAAACATGTAACTTTCAGTTTCATTAAATATCATTAAACCCGTTTACGTTGACTAATAAATACTACTGTGTAGACGTTTACAATGTAGAAGGAACAATCTGTGTCAATGCCTAGTTTATTAGTATGAGGCTCCTAGGCAATAAAGCCGGGCCAGTCTCATAGCAATATTAGTATTTCATTATGTTCATATGAACTACTTGTGTGGTCCTTTGTGTGTGATCTTTTGGTACTATGAGAGCAAACATTGTTCTCTTAGGACCATTTTCGACAATGATGCCTTAGAATGGAACTCAGTTCAGGACTGATACAAATGAAGATTTGATGCTAATTTGGACTTAAATACCAGCCTATCATTGTCCTACTGCAGGGCAAAGGCCTCTTCTCATACAGAGAAGTAGGTTCAGATAGATATGTTGGGATAAATAAACATTTATGTTAAAAAAAAACAACAGAGTTTACCTAACATTGTACATGACTTGCACAGGACGCTCCCTTCCGCAATCGGATGTGTCAGTAGTCAGTCACGGCTGATCGAACTGAACCAGAGCCAGTTCAGTGTGACAGACACAATACACGTCTATTTTTCTGTTGTCATGCACACCCAATTTAAAACTAGCAGTTCAATTACACTAACTATTTTTATACACGGCCTTAACATTCGTACCTATGTAAAATATTCCATGGGGTCATTGCACTCATTAACACAAACGACTTTCAGTATTGGACCAACCCTAAAATCTGACCCCCCCCCTCCACTTTCCTAGTTCCCCAGGAAAGTTTAATACAACTGGTAACACCTATAATTCTTCGAACGCTTAAAATCGATTTCGCGTAGGTCTTTCTGAATCTGAATGATGGTGTTAACGCATCAAAATTCGTCAAGTAGTTTCAAACCCTTGTCTGAAAAGAGAGACAGAGGCAATCTGGCCACTTATTTATTTATTAACTTGGTTTTGCCTGCGACGTAGTCTGAGACTCGGTCTGAGACTTAAGAGTTAAACTTAACCCACAGGAACACAATAACCGAGAGAAAAAGATCATATGTGAACTAGATCAATATCTCTAGTGTGCAAAATTTCAGCTCACTCCGTTCACCGGTTAAAACAAAGAGTAACAAACATCCATCCATCCAAACATTCACGTTTTTAATAGTAGTAGGAAATAGAATTCTTCGAGTGGCTTAAAATCGATTCTGTGTTGGTCTTCCTGAATCAAAATGGTGGTGTATATTACTGTAACTGTATATTATCGCATCAAAATCTGTCAAGTAGTTTGAAAGGTTTGTCCGAAAACAGAGACCGAGGTAGTCGGTCTTTACTAATACAATTGAGAGGTTATCAGGAAACAATTCCTAACTTCTAGTTAAAAACCTAATTCTAACAAAAAAGTTATAACATTACTAACTAATGCTCATGCGAAGCGACCAGCATATTTTTTAATTTAATTCTTTCATTCCGACATACAAAACTCAGTCTTCAGAAATCACGTCAACTGTCTTCACATTTAAATTCTCTGACAGTTAAATTAAAATTCCCCTAACCACCATTATACCATCAGACGAGTGTTCACGGCTGGGTAGAGTAAAACAATGTGACAGGATGTGACAGGAGACAATACCGGTTTGTCATCAACCCTATTGTCTGGACATCTAACGGATTAATTACAATTATGCATTGTTTAACGTTTTTATTAAAAAAAAAATTACACGATTTTGACACATTCTTGTTTTAAAGGAAAACGTGGATAGTCGGCAACCGGTAAAGAGGTATGTAAATTAAAGTCATTTATAAAAAAAACAGTATAATTCCATGTTTTATAAATGACTTTCGAATAAACGTGATCAGAATGAACATTAGCCGGTCTATTATGTAAAACCTCTCAGGAGCTGTGATGGGTGCGTCATGTACGTGAACGGGCGGTTATTCTAAACTTATTTTGAATTGTTTACTATGATTATATTTATTTCTAGGCCTCTTTTAACGTGCACGACTTTTTCCTTCTTAGACTGGTCCCACTTTGTACCCGTAGATTCAATATGAATGAAGTAACTTTTTGATATATATTATTGATTTAAAAAGAGTGTTCTTGGAGTTTCTTGCCCACTGTTTGGAACAAGCAACTAGCTTCAACTCTGACTGACTCCCTCTTTGACAACTCAAAAGTATCTGTAACTAAATGGTTTATTTGAAATACATAAATGGTTTACTAGAATATTTATTTTTCTCATTTGACGTTCAAAAGTGCCTTATAATAGTCTAATTGAAATAAATTATTTGACTTTGTTTCAAGTTTGTGTTTAGACATCCTACCGATGCTAGAAATGTGCCCACAGGCATTGTACCTATAGGAAGCTCACTCCCGCTGTTTAGTACGCTTAGATATTTCAAACAGATTTTAATGCACTTTTCAGCAATAGAAAAAGTGATTCAAGAGGAAGGTTTATACGTATAGTATATCTATATTGCACCGTGCGAAACCAGAACGGGTTGCTAGTGAATTATAAATGAGTCTAGTTGTTAAGCAATTATGTATTGTATCGAAGGACCAAAAAGTTAACTATAGGTACTCTCAAACTATTCTGAGAAGAAACACAGAAAAATAAGAGATCAAATTATGAAGAATTAAAAAAAATAAGAGATCAAATTATGAAGAATAAAAAAAAATAAGAGAAAAAATTACAAGAATTAAAAAAATTAAGAGATCAAATTATGAAGAATTAAAAAAAATAAGAGATCAAATTATGAAGAATTAAAAAAAAAATAAGAGATCAAATTATGAAGAATTTAAAAAAATAAGAGATCAAATTATGAAGAATTTAAAAAAATAAGAGATCAAATTATGAAGAATTAAAAAAAAAGCAAGTGCCATCAATCTGCTAACATTATCATGTTTCCACGATGATCTTTATTATAACTTTATTTTTTTAAACTTGACTATCAAGTCATTTAAGTAAGTCCAAGCACTTACTAATTATTGACATATGAGTAACTTGAGGCGACTTAATAACATCCGCAGTCACCTAACTATTATGTACTAACGTAACTTATTTTAACTAGTACTTGTGCGAGATAATGAGGTTTTGAAGCCATACTTAATTGAATGATAATGATGCAATACAATGTTAGTTATACCTAGTAATACATTAACTTGATATATTTAATGACTCCGAGGTAAAGTTTAAGTCAAGCAAGAATCTTGGCCTCCCTCCCTACCCAACAATCTATACTTCTATACTATACTAATATTATAAAGCTGAAGAGTTTGTTTGTTTGTTTGTTTGGTTGAACGCGCTAATCTCAGGATCTACTGGTTCGAATTGAAATATTCTTTTTGTGTTGGATAGTCCATTTATCGAAGAAAGTTATACCCATGCAAAGCCGGGTCGGGTTGCTAGTTAAATAATAAAGCGGAGAAAACAGAATAATTATTTTACTCTGTTTTCTCCGCTTTATTTTATGTTATTCTTTTGTTTTCCTCTATAAATTATTTTTAATTAATTGCAAATCTTAACTTAATTTAGCAACTAAACGGAATTCTGATGTGTCTTTGGTTAATGTTGTGTTTGCCTGTAATTGGCATATATATTAGAATATAACCCTAGGATGTATGTATGTGCTGTGGGTGAACCTATAAGTCAATAAATTATAAAAAATAGTCAAAAAATACCTTCCATCGCCTCAACAACTATTAACTCTTAACCCATAAAACCATACAATTTAACATCAAAATTGAACCCCATAAGACAAGACAATGCATGGAATCACGCCATTCAATGCCATTACTGCCCCATCGCCCATGATCCATTGTTCAAACTGTCATTGTTGGCATCCGCCATTGTCTGTAGCTATTCGAGCGTCGCACAGGAATCGAATTCGCTACCGACACCCATTGAGGATGTATCGGGTCACGGTGATTTGATTTTCGGTTAATGGACGCGAGGTTATTGGGTGATTGGCGTTTATTTGGTAACTTTTGGTAATTTTCGTCAGGTCATTGACCTCCTGTAGTATTGAGTTGGGTTTACAATGACTGTGACAACACTGGGCCACAGTATAATACAATAGCGACACGCCCCGCGTCCCTCCGAAACACTGTTCCTCACCTCTTCCCGCATCGAACGTGCTCTCAAAACTGCTTTTAGTACTCGCCGCGCGTAGACACGCACACACACACGTATTTGTACAGTCTGTTATTTTGGTAGTAGTGTAGGTAATTAAATCATTTCGTTGGTATGGAGTGTCGTGCCATCACTAATGTCGCGATGGTTCAGTGGTTAAGGCCCGCCTTTCTTGCATAAAATTGTGAATTTACAACTAGGCACGGACAAGTACAGTCACAACTTCACAAGCAAAAACATATAAACAGTTGGTCTCATTCTAAGCTGATTTTCTCCTAAACTATTGATTGAACAGGGCATTTTTGATCCCTAACCACTATAAAATAGGTTTTATCTATAAGTTGAAATATATATTTCACGAGAAAATTGCTTTTGAATTTCGCTATCTGTATACATATTTATGCTCGTGACTGTACCTACCAATGAGACTTTTTCAATTGTTTTCTTTCTTAATTTTGGACATCGGTGAAGGAAAACATGGATTGTAATTAACGTAAGAAATCGCCAATCCGCCTTAGGCAAGTGTGGTGATTAATGCTTGTACCTTCTCTCTACGAGAAGAGGAAAGGCCTCTACAGTGGGACAATAATAGGCTGGTATTATTATTATTATTCACTACCATAGCCAGTTTTTCGAAACAACAAAAACAAAAGTCGATTCTCAGGAAATGAAAATTGCTAAATGTTACTTGGTTCGAAGGACAGTTTTCGTAGTTAACAGCTGTATTTAATGTGTTTCTTTTCAAGCAGGACTGAATTTTTTTTTGTTTCGTCCAACGCAATGTTCGAAAACAAACGAGTGCGTGAGAACGCGATAACATCACAGGAAAATTGGCGCGCGGAAACACAAAATTGTTACAGGACATGTTACTTACGTGTTTTTCAAAAAGTCTTACTACAAATTTTTGGTAAAAATGTTTGTAATTTACAATCTTCATTACATGTGCAAGATTTGTACGCAGTTGTTTTTATACTTTTTCAATGTATAAGTTCATTATGAAGTGCCAAAGTTCAGGTAAAATTGTGCAAAAAAGCAAAATTCCAACGTGTTTACTGAATTTGTTTCTCAAAAAAGTTTATTTTTGACTTCAAATTCCAACGTGTTTACTGAATTTGTTTCTCAAAAAAGTTTATTTTTGGCTTCATACAAACCTAGATTTAAACCACAAGATACCTGTGTGTTAAAAATATTTGGAAAATAATTTGTTATAACGCCGTAATCGCGTACGAGTGTTTGTATGGGAAATATGACGGGATGGGAGTTCTTAAGAGAATCTCTCAGAGAACAGAGAAACCCAATATCCTGAAGCAAATGATTGCAATATCTAACGATACATTGATATTCCAATATAAAAAAGGCAAGTGCGTGCAGATCCTTTCATTTTTACTATATCCGAAGCAGATTGCGATCCACCACATTACGTTACACAACGTGCGAGTAGATGTGCAAGCGCAAGTGCAATTCTACTGATTAGGGCTGTGCCGTCTAGAATTTAAGACGCATCAAAATTCTTTGTTCGTACACTTCAAAATCTTTAGGTTATAAGCTCCATACCTTGAACTTCGTCCCTGACACGTTTTTCTTTTTTAACTTTCATAGTGTTCCTACGTAGACTTATAATATGCAATAGACAATCTAACAGATTTAACAGAGGGTCTCAGACACGGACTAGAAAAAAAACCAAGTAGAAGTTCCCACGCACCTAAATCACCTGTGTCACAATTATGCAGAAAATATGTAAATTAATAACAACCTTCGTCGGTTGTAATAACTCTTAATTTCGTATGTTTAACAAATTCAACTTTGAGGTATCGCTCATTTGTTGTTCAAACAAAATTAAGACTTATCACAACTGACGAAGTTTGTTATTGTTTTCTATATTTTCCGCATAATTGTCACACACTTGGGCTAAGCTACGTGGGTATTTTCACTTGTCAGACAACAGAGGGTGGTCCGCATCTTGGTAACCCAATCACAGCTCAAAGTAAGTAGGTAATAATGTAAAAGTAATGTCGTGTTCTCTTAACCCAGGATATATGATTCCCAGGGTAATGGTATTTCCAATTTAATAACAACTGTTCATGAGAAAACCTTCTACCGTTTGCGTTTCCACTCAAAAATCTTTTAAGCTTTGGATTTTAAGTAATTCAAAGAGGAATTTATCCATATATACTAATAAATATTTCTTGTGGGTTGTTCGGCTGCCGTTGAAGGCGACTAAGGGAAAATCCGGAAGGCAGACAGCAGCGGTTTCCGGGGATCCCCAAGACGCTTGCCAAGTGTGGTGATTATGGCAACTCCCCCTTCCCTTCGGGGAGGCCTTTGTACAACTATGGACGTCTTCCGGCTGATGATGATAAAATTTTTGTAAGAGGTAATTTCTAAAAGTTCTGGTTCGATTTCAAAGAATATTTAACTGATAGTAAAGTAAACTATTGCCGAATGTCATAGACTTGTGTCTTGAAACCCGTGAAAAGCTAGTATGTAGGTATCATTTAACTCAACTACCAACCCTACCGGTAACGGAAATTACCTCACAAGTCACAATCTACCAGATATAATGCATCTCACACGCATTCCAGCGACAAAGAAATCGTTTCTAGTAACGCATAACGCGCTACACATGCGCACGCGCCTTATAGCCAATTTGAGGTGACGATTACATTCGGCTATCATCGGAGAACGGGTAATAAAGGGCACGTGAGACGAGGCACGCAACTGAAAAATATTCCAATCATGTGTAGGTAGTTTTGAGTTATTGGTGTGGCGTGTGGTTGAGTGTGGCAATTAAAACTGTGTTGGTGCCGTGGTTGGACATGACATTTTGACTTTTCAGTTGACTGTGTTACTTTACTGGTAAAACAGTTGCTTTTTTTTTATGAAGTCTAAAAAGACATACATTAACTATAATTATAACGTATCTACGTCATTTATAAGTTCATATTATAAATCAAGAAATGTTATTTCCTAAATTTCATCCTTGAATATTAATTTTAAATTGCTACTATGTGTGTTGCTGTGCCCTAACAGGGTCACTAACTGTACTTTAGCTTTAAGCCTTTATGTTACATCACTACACACATTATGGTATGCTAATAAATGAATAAAATATGAATATATGTAGGTACTACATAAAAGTCTAGCTACGCTTGCTAAGTAATATTGAACAAAAAATATTGCTAGGAAACAACTTCGGTGTGAAAAGTTGCTGTTAAATGGATTGAGATGAAAATAGGTACAAAATACAAAAAGTACCGATAGTCAAAAGGATTTCAGCGTCTGTATCTGTAAATTTTTGGGCTAAACATCAACTTTTTGCACCTTCATAACCAAAATAATGTTCTAAACAAAAAAGTTACATTTCGCAAGAATAAGTTCTCGACATCAGAACCATAAGGTCGGATGTCCCATTTTTGCAAAAATCGTATTTTAACTGAATCTTCATTAATTTTTTTTTCTCTTTCTTTTTGTTTAGGCAACATATTTGTATCTCCCTTTAATAACATTTTTGTTTACGTAAAAATAGTCGGATATCCACCATACATTAGAACCAATGAGTCTGATCTTCATTTGAAATTCTATGGTCGTGAGTAAAATTACCAGAATATTATTTTTGCAGTATCATGTTATGATAAGTCAAAAAATAAATGTAATTTGTAGGTCTCGTATTAACAACATACCTTGTAGCTCGGATATTATTCAAGTTCATAAAGTCATTATCTAACAACAGTCTTTATGGCTCGGAGCATAAGTGACAAGATTCACTGAAAAAGAGATAGCACTATAATTATGACTGCGTGGGACAGAGATAAATCTTAAACATGCGACGTCACCTCTCCTTCCGCGCGCTGTTCGTCTGCGTCGGGATTGTTTTCGCATTTGTAAAATGCTGCGGCGACTTGTAGGATCTCTCGTTTCGATAGGTTTTTAGATAATTATTTTATGTGTGAACAATGAATAATCGCACCCGAAAAATATTACATAAATTGAAAAACAGCGATGACGCTGTCCAAGGTAAGAAAATACTATCATTACTATTAAAACTAGGTATGGAAGAAGCTTGAACCCCATGAAAGGACATAGACTTTTTATCTGACTTCGACTTCGTAAGCAACCGCATAGTAGTAGTAGTGACATTAAACTAGTTTAATATACTTTATAAATGTAACTATAACTAGATACAAATTTTGTTCTTACTTTTAATAATTCAACAAAAAAATTGGGTAGGTACATATCCGCTTTTTTTATTTTTAGGCTCATTGTCACCAGCAAGACTCGGTGATTTTGATAGCGAAGACAGTGTAGGAGATAATGATTATACTCCCAGTCTATCTTCTTCGGATTCCGATATTGGATATGAGCAAAAAAGGGATCAAGAGAAACGTTTTTCAACCGACTTCAAAAACGAAGGAGGTTCTCAATTCGACTGTATGTTGTTTTTTTTTATCAATTGATAGGCATACGTTTGACCACTATCTCACATGATGGGAAACGATGGTGCGGTCTAAGATGGAGCACGCTTGCCTAGAAGTAACCTATTCACTCTTGACTCAAGGACTCCCAGGTTGTAGCTATCAGGAAACACAGACTCAGGCAGGGAATTCCACTCCTTAGCAGTACGCACAAAGAATGTGTTCCCAAAACGTTTTGTGCGTGTGGGTTGGATGTCCACTATGTACCGGTGGCGCATTGCCACTTGTGGTCCGATGATGAAACGGGCTCGGCGGAATTAAATTATGCAATTCTGTCGTACACTCCCCAAAATGCAACCGATAGAAAACTCGGCGTCGATGCTCAAGACTTTGGAGCTTTGACTCGACGAGCCTATCATTGCCAGTGATCCTCTTGGCTCGTTTCTCAATTGTCTCTAGGGCATCAAGCTGATATCTGGCAGATCCGTCCCAAAGATGAGAGCAGTACTCCATACACGATCGAACTTGCGCTTGATAAAGTTTAAGCAGCTGTTCCGGCGTAAAGTCTCACCCTTGCTAGGATTCCCAAATTTTTGGCAGCCACTTGAGCCTTTGCCTCTATGAAAGGGCCAAAATTGAGGGTAGATGTTAACGTAACACCAAGAAGCTCAAGTCGGTCAGTTATCGGCACGGTTACACCTCGGTAAGATGGAGCTGGGTGGAATTGGCTCCTTTTAGCGGAAAAGAGACACGATTGGGTCTTAGCAGCATTGAACTTGACCAGATTGGCATCGCCCAGATACAGCCTGTAAGGCCAAGTCCAAGCGCTCAACCATTGCTTCCCGGAGGGACTGGTTCTGCGACCCACCAGCTCGTGCGTAGGACACGTATCTCTCAGCGACAGTGCTGTGGTCTGCATACTCAAAGGTACCGGGTTTTAGCAGATCATTAATATGCAGCAGGAACAATGTTGCCGAGAGCACCGTCCCCTGAAGAATCCCGGCATTAATATCCAGCAGTCCGGACGAGCAGCTATCTATGATCTGCAAACATTAGCTGTTTGGATACCTGAACAGTTCCATGACTATTATTATATTTATAAAAACCTACCACACCAAGAAGAAGCATGTGATTTTCCAGAGAATAATGAAGAGTGAGATTTGTTTCGATATTATTATTATTTTAAATCGTTCTAAGAATATTTTTTAAATGCTTTGGTTTTTGTTATTTGGTGTAGTTGTGATCTCAAACCTGTTGTGTCAACACTAGAATAGCAGGTACTTATTATATAGTTATTCTTTTTTTACAGCTAACTAGTTGTACAATTTAGTTTTTTTCTCTTTGATTTTTTGTTGCTTGAGAGCTCTCTTTTATTAGAAAAACTGATTGAGATTGATTGATTGATTCCGATCATCAATCAAACTGATATAGTAAAATAATAATTTCATTTATATCCTCTACCTACTCCAGTGGAATTATTAGATTTAAGAGGCTAATAGGACCTATTTAACAATAGACTGTATACCAATCAAATAAACTTAGAGCCAAAGAGTCTGATCTGGGGCGAATTAAGGCTTTATATTCGACGATATTAAAAGTATTTTCAGGTATATACGAGTCAAATATATTATATTATATTATATTATATTTAATATATTTTTATACAACAGTACAATCCGCCTTGGACTCTATACATACAAAAAATATAATTTTACTTGGAGATTTCAACGCAAGAATAGGAAATGCTCAGAATGAAGGAAACAATATCGGACAATACGCACACGGAAAAAGAAGCCCACATGGCCAAAAACTAGTAGAATTTGCGGTCGAAAATGATTACTATTTCATGAACAGTATGTTTCCATGCAAACCACACAAAAAATGGACTTGGCAATCCCCAAATAGTCAATATTTCAACGAAATTGACTACATACTAACAAATCAACCAACCAAGATAAAGAATTTCGATATAATAAAAAACCTGAACTTCAGTTCTGATCACAGGATGATTCGATGTAAATTATCTTTAGATTCAAAACCAAAAAGAAGGAAAATAAAATCTGTGCAATACACTAGAGAACCACTGGATATTTCAGAAGACGACGCTAGATACTGGAAAAATAAATTTATGGTAGCTGCTAGTACACATGTAGAGGTACAAAACCAATATGATAAAGTAGAAAGAGAAATACAAGAATTTTTGAAACATTTGCCAAGAAAAAAGAAACATAAAACTAAATTTATCAACGATGAAACAAAAGATCTATTAGAACAACGAAAAAAATTATACGCAAAGAGAAGAACAAAAGAAATAAAATGTGAAATAACAAGAATAAGCAAAAAAATCAATAGGAATATTACAAAACAAAGAAGAACAATACGTCAAAGTACCTTCGAAAAATTCATAAGCAAAGCCGGGGCTCTACGTAAAGCCTATAGAGAGTTGAGTGACAAGTCGGAATGGACAGGAAAACTAAAAAATAAACAGGGAATTATACAATCAAGACGTCCTGATATCATAAATGAAGCCACGCAATTCTATAAAAACCTCTACACTGCTACAGATAGCGCTTGCCCCTTCTTATGTACGAACTCGAACACATTTAATGGAAAAAAAAATACAGACACAGAGCCACCAATCATTCTTCAATCTGAAATCGAATATGCAATAAAATCTCAGAAAAATGACAAGACCCCAGGAAGCGACAACATTACCAACGAAGTCCTTAAAGCGCTATCTACTGCAATTTTGGAGCCCCTTCAAACACTATTCAATAACGTACTTAGGACCGAAGTCACACCAGATCAATGGTCAAAATCTACAATCACTCTACTGTTCAAAAAAGGGGATAGAAGTGATCTAGGAAACTACAGACCAATCAGTCTCATGACAAATCTATATAAAATTTTCTCAAAGATCATACTAAATAGGATAACAAAGAGTCTCGATGAAAACCAACCACGAGAACAAGCAGGTTTTCGCAAAGGTTATTCGACTACAGACCACATACAAGTCATAACACAGCTAATTGAAAAAGTAAAGGAATATAGAAGGACGTTATATATGTGTTTTATAGACTACACAAAAGCATTTGACTCTTTACAGTTCGAAGCTATATGGACATCACTAGCGCAACAAGGTACAAACCAGAAATACATAAACTTAATTAAGAATATTTATATAAAATGTCACGCAAAAGTGCGGCTAGAGCGAGAAGGTACAGAATTCCCCATACAAAAAGGAGTAAGACAAGGAGACCCTCTCTCCCCTAAACTGTTTTCAGCGGTGCTCGAATCCATCTTCAGACGTATAAATTGGGAAAAGAAGGGAATACAGATAGACGGAGAACTACTGAATCACCTACGCTTCGCGGACGACATTGTAGTCTTCGCTGAAAACGCTACTGAATTGGAGGGTATGGTGATAGAACTATCAAAGGAGAGTCAAAAAGTGGGATTGTCGATGAACAAATCGAAAACCAAGATTTTAACAAATGGAGTACCTCGGGATATTATTATAGACAATGAGAAGATCGAATATGTCAATGAATATGTATATTTAGGACAGCTGGTATCATTCGGAAATAATACACGAAGAGAGATAGAAAGAAGGATAACACTAGCCTGGAAGAAATATTGGGGATTGAGAGAAATAATGAAAAATAAGGACATCAATATTAATATAAAGAACAAACTCTATGAAGTAGTGATATTGCCCTGCCTTACATATGGTTGCCAGACGTGGTCACTGAGGAAAGAAGACGAAGAAAAAATTGCTATCTGTCAACGTAAAATGGAGAGAAGCATGCTTGGTCTCAAAATGTCAGATAGGGTTAAAAACACTAACATCAGAAAGAAAACAAAAATAATAGACGTAAGGAAAAGAACACGATTACTCAAGTGGCATTGGGCAGGACACATATGTAGGATGAACAATGACAAATGGGCAAAACGTTTAACGGAATGGATTCCAAGAGACAGGAAAAGAGAAAAGGGTAGACCGAATAAAAGGTGGAGAGACATCTTCAACGAAAGGTGTGGACCCTTATGGATGCGAGAAGCGCGGCAAAGAGATGTGTGGAAAGGTTTAGGAGAGGCCTACGCCGCAGAGGCGACTACTACTAATATAAGTTAATAATAATATGTATAAATACACAATAGTAACGTTAAAGTACCGACTTATACTATTTTTAACTTGATAAATTTTATGGAAGTACGTATAGTAGTAAGAATTAAAGGCTATTTTTATTTTATTTTATTTTATTTTATTTACGAGTCAAATAGTATTATAATTAGATAAGTCCTATTTATCTTTTTTTTTTTAGAGAATGTAAAGTCCGATTTAGACATACGTAACAAAATTCGTAATTTAAAAGATCACTGCCCCGAACCATAAAGTCTGATGTTAACATAAATAATGTATTATTTTTATGCGCGTCATTTTTTTTGTTAAACAAATGGTCGGATGTAAACATCATCCAGTATATTTATGAACCTAAATAGTGAATATTACGAGCCATACTGTCTGATTTCAACATAATAGATCCATTAAACATAAGATTCGTAGAGGCATATGGTATTTAGTTTATATGGAACTTTTTCACTGTAGATCGTCCTTAAAAAATGGGTCTGATGTAACTACCCTCGGATATAAAAATAAGGTTCCTTCTGGATTTATTAGGAAAACCGGCATAAAAACCGGCAACGTCTATTCTCAAATAACCAAGCATAAATAGTGACGGCCTTGTACTCCCAAATCTTCAAAATTACGAAACAAAAAAATATTTTAAATGTTTATTTTTGCTCTCCTGTAAAATTGCAAAAATGGATATCAGACCAAATGGCTCTGATGTCGAGAGTTTTTCTTTTAAATTGTTACTGTGAGGCCAAATCGTATATAAATAGGGCGGACATGTTATACCTATTTGGAAAATACTGTTTTCAATATGTTTCAGAAAAAAAAGAAGCGGCACTTTCATAATTTAGCACAAATTGAAAGATCTCCTTTGCATCTACCTTGCATTAGACAAAAAGCGGCCAAGTGCGAGTCGGACTCGCCCATGAAGGGTTCCGTAGCAGCAAGTAACATAATATAAAAGTTCTTATTTATGACGTAATAAAAAAAACTACTGGAAGTTTACATGGTAATGTACATCATATATTTTTTTCAGTTTTATCATTCTCTTATTTTAGAAGTTACAGGGGGGGGGACATTCTACCACTTTGGAAGTGTCTCTCGCGCAAACTATTCAGTTTAGAACAAAATGATATTAGAAACCGCAATATCATTTTTGAAGACCTATCCATAGATACCCCACACGTATGGGTATGAAGAAAAAAAATTTTGAGTTTCAGTTCTAACTACGGGGAACCCCCAAAATTGATTGGTTTTTTTTTCTATTTTTGTGTGAAAATCTTAATGCTGTTCACAGAATACATCTACTTACCATGTTTCAACAGTATAGTTCTTATAGTTTCGGAAAAAAGTGGCTGTGACATACGGACAGACAGACAGACAGACAGACATGACGAATCCATAAGGGTTCCGTTTATTGCCATTTGGTACGGAACCCTAAAAAGTGGTTTATGGTTAAATTGTTCAATTAACTGCATTTTAGTGATATTACTAGACTTCATAGGAAAAATAAATTTCGTCACAAAAAGCCTTTAAAGACACAGCTTGTTTAACATGACTTCTTGAAGTGGTAAGGTGACGAAACTGATGGTATTCCTAATGATGATGACGCAGTTTCCGACCACACACATTAGGCTTTACATACAATTTATCTTTCTCGTCATTACTGAGCTAGGCAGTGTGACGGACGACATTTGTTAGGCTGTGTTTACATGCACGGTTCTGAGAAGTGGACTGGCCAACGTTACGTCAGATGTGGTTGAAGTTTTAGCAGAAACTGATGGATGTCTTCGAATGATTTTAATTTATTTTATGTACTGTTTATTAAATCAATCCGTCGTAAGCAAACGTGGTGATCAAAATTTGTCACCAAATTAAAAAGATGGCATCTCAAAGATGGCATACGTGTTATGTCCTATAAATCACTTTCTTTTACACTAATCTTAATATGAGTTCAACTATATTGCAGGAACATACAGGAATATTTCATAGACTATACCCTGTCCATTGGGTTATTATTCCCGATTACCTTAAGTTAACTTTAAAATGCGTTATAATAATAATAATAACTTTATTATCAGGCAACTGTGGCCCATACATAAAATACACAAAATAATAATAAACAATAACAAAGTAATACATATTAAAAACTTATAAAATATATATATATATATGTGTATATATATAAACTGCCTTATCTTGTTGGATTATCTTATTTATAACCTCTTACAGACATTATAATACAGGTATGCGTATCAGTTTTTACAAAAAACATTAATATTGTTCACTAGTTGCAGCTGTCAAAAAACGATAAAACCAGTGGACAGAGTGTAGTGGCATTCATAACCTTTTCAAATAAATATTTTCGTAATTTTTCTTCAAAACTGGTCTTTTATATGCACATATTTCTGTGTCAATAAACTATTTTTCTTCTTATCAAATACATAACTGTGCTCTAATTATTCACGACAATATTTCCGCCCACGCTCACTAGTGCGAACACAGCTTTACCTACATGAACGCAAGTAATCAGTGCAGTCTGATAAACGAGTAGTTAAATGCAATAATTGTGGATGGCTGCGTCAGAGTTCAAGGTTTTCACTTGTCGTGCAAATGTGCATTGTTCATGTTATGCGGTGGTAATTTCTTTATGAAGTACATTTTTATGTGTAAGTATTTAGTCGGAATGACATGATGGGATCAATCTATAAAAATATACTGGGATAGAGTAGAAGTTGGTAAGTAATGTGAGTATGACAGGTTCTTTTATTTTTGGGACCAGCTAGACTATTTCCAAACCACTGCAACTCTTGGAAGCTAGAATCAACAGCAGCGACCACAAGAAAAGCGCCGAAACAATGAAGCTCGACGAGTCCCAGAGCAACGATACAACTGTCTTGAACCCCGCAACAAAATTATTCAGAGAAGAACAGCGGAGGAAAGAATATTTTCCACTTCACTCCTCCATCCATCAAGCAGGAGACAGAACAGAACTAGGCCATTAAGCACAAAGGGACGTTACGACGAATAGGGTATTTTACTCTATACGAGAAAAAATCTATAAATATGTTAATGAGACAGTTTAGGCATAAAACAGTCGGAAAATGTAAGTTTTAGTTCATAAAATAACAAAACAAATTTTTAAATTCAATTCAAAGTTTTCAGTATTTTAATCTGTTATAAAACACTGTGAAATAGTAGCGGCCATGTTATTATGCCATACTGCTCTGTAAACAAAAAATTGTCAACTGTCAGTCTACCGATTGGCGTAATATTGTATTTTTATTATTTTCGTACCCAACGTAATTTTTTCATTATTACACCTATTACAAAATATGCTTTTAATTATTTTTAAATGATATACAATTATCATATTTAATATGAGCTCATTTGATACAAAACGAACTGACGTCATTAACGCTGAGCAATATGGCGTCCAGTAAGAGGCGTTTTCGTCAAACAACGCGCGAAATTTAAAAATTTAAAATTAAGATGCATTTTTATGGCACTTATCGATTGAATAAAAATTTTGTGTTTTTTTTGGCGGCATATTAGCACTACAGAATCTCAATGAGACACTTTTAAAAAATGGGTGTAATACCCTATTCTTATGTATACTACCGGCACAGAATACTTAATAGTACTACGTACAGAAGGGACACTCCCTTCCCCGCGCTATATCAGATACCGCACCCTCACCCCGCACTTACAGGGGCTAACCGCCGACTCTTTAGCCAGGGCGCTCAAAATCGTAAAAACTGCAGCGCTGTAGGTACTGCTGACACAAACACACAATTTTGCGATTTATTTTGTTTTAAGTTTTATTTATTAGTTATAATCTCGATGATTCATTTATTTTCCAAGTTTTCGTCGTTTTATAATAATACAATTAAAACTTCCGTAATAATAACATACCAACATTACCAGCTATTAATATTGCTCTCTCTCTTTATTGTCTTAGTTATGTACTTATGTCCCTTTCTTTCACGTTCTATTCATTCTTGGAATTGAAAAGTAGTACCCTACGCACTAACTTTGTCGCGTCGCCCCATTGCGTTGCCACGTAATGGTACGGGGCGATCGTGAATTCCATAATATATTTTGTAATTAGGTACCTTCATTTACCATTATTGATGAATAAATAAACCTCTTTACATAATAAATATTATAATACCTATTACTTTTATGTCATTACAAATCCGAGTATTCATAATCAAATATCATTTATTTTATTTATTAGAAATAAATAATTGACCGCCCGGACAAGATCACTTCATAATAATGCTCGAAACGTTCGGGTAGTTCCGTCGTCGTTCGGCTCGCCCGACGCAAAGCGCTGCACTTTCCGCGCCATTTTGTACGCTACGACATCCAACTGATTCAACCCTACTAAAATTCACGCACACATTTGCACGTGTACAGACGTCATTTGGTTTTGTAGTAGTAATAGGTAATTATTTTGCAAGTTTTGTATGAAGTGTCCGAGGTGTGCTACCGGTAGAGTTAGTATAGAAGCTTGCTTGGTGGTGTGAAATCCCCGTGCCTCGAAAAGCACGTAAAGCCGTAAATTACTTACATTGGTCTTCTTGGTTGGGGGACCTGAAAAAAGACAACGATACTATTAATCCATACCAACTAATATTATAAAGAGGTAAAAGGACAATGCCAGAAACTCTATAGAACTTTGCCCCACTCAATAAAAGTCATGTGCAATATGTAGCATCTTACTGTTTATTTATTGCTGATAACTAAACATTAGTCTTAGTGACTGTAGAACTTGCGGTTTCCGTTTAAATCTAAAAACAATAATGACATTGATTATAGGTTAAATTGTATATTAGGTAAAATGAGTTTGTATTTTGTGGGTAGGTATTTCGTAATCCGCAAGTTCTAAAGAAAAACAATTTAGTATAGAAAGGTTCTATATTCATTACAATTATTTTCATTAATTTACTTTTTCTGTACATGGGTGGGGCAGGATCTGGCATTGTCATTTGTTTGTAAGTTTATATGTAGGGGGTAATCTCCGAAACTACCAAATTCTTTCACCAATAGGAAGCTACGTTATCCCTGAATCCTGTATTGCATTATCAAGAAATTAGGGATCGTTGAAAAAAATTCACGCGGACGATGTCGCGGGCAAATTGCTAGTAATTTAATAAAATACAATCGTATCACAAACACAGCTTGTTCGAAAATAGGTATAATTCATAGAAAATAACACAAAGTGGGAAAACAAAGCTGTTACCCCGAAAGTGACAAAATGTAGTCGACCCTAGTTACTAACTTGTTTGGCTTTCGGAATATAATATTAAAGAAAATCGGGGTTTATCCGAACAATGATCTTTGACAGTCCTCATGAATTGTCAGAAACCCGAAAGTCTGACAATCAGTCTTACCATAAGGTATCGTGTTACCCAGTAACTGGATTGTGGATGTCAGATAGGCAGTCGCTCCGTGTCAAACACTGGTATTCAGCTGCATCTGATTAGACTGGAAGCTAACCCCAAAATACGAAAAAGTTAGGCAGATGATGGAAGTCGGAAGATTAAGGTGCTCGGTGGACATCAGTGAGGTCAGCTGGATTCCTAGCATCAGATGGCATGACAGCATGTCTCCACTTTGAATAAAATAAAATTCAAGTTCAATGTGGATACATGTTGAACTTGAATTTTGTTGCGTTCGTAATAAATGCCATTCATTAAAAAAGTAATAAATGATTTTTTTGGGAAATCCAAACAAAAAAGTTGCGATATTCAGACGATTTTTTCTCTTATGAAAATCTCAATATAAAAAATGTGTAGTTCAGTAAATTGCACCCGTACGAAACCGGAGATTGTCGTTTATTTTGCCTCTTAATGGTAATCGGTAGGGGCTATTAGCAACAGGTTTCCACAACGGGACCTGTGATTAGGTACTTAGCTAATATCCTGTACAGTGTGAGAATATGGGATATTTAAATGAGCTATAGGTAATGCAGAACCAATAATGGTTCCCTTCCTTTTGCTACATATATATTTGTACAATAACGGAAACGGTATACCTTATAGTTATTACCGTGCTCCCATAACCTAATTTACTGAGCAAATGTAACTTTATCTAAAATAATTTATAAAGAAACTAGCTGAGGCGAACCTATTCTCAGACCTACTGAATATACACACAAAATTTCATAAGAATCGGTCAAGCCGTTTCGCAAGAGTTTTGTTACAAACACTGTGACACGAGAATTTTATATATTATATAAATTGTTTGTTCGTAAGAAACCAACAATTAATCTAATACTGGTCATCATCATCTATCTAACCTTTTCCCATCTATGTTGGGGTCGACTTCCAGTCTAACCAGATGCAGCTGAATACCAGTGTTTTACATGGAGCGACTGCCTATCTGACCTCCACTACCCAATTACTGGGTAACACGATACCCCCTGGTAAGACTGGTTCTCAGAGTTCCTAAGCTTCTGACTACCCATACGGCTGTCTATCTACGTATGACAGCATGGAAACAAAGGCTTTAAGGCTTTTTCTTGCTTTCCGAAACGATACGAAATGGATGGTCACCCATCCACAAATGGACCGCGGAAAGCGTGACTGATCGATTCGTACGGCTGCTGGCCCGTTGCAAAATGACAATAAAAACTTTATTTAGTCCTCATAGCAACAGCGGATCGTGTCCACGTGTAGCTATGTGAGTCTGTATGTCAATAAAATTTTATGACTGTTTTATGCGCTTGCACATTCGATGCGCTGCGGTGTTTGCGCTAAATGACAGTGCTGCTATGTATGCTTCGCCTTGACCTATTTCTGATATGTGTTGACAAACCTTTCTGTATCCTGCTCACAAGTAGGTGTTTATTAAAGAATTTTCTTTTTTAAAACCTAATTAATATAAGGATGATTCTTGTTTGGTAAAAGCCGCCCGCATTATTTCCAAACCATTGCAACTCGAGTAAGCCAGAATCAACAGCGGCGAACACCAGAAAAGTAGCGAGGCAGTGAACCAGAACGACTCCCGAAGAAACGATTCAACTGTCTTGGATCCCGCAATAAAATAAATCAGAAAAGAACAGCGGAAGAGGAAAAACACAAAACGCAAAATGAGTTGTCAGGTTCCGTTAACTGTAAACTACTTTAGTTCGACCTCACACTAAATGGCTAACTAAACATTTTGACCATAAGAACACAATGACCTAAAAAGACTATCTACTATATTCACAGCTTCAATTCAAACCAAAATTCGTATATTAAATTCATATTTCCAAAAAACAACATATTGAATCAAAGTATTCAAACAATCTCCCCTCAGCGGTAACCCTAAACTGAACTCACACTAAAATCAATACGCGCACGCGCAGCGTTGAAAGATCGATATTGTCTTTCCTTCGCCCCTTGCACATCTGTTAGCTCGATAATCCTGGTCCCCTCACTATATTCCCTAACCTATCTATCAAATTATATCCACTGCTGGTTTGGTATTAAGAGTTTAAAATTAACGTGCGTGAAAAGAGTATTGGATTGAAAAGTTTCAATGTTTTCAACAGGGAAGTGTAGTCCCGTCTATTTTTATTAAAGTTTTGGAAGGGTGAGGGTGGTACGCAGAAGGGAGATTGTTTTGTCTTTTCACCCCTTAGTAGTTTACAGCTTGAACTCTGGTAGATTCTGCTTTGTTGGGAGCGATTACTAGCAACGTTGATAGGGACTTGTCGGTATTATTTTTGGGTAGATATCGATTTGGTAAATAGAACTCGAATGGTATTAAAGTCGTATTTATTTAAGGTTTAAAACAGTCTAACTATCGATCAAAAGAACTATCGTTTAAATAAGTGAACCGGTTCATCCTAGGCAGGCGTGCTTCACCTTATGCCGCATCATCACTTAAGATCAAGTCAGTTGCGACCAATTTGCAATGCAGTAAGATAACATTATCTAGGCTACAAATTAAAAAAAACAACGTAATCTTGTGAACGGCATATGTCCTAGGAACTAAAACACGATAAGCCATAAAGATATAACGATTACCATAATTTCAATATAAGACAACATCTAAGCAACTATTTAACAAACAAAAGGACTTTTTCTTTGATATCCTCTCTCCAAGTACAATGTTTAACTTTCAATTTCGTCACGACTTCCTGTGCTTTAAGAGAAACATCATGTTTATCTTATAATGACAGAACGTGACAAACATAAGAACATACCATGTTTATTAATGTTTAGTATTATATTTTTTATACTGGAGAGACGGCTGCTTTGATCTACCAGTTTGATTTGATACTTCTTGAACTAAATCTGCCTTTAGGGTGACCCCAAATGAACCAAATTTTGTGGTTCGCGTAATTGCCGCTCTATACCTTTATAAAGTCACACCAAACGATCGCTGGATGTCCTGCGCGTCTAGTATAACAATATCTTCAGGATGATGTTGGATCTGCCTCGCTTCTGTAGTGCATCGGGGATGTTTGCACTGTATCGCACTGATGGCTTTCATGCCGTCATCCGCAAGAAAACAGTATCCCTGATCTGCAGAATGCGTGGCAGCTGCAACGGAATTCTGAAGACTGTAGCAGATAGGATCTCTTCTCCACTATGGAGATCCTTCATTAAAACAGTAATTTAGTGTATTGTATTTGTTTTGTTTGTGTAGTTTACTTGTATTTTGTATTTTAATTTAAAAAATGTAAGCGCTTATGGATTTTATTATCTGAAGTAAATGAATTTTATTTTTTTAAACATGAGGGTCTCCAAAGATGGTATTTGCAGGGTCTGCAACGCACCTGTCACGCCTCTAGTGTTGCAAACGTCCATATAGGCTACGTTGACCACTATTAGCATCAGGTAGACCGTACCTTTGCCTGTTTGCCTCCTTATGATCATCTGCCTAGTCTTTTCCCAACTATTTCGGGGGATCTGCTTCCAGTGTAACTGTATGCAGCTGGATACAAGTGTTTTACATGGAGCGACTGCTTATCTGACTTCCACAACCCAGTTACTGGGTAACACGATACCACTTGGTAAGACTGTTTGTCAGATTTACTGGTTTATGACTACCCATAACGACTGTCAAAGATCTACACATGATAGTCGGGACCAACGGCTTTACATGTTTTCCGAGGCACGGAGAGGTCTTGGTATGAAATGAGTGCGGTTGTTCTGTGGATTTGTAACTATCCATTTCATACTGACACGACTCCGTGCCTCGGAAGGTATGTAAAACCGTTGTACCCTGCTATCATTCGTAGATCTTTGACAGTCGTAAAATGAGTACTCAGAAAATCTGTCAACCTGTCTTACCAAGGTATCGTGTTACCTAGTAACTGGGTTGTGGAGGTCAGGCAGGCAGTCACTCCATGTAAAACACTAGTATTTAGCTGCATTCAGTTAGACTGGAAGCCGACTCTAACATACTTGGGAAAAGATTGGGCAGATGATGACACTATTGGAAATATCCTCTTAACCTTCCATTTTTAGGGTTCCGTAACCAAATGGCAAAAAACGGAACCCTTATGGATTCGTCATGTCTGTCTGTCCGTCCGTACGTCGGAGCCACTTTTTTCCGAAACTATAAGAACTAGTTATACTGTTGAAACTTGGTAAGTAGATGTATTCTGTGAACCGCATTAAGATTTTCACACAAAAATAGAAAAAAAACAATAAATTTTGGGAGTTCCCCATACTTAGAACTGAAACTCTAAAAATTTTTTTCATCATACCCATACGTGTGGGGTATCTATGCATAGGTCTTCAAAAATGATATTGAGGTTTCTAATATCATTTTGTTCTAAACTGAATAGTTTGCGCGAGAGATACTTCCAAAGTGGTAAAATGTGTCCCCCCCCCCCCCCCCTGTAACTTCTAAAATAAGAGTATGATAACACTGAAAAAAAAATATATGATGTACATTACCATGTAAACTTCCACCGAAAATTTGTTTGAACGAGATCTAGTAAGTAGATTTTTTTTTAAACCTTATAAATCGTAAATAATAATAGAATAATAATCGTACTGCCAGACTGTGGAATTCACTGCCCGTCTCTCTATTCCCCGATACATATAATCTGGGTATCTTCAAGGCACGAGTGAACCGGTTTATTCTAGGCAAGCGTGCTCCACCTTAGGCCGCATCATCACTTAAGATCAGGTGAGTTGCGGTCAAACGCAAGCCTATAACAATATAAAAAAAAAAAAATTTTTTTTGAATTTTGAATTGAATGAGAGGTAAATTATTTACCTCTCATTCAATCAAAATGACGGGCCTGTTGGTCTAGTGGTCACTGAAACTGACTGCTAAGCCGGAGGTCGTGGGTTCGATTCCCACCCAGGACAAACTTTGTGTGATGAGCATGATTGTTTGTTCTGTGTCTGGGTGTTTATCTATAATATGTATGTATTTATAAATTAAATAAGTATGTATATCAGTTGTCTGGTTACCATAACACAAGCTCTGCTTAGCTTGGGACCAGATGACCGTGTGTGAGTTGTCCCAAGATATTTATTTATTTATTTATTAATCAAGTCAAATATAAAAATAAAAAAACTTTTATTTTAAGTTACTTGCTGCTAGGGAACCCTTCATGGGCGAGTTCGACTCGCACTTGGCCGCTTTTTTCTCTATCCCGTAATCGTAACAAAAACGGATAGAACCGCAGACAGACGCTATAAAATTTAATATAAATGGAACAAAAGCAGGATCTGGAGCGTAACCTCAGTAAGAGGGAACATTCCCTCTCAGTTCACTTACACTTTTATTTAATTTCAAGTTCAAATATGGCGTCATTTTCACTTGATATAATCTACCTGATTGCTGCTATCTCTCTGGAGATAATTGCGCTAATGACAGACTTTTACAACCTTTTATTAAGGTTGCAATTATGATTTTTAAACCTGATGTCCTTCGGTCGTTTTGATTCTGATACTCTCTGAGTTGTGAAGGGACTTTTTCTTATACTTAGGAACGTTACATACGGACGGTTAAAAGTTACTATGACGTAAGATGTTTAACCTACGTAAACAACTTTATTTAAGAACATCGTACCTAGGAATATATATACAAAACTTAAATCTAAATAATAATATTATGTACAATTCTAAGAAAAAGGCAGTGAGCTCAAAGGGCATCAAAAAACTCGTCCACATCGTTGTCAACGGAAAACGTGCCCAACAGGCTGGCAGCATTGCCACGTTGTATGGCAATGCTGATTCTTTGACCTATGTTAAATGTAACGGGTTGTTTCATGACATAAAAATCCGTCAGTCAAAGTTATTCAAAAAGAGATTCCATAATATTTTTATGTTTGACGTAGCTGTTTGACAACACAAAATTACGTTGACTGGTTGGTTATGGTAATAGTAACTTTTTGACGTACGATTTTGTGAAAAACCCATTTTTTTTATTTGACGATAGTTAGCGCCATTTTTGACTATTACTCATCAGTAGAGTATAGTTGATGCAACCCGCCCTTAGTGGGTATATCGAACAAAGGTAGTTCAGTAAAGGGCTGATTTTTAACCGTCGGATAATTCTGAACTTTCGAATAAATAGGACTGTTTTGACACCTTTTGTTTAGAAAATATGTCAAACTGTCATAGACGTTTACGAGTGTTTCTAACTTGGAGAGTAATTATTATATTGATGATTTTATTTTTGTTATTGATGATATTATTAGATATAATTCTGTACATGTACCTATTTATTCTTCAAATATTGGTTACGGTCATCGCACACAGTTTTCATTTATGCATACCGAAATCGCGGGATTGTTGCGATACAAAAATCCATTCCATACCAAGCCAACACCTGAAGTTTAGGTAAATATAAACAATTATCCAATCTACTTCTTACTTTCAACATTTGCATTTCTAATAAAAAAACACTCGTCACGTGTACAGTCTGTCAATCTATTTAACAAATTACCAACAGAATTAAAGAATATTCAGAATGTGAACATATTTAAAAATAAACTCAGGGCTTTGTTAATCAATAAAACCTATTACAGCATTGAGGAATTTTATAATGATAAAAATCTTAAGAATTAAAAATAAATAAAATAAGTGTACCCGTTGCTCTTTGACTTGATGTAAATGTTGCTTTTTATGCTTAATATTTCGACATTAAATGTATTTTTGTAGCATATTTTCTAGGGACTTTGTTCTGTATCAATGAGAATTTTAATTTTTGTAAATTAGTATTTTTGGTTTGGATGGACATTCTTATGTTATAATTGTTTTTGCGTTGTATCTATTGGTGTAACTGTTACTGTGCAGATATTTCGACACAAATTAAATGTATTTTTGTTATGAAATAAATAACTTGAACTTGAACTTAATTTTAAGGTAAATTGAACAAGGGACAAAAATATTGTGAACATCTATATTTTTAACCGACTGCAAGAAAATAAGGAGGTTCTCAATTCGACAAGTCTTGTATATTTTTTATGTTCGACGACGCATAAGTTTTTTCAGTGTAGTCCGAGTTTGTATTTCTACTTTCTAGTACCCAAGTAAAGATATAGTGTTCTACCCGCAACGTGGAATTCAAATCAATACTAATATTATAGAAGCTGAAGCTGAATATTTTGTTTGTTTGTCTGTTGGTTCAAACACACTAATCTCCGGAACTAATAGTCCGATTCTGAACATTCTCTCGCCAATATTGGAAGCATACGTTATATATATTATCAAATAATTAGGGATCCGTAAGAAAAATCACGCGAAGGAAGTCGCGGGGAACGTGCTAGTATACCATAAAACATATCATAAGTGTGACACTCGTAGCTTTCTATTAGTGTATGAATTTGTGTAATCGGATGATTAATTTCGGAGATTGCTTGCTACATGCAAACTTACAACTTTACCTCTTTATAATATTAAGA
This sequence comes from Charanyca ferruginea, assembly GCA_947361185.1. Taxonomy (NCBI): domain Eukaryota; kingdom Metazoa; phylum Arthropoda; class Insecta; order Lepidoptera; family Noctuidae; genus Charanyca; species Charanyca ferruginea. Next base: position 17,379,652 of record OX376065.1, on the reverse strand, counting down.
TAGCTTTATTCTATTTCATAAGTTTAATAACCCAGATACGAAATATAGGTAAGTTATTAATACTGTAGAAATAGATTGTTCACATTAAAATGAATAGGATATCAGTTTCCTAACCAACCAAGGCAATCCGATCTATCTAGATCTCACAGTATCAGTGGTAGGCCTTCATTTGTATAGCAAATCAGCCTGTTTATAACTATATTAATGCGACTACTTAGTTTGTATATATTAAAACACTTCTTACAATAAGTCAACTAACTAGTCTGTAAGCAGATGGTAAAGCATGTTTCAAAATTTAGTCACACACTCAATCATTTGGCTCGAACCTTCTTCGGGTAATCGTTCTTTCGAGCGAATGTTCTTCGATCAAACGATCATTCGGACAAAAAGTTCTTCATTCAAGCGATCAGTCGGGGAACGTTCTTTGGGTAATCGTCCTTTCGGGCGAACGTTCTTCGATCAAACGGTCATTCGGGCAAGTGAGCGCCGAAGCGTTGGTCTCGATTGAAATTAGCCGCTATGAAAGAGATGCGGTCCCATTTGTTCCTATCATCATCTGCCTAGTCATCACCCAAATATGTTGCGGTCGCCTTCCAGTTTAACCGAATGAGCTGAATACCAGTGTTTCCCATTTGTTACCATATTAATATTAATAACACTTGAACCGTTACTAATTAACCATTGTTTTAGTGTCAACGATTTGTCATCGGCTTATCAACCGTCCGAGTGGTCTCTATCCATTTCTACGAACTTTCAAGAGCCGCATTGCCAACAATATACGTGTAAAACTGTGTTGACAGCATGAATCCACTCATATTCTATGCTGACAGATATGGTTAACTTGAAAATGACGTCATATTTGGAGTGTTTAAGTGCTTGTTTAGTTAAGAGATTTTGAACGCCCCTCTCATTTCACAATGTTTATTAAAATTCACGGCGGTATACTCCGAAGGAGGTGGCAGTAATGGTCAGCGCAAAGCAGCCATATGGTTGAACATTGTTTTAATAAAAATGGATAATTAACCAAAATACTACAGAAATAGTGTTGAAAACTGCACGCTATTTGGAACTCTATTTAATCTACAATAGCGTTGACTGAATTCAGCAGTGGAACAAGACCAAATTCAATAATTTGAGGAATCGCAATAACAAAATTTGGTAGATCAGTGTGCGCGCACATAAATAATATTAGCTCGATATCCGTGGTTCTAACTAACCGCACTTTAAAGAACACAATTTATTTCATAAAGTGCACACCAGTAAATGCGATTTTCGTATGCCACTACTGGATTTTGTCAACGTTAGGTATATTTAAGTTCAGGGTCAGTGTCCTAAAGCAGGTAGCACACCCACACGAGGGGTAATTCTACAAACTTCTAGTAACGTTCGCATGCAAATCCCGGCCTTAATTCAAAGTCAAAGCATTAAACCATTTACAGGCATTTTTGAATTGCCAAAGTGTCAGTTAGAAAGTTGAAGCTAGTTGCTTGTTCCATAACGTAGAGTAGGTCCCTATGGAGAAGAACGAGCAAGAAACTCCACGGACACTCTTTTAAATCAAGTTTTTAAAATACTAGTTTCAATATTCATGTTGCTTCTATATGTGAAAACAATGCAGGTAAAGAGTAATACAAAAATTTAAATGGAATTAAGATTTTGACATTGATTGCTTGTGAGATCAGACTGCGACTAGGTTTCCTGATATGGAACGAACCTATTGTATGTGTAAATAACTGGCTTTAAGACTTTACTCCGACCAAAAGTGCGATTTTCTTCGTTATTCAGGGGCTATTAACTCATTAATTAAGAGAAACGAACTACATCTAAAAGCATATTATTAATATTCAATATCCTATCATCACATTCCACGTTCTAATTTTTTTAATGTACCCTATAAACACCTAAATCTCTCTTTATAAAAAATTACTAAAATAATTGAAAACATGTTTCTTTTGGTAAAGTTGACGTTATATTAATTTGAGGATTACTCTAATAGATAGGTAACTTAAAAATCTTTATAATTCTCGTTTTATTTTATTTCAAAAGATCATTTCTCTTTTTTTATAACAAAAAAACTAAATTAAATTAAAAATTTAAAAAAACCCCCAACGTAAAACATATAAGCGATTATGTAAAAAGTAAAAAATAATACTTTTGTTGAGCCATCAAATGTTTGTTCGTTGAAATGGCGCTATAATGTCGCGGCGGGGTACCGCTTAAGTAAGTCAGTCCCTTAATTTCATTCACTGTATATTAATTTACCAGCATATCCGCCCAATTTGCTTCGATATTATCAAATTTTGTTGCTAATCTAGTTGTTAATCTTGTTGCAAATCTAGTTACCATCAGTTCGCTATTTTAGCTATTTAGTTATTGCTTTGAACTTAGCGGTACCCCGCCGCGACATTATAGCGCCATTTCAACGAACAAACATTTGATGGCTCAACAAAAGTATTATTTTTTACTTTTTACATAATCGCTTATATGTTTTACGTTGGGGGTTTTTTTAAATTTTTAATTTAATTTTTATTTTTAATTTTTTAAATGTAATTTAGTTTGGTTTTGTATATAATCTTGCATAGTTTTATAGCAAACATGGGTGTTTCAATGGGTGGTCAGTGTGGTCACCTATAATAATATGTTTGAAAGCAAAGTAAACATCCGGTATGCGTCTAAGATCCCTACCGCAGCAAACAAAAGAGCTGATAACTTTAAAACTGCTGAACCGATTTTGATGAAACATGTCTAAGAACCATCGCTAGAGAATCTACTTTCAAATAAAAAAAACCGCATTCAAATCGGTTCACCCGTTAAAGAGCTACAGTGCCACAGACAGACACACAGACACACAGACACACAGACACGCAGACACGTCAAACTTATAACACCCCTCTTTTTCGTCGGGGGTTAAAAATTGTGAGTATTTCAATTCTGCGGCAAAGAGGAAATGTATGGTCAAGGTTATTTGGTCAGGGAAGCGCCTTAAATCAGTTACCTTTTTGAAGCACTACTAAACCCGGTTTTGATGAAAGTTTCATAAACATAACGTAAAGCTAAAAGTCATTTTCATTACACACACTTACGAACTTTTCTAACTTGAAAAGTTATGTTGATGTCAAAGTCAAAATCAAAGTCTGAGATAGTGAGCTGCAAATTGCAAGAAAAGAGAATTTCGTAAATGAATTTCGCTGGTAACCCTGGCGTTTTCACCTTAACAGGCATACTTTGACCCCTCAATAATAAATGTGGTATGTTAAAGTTCGAAACTGTGCAATCCACGCGAGTCATGGGCAAAGCCACTGAATAATACATTATAAACAAAATGCGTTGCTTAACTTCAGATCCATAATAGGTAGATAGAGGTAGACAAACAGACAACCTGTAGATTGATATTGAATATTATGCATTCTTTGTGGGCGAGTTAATGGAATGCTGTCTACTACATTTGCATCTCATTCTACTAAACAGAATCACCTCGGGAATATGAAAATGTTACACAATCTAGATAGGAATTGACTAACCTCTTTGTAGTTGACCATAAAGTCAACCAATCGCAGCGGTTTGCGCTTACTTGACAATTTGACACAACAATATTTTTTTTTATGAACTGGGGATTGAATGAATGAATCCCCGGTTTCTCAAAATAAAATCACAATGGATTCAAATAATTCATATATTATAATGAAAATAAAACCAAGAATCATTACCTATCACTTTCACATATTATATAACAAAGTCCCCCGTCGCGTCTGTCTGTTCGCGATAAACTCAAAAACTACTGAACGGATTTTCATGCGGTTTTCACCAGTACACAGAGTAATTTATGAAGAAGGTTTTGTTGTGTAATTTGTTAAGGTTTTTTGTAAATTGGCTGAAATATGACGATCATTGTCAAAGGTGGCGGAAAAAATCATTGCGACTGGGAGTAAACTTGTAGATGTCTATGGTCCTGCTACCCGTGTGAAGCCGGGGCGGGTCGCTAGTTCCAGATAATAGTCTATAATATTTTCAAAGCCCACTCGAGATGTACTCAAATGACTTCACTCGGTTGTTTTAATACATTTGTCCATAAAACTTCATATACGCCTATATATACGGGTGATTTAGGGTCCATATTGGTTCACCTAAAGTTCTTTACCCGAAATTGTACTTCCTAAGGATTTGTAATCCGAATGATCACTCTTCCTAAAATTTTTATCCTAAAGTTTTTATTCATACTATTTGTAGTGCTACCGGCGATGTTCATAACACTCATGTTTCCGAAAATTGTTATTAATAATATCATTAATGTAAATATATTTAAACTCCTACTGTTTTTTATCATAACGCTTCTGTCCCTAAACATAATTACCATAATATTTTCACTCATACTCGGAAAGAAGCATTTACCAAGAAACAAAAAATATATGTGGGTAGAAGATGATATTTATAGTTTTAATTTGAGGGTATGATTATTATTTGGGTGTATGCTTTACATAACGTACTGAGTTGTGTCTATTGCTAAGTTCAAACCTACTGCGCGTGCGTGCAAGCAAGCATGCAGCAGGCAAGCAAGCATGCAGCATACAAGCAAGCACGCAGCATACAAGCAAGCATGCAGCGCGCAAGCAACCATGCAGCATGCAAGCAAGCAAGCATGCAGCATGCAAGCAAGCATGCAGCGTGCAAACAAGCATGCAACATGCAAGCGAGCATGAAACATGCAGCAGGCATGATTTCTGTCACGGCTCCGGCGTTGCGGGGCTCCGGCGGTCCCACGCGAGCTTATCGTCGCAGATGGTATTCACGCCCACCACGGCTTTGCCGGCCAGCCTCAGCCGCGGCGTCGGGCGTTACAACCACCTGCTCCTCAGCTCGCGGGCCGCCTCGCCCCTCCGCGCCTACGCGGATTTAAATTACACTCTAGGCGTAGGGCAGACAAGACTACGTGGAGTCGGTTTCGCAGCAATTCGTTTCTGTTATTAACTTTTGTAGCACAACATATTCACTTTTTTAGACAATATTTTAGTTATTGTCTATTTATATATATTTTCATTGAAATAAATTCTATGGAAAATTACACTGAACAAACAATATTCGTTAAAAAATAATTCTACTGTTTGATAGGTTTGTTAAACAAAAAAATGTGAATAAAAATTCATTGAATTGTGTTTCTGTGAAATATGTTTCATTGAAGTAAATAGTCTTTGAAACAATAATAGTCGAAATAAAATTACAAGAACCAAATATGATATGAAACATTTTCTGGAAAACGAAATTCTATGAAATTTCTGTCTGCGAAACAAGGGGACACCGTTATACATGTTATGTGAAAATAAAGTTATGCAAAATTAATGTATATAGTTCTAATTATTATGAATAAAAAGAAATCTAAACAAAAAAGATATGACTTTGAATAATAGTGTAAAAGATGGTTATCTTGAGAAAATATAGGAAAACAAATAAAAGTATAATAGATGTTTATTGCTACTGACATTATGAAGTTGAATGCTTCGGATTACGAACATTAGAGACAGAGTAGTTAGAAATTGTGATTGTTAGAATGAAAAATGTTAGGAAGAACATTTTCGGATTTCCAATTATCGGAGTTAAAAATTTAGGTGAACTTTGGCGCACCCGGTGATTTATTTAGAGGTACTATTTTGTTTATAGATATTTTGAGTGATGAAGCGTGAGTCATGTTAGTCTATCATGGTATTTTTGTTCAGTAGAGTTTGACATGTCACGGCACAGCGTCTACAAATTATTATACTTACAGCTGTATTACGAAAATCAGCGTTCTACAAGGAATGTTTTTGAGCAATAATTACTTATGATCCACACAATCGACCTACCGAACGAACGCCATGATCCTATGACATCCACCCTTAGACTTTTTCTTCCTTAGGGGCAATGTAAAGTTCAAAGTCTATATGGAAACCGCGTACGATTGAGGATTGAACAAATGGAAGCAACATTACTCGCGTTATTGCCAAATACCACTCGAAATGCTCAAAAGCGTCATCGAAAAAAGTAACAACATTTGAAACCTTTAAGAAATAAATGTAAATAATGGTTGTTTTGTATGATAATAAAGATAACCCAATAAATTTGTTATTATAATATTTTTTCAGTTTTGCAAAAGGTACAGACAGCGTCATCAACTGCTTACCCCCCACCCATTGAAATTTCTTCGGATTGGGGGATAGAAATTGATGACGCTGTCTGTACCTTCAAATGCATAACCCTATAGTATTCGACAAGAAAAAAGTAAAACTAAACTAATTATATAAAGCTAGGTGCTATATAATCTCCAAAGCTACTGGCGGTCCGATTCTAAAAATCTTTTGCTCGTGTGTCCCTTACCCTTACCCCTAAGTTCTATAAGCTTTTCACACCACGAAAATACACGCGGACAAAGTCGCGGGTAATGGCTAGTGAATGACTATTTTAAACATACAGGTAGGTACGTACTAGCGTGCTTAGCAAGTAGGTTTCACATTCTACAAAGATTTCCTATAGTTAGTCTTACTTACATAGGAAAACTTAGTACTCCAAAGCAACGTATTGTCACGCATCCAAACACATGCTAATTATGTAAAATATGGAAGCAAGCCGAAGTAATAATTGTGAAATCGCCGGGTATTATTGTTGGAAATGTAGGTTTTGTTGTAGGAAATGTAAGCAAGTAGATTTCGCAATGTATAATAAACAGGATATATCTAGCGTCACAAACACTAGACTCCTCTTATTCTATGTACGTTTGTCTCTAGGATGTTTGTGTGCCTTGTTATCTTATATTTTAATGAAATGCATTATATTAATACGTCATATTCTATGGAATTAGTCCTATTTTCATTTAGCCTAAAAGCCGAATAATGCCTTTACTCAAATACGCTTGAAATTCGGAATCAGTCATTATTTTGTAACAAACTTTGTCAAGATTTTGTCGTACAAAATATGAATAGATCTATAAAACGTGAAAACGTACGTCCGACCCTAGACACGTAGGCAAGAAGACTTTCTTAAAGGTACTGTAAGGTTTACGATACCATATAGTAAACTATGACTGTGTAGTCTGGTGTGTGAGGACTCGGAGGTTTTTATAAATTAAAGAGGGAAACCGTATGAAATTACTATATTCTAAAGAGCACGTCAGCACGCCAAGACTGCCAGGCCAAACATCGCCTTGACATAAAAATAAGCATCATCATCTGCCTTTTCCCAACTATATTGGAGTCGGCTTAGAGCCTAACCGGATGCAGCTGAATACCAGCATTTTACATGGAGCGACTGCCTATTTGACCTCCACAACCACAACCCAGTTACCTACTGGGTAACACAAAACCCTTCGGTAAGATAGGTCGTCAGACTTTCTGGCTTTCTTGGATATAAAATAAGCATAACACTGCTGATTTCAAAATACTTTCTAGAACAAATGCAAACTGTTTAGACGAAACATTTTTAGTCTAATGCTTTCTACCAGGTTGCAACACGCATACAACCTTAAGGCTGCGTTTCCACCAAAGATGAGCGAGGATGTGTTGCGAGGAATGTGTGTTAAACTTGCCAATCACAGCGTTAGCTTAGTACAAGTTATGGCAATGAAGCAGTGTCATTGGTCAGTATCACATACATCCTTCGCTACGCAATCCCCCCACATCTCTGGTGGAAATCCAGCCTTAAGCCCGGTTTCCTTCGCGAACCAGTGATGAGCCGAAAATGGCTAAGCGGAGCGGACTTCGTTTTCATGAAATGGGTTTGCGTTTCCACCAAGGAAGAGTTTAGTCGTCCGATTCCCACCGCAAAAGAGAAATGATGAAGCGAGCTCATTTATACTCTTTTTGCCCGCTGAGGCATTTAGGCTCGACTCTTTGTTGGTGGAAACACATGTATGCAGTTTACTCTTGCGAGTTAAACGGAGTCCTTAATGGGTCCGCTCCGCTCGCGGTGGAAACCGGGCTTTACAGTCCCTAAATAAGCAACGAAGTTGACAAGCCCCTAGCACACGAGACATTACAAATGAACGATAGCGCCCTTCCCTCCATTTCTTCGTGACCTCATGCGGGTCTATTAGCACTTACATAACACAAACAAACCGATAACAAAACCGTCCAAGATGAGTCGCGTGCTCTTCTCTTATCTACGCACCTTAAACTAAGGGGAACGGCCGATTACCGGCGCGGGCGCCGATAGCAACACCATCTAAAGTTTGTTTACATTAGTGACATGAAGACATCCTCTTCCGGAGTTAAGTGTATGTGTTTGGTAAGTATGTCGTGGGTACATGAGTTTATGAAAGCGCTTTTGAGCTTTTGATTTATTATGAGTTAGCGGAACGTGTAAGGTTGGAGATAACAATGGCTGGTCATAATGCGCTTGCGTTCGTAGGTATCTAAACTTATGATGATGGAAAAGTGAGCTTTTGTAACTATGTAACCAATTTCGTTTTCTCTCGACCCAGAGACTAATAGAGGTGTTCTCGACAGATTAATGAATCTGTCAATAACACGCTCTACTTTACCTATATTTTGGATATATCTTGTCTTTGAGATGAGATTGGCAAAATTTTTAACGTTTTTAGTTACGGGAATTGACCTTGCTTTCAGAAAAACTATTATTGTTATTTTCAGTAAGAGTTAGGTAATTATCATCTACCTAGATTTTTCCCAACAATATTGGGTCCAGTCTTATTTGATGCAGTTGAATACCAGAAGTGTGATTCTGTAAGACCTCATTCAAAACTTCAAATCTGAATCCGCTGTGAGTTTCTTGATTGGCATTCTAAAAATTCGATTGATAATTCGAATTTACACAAAGCGCCACCCTTGCGAGCATGACAGCGAGTTGAACTAAATTGACAGGGAGGTTTTGAGAGATAAAGTATGAGATGACGTAAGAAGTGGCATTCTGTAAGGTAATTTCCCAGTCACTTCGACGCTCACTTCGCACTCGAACCCGATTCAAAGTGTCAAAATATATCAAGGTCATTTTGAACCTTATGCGAAGTGAGAGTAAATTACGATGTGAGATGCGAGTTGTTGTTTGAATTTTACAGAATCGACCTACAGTACTTTACATGGATCGACGGCCTGTCAGACCTCCACAACCCAGTTACTGGGTAACACGACACCCCTTAGTAAGACTGATTGTCAGATTTTCTATATAGCTTCTGAGTACCTATAACGACTGTCAAAGATCTACGAATGACGGCCGGGACCAACGGCTTTACGTGCTTTCTGAGGCACTCAAGTCTCGGTATGAAATGATTCTTTCTATCTTTCTTTCTTTCTCTTTTTCTTCTTTTCTCTATTTTAATTATAATCCCTCAGAACTCTAGCGGACACAAAAAGAGACTGGTAGGCTGCTGTGATGTGCGCTACTAACTGCGTAGTAGTACCCGCCCCTCACCCCCGCTAGTACTAATACTTATACTGTGCCCCTGCGGTCACGTGAAATTGTTACTGCGCAGCCACTCGACTCGTGTTCAGAGGGCCTATAGAGTGAGTTTTTATTCGAATTCGATCGCGTTAACGTTAACGATCGCTTGTGTCAATTTGTATAGAATAATTGTGTTTCCTATTGTTGACACCAGAGCTGGGCAAAGTACATGATTATTTTGGCTTTAATTAAAATACAAATTACAAAATACCATCCCGCACGTATTTAAAATACGAATTACAAAATATTTTTAAGTCGTGTATTTGAAATATAAAATACAAAATACAGTATTTTAACTATTTGTAATTTAAAAACAAAATACATAATTATAAGCTGTACAGGTGTGGTGCAGTGTTGCCAAACTTAAAAATTGACATATTTATGGACGGTAGCCATTTTGCTTACGAAAGCTATCGAGTGCAATTTTTTCCAAAACGCACCCATTATTAAGATCGCTAAATGTATTTTATGTTCAAATATATTTTAAAGCCGTATTTTATTTCGTAGTTAGTATATTTGAAATACTAACTACGAAATACCTCAGCGTCAGGTATTTGAAATACCAATTACAAATTACATTTTTAAGAAGTAATTGAAATACAAATACCAAATACGTATTTGTATTTCAATTACGTATTTGAATTACAAGTAGTTCAAATACTGCCCAACCCTGGTTGCCACTAAACTGCGCTGTTCCAGTTTCAATACAAATTGGAGTTTACGTTAACGTGATCGAGTTCGAATTAAAAAAACTCACACTAAGGGCCTATGCACACTGCGTCTTTTAAACGCGCCGTCGAAGCACGTTCCAGGAATGCGCTTCATTAATTTATTAAAATAATAGAGATATACCTACTTATAGTCCTCTTTACCGTATCCGGTGACAGCGACCCTAACTAAGTCTCTTTCCTGTCGTGTGCCCTTAGATGGCTAGAAAACCCAAACTTTGTTTTGAAGACCCGGTCACAGCGTGCACAGAAAAGCTGATTAGACACGTTGTAGGTGTAAGTATATGAAGGCTTTGGGCAACTTTTACGTAGGAGACGCTTCCTGTCTAGATCTTTAAGACGATTGGGTTCAAAGCCTTCCGTCCCTTTGTGAATTGAGAGGCGCCACCTTTCACGGTTTCGATCAAGGGCCTGCCACCGATCAACGGGTATGCCACAGGTAGTAAGGTGACGTTTTAGCACGTCTTTGTAGCGAAGGTATTGTCCGCCTTGTGCCCGTTTTCCCAGGGCGAGCTCCGAGTAGAAAACGCATTTTGGCATATTATTATTATTATGTAGGTATATCTCTATTATTTAAATAAATTAACGAAGCGCATTCCGAAAACGCGCGTCGACGGCGCGTTTAAAAGACGCAGTGTGCATAGGCTCTAAGACCTCTGAGCCGCCATAAAGTTTATATCTTACTGTACCATGAACTCGCCATAGGGTTCACAGTACCTACCTACAAGCCACAACAAGATTATTTAATAACCAATTACCTATCTACTTATTCGATGGCATCCGAAACGTTATTCTTTATAGCCCAAAAGGCGATAAACTCGACCTCTATGAGAACTTGTTCAATCTAACGGTGGTTACGTACATTCCTTTTGGTTTTCTTTCTTTTTTCATTTCATAGTGAAAGCTGCGTGTACGCATGTTAAATGATTTCAAGCTCTGTAGTATTTAACCACGTAGGAGGATCTCGTAGCCAAGTAAAAGCCAGACAGATCGATCGATCAAAGGTTAAGCTACGCTTGAGGCGGTTGGGCTGTGGATGGGTGACCATCCCTTTCATACCGAGTTCCCTCCGTGCCTCGGAAAGCACGTAAAGCCGTTGATCCCGGCTGTCATTCTTCGACTTTGGCAGTCGTTATGGATAGTCAGAAGCCAAAAAGTCCGACAACCAGTCTTACCAAGGGGCATCGTCCGTGTTACCTAAGTTAACAGGTTGTGGAGGTCCGATAGGCAGTCGCTCCATGTAGAACACTGGTATTCAGCTGCATCCAGTTAGACTAGAAGCCGACCCCAATATAGTTGGGAAAAGGCTAGGTTATGATGAGTATTTAAACACGTCTAGTGGAATTTTGACTTGTGGATAACCATTAAACACAAGTGATGATCGATAGAGTCAAGGTCGAGCGATAGGGTCATGGAGAATAGCATATATGGCGCTGCTGAGGAATTATGCCGCCACTTCTTCCTTCAGCTTAAAAGTAAGTAGATAATGAAGAATGAGCGCTTTGAGAGCTGTCGAAACTAATATTATAAAGAAGAAACATTAATTGTTTGTTACGATTTAATTCAAAAACTACTCGACCGATTTTAAAAATTCCTTTACCATTAGAAAGCTACATTATCCCAGAGTAACATGTGCTATATTTATCAATTGAAAAAATTAGGGATTCTTGTGAAAATTCACGAAGTAACGGGCAAAGTGCTAGTTTCTTCTAACTTTAATGTTCAAGAAGGGCTGATCTCAGTTTAATTCGAAAATCTGTTTGAAACTCATTTTCCCAAAACTGACTCAAGTAATAATGTTGTACGTGACTCAAGGAAATTGATGGTATAGTAAATAACATATCTTCTATAGTAATAAGGTAAGGTATGGCTGTATGTGAACGTGAGTTTATGCTTGTTTGAGACTATTTGGACGCAGGACGTGGTGTTCCGTCGCTTCCGCGGACAAGTGCCACAGGACAGCACAAAGACAATTTAGTGCAAAGTGAAGTGCTACTAACATATAATATACGTAAGTCTTCTCTATTAACACAAGTTATAAAATATGTATGTTTAGATTAAGGTATTTATCTATGGCCCTATGCAGCCTGAAATAATAAGTAGGTACTTATTATTTTTTGTTTATTACATGTTTGTAAACGCACCCACGTCTCACGACAAGAAAAAATCCTTGTGGGGGAAACGTTTTTTAAGAAAAAAAAGAAAATACGAGTGTGCTTTAGACCACACGACTGAATTTAAACTTCTTTAGCTCCATCTATATGTATCCGTTTGCAATTGGCTATGAGAGAAAGAGAGAAAGAAAATGTGCGCTCGCACCTCTCTCTCATGGCCCTACAATAATATACGAAACGTAACTCACTCTCTCTTTCTATCTTAACTAACTTATCTCCCTCTCAACTTCCGTTCGCCTCGCCCGATCACACTTTTCCTAATGCTCTCGTCACGCATTCACCAGCTTACTGTACAGTCAAGAGTGCGTAAAGAAGTTTTACTTCAAAAAAAAATTTCTGCCCATGCTTGGGTTTGGCGCAACATGTTTATCTATAGTAATAAGTAATAGGTAAACATACCTTAGGTCTATAGGTGAGTCCTATGCCTATAATGCCTAACAGTGGGCGTCTAAAGGTAGAGATTATGATGATTACTTAAAATAGTTATGTATCACAACAGTTATTTTTTATAATTCAATAGAGTTAAATTCATTCATATAAAAACAATGGACATTAAAACTGGATATAGGGCATTGTATACAAAAACAAGGAATTTTAAATATCTAGGTCATGTGAATCAATGTTTTAACGTGTGGGGTTTCATATGCAGGTATGCGTTTAAAGGCTGAATGAGAATGCTACCTTCGATCTACACAGAAATACAAACTTCGTGAGAAAATCACAAGCGAAACAAGCAATGTGTTGGCTGTCGACACTTTGGTTAAACTTTACGTGGCGAATATTCATCGAAATCATCATATATCAAGGTTGATTATTTTTCTTGAGGTATACCAAAATGTTATGGTGGTGGTGGTGGTGGTGATGGTGGTGTTAAGGTTTTGTTAGAGAACGCCTATTACAGCACTAACGACTTTTTGACTGATAAACTAACATAACCTTGACGTGTAAGAAACATTTGGACTACTATATTTTATCTTTGACTAGCTGACCCGACAGACGTTGTCCTGCCCCTATCTACCTACTTACCTGCCTATTTACCTACCCTACACCTACCCTACACCTACTCTACACCAACCCTACACCTACCCTACACCTACCCTACAAAAGTTTTCTATATTTTTATTTTCTCTCCGTACGAACCATACTCGTACTTCAAGGAATATTATAAAAAAAGAATTATCGAAATTGGTCCAGCCGTTCACGCGTGATGCCGTGACCAATTCATTTTTATATACCTAGGTATATAGATTATGATTCAAGTAACAAACTTTGGTAAGTATAGTGCGTGCCACGAAAGATGAGACTTGACACTTACTTGATTTGACTTGCGCAGTACCTACTCGATTTAAAGGTAAATTTCTTTAAATCGAGTACTGAAAAAGCGAATTAATTACGTAACGGTGACACCAAAAAAATTCAGTCATCACTTAATTTTCTACCCTATTAGGGGTGGAATATTTTCTTAAAATTTAGGGTATATGGGACCAAATTTGAGGTAGGTATACACTATCAATTAAAAAAAGAATGATCGAAATCGGACTTCACTGATAAAAGTTTGCGTGGTCCTGGTCAAACATAAGAAAAAAAACTATGTTAAATTTTTATGGGACCAAATGGCGTAATCGGTGTACATACATAAAAAAAATACTAATCAAATTGAAAACCTCCTCCATTTTGAAGTCGGTTAAAAATTTAAACGGTCTACGTGTGCAGACATATCCAGTGAGCCGGAATGGGGCTGTGCCACCTATCACACAATACCCTCAGGATGCTGTGAAAGCTAGCACGTATTCTACCGAGAATAGAAGCGCACCGTTTCCGCATAATGGCATGAAAACCATCAACCCAGGCCACGGAACAAACCAGAATAGGATGAACGAACGAACGGATGAACGTTTATACCTAGTCGTATTTAAAATTTGAAATGAATTACTCATTAGATAAAATATGACTAGGCTACAGGAATATTTTCTTAAGCCTTTGGAAATAAGCAACCTCACTAACTGACATTTACCAGTTCTGAAGAAGGAACTTACAACATTCTTGTTTGAGAAAAAAATTGTATGAAATGTTAAACGGTATACGGGTATACCTACGTAATCTTGAAGTATTGGAAAAAATTGTAAATATTTTGACATTACCAGCCGGCCACCAAGATGTCTACCAACTATATCTCTACGTGCACACATTCTGACTATCGTAATATTGTAATAAATTATTAAAAACTTACCGGTATAAACGTAGCCAAGTGTTGAAACACTAGAACAATAAAAATCACTTATTAAACACTTGTAAACAATCACAAAACGCGAACACACAACACAGTGCTTGCAACTGCAAAAGCTGCTCAATATGACAATACGAAACAAACAAACCAAAGTCGCCCTTATCAAACTTTATCTCGTTCTAGCAAACATAATCAGCACGTGTTAGACAGAGACCAGAATACATTTGACAGCTGACAGGGTGAAATTTCACTTCGATGGGTAGTATTTCGCGCACGCGCGGGACCAACGCATGCGCGGTCGATATAATTCTGTTTGATTGAAGTGCTGGGACCCCACTGGAGCGAGATTCTATCTCCGATTCAAATAAAATACAAATCACAATAAAGTTATAGATATTTTTGTGTGAAATTTATTACAGTTTTGAGAAAGTACATTTTGGGAATGGATAGAATGCAGTTTGCGATATTCTTTTATCTACACACTGTGTGCAACCGTAAGTTTTTCATATAATTTTGAATCTTTTTTGTAATTTAATCATCGTGAATCCTGAAAAATCTCATCAGCAAGAAAATGTTATATCTCATCGACATGTGAAAAATCAATTAGTAATGAATAAGTAGTTCAATTTCTTAGTGATAATAATTTCATTAAAAAACAGCTGTGTCGTGTGTTTTCTAAAAGCCTAAATAAACGCACAGCTTTTTCAAGCTTTAAATAAATACAGTGCCACAATAGCATATCACAACCCGCAAAATAGGCACTTTGTTATCTATATCCACACTAAATAAATATAAGTATTAAAAATGTGAAATTAATTCTGCCTGTTTACCTGTTTGTTACCTTATAACGGTATAACGACAAAACCAATCAAAACAAAAGTGCCCAAAAAGGTAGCTTTGTATCTGAATGAGGACATTGGATACTTTTCATGATCCGCAATTTTGCCTGTGGCAAACATAATCGGGGTCAAATGCTAGTAATTAAATAATTACCACTGTATGTAAACAAATATGTATCTCTTATGTAATTACAGATTTGTTTTACTTTTCAGGGCTGCACCGAACTCGAAATAAACTATTCAATCGTTTAAAGACACGATGGGGTGAGAGCCCCCCTGATACATCACCTAGAAGAGAAGAATCTTTAATGTAGCAAATTAACAACCATTTTTAGGACTACTTGTAGTTCAACTTTAAGTATTCAAAATCAAAATCAAAGTCAAAAGTCAAATCATTCATTTCAATTAGACCATTAAAGACACTTTTGAACATCATATGTATTAGAAAATGTGAATATAGTTGGCCCTTCCAATTGGTAGTTTCGTATGGAGAAGAATTGGAGAAACTCCATACTGCCACTTTGGTCATACACACTTTACTCAAAAATTCAGGTCAAAGTGAAGTCAAAGTCAAAGCATTTATTTCAATTAAACCCTTTACAGGCACTTTTGAATTGTCAAGGAGTCGGTCAGTTAGTCAGAAAGTTGAAGCTAGTTGCTCGTTCCAAAACGTAGGTAGGTCTCTATGGAGAAGAACGAGCAAGAAACTCCACAGGCATGCTAATATGACGTTGAACAAAGACCTCCCCAATGGAACGCCACAACGAACGGCAACCTACCGCTTGAGCGATATGGCCTGCCCATGGCCACTTCAACTTGCTTATTCTGAGAGCTATTGTCTATAATCTTAGTTCTGCGGCGAATTTCCTCGTTCCGGATTTTATCGCTCAAAGAAACTTCGAGCATAGCTCACTCCAGGGCTCGATGCGTGACTCTGAGCTTCTCTAGGAAGCCAGCAGTTAAGGTCCACATTTCTGTGCCATAGGTCATCACTACAAACACACATTGGGAGGCCTTTGTTCAACAGTGGACGTCTTCCGATTGCGATGATGATGTACGTACGTCTGGTGACTCCTGGGCTCTCAGAGTAGAAACTACTTATTTCAATGAGTTCATCATTGTACCAGTTAACATCTTGCAATATTTACAACCCTGTATGTGCCATAGTAAGTAGTTTCAACGTCATTTTATCAGCATATTGTTTGTCAATGTTTATTGTCCAAATGTTTCTGTTTACTTTCACTGATATTAATTAATGTTATTGTATGTCAATCATTAGTGTTATTGAAATCGTTTCTATAAACTATATTATGTCATCCGTTTGAAATAAAAATACTTGTCTAAATAGTATCTTTGTTTTATAATTATGTTGTATCAGTTCCCTCAGCCAAAATATAGGATATTAGATAATATTATAGGATATACCAAAATGTTATAGTCCCACTACCGGGCAAAGGCCTCTTCTCATACAGAAAAGACACCCTCTCGAATGTCGATGATACCGCATAGGTTCATAAGCAACGGGGTCGACCTTCAACATTTTGCGCCCGATAGTCATCTTGCTCAAGGTGGAGTTATGTCACTTAGTCCAGGTTTCCTGATAATGTTTTTTTTAATAACTTAAATGGAAATAAACGAACAAAAATATATGAGGGTGCATTGAACTGTACACTCATATTATTGCCTGACTGCATCGGTGAAGCTGTATACTCTGTAGAGTATACACAGTCTATTCCACAGAAGTCGACAGTTACAGTTGTACCCAAATATTTTAGAATGGAAACGGATACGATCATCCATTTCCTATGTGCAAAAATAAAATGTAATGATGATTATATATCTCATCATTTTTTTTTTATGAATCCTTCTGATTTGTCGCTTCCTAGAGACGCCAATACCCACGATGGATACAGAAACTACTTTGACTGCTCCCATGGTCTTGTGGTCGCACGTTTTAGTGCTGAGCTGGGTTCGATTTCTATGCCGGTCAAATTATTTTTAAATTTAACACAAAAAAGACAAAGACAGACAGACAGTGTTTAGGAGCCTACTCAATTCAAAAATCTCGCAGGGATATGGGTGACATGATGGGGACATCATTTGGGGAAAGGAGCTCGTGGCTAAGCAAAAACCATGCGAATCGATCGTGGGTAAGCTATGCTTGCCGCGGTCGGTTAGTGGATGGGTGACCATCCATTTCATATCAAGACCCCTCCGTGCTTCAGAAAGCACGTAAAGCTGTCAGTAGCGGCTGTCATTTGTTAATCTTTGATAGTCGTTGTGGGTTGTAAGAAGCTAGAAAGTCTGACACCGTTCTTGCCAAGGGGTATCGTGTTACCCCTTGGCACGAACGGTGTGGATCAGATAGGCAGTCGCTCCATGAAAAACACTGCTATTCAGCGGCATCCGGTTAGACTAGAAGCCGAAAAGGCAAAGCAGAAGATTGCCAGTGGTGTATCTAGTAAAGTGCAATATCAGGACCCACAGCGTTTGGGGGCCTACACAATTGAAAAATCTCGCAGTCCCCTCTAAAATGCCCTCTTCGCAGGACCTTTGGTGGTTACGCCTCTGATCACTGCTCATATGGATACCCGCATCACCAAAAAGTTAAGCAGTATTTTATTAAAACCTTAGATGCCAAGTTGAAATACATGCAAAAGAAAGAAAGAACAGTAGGTCGATTCTGTAA
The DNA here is from genome assembly GCA_947361185.1 of Charanyca ferruginea. Lineage (NCBI taxonomy): Eukaryota > Metazoa > Arthropoda > Insecta > Lepidoptera > Noctuidae > Charanyca > Charanyca ferruginea. The sequence goes on along the minus strand of OX376065.1, from coordinate 17,361,575 downwards.
AATTCAAACAACAACTCGCATCTCACATCGCTTTTCACTCTCACTTCGCATAAGGTTCAATATTTCCTTGATATATTTCACACTTTGAATCGGGTTCGAGTGCGAAGTGACGAGAATATTACCTTACAGAATGCCACTTCTTGCGTCATCTCATACTTTATCTGTAAAAAATTCCCTGTCAATTTAATTCAACTCGCTGACACCAAAGACTGTGGTTATATTCTCTTTGGCTGACACGCTCGCAAGGGTGGCGCAAGTGTAAATTCGAATTAGAGTTTTTAGAATGTCAATTAAGAAACTCACAGCGGATTCAGATTCGAAGTTTAGATTGAGGTCTTACCGAATCACACCCCAGTTTCTTTGTAAGAATATAAATGTAGTACAAAAAGGTAACTTGTGATTGTCATGGTCACATACATGCCACCATTTCTAGTGTACAAATATTTACTTAAAGCTAAATTTAAACAATCTCTTACAATTTTATCAGTGAGGAACTCGTTTGTTAAGTTGAGCATTTACTTAGTTATAACATCATCATCATTATTATGTCAACCTTAGACGCCCACTGCTGGGCATAGGTCCCCGCAACGGGTTCAGCTGCAACCACCATGCTTGGCCGATGCATGTTGTTACACCTACTGCGATTTAGGTGGTAAGGTACTCAGAACGCTGCTGCCCATCCTCTGGTCAATTTCCCTAAGTCGCCTTCCACGACACTCACGGATCGAAATGGGGTGGAAAAGCAGGAAATAGGTAATCCATTACAATAACATCATGAACTGATGTCCATAACAATTATAATAAAACTCTAAACAGTAGCCATGACGTCACCCAGTTATTCTAAATTAAACCGAGCGTGCGTCTGACCATGCACTTGCATCGACCTTGTTGCGCGGGCGCCGATAAGGCACGTTCGGCCTTCGCAGAGCTATTAGCAGATTTCCATGGCGTATGCAATGTTTGTGTTGGGTTGCAGGATTTATGACTAAACGCTGATGTAGAACTTATAGTAACTGCGTATTTATCTATAACTACGTCCAATGAAAACTACCTCTTCTTTTTTCGGGATGGCGTCTCGCAGGTGAACCCAGGAGGTTGTCGGCTGCTTAACCGGACTTTCCATTGATGCCATAAAAGTGAACTTAAGGCATCCAGCCAGGGCATAAACCTTACAAACTAAGCGACTACACGCTAAGGGCACCCCCTGTGGAGTACGAGCCTCGGCTTAGGGCGTCGCTGGGAGAAAACAACAAAGGGACAAGCTGGATCGGATTTCCATTATTTAAGGATGAATTTAAAGCCACAGGCTCAGCTGTGCAGGCTAGCACGAGCAAAGGTCGGGTAGTCACAACTAGCTCATAAAGTCACAAGCCTAAATACTTATAAAGTGGAATGGTGAGAGTCATGTCGAAGAGTCGTGGTGGTGGAGCCCGCCTCTTATGCAATGTGGCACGAGCAAATACCAATGTGACTTTCTCAATTAATTTGATGTAGTACTTTCTAAGTTTATCTTGGACATCACTGACATCGGTGAAGGAGAACATCGTCAGATAACCTGGACTTCATTAATATAAGTAAGTCTGAAATCGCCAAACCGACTTGAGCAAGCGTGGTGATCAATGGTCGTACCTTTTCTGTATTTGACACAACTATAGGCTGTGCGTGTGGTGTCGGACGTAAAGAATAGCACCATCCCATATCTTCCCGTGGGTGTCGTAATCGGCGACTAAGGGACTCACCAGAGAATGGGCAGCAGCGTTCTCTGTGCCTTTGTAAAAACCATACTGCGATCGGCAATCCGCCTGCCAAGCGTGGCGATTATGGCATTCCCCCCCCCCCCTTGGGGAGGCCTATGTCCAGCAGTGGACGTCTTTCGGCTAAAGTGATGATGATGATAGGCTGACATTATTATATTATTATTATTATTGCAAGAATGCAACAACGAGTGCTGAAGTTCAACGGTTCGATTCTGAGGTCAGACAAAATTAATGTGATTAGATTTTTCCATTACATAGAGCAGTCCGAAGTATGTTAGTTGGGGTGTCCCCTCGGAAAACACATAAAACCTTTGGTCCTACGCCTGATCCCTCACTAGTTGTGTTGGGTTACCAACCCATCAGACTGTGAGAGTGAGGGAAGAGAGAGTGCACCTGTGTTTGCGCACACTTCGTGTATCCTATATTATTATCTCCTACGTACTTGGCCAGTCTCTCCCTATTGAGATTGGTCACCGTGAACGAATTTCGGGTGGCGTGCCTAGGTGGTAAAGTTAGGGCAAAACTTTACCACCTAGGTACGCCACCCGAAATTCGTTCACGACCTGACAGATGAGATAATGTTTCAATACAAGCTTAGAGATATTTTATTTTTGTGCTTTATATGTTTTTTTTTTGTCTCGCAGTATTGATTGCAAGCCTGGCTTTTGGGCTTTAATGGAAGCCACGCCACTCCCGACTCGGGAGATATTGTTATTATTTCGTTACCTGCCCTACATGCACCACAGAAAACAAAACTATCAAATTACTAAAAGAAGCTGTAGGCAATTTAACGACACTGTCCTTTCCCTATCTACGAACACGGAATAAACCGCAGACTCATAAAAAGTTACCTTTTTTACCTGATGAAAATGAAAGTGTCGTCGCGGTGGTTGGTCTAAAAACTCAACAATGGAATTTAAATCCACTTAAAAGTCACTTAGTGCGATTAGAATCGTGTTCGACAACTGTTTTATCGGTAATGCACCGGATCTTTAATGTTTTGGTACAAATTGGTTTTGAAAACAGCAAATGAGAATGGTATTATGATATTATGGAGATGCATGGAGACAAAATGTGGGAAGATGAATGCTCAGCGCCATAATCTACCATTTATAATAATAATAATTCATTTATTTAAAAAAACTGGTTCTATAGACAATAAATAATAATAATAGTTAATTACAACATTATCACATAAAAATTAAATCACAGAGGCTAGAGTAAATCATTTCATTATTTAAGTTACGACCATGCATTTTTTTACCAGTAACTTTGCAAAAAAATGAAAAATATATATATATTATATAACTATACATGGCGCTATTTACAATATTGTAGTCAAGAAGACTAAAGAAAGAGGATGGGCAGCAGCGTCCTTCTGAGTACAATAACACTTACTGCGATCGCCAACATGCATCGGCCAAGCATGACGATTACGGCTGAACCCTCCCCCCCGCCCTTGGGGAGACCTATGCCCAGCAGTGGGCTTCTAAAGGTTGACATGATGATGATGAATCAAAAAGACAATAAATCGAAGTTTGTAGCCAGTAAGGTTTGAAGCGAATTTACAATAACATTACTCTACCCTAGATTGATTCTTTTGTTGCAGATGATTATGTCATCAAGAATGACAAAGACAAAGGCGCTATAAACAAAGTTACGGACAAGTAGAAACATGTCGCCACGTAATTGTAATGGATGACTTGTTCCTACAGCCTAACGGTAGGTATATGTTTGCCAATCATAATTTAAAGGTAAACTTAAAAATAACAAAGATCGTGTGGGACGCCCTGTAGCACGATAGACGGACGAATTGAAGAAGGCGGCTGGCAGCGGATGGTTGCGGGATGACCAAGACCGGATTGGTTGGTGATCTTTGCGGGAGACCTAGGTTCAGCAGTGGTCGGCAATAGGCTAATATGATGATGATGTCTGCATTTTAATGTAAAGTCTTGTTAAGGCTTGTATACATGCCAATAACCTTGAGCATTTGGCCCGCACTGAATTTGTAGACGAGTGCGGGGGTGATGTAGACGCAGTCTTTAATCGGACGCATTTTTAATTTATTGTAATAAAAATAATACATATTTGTAAAAAGTAACAAAACCAAATCATTTTCCTTTGCATTGCAAAGCAGTAGATATTTTTTTTTATACTCTTTTGATAAGAAATCAAGGAGTAAAATGGTTTCATCTCAATGATTTGGAGGTGATTTGACATTTTTTTTTCTTATTATGTGATACCGATAGAAAAATTGTGGCTAAACCAAATTACGTATCATATCATACATGCAATTTTTTTCAAATGTAATTTCTCTGTAAATGCCGACGAAAAGTTGCTTCATCTGACTTCTTTCAAGCTTTTTTCGAGAGAGCAGCCTTAATGATAATGGTATTGTCCAATCTAGTGGAAACTAACCTGGTATGCAGGAGATCTCAGATTATAAAGTAAAAGGCAGATGGACCTTGCGGAACACTGAGAGTGAAGCCGAAAAAGCAAATAGAAATTCAAAAGCGAATACCTACAATCTCGTGATTTACCTTTAGTATTTCTTTTAGACTCCAGAATTTTCTCCATGCGCCTGAAATTCTTCTTTGAACTTCTAAGTCGTTGTTTTGTTTTCCAAAGGAAATTCGTTTGCCTAGGTAAATGTAACTACCTAAGTAATCCAATGGTTTCTGGTCCAGGTAACTATCGGGTACTAGCATCTCGACCCGGCTTCGCATGGGCCTATAGCCTTCCTCGATAAATGGACTATCCAACACAAAAAGAATTTTTCAATTCGGTCCAGTAGATCCTGAAATTAGCGCGTTCAACCAAACAAACAAACTCTTCAGCTTTATAATATTAGTATAGATTCTATACCGTTAGTCATAATTTTAGTTTTAGTTAAATTCATTTCCAAACCCACCTCGTAGCTCGCGGATTTCAGTGAGTATATCTCTATAGATATTGATTCTATCTCTTCAACCTTATCAGATAGTAGAATAATATCGTCGGCGAAGATGGCTGATGAATTTACCGTTAATGTTTAGCCCTGTTCTGTCCTAATTAAGTTTGCTGATGACCGTCTCTAGTACCGCTATAAAAATTCTGCGTGATAATGGGTCACTTTGCCTAACACCTCTCTTTATGAGTATCGGCGGGCCCATACTCATAAGCCCATATTAATACCAATACAATACATTATACAATACAATATTATTAACTTGAAAATTAAATGAAAGCACCTAGTGTTTCACTTACGATTCTTACCCACTGATAAGACTAGTAATGCATCGATTGCTTATCAGTATTCTTTGGTTCATCAGTGTTCAAGGCGTCGTCGTCGCGTCGTCGGCGACTTACATTATCATAACAATTGCTTGCATGCACTTGCAATGCACTTACTTAGTTTCAATTGTGTAATCTACTAAACTAAAACAGTGATAACTTTGCTTTTGCGATGACATGTTTTTATTTTTCTCTAGCTTTTGCCAGCGAGTTGCGACGTGAATGTCGGTTATCGGCATCGCGGATGCAGACGAAGTCAAGGATTAAAAAGTAGCCGATGTCCTTCCCGAGGGTTCAAGCTATATATATACCAAATTTTATCAAAATTGGATTACCCGTTTTATCGTGAAAGCGTAACATACAGAGTAACAATATCGCAGTTATATTATTAATATAACTGGATTAATATAGATGGATTACTTATACTTTCTTCATCACATTTTTTTTATTAGTACAGGTCTTCATTCACATAATTATGTCCTTGTACGTACTTATTAAAACTTTATTCACATAATGTAAAAAGACATTGTATAAAGGCGGATTTAATGGCTTGGGCATTTCCTACCAGTCTACGAGTACCTTAGGGTGATGCAGAGACAGAACATGGTATTATCATCATCATTCCCCTGGCGCATTCCCTATTTGGGGTCGGCCCGATGGCGTTAGGCCTAGCATCGTCATGTCCTTGGAGATGGTTCTAGTCCAGGTAGTCGACGGGCGACCTCTGCCTCTCTTGCCCTCGTCTATATTCATCACTCGTCTCGTCATGTGGTGTTCGTACCTACGCATTATTTGACCATACCAGCGTAACCGGCCTTCCTGCATCTTATGGTGTATATCAGCAACTTTAAAAGTGCCCCGGATATACATAGAGACAAAATATGGTAGGTGCAGAAAATTTATAAGAAAAAAATATGATAATAAATACATTTAAGTACAAAATATACAAAGAAGAGAGGTAAAAATACATATAGATGAAGAAATATACCAAATTAATCGTGAAATGAATCTGCCAACAACTTATGTAAGTGTTCGCTTTACATGATGTTAGTTACTTTTCACACTTAAATAAACGGCTGATCCAAATCAGCTGAACTTAAGACATAAGATAATATTATACCGTTTTTGTATTCCAATGGACTTAACGACTTTAGCTAAATTCTGAACTGTACACAAACGAAGTCGAGGGAAGAAAATAGTTATTAATAAATAAACCATAGTTTAATCATCATCTGCCTGGCCTTTTCCCAAATTCCTTCCAGTCTAACCAGATGCAGCTGAATACCAGTGTTTTACATGGAGCGACTGCCTATCGGACCTTCACAACCCTGTAACTGGGTAACACGATACCCCTTGGTAAGACTGGTTGTCAGACTTTCTGGGTTCTGACTACCCATAACGACTGCCAAAGATGTACAAATGACAGCTGGGACCTTTACGTGCTTTCCGAAGCACGGAGGGAACTCGGTATGAAAGGGATCACCCATCCACGAACCGACCGCGGCTAGTGTAGCTTAACCTTTTACCGATCGATCTGTACGGCTTTAACTTAGCCACGAATACCTCAAATAAGTCAGAGTGAACTATGAGATAAATCATAGTTTAACGATACCGTCAAATAAAAATCTAATCTCATCGCAAGCACCCAATAAGGACCCACCGGACCCAATAAACCGACCAATCACAACAGTCACCCAAAAAGGATGCGAACAATAAAAATCACTACAACAAACTATTCCACTAATAAAAAGTTTAGACAAGTAGCGTACAAACAGGTCCAATGAACTCGCATCAAGTACCATCATCACCTACACATCTGTCCCAGGGAAACTTGTTTGTTTTGTTGCGCGTACGCATCTTGCTCTAGGAGGACATTGAACTAACACTTGGATTTCCGGGAATGATTTTAATTTGGGATTTTTAATTGTTTTTTAGGGAGAAAGGATGTGTGGTTCAATTGTGTGGAAAGATGGGAGTGTAAGTGAGTTCTCTCATGGAGTCATGGTAGATTGATTCATAGTGTAGAGTTTTGATTAGTTCTACTAATTATTGCATGAAGCTTTTGCCCAAGACTTCGTCTACGAAGACTTCGGAATTAAGCCCAGGTTCTAAATTATCCCACGGAAAAAGAATAAAACGGAATAAAAATAACCCTATGACGTATCTTAACACATATTATATCATATTATAATTTTTATCCCGTTTTTGTGTTTAACATTAAGATATCTACTAGATATAAGCCAAAGAATCATGGCAGGATTTGTACAAAACAAAAATAAGATGTTTAGAGAAGTTGAAATTCTAATTCTTATATTCTTGAGTACCATAGGCATAGACAATATTTTTAAAACCCCGCAAAAAAAAAATAAACAGTTTAACGAAAAACTCATTATTTCAGAACGAAACGGCGATTAACAGTAACTGTGACACTGACAGCCGCCGTTTCGCAGTTCTTACACTGAATTTGCATCGTTTTATGGGAAACTAGCTTTTGCCCGCGACTTCGTCCGCGTGAATGTCGGTTATATTGGATGCAGGCGAAGTCGCGGAAAAAAAGTAGCCTATGTCCTTCCCCGGGGTTAAATCTATCTTCTCAAATTTCATCAAAATCGGTTCAACCGTTTTATCGTGAAAGCGTAACAGACAGAGTTACTTTCGCATTTATAATATTAGTATGGATAATATCACAAATAATTATTATTTTTTTCCACACACTTGTCGCATCACTTGTCTGCCAATTTTAAAGATACGTTAACGTCGCTTGTGACTTTCTTTTTTGTATAAACAAAAAATGGAACGAGATGAAACGAAAAAGTGTTATTTTCATTTCGTAATATAATAATTATGCGGGGTTTTAAAAATATGCTAAGTATATCAATCGACTCCTGGTAATGTATTCTTCACATTGGAAACTATTTTAAACCCTCTAAATTATTTATTTTTTTCATACAAATGAATGTATGGATCTCGCAATGATTCTTTGAGCGTAAAGAGTTTACAGTTTACCATCATCCATTCATCTACTATACCTACTTACAAACTTTTTTGTTTGTAGGAATTATTAGGGTAGCAAGACAATGTTTGGTCAACCATCCCTACCCAAAGTAGTACCCATTGCTCGTAATTAGGTCAAAGAAAAAATACCACAGAAAAGCTCTCTAAGACTTCTTTCGTTTCAATAAATTATCGAATACTAGCTTTTGCCCGCGACTTCGTCCGCGTGAATGTCGGTTATCGCGGAAGCAGACGAAGTCACGGATTAGAAAGTAGCCTATGTCCTTCCCCAGGGTTCAAGCTATTTTCATACCAAATTTCATGAAAATCGGTTCAGCCATTTCATCGTGAAAGCGTAACAGACAGAGTTACTTTCACATTTATAATATTAAGTATGGATAAAGTATAAAGTATATAAAATAATAAAGTGGGTATATAAAGTATGGACAGCAATTAGTATGGATGAACATTTTAGGTCAACTTAAATTGACAGCCCTTATTTTTTTTTTCTTTTTTTATTTAGGGACATTTATAATCGCAATGCGTATGTCAGTCCCATCGTACCCTAAATACACATTGGTCATATCTGGGCCATGAACCTGAACAGACTCTTCGCATCATAACAGCTCTTGTTAATATCTGTCTCTTTCTTGTTTTATTGGAGAGAACGAGATATAAATAGGTTAAAGTAAGTTTATCTCGTGCACAACAAAATAGGCACCAATGTCTAAAATGAACGTAAATTAGAGGCAATTCTGGATAGAGCCTGAGATTAGATCTCCTAAAACTTATTTGAATTGCTCCCCTAATTAATTCGTACTTTTGTCAAACCTAGAATGCTGTATATTTACATTGGGAAAGGCTTGGGAATCGAATAAACTGTACATTTACTATAGTACTAGATGGTCCGCAAGCCAATTCTAGGAACAAGGGTCCCGTTGCCTATGAAGCGGTATTACCTCGTCGTGGTACCGTTCAAAAGCCAGCTCCACGTATTGCTACGCCAGCCTCATTTTATTGTACCACTGCAGGGCTTGTACAGAAGGTGAGAAGGTGGGAGCTAACACCACGCTTGCTCTAAGTCAGTTGGGTGGATGTATTTAAAAGGTGCAGGTTTGTTCCCGATCTTTTCGTCAGTATTTAGGGGTTTATATCCCAAATAGGGATACGTCAAAATCGTGGTACCTTTCTTACGGCGTAATTTTACCAGTACTTCCCTACTTTTAATAGTATGACTGCTGAATTCTTTAGCTGCTCTCGATTTTGGAATGGGAAAAATGCCTCAAAATCAGAATCAATCCATGGTTAGGGCTAGGCTCCGGAGCCTTGAACATCGCCGCACCTATCGGTCTTTCATCGGGTACATTTTGGAGGGTGTGCTTTGGAATTGCACAACTTAATTCCCCATCCCCATTCCGTAATCGGACGAGCAGAGATAAGGCGAAGCGTCACCGCTATATGGTTGGAGTTCGACGACGACGATACGACGAACCAAGCGAGCAAGCGCTTTGACTCCACATTTATTGTGCGAACTGCCAAACTGTGGAATTCACTGCCCTACTCTATGTTCCCTGATAAGTATAATCTGGGTATCTTCAAGGCACGAGTGAACCGGATCATCCTAAACAAGCGTGTTCCACCATAAGCCGCATCATCACTTAAGATCAGGTGAATTGCGGTCAAACGCAAGCTAATTAAAATATAAAAAAAAACAAGATCTACATCCATTTTATTTAATTTCGATTCGGTCAGCAGTGAGTCGTTCATCTTTATTCCGTACACATGCCATTGTCAGTGTCAATTATGTAATTTATCTCCTTCTACTTCCCTATATTGCTATTATGTAAATATATCCCTTGATAAATTTAGGTGGGATGAGCTATCTCGCTTTACTTTAATTTAACGAAAGATTTTTTTTATAATAGACGCCGTAGTCTTTTATAAAAAAAAGTCTTTTAGTCTATTATAAAAAAAATCTTTTTACTGAAAAATCGTCCACAATATATTCGGCCACAGTGTCCGCAAAGATACTTTTTCGACTGATGATTCGGACACCAGTAAAAACCTGTTTTATACAGTCAGATAGAAAGCATGTTAGAATCCGGTTAAAAACAATTTTTTTACAACTATATGCTGCAGCGAAGGACGAATTTCGTTCGATGGAAGTTTTTATCATTATATAGCTTTAGACATTGCATGAATGTACCATACGCCTCTGCCTAGCCCTTCTTCGAGGAATACATGACATGTATCATGTCATGTTTAAAACCTACAAAACGTTAAAATGATAGCATTATCACCCCCTTCTTTCACAGAGAGGGGCGGCCCTCCTGTCCGAGGTAACATACATTACCTAATTATGATAAAAGTCGGATATTCAAGAGATACAAACTATGATAAAAAACCGAGTGCGAGTCGGACTCACCCACCGAGGGTTCCGTACATATTTGTAGATACATATCCATACTTCTATACTAATTCATGCCTACTATCCATACTTTGATCTACTTAATATTATAAATGCGTTTTATAAACGGCCGTATCTTTTTTTCACGTTAACATAGAGGATTGATTTTTAGTATGACCGTAGACTTGAGTATATGGTTTTTTATTTCAACTCGATACCTCCCCGCGTTCCCGAGATAAGTAAAGGGTTTTGACAGACAGAAAGACAGACGGACAACAAAGTGATCCTATAAGGGTTCCGTTTTTTCATTTTGAGGTACGGAACCCTAAAAAAGAATCAATAAAGATATTATCAGTAACATGCAACGTGCATTTTGATATGCAATTCAAAAAATAAACAATGCAATAAATATTATGTACACATACAGTTTTCGGCAATCTTATCTAATCGCTGCTTGACCTACCACAAAGTCAAATATGATGTGGGTTTTTAAAGCAAAACAATGTAACTTTGATAATACGTATTGCATAAATACGATTGCAATGTTCGAGAGGATGGGCAGAACTGCTTGATGCAACAATCAGTCCAAATTTTCCTCAGCAGTGCGAAAGTAGACTTTTAGTCAAAGCATTTATTTCCATTAAACTAATTTTACAAGCACTTTTGAATTATCAAGAAGTCCGTTAGTTAGTTGAAGCTAGTTGCTCGTTCCAAAACGTAGACAGGTCTCTATGAAAAAGTCGAACAAGGGATTCTACGGACATTCTTTTTAAACAAGTTTTTACAAAAACCTGGTTACATTATTCTTGTTGCTTCTATATACCTATGTGAAATCAACCTTTACCAAAATTATAAATAGGATATTGTAAAGTTTGTTTATTTTTTGAAAGTGTTATTTTCATTTCGTAATATTTTAATTATGCGGGGGTTTAAAAATTTGCTAAGTATATTAATCTACTCCTGGTATTGTATTCTTCACATTAGAAAATATTTTAACCCTTTAAATTATTATTTTTTTCATACGTTTGAATGTAATGGATCTCGCCATGATTTTTTCATATTTTTATCTTCTATGGTTTAGAAGGCAGTACTTATTCAGAGAGCTAATTATTTAATCAATACGGAAATAAATACAAAAGTTTATTTTTAATAATTCAGACATTTAAATCCTAGTTGTTAACAACAACTTTATATTTGAAGGATATGATAAGAAATGTAATAAAGGACACTAAGCTTTTTATCAAGAATTGATAATATTCAGTAGGTATTAGGTGCTGATAATAGCGATAGCCTAGGATAAAAAACAATTATTTCTTTGCAATATGCAAATATATTCAAATTTATCTACACTACGTTACAGCCAAGCTTATAGATAAAAGTGAAGGCAACACTCTGAATACCTAAGTGAAACCAATTGTGGGCAGATAATAATATAATATAATAATAATATGTGGGGACATTTTCACACACGGCCATCTGACCCCAAACTAGGGAGACCCTGTACTATGAGTGTCAGACAGCTGATATACATACACAAATACATTTTTTTTTTTTTTGTAAATTCATACATATGTAGATAAACAACACCCAGACACAAGGCAAGCACAAGTGCTCATCACACAAATGTTTACCCTGGGCGGGAATCGAACTCGCAACACGCTGCGCAGCAGTCGATCGCTCAGCCACTGCGCCAACCGTGTCGTCAAGAGAAGAAGATGCTCTGTTTCTGAATGCATCCAAAAGAACGAGAGAGTGATATGTGTTTTCTTTATATTATTATGTATGCATTCAGAAAGAGAGCGTCTGCCCACAGTTGGTTTCACTTAGGAGTTAAAAGTGTTGCCTCCACTTTTACCTATAAGCTTCTTGGTTACAGCCAATAAAAGGTTTCTAAAGAAAAAAATATTATGAAACCGTCGAACCAAGGCCTATATTCTTGAACGGTAACCTAACTGTCAGTTGAGGACAAAGGAATCAACATATTTGTTTGAGATTGAAACACTAAGGTCATTGGAGAGCTCACATTGTTTTTAGGGACATCACTAAGCGGCTGGTCGACTCTTCACGTGACCAAACTGACCTATTCTTTAGTCAAAGAATTAGCATTGCCTTTGCTGTGGACACTTGTCCCATTGATAACGATATAGACGAGTTGTTTGATGCCCTATAAGTTCCCTTCTTTTTGTACATTTTTTTTTTTTCGGAATGTCATCCCAGGTCTATGAGGTTGTCGGCTGCTTAACCGGACTTTCCTGTAGTACCTTAAAAGTGAACTTAAGGCCTCCTGACTCTAAGGGCACCCTGTGTGGGGTACGGACCTCGGCTTAGGGCGACGCTGGAGGAGGGCACCAAAGGGATAGGCTGGATAGCTTCATGGTAATTTTATTATGATTTATCAGTTTTATACTTATATTTGATTATAGACCTTATGATAATTGCGTAAGAACGAATAACCGAAATTATTATCTGGTTCCAACTTCAATTTCTTTTCCAAAATAGACCCAAGTGTTTCCAGGACCAAAAGTTGTGACCAAACTTTCAATATTTCTCGGGAAGTCCCTGGTAGTGACGTTTTAGTTAATCAAGAACAATAGAATTTTGGTTTCCACGATTAATACTTGATATCTGACAGATATGAGTAGAGATCAATACTTGAGTAGGTACAGACGGCGTCATCAACTGGTTATACCCCTCGAGTATTCAAATTAATTCGTATAGGGGGCATTAGGGGGTAACCAGTTGATGATGAAACCTAGGCTGCTTACCTAGTTCGGCTGCAGATGATGAATAGTGACACACTATTATTGTTAGGGCTACATGTAATAAGTCTGTAGCCAATAAGCAAATTGTGACCTCTTTTAATTTCTTGTCTAATAAATATAATTATTAAAACTATTTTTTCAGGATAAAGGTGGAGGGCCCAATATTATCAGATGGAGGGAAATAAAAGCTTGAAAAAGAAAAAATTAAGTTAACCTAATTCACTGATATGATTGGACACTTTAGAGCCCTAGACACAATATTGCAAAATCTTCCAGGCTCGTCATCTGACTAGCCATTTCACAACAATGTTGGGTCGGCTTCCAGTCTATCCGGATCCAGCTAAATACCAGTGTTTTCATGGAGCGACAGCCTATCTGACCTCTACAACCCAGTTGCTGGGTAATAAGATACCCCTTGATAAGACTGGTTGTTTGATTTTTCTAGCTAGACAAGCAACCTAGACCAATGAGTTTATATGCTTTCTGAGGCACGAAGGAGTCTCGGTCCAAGTCGGATCCAGCTGAATACTTATTTGGAGTGACAGCCTATCTGAATTTCACAACCCAGGTTCTGGGTAACACGATACCTCCTAAGGGTGTTACTACACCAATCGATCGATCGTCGATCGATACCATTAATCGACATCGATCGACGTTGATCGATAGCTTTGGCTGATCGACGGATAGCGTTCCACTAACCAATCGATCGATTGCCCGTGAACGGCATCGGTCGACGTTAATCGATTAACCCCAGCTATAATGCATCAGTAATAATAATCAAGCAGCTCGATCGATGTCGACTAATAAATTCGACGATCGATCTATCATCGATCGACAATCAGAGTTGGTTTGGTAGAAACTATCGATCTACGTCGACTAATCCATTCTATCATCGATCGATGCCGTCGATCGACGATCAATCGATTGGTCTGGTAACACCGTAAGGCCTCCAGGCTATGAAGTATTTTAAATATATAATTTAACAAAGCAGCATAACAACGCGCAGTACATGAATGTTCAACAATCCTTAGATTAATTAGTTATGCAGCCTACAAGTCAATCAGCACGTATTATCACGATAAGGCGTGTGTGTGTCATCAATTTTATTGCTTCTGTACAATTATCATGCAAAAATTTGCGACACACTTATTCATCATCGGCTGGAACACGAGCACTGTTGAACAAAGGCCCCCATTACAAAACATTAGATTTATTAAATTGGAAATTAATCTAAATATGTTGAAGTTGCGTAAAGGTTGATTGCGAACCTTGCGTAAAGGTTCGAAATCAGCGACGAAACAGGGGATCCCATGACTGACCGAGATATGACTTTACAACTAATTGGAAATCGCGTTGTATAAAATAATAGTAAGTAGATTATGCACCAAGGTGATAAAGTAGTGTCTTATGTAGCGGGCGCCGTATGGAATCCCAAGCAAAACGAAGGATTCTAGGGAGTTTAGAGTTGACTATCGAGCAAAGCGAGGGACTTAAGACAAGAATCCTGAGTGCAGCGTGAGATTCAAGGTCGCCCAAGACAAAGGCACCTTTATCCCCGAGGAGCATACTCTACTTTTCACACCATCTACGAGACAATAAAAAGCAATAGTACTAGAATCAAGAGTAGATTGTTGGTAATGCCAGGCTTCGGATTTAATGTACCTACTCCGGAGTCAAATCACTATCGTCACTCGACATTTTTGTGAGAATTTGCAGTTATGTAATTTGTTGTATAACAAAGCAAAGCAATTTTCAGTATTCGCGCCTCTTTTTAATTTGTGTAGTATTTTTCTTTTATTTATATTCTACTAGTGGTAGCCAGTTCGATTCTCGAACAATTATTTTTTTATTGCAGATTGCAGATGAATGTTCGTATGCGATTTCTATTTTATGTTCCAAATTCAAATCACATTAATGACCACTGGGTCTTAAAAAAAAATCAGTACAATATTAATGCCCTGCTAGACCTCAGGTCTGAAATGACTTACTTTAGGTTAGGTTTACATGTCATATAATTTGACATTATCGAGCAGGTGGTGTGAAAAGATATTTTTTTTTCAATTTTTGTATCTCGTAATTTTTGGTTAATGATGCCTTTTTTTGTCTTGCGCGGTGGAAATCCTCGTGGACTTCCTTCAACGTGATGATGACGAAGGGACATGCTGGACTCTTACCAGCTAAAACCACCATGGGGTTCCACCTCTGCCTATGGCTGGGGTGCGGAATTCGCATGAGCATGCACCGCTTGGACTACCCAATTGGTATTACAATTGGGTAGTCCAAGCGGTGCATGCAACACCTGGTCCTTTGACCCAAGTGAAAGCCATCAGCAACAACTGCATTAGAACATCTTCAAAAGGGGATAAGCACTTCTACCCCAAATCGCTCTAAAATAAGTGCTGATAAAGTAGGTACTATTTTTAAGACAAAAAGTAGGAATCGAAATTCTCTTTGTTCTATTTTCTTTTACATGTTATCATCTTAGTACGAGTTGCATGTAAAAAGTAGCAACGCAATATCGCGTCACGTCATTATTACATTATTCTAGTAACTTCGATTTCATTGCAATACATTGACACATTAATGCATTCAAGATGGCGGACTTGGCATAGAAAAATCATTGATCTGATTTTAATTTGGATCTTATTCGAAAAAGAGAAATTATGTCATTAAAAAGAAACTCCGAACTTGTTCAATATTTTTCAGAAAAATCGTTAAGTAATTGTGTAGGTAATGGAAAGTTTTGATGTACTTACTATTAATTAAGACTATTAAAAGAATAAGAATTATCAAGAGCAAATATGACGTCACCAATTTTTCAGCGAAAGTTTTGACATTTTCAGAAAAATCTGTATTTTTCAGTAAACACTCCCTAAACATGCCTTAATTAGTTCAATTTCCAAGTTACCACTCATTGGATAACCGAAAACAAAACCCAAACAGAAAAAACAAAATGCACAAATTTCGCGCCAAAAAATTTCAACATTTAGAAAATGCATTTAAAATGCATCAATCACTTACCGGTTTAATAAATCCACTCCTGTGGCTCTTCAAAAGGATCTTCTTAAACCAGATGATACACTTAATTTAATGGAATATTTAGAATTGTTTGATTTTCGTGTATGATTACGTGCGTTCTCCCAAAAGGGTAGAAAATCAGTGCGCGAGGGCCACCGAGTGCGCGCTGCGTTCGCGCCAATACTGACTCAGATGCTCCTGCGCAGCCGACCAGCTGATTACAAACGAACAATGTCACAATCAATATACACCTTATAAAGATTAATTTAAAGTGCATTTCTGACTGATATGTTTATGTTGTTGTAATTTTCACTTCGTTTTCGTTGCATTAAAATTGAAATTTCAAATAACATCGCTCTTTGAACATGCTTGCATCGATGTAATGGAATTATTCAACGCATTACATGCCACGGTAACTAGTTGCCTATTAGATGGTCGATTGGGAATTATTATTTTATTGTTTCTATGCGTGTCGCTTTATGAATTACCTACGTGTGATGGCGTGCATTCTTGGTCAGTCAAAAATACCGCTACATTATTATTTCTAACTGGAATCTGATTACGGAAATGATCTTATTTCTACTTCTAATATTGTAAGTAGATGTGTAGACTTTTTAAATTCATATGTATATTCTTAGTTTATCTTGGACATCACTGATATCGGTGAAGGGAAACATCTTGAGGAACCCTGAACTTACTTACAATTAATATACAATTAAAAGGGTATAAATATAATGATCACCAAAAAATACTTTAGGATCTTAAGCTCCCTTACCAAAAAAATATACTAAATTATACCAAATGTACTAAATGGTCACCAAATCTTAGTGTGCAAAATAACCAAAATCTTTTTGACCCCCCTGGGGCGGATCCGACATGGTTAGGTTAGGTTAGAACTGTGACCCCCTACGCACGAGGCGAGCGAGCGGAGCGAGCGTGCCGCGGCAGTGGCCGCCTAGTGTCAGAATCAAATCGCTTTTTACAGTCAAACTCATACATTTCTACAATACTTTAGGAAACACTATTTTAGTGACCATTTACTGTTTTTGGTTTTATTTTATTTACTATTATTGGTGATCATTTAGTAGATCTGGAGGTTCGTTAAACATAAGCCCAATTAAAATATCTGAAATACGCTTTATGCAAGCGTTTATCAATGATATATGAAAAGAGGCTTTGCCCTGCTGTGTAGCAGTGGGACAATAATAGGTTGGTATTATTTTAGATTCATTATCATCATGTCATTTCATCTAGTAATTTTTTATTTGTACCATTCTAATACCACTGGTATTTGTTTCAACTCAATTTTTTTTCTATTCCGAACGGGTACCACTTTTTAAATGATTAAATTTAATGTGCGAACGAATATATCAATAACGTGAATTTGGTACAGTCAGCTCAGTCAAACCTAATTAAATTAAATTTGTTTTCTAATATTTTTATGTGATCGTAATATAATGGTACCTATCCAAAATCACTTCATTCCAATATTTTTATAAAGGTCTAGGAGAGAATCATCTTGCAATTTTCTTGATTTTCTGTAAAATTTTATAATTGTTAGATTAAAGGTCTTCTAATTACACAGTAAGCATTTTTACGACTGTACCTTATATCGTTGAACTTGTTTTGGTATTAGTTTAAACAATGGTATCCGTTCGAAATAGAAAAAAAATACAAATTGAAACAAATACCAGCGGTATTAGTTGTTGGTATTAGAATGGAATAAATCATATTTTTTAAGTATCTAGACGTCGCTAATAGTAGTAGTTATAGGCATCATCATTAATCGATGTGGTTGCTTGTCAAGTTGTGCGATTACGCTTTGGGTGATAATCAGGTCAACGGAGCCTATAATGTGAAGCTTATCATATCTGTGTTTGTCACCTGTTGTAGTTGCCTTGTGTGAATAAATAAATAAATAAAATTAATAAATATTTATGGTTTGTGGTTTCTTTTAATCTAGCCACTGGACTGGTGACCGACCATAAGTAAGCACAATGCTAAAACATAGTCACGTGAGAAAGTACAATTAGGTAGGTTCTTATTTACAACTTAATCAGAATTACAATACAAGGCTTACAAAAAAAAATACGTACAACAAAAACAAAAAGAGAGGGATCTCATGGTCATTAAAAAACTTGTCCACATCGCTGTCAACGGGATACGTGCCCAACAGGCTGGCAGCATGCCACGTTATATGGCATTGCTGCCTGATTCTTTGGCGAAAAGGCCCGTCGAGTCACGTGAAGAGTCAACCAGGCGCTTGCCTATATCCCGAAAATCAAGAAAGCTTAGCTTCTTTGATCTCAGCGCTCCTAAAGATCTTACTAAGTATTTCTCAATTCATCTGATATTTCAATCGTTCGATCAATTCTAGTTTTCTCTTGTATACTTCTATACTTGTATACTTATGGCGTTTAAAAGTGCCTTCCATGGCCTAATTTAAATAAATAATTTGACTTTTGACTTTCACTTTTTATTGTAAAAAGCAGACAACGTATATACTTATATTATCTTGGATATAAGCATAGTAGATACCTAAATATAAGGCCTTCAGAATGTATTCTCATATTAATGTTAGTTCTATAACATGAAATAACTACAAACAGCTTTACAGCAGACCATGTTGCCCAAGTAAAAAACTGATTAACCGAGAGAGTGATCCCGGCTAGATTCGATTCAAGGATAAAAAAATATGCTTGTCATCATTAGAACCTTTCGATTTCATTCCGAAGTAGATGAAGTGGTAGCATTCAACTAATTTTATTTACTTTATTTGTTTGTTACTGTGGAAGTGTGGACTTTTAATATTATGAACTGCGCATCCAAAAAAAAGTATTATGCTATGTTATTTATTTTTTATTTGTTAGGCTTCGCGCTGCAGTTATTTTAGTTTTCACTTGAAACTGTTTTATTATCAGCAAAGAGAAGTTCCTGTGAGCCAAAGAGCCCGTGACTTTGTCTACGTAAACCAGTAGTTCCTAACCTGTTCGATCTTGTCACCCCTATGACTTAGCTAGGGATACTGATTTACCCCCCACCCCCCCCCCCCCTCATGTTACTAATAAATATAGTACCTATAAAGATAAACAGTTAATGATATACACAGCTAGGGCATGAAATGCACTGGTGAGTTAGATTCGGTGTTATTAGCCTAATCTTTGTCATACAAGCATATTACCAGCTTGTTACCCCAGCTTATTACCACGCAGGGGTAATTAGTTTACCCCCAGGTTAGGAACCGTAGGCGTAGACAAATAAGAATTAAGTCAAAATCCAGAATTATCCGTCGGGAAAATCTTACATGCTTGCTATCTGAGGGTTTCAACCCCAAACGGCTCGAAAACAAAGTTATCACCAAGGATACTATACTTTCGCCGTTTAAGTTCTTTTGCAGCCGGAGCAGCAGCACCAGTACATCACGCTGAACTATATAAGAAGATGGGATGACGCAAGAGTTGCGTCGCACATAGCGTCCCATACTAAAAGCCTTTTTTTTTCTTTTTTGGTACAGGGTGGAAAATCGTCATGGATGTCCTCCGCCCTCAAGGCTGGTTGACACTTTCCGTGATCCAAGACCTGGTTTTTACCTTAAGCAGAGGTTAAGCATTGCCATCCAACGTGACAATGCCGTCAGTGTGGTGGACGCATTCCCAGATGACGGCAAAGTGGAGGATTTTTTGATGCTTTATTGTATCAGCTTTTTAGGTTAATAGATACAAGTTTTTCTTTTTTAATAATATAATTAATGAATTAGCCGTGTGGTGCCTGTCGCGAATAGCACCACCCCATTTCTACCCATGGGTGTCGTAGAAGGCGACAGAGGGATATGGACCAGAGGATTGGGCAGCAGCGTCCTTCTGAGTACCATAACACCTACTGCGATCGCCAACATGCATCGGCCAAGCATGTCGATTACGGCCTAACCCCCCTTGGGGCAGACCTATGCCCAGCAGTGGGCCTCTAAACGTTGACATGATGATGATGATGATGAATTTATGAATATATTTCTATACTAACATTATAAAGCTGAAGAGTTTGTTTGTTTGTTTGTTTGGTTGAACGCGCTAATCTCAGGATCTACTGGTTCGAATTGAAAAAATCTTTTTGTGTCGGACAGTCCATTTATCGAGGAAGGCTATAGGCATGCGAAGCCGGGTCGGGTCGCTAGTATATTACATTACTTTTAAAAACTACCGTTGCTTTGGTCTTTCCTTCTCGTGTAACCATCACCATTCGAAACTTTCGTCACAACATTTATCTTATTCCTCTTCGTCACATAGACATAAGTACGTCGTGGTATGTGTACTATGTGTACTACTGACATATTGTACCTCACATTCCCGTTTAAATACCAATATAACTACTACCTAAAACTAAGTATTAACACTTCATAGCTATTGGTCCAAGAGTCGAGAGTCGAAAGAACCACGTCATTTTAATCGTCATGATCTAAATTTTAGGGTTAGATACCTACTCAGATTATGAATAATGAAACAAAAGGCTGATAGAGCGCGCGGAACACTCAATGTGAAGCCAGCAAAGCAAATACAAATTACAAAATAACAAATACAAATAGAAAGTCAAAAGCGAATACAATCACGAGATTGTAGGTATTCACTTTTGAATTTGTATTTACTATGGTGCCTTCACTCTCAGTGTTCCGCGCGGTCTGTCTGCTTTTTGTTTCATAATCTGAGGATAGATAGAAGAAAATATCGATTAGAAAGTATGCGTACTTGCTAGGTTTTCTCTTTACTTTTTCAGGTATCAGGTATAAAAGGTACGTTTAAGTACCCCAAGGGTGCTAGTACTCCGCTGTCTGTCTCTCCATCCGTCTGGCACAGGGCTGTATCTTTTAAACTATAATGGGTCGAAACTTGAATGAAATACACAATAAAGTTATAGGTAAAGAACAGTTTCTTTTTTCGGCATCATTCATTGTTTAGTTAATCAACCTCGCAGGACTATAATTATTACTAACATAAACATACATAACATGTTTTTTTTTTGCGTGACTATGAAAACTAAAAATTATATTGTAATATAATTTTTAAGTCACGCAAAAAAAATCGAACCTCCATGCAAAACCATCGATTTTGTTAGGGAAGTCGGATTTTTTTTCTCATATTTCGACCCATGTCCCTTGAAGAAAGTTGTTAAATTTCACAGGTACTATCTCTCTGTAAAATTTTGAACATGACTAAAAAATCATATTGTAATGTACGGTGGTACGGAACCTGTACGGTGCAACCGCACAATCTGCAATTCAGCAGTTTACGCCACATTCATTTCAACTCATTACATTTACTTAGTTCAGTTCGCGTTAGGCTATCAATACAGCCGGGCGTTCACGTTACAGCCAACAAGGGCCGCCACTTCATTTCCACACCATGTTCATTAAGCTCATTTTACTTTAAGTACCTTTGGGACAATACAGTAGTGTTTCAGTACTTACCTTCTTTTATTTCAATCGACCTTCATCTAAAGGTAATGTATGGTCTAACAAGGGATCATACAGAACCCTTTGTGTGGGAGCCCGACTAGCACTTGGCCGGTTTTTACATATTACTATTGTACAGCATTGAAGCTCGCAAGTACGCATACTTCCTTAACTAGGTACATATCTATCTAAACTGTACTACGTAATATAATTAAGCTGAAGAGTTAGTTTGTTTGAACGGGCTAACCTCCGGAACTACTGCTCTGATTCTGAAATTTTTTTCGCCAATTATCACTGAGTGCTATAAGCTACATTTTATTATAAAAAAAAATAGGAATCTGTAAGAAAAATCGCGCGAATGCGCGGCGAATTGCTAGTTCCTCCACATGTCGTCAATGCTAAGATGACGTAGGTCTAGCGTCTCTGGGATCTCGGTCCATTACTTACCCACAGTAGCAGCAATGCAATGACCTCAAGTATCGAATATCAGCTACTAGCAATAACGGCTATCTATTCTGTATTACTGGCCTGTGACTGCTTGAATGAGAGTCTGTTGCAAGCATGTGAACTAAGACCTAGATGAACTCACGGACAAGAGGGCTTTTGTGTTTAGAAGACGTGTTGAGAAGCTTCAGAATTTCCTGTTTGCTTAAACGTAAGTTGTTCCGTAAATTGTTAGCCACAGAATTAATACAATCTCTTTTTTCTTGAAACTGTTTTAAATTTATAGCTAATTTCAATGCAAATCTCGTTGGTGAGAATCACTGGCCACCTATGTGTAGTTCTTTTTTTAAATGTTTTTGAATAGCGAGCGGTTTACGGTAGTTATTTTTTGACATTTTCGAAAGCTGGTTTACCCGAATGCTTAAGTGCATTGGGGTTGGACGGGAATGTTTTAAAAAGCTATAAATAAACTTTTTTCTTATTCTACTGTTTTTCATTGCACTAACAATTTTGTACGTAATGTAATTTCCCACGTTGTGTTCAGCTCCGTCAAAACAAACCAACTTACGTCAAAATTTCTTTCTTTTTTTTCGTAGTGCTCTAAATCTTTTGGATTTTTAACGGTGGTTTTAAATCAACATATTTGGCATATTAAATGTATTGATCGGATGTTGGGACGTGAAAAAGACGGATGAAAATATTACATGTAACACAGATTAGAATATTGATACAGGATGTGTGGAGTAACCAGAATGGATACAGTCAAAAATGAGTTTATTAGAGGAAGTTTGAAAGTTGCGCCAGTGACAGAAAAGTTGAAAGGGAATCGTTTGTCTTGGTATGGGCATGTGTAAAGGAGGGATGAAGCGCATGGGATCAAAAGAGTTATGAATATAAATGTGGATGGGTGGAGAAGAAGAGGAAGGCCGAAAGAAAGATGGATGGTGTGAAGACTAATATGAAAGAGATGGGAGTCAATGATATCATGACGGTTGACAGGACGGAATGGAAGAAGAAAACAGGTTGCAGGACGAAATGGAAGAAGAAAACGGGTTGGAGGACGGAATGGAAGAAGAAAACGAGTTGCAGGACGAAATGGAAGAAGAAAACGAGTTGCAGGACGAAATGGAAGAAGAAAACGGGTTGCAGGACGGAATGGAAGAAGAAAACTGGTTGCGCCGACCACAAGTAACATGGGATAAGAGCAGGAAGATGAGATGTTTATAATTATGTACTTTAGAAAATTCCGAGATTTACTTGTGACCATATAATTATATTGTCTTGGGCACAGACATTTACAGTTACAAATCAAAACGACAATAATAATAAACGTTTAATTTCAGAATCACTTCCATATTTGTTAGTAACAATGTAAACTTATAAACTAGTGTTAGTAACATTTGTTGTAAGCTGCGTGAGGCACGTCGACCCTGGGGAGTGCCTACTTGACTGCGTGCAGGCGTATCCACCGCCTCAAAAAGATCGGAGAGTCCCACCTATCAGCCAACGTTCTAAGAATGGTGTTGGGGCTGGCGTGACCACGGCGTATAAGAGATGCACATTTCTTGCGCATGATGGCCGAAAACTAACAAAGTTCGCGTCGGCAAACACGCCGGACGCGCAGGATGCGCGTGTAGGTCAAATCTGAGGTTTTTTTGCATAGTCTATGTAGTATATAGGTATAAAGTTACAGTTGAAGCTAATAAAATCGTGGTAATAAAAATGGGTAAATAACACTAACAAGGAGCCTACCATGACGATATTCTCGACCACATGTAACTTGCGCAGGAGTGGAGCCAGGACTATGCGTTCCCAGATCATTGTTGTTGCGCGCGCGCCGTGACGCCCGAGGAACTTTATCGCCTCCCTTTTATATAAAAACGTTTTAAATGCTAATGTTCTTTGTTTTTCTAGTGCTAATGTATTTTTGTTACCAACCAGATTTCCATATAGTTCGTCTACTTCTGAGAGCTTTTCAAGCATGGATTGTATTTTTTGTCGCTTTGGTTTAGATCCAGTTTTTAGCGAAAGTGCGACATAGCCCTGGTGTCGTGGCTTTTGAGTCTACGTAGCTGTTTAGGATGTAAAGAGATGCGTCTTAATGAGAGTTATAAAATGTAAATAAATATTTTGACAAAAGTCAAAAACATGAATTTTGCATTTTTTATGTTATTTGGTAGGTAGTTTATTACACAATGCAGCACCTTCGTACCTCATGCTTTTTCTGCCAAATTTAGAGGTGAGTATAATATGTATGTCATTTGCATTTCTGAGCCTAACTTTGTGTAGGTATTCGATGTTTCTTTGTAACATGTATTACAACGAAAGTGAATCTCTTTTGTATGTATGTTTAAAACGTTTCGCACTACTGTTCAACTGCCACAGAACGCAGTAAGTACCCACAGACGGTACCTTTCGCTGTGTAACACGACCGCTATCACACAATCTAGATGATAACGTTTAATGAGCCCGCTACTGTCCGTGTCTTTAATATCGCTGTTTTATTTATTTCAATAAAAGCTCTACATTTCAACGACACGGTTGGCGCAGTGGTTGAGCAATTGACTGCTGCGCAGCGTGTTGCGGGTTCGGATCCCGCCCAGGGGTTCATTTGTGTGATGAACACTTGTGTTTGCCTTGGGTCTGGTTGTTGCTTATCTTGTATATACGTATGTATTTGTGTATGTACACACATCAAAAAAAGTTTGCGATCACTTTGAAAAATCGAATTCTTTTTTGTTACGGTATATTATATTATGATTTATTCTTCTTTTTAGATTCTTTATTTGAAAATATAGATTTAGAATATAAAACAATAAAACAGTTCAATTGTTTTTCCATATAAAAAGGCTTTCAGTCCCAGCTTACGCTCATTCAAAAATCTGATTTAGTCAATTTTAACGGATTTAAAATACTTTTTCGCGGAAAGTTGTGATTGAGCAAATGCCAAGAAGATTATCAGAAGTTTTACGAGCAAGAGTAGTAACTTTGAGGTCAATTCGGATGTTTGTATTTTTTTTTATGTATGTTCGGGCATAACTCCGTCATATGTTTAACGGATTTGCAAATTTATTTTTTGTTCGAAAGGGGTTTATTCCGAAATGGTCCCATATAAATTTTATCGTTTAATTGATTCAGCGCTTTTTGAAAAAATCAACAAAATCCCAAAAAAAATATTCTTCAACCTCTGGAGTACCTACTTTCAATCTCTGTTTTAATTGTGTCGCCGTTTCTTTAAAGATTTGGATGTTAAGGCGATACTAAAAAGCGGAAAATAATAACTTTTTCAAAAAAAAAGACAACCGCGTTCAAAATCTATAAAGTGATAAATAACTTTAGCACAGAACACACATTACTTCGGTGGCAATACAAAATAACAAACAGAACAAAGCCACCGCCACCGACTTGCGAAACTAAAGTAATGTGTGTTCTGTGCTAAAGTTATTTATCACTTTTTAGTTTTTGAAGGTGGTTGTCTTTTTTTTTTGAAAAATTTAAAGCTTACAATAAAACAGTACAGTAATTTATGTTTTCCTTTAAAAAATATGGCGATAGACACATCGCTAAGTTCACCAATACAATCATTCGGATTGTTTAACAATACAATATTATTATTATTATTAAAAATGTGTAGCTGCAACGGTAACAGGAGCCTGGCAGCATTTTCTTGATTTATATGTGCAGATTCTTTGAAATCCCTCAAAATACATAAAAGCAAATCTGCCATAAACACGTTTTTGTTCAAAATTTTCTCCAAAGCGACTTGTAAAACAACCATTATAAATTTAATTTATTTATATTGTCCTGCAGTGATTCACAATGTCTCGCGAAGATACTTTTTTTACTTACTTTACATATCAAAATAATGCAAGTTCAGTTTGTTCATGTTTCTTTGTTACGCTTTCACGACGAAACTAATGCACCGATTTTAATAAAATTTGGTACGTACAAAGCTTAAACCCCAAGAAAGCACATAGGCTAGTTTTTAATACGGGAATGTATGTGTGTCCGCGATAACTGAAATTCAAGCGGCCCAAGTTGCGGGCAAAAGCTATAGTGCTTCATAAAGTTATGTTTAGCAGAGAAATGCATTGCGATAAGAGTACATTGACCCCTCAGGTCGGTTCACTGGTCTCCACTATCGCGTCACGACTTGTTCAAGGGTCGAGTTCAATACAATTTATTGACATAATGTTAACCATAATACAAGTATTACAATCAGAAAGATATATTTTAAAACATTCCCAAAAAAATATGTTAAAATATTCTATATTTCTGTTTGAAGTACATTTTGAAAAGGTGTTAATATTTTCAACAGACTTAAAAAAATAAGGAGGTTCTCAATTCGACACATATTTAACTTTTTTCAGAGTAGTCGGATTTCGATGATTCTTTTTTTAACCGACTTCAAAAAGGATGAGGTTATCAATTCGAATGTTTATATATTTTTTTTTTTGTATGTTCGGGCATAACTCTGTCATATATAGACGGATTTGCAAAATTCTTTTTTGTTCGAAAGGGGTTTATTCCGAAATGGTCCCATATAAATTTTATCAAAATTGATACAGCCCTTTTTGAGAAAACCAACAAATTCCCAAATAAATTACTAAGACGACGTTTCAGTTTTTTCAATCTTTGGAGGACTTACAATCTCTTTTGAGTATGTCGCCGTTTCTTAATGGATTGGGATGTTAGGGCAACACTAAAAAGCGAAAAATATAAAGTTTTTTCAAAAAAAAAGAAAACCGCCTTCAAAAACTAAAAAGTTATAAATAACTTTAGCACAGAACACACATTACTTTACTTTCGGAAGTCGGTGGCAATAAAAAACAACAAACACAAAGTCATAAGCCTTTTAATGTCCCGGTGCAGCAACGTTCCTGTGGAGAGGCCCGGCCAGAGTAGCACGCACCCTTGCCATCCTCAGAGTGTCGTAGTCGCCGTCTACGGGAAAATTCGAAAGACAGACAGCAGCGGCTTCATTATTGGAATCAAATGTGACAGCTCACATTTTAGGACCCATGTAGTAGTAGTAGTAGTATGACGGGCCGGTGTCCGCAACTCCACGACTAAGCGCGTATTTTGCGTACAGGTAGGAAGTAGATCATTCGATCCACCCGAGCTCCCCAAGAAAGGCCAGCAGCGCCTTGACGTCGCTGGCGATCTCTCGCAAGTTGCCTGGGTTACCGAAGTACTTTGCCCTGTATGAAGCGACCTCAGGGCAGTTCAGAAGCACATGGGCTGCTGTCTCTTCCGCCCCCATGCAGGCTCTGCACAATGGGCTGTCTGTGACTCCTATGACAAAAAGATGTTTATTGAAAGACCCATGACCAGTTATGGCGGCTGTGACCGCACGCAGCTGTTGTTTGGACAGTCGTAGGGCTTGCCTCGTGAAGCGGCCCTCAATTGCAAGAAGAGCCTCCTTGGCTTGCCTGCACTCGCCATGTTCGGATTTTAGGACCCATTAAATAACGTTAATTTGTAACCCGTGGTGCTTGGCAACTGGGCCTCCCCCAGTTGTCAACGTCCCTTTGTGCCTATTGGCCTAGTTCTGTTCTGTCTTCTGCTTGATTTGGAGGGAAATGGAAAATATGTTTTTCTTACTCCTCTGCTATTCTTTTCTGATTAATTTCGTTGCGGGATCCAAGACAGTTGTTATATGTTTCTCTGGAACTCGTCGATCTTCATTTCCTCGACGATTTTCTAGTGGTCGCCACTGTTGATTCTGGCTTTCAGGAGTTGCAGTGGTTTGGGAACATGATGCATGTCCCAAAAAAAAAAGCAGCGGCTTCCGTGTACTTAACAACCTCACTGCGATCTCCAAGATGCCTGTTAAGCGTGGGGCTTATGACACCCCCCTTCCTTTTGGGGGAGGCCATTGCCCAACAGTGGACGTCTTCCGGTTGATGATGATGAGGTGCAGTGATAGTTCGGTGACTAGTTTTCGGTGTAGCAGTTCGAAGTTTAAACGCCGTTTGTACGGAAATAATGAAGTAACTAGTTGCGTTTCTGGCTAAGTAACCGTTTGTACTTCAGCCAGACGATTTTAATTATGACTCTGGGAAAGGACCATAATTTGAAGCAACTGGCTGATGGTACTGACGCCAGCACATCAAGTGATACCAAACTGTCAAATTTTCCCAATTGAATATGAATCTTATTCTTTTGTTATAAAGTTGAAAAACTATCAAATAAATTTGAGAGATTGGTGTAGATTGATGTGCTGACCTCTGTACATCTTGTAAAACAACGTTGAACGTAAGGAAATAAGATAGTATTTTTCAATCCGGACAAATGCCTGAAAAATGGATCAGCAATGAACCTTGAATCTATTCTCTCGACTCTGGAATCTTGGACCAATAAATTAAAGGACATAATTATTACTGAAACATTACACAAAAACATAAAATTCCAAAAAGCTAAAACGGATGATTTATAATTTAGTTTACAAAGGACGTGAACTAAATTATAAATCACCCTTTTTTAAACAGCTACACAAAAAACGCTAATCATTCGAGTCAATTAAGACAAATGAAATTACTTGAACACTTAAATCATTTTTATTGGAGCCACACCCTCTCCTAATGTGAGCTTAATGAGACCACCATGACGGGACGTCAAAATTTTATGATAATGGGAATTATACCATTACTTACTTACCCGTACCATGAATGCAGCTTACGATGAAACGCATGGAGATGAGGAGAAAAGCCAAAGAAAATTAAGATGGATGGGTTATATGAAGAATGATATGTATGAAAAGGAAGTCAGTGAAACCATGGCGGTTGACAGGACGGAATATAAGAAAAAAACGAGTTACGCCGATCCCAAGTAACAAGGGACAAAGGTAGGAATATGATGACCATGGATCATTACCATTACCACGGATCATAATCATTACCATCTCTTGTTTTTAAAATCTTTTGTTTAACACAACATTTAAATCAATTGAAAAGGTAATACGTTGTACGTTTAGGTACCAAAGCTGTACCACTTTGAGAAATAATTGTAATAATTTTAAATATTCTAATTTAAATTATTTTATAAAATAAAGAGTTTTTTTTAAAGAACATCGTTTCATAGAATTGTTGGTGGTAGATATCGGTAATAGTTCATCAGCTGCACAGTCTTTTCATAACTATGATAGACTCTGTGTTCAGTCTAACCGGATACAGCTGCTATGTTATTCTGTAAGAACTCACTCCAGTTCTCACTTCTGATGCCGCGGTGAAAACTGTTTTAGGTATTCTATACCTCGATGAAAACTACCCTAGACCCACTAAAAATGAAAACATACGTGAAGTGAACTATTATTTCCTTACTATTTTAGCGAATACCTAATATCACTTCAGGTAAGTGTAATCGGAAATGAGATAGGATTCGAATTCGCGGGTGAATTCTTACAGAATTGCACTGCTGAAAACCAGTAGTTTACATGGAGCGACTATCTAAACTCCACAACACAGTTACTGGGTTACACGATACCCTGCGGTAAGACTGGTTGTCAAACTTTCTAGCTTCTGAGTACCCATAACGACTGTCAAAAATCTGCGAATGACAGCCGGGACCAACGACTTTACGTGCTGTCCGAATCACGGAGGGTTCTCGGTATGAAAAGGATGGTTACCCATCCACGGACCGACCGCAGCAAACGTAGCTTGACCACGACCAATCAATCTTTACTTACAGTTTTTACTTAGCCACGAGCTCTAAGTTGGGTCTTTGGTTAACGGCAAATACGATCACCATCTGCCTTGCCTTTAACCGACTTTGTACTTGTGTGCCATCATCAACATGATGTCAACATTCAGACGCCCACTGCTGGGCATAGGTCTCCCCCAAGAGGGTGTTCAGCTATAATCACCATGCATGGCCGACGCAGTAGGTGTTATGGTACTCAGAAAGACGCTGCTACCCATCCTCTGATCAATATTATTTAACCGAATTTAATTGATTTTATTATGTGAGCGTTGTCAATATATCAAAATTTTGTTATTAATTTTTCTTTATTCTAAACTTGTATGAAATATTAATAGTTGCACACCATTACAATATGGTAAACATATCACAACTCCATGTACCTTTAACACCATGCATGCATATTTCTTCCTTTATATTGTATGTACACTCGTGTTTGAGCAAATAAAGGAATCTGAATCTGAATATCCCTCTGTCGCTTTCTACGACACCCACGGGTAGAAATGGGGTGGTGCAATTCGCGGCCGGTACCACATGGTACTCTTGTGTGTATCTGGGTTGAAGATAGATACCATTACCTAAAAATCCAAGACGCCCATTTTTCTTTCAAACACAAAATAAAAATCAAAGTTAAACATTACGTCATGCTCCGTTTACAAAGCTCGTCAAAAATCCCTACATAGATACATTAGACCCTCCACATTACCATTTTTTACTCCCATTTCAAAAGGACACTAAGGGCTGTACTCAAAACTCTAAAAATAATAAAAGAGGATCTCAGGAGCATTGGCCTGAGGGCCGGCCCTCTTTTTGAAACATCTGACCCAGCTACAAACGTGTTTTGAATCATAGAGACCGTTCGTGAGAGAATTTTGAGATGTAATATATTATCAAAATGTTTTTTCATGGTGAGCTTTGGTGTATAATAAAAATAGGGGTTTGGCTACAAGATCACATGGAATGAAGGGAAACGTGATGGAAATATGGACATTTTCTCTAAGGTTAAAAAAGGAAGCTGTCTTTGGGCCAGTTTGGGTTAACTACAGCTTATGAGTGACACGAAAGGTTATCAAGAGGCGAAGTCAAAGTCAAATTATTAATTTAAATTAGACCATTAAAAGGCACTTAAACGCCAACATTTACAAGACAACAGAATTTAAACAAGTTGCCCTTTCCAAGTGGTAGCTATCATGGAGAAGAGTGGACAAAAGCTCCTTATAAACCTTTATGTAGTATAAAACATAGACGCTTTGCGCCGTCGCCGTCGTCGGTCAATCTGTACGCTTCTATTAGATCTTTTACTACGCAATGGATTTTAATGCGGTTTTCATCATTAGATAAAGTGATCCAAGAGAAAGGTTTACGTATAGTTTGTTTATCGTAAGGTATACGTATGGTTTGTTTATCGACATTGCACCTGTGCGAAGCCGTGGCGGGTAGCTTGTATTTTACAATATTTTGAAAACATTTAATTACCCGTTAAGACGGTCTCGCCTTTTTTTGATATTGACGAATCATGTGTCAAGTTTTAGTCACTTTGTATTTATAAAAAAAACGGGGCGTACAACGTAGTTTAACGATTTTGGTGCAAAAATAAATACTTAGGTAATCAGACCTAGAATAAGTACCCGTAGGTAGACCCTACATTTATTTGTTCCGACCATTAATCGAACTAAAGACACTGAGCACCAGTCAATAGACCGGCCACTGCGCCAATCTTGCCGTCATCTTCTAAATATACAAGTAAATAAAAACATGCTTTACATACAAATAAATATGAAAATTAAAATGTCTGTTTGTAATGTTAAAATAACAAGTTTTACTGAATGCAATTGAATGTTTACACGGTACAACAAAATATCTATTTTTGTCTGTTCTATCAACCTTGCTATTCTTTGACCACATGGAAAGAAACTCCAGTCTAGTTTCGTCGTGCTTTCTCACTACACTAATGCATTCATCCTCATCTGCCTAGATTTTTCCTAAATATGGTGGGGTCGGCTTCCAATTTTACCGGATGCTGAATACCAGTATTTTACATTGAGCGACTGCCTATCGGACCTCCACAACCCAGTTCTGGGTAACACGATATCCCTTGGTAAAACTAGTTGTCAGACTTTCTGATTTCTGACTACCCATAACGACTGCCAAAGATCTACGAATGACAGCCGGGACCAACGGCTTTACGTGCTTTCCGAGGCACGGAGGGAACTCGGTATGAAATGGTTGTTAACCCATCCACAGACCGAACTCAGCAAGCATAACTTAACCTTTGACCGATCGATTTGTATAGCTTTTACTAAGCCACGAGCTCATCTCACTACACTAATTCATTACCAAGTAAAATCTTAAACAAAACGAGAATGTTTTCAAATACTTTCTTTCATTTCTAAGCGTAGATAATTGTAAATCCCTGTGAAACAAGAGACTGTTTAAAATGTAATATTCATGCCCGCAACCGTATGGCGTCCTTGACCGCCTAACAAGGCCTAAATACCGTCTGGTGGCCCCTTTACATACTTGTGGACGGAAACTTATTAAGAAGAGAAGGATGTATTCTAAGGACTCATTACCATAGGTACTTGTTGCGTGTCCAGTTTACTTGGGTGGGATGAATATTCATTTTGTAGCTGGGTGAAGTCCAGAACGCAGTAATCATTGTATATGTTATGGTTGTGGATGTTTCTAGTTATCTTATCTAAGTAGGTGTGTCCCACTCTAAGGCAGTGTAGCGTTAGGTAGGCCCAGGCTCCACCAAAGCGGGGGGGAGAGATGTCTCGAACAACCATTCGGCTTGCGTTATTTTCATATCTCATCAGTTAGTTTCAACACAATACAATGTCGCATTGGTTATTAAAGAGACATCTCCTCTCCCCTCCGCTTCGGTGGAGTTCGAGCCTCAAGCCGATGTGTCGAGCTACCGAAAACCGACTCAATCGCCGCATTTGACGTGGTGTGGAATGTTTGGTCGCTGCATTTGGCTTCTAAGAATCGGCTAAACCGTCGCCGTCGGTCATCGATGCTAAAAGTAGCTTGTTTGCTATGGCCCTAACTGTTATTGGTGGATAATAGGGTAATACGAGTACACCCATTTTTGAAAACTGTCTCAATTAAATTCTGTAGTGCTAATATGCTACCAAAAAAAACACAACATTTTTATTCAATCGATAAGTGCCATAAAAATGCATCTTAATATTAAATTTTCTTTCGCGCGTAGTTTGCCGAAAACGCCTCGTAGTGGCCGCCATATTGCTCTGCGTAAATGACGTCACTTCGCTGTGTCACAAATTAGCTGCTATTATACATGATAATTGAATATAATTTTAAAATAAAAAAAACGTTTTGTAACAGGTGTAATAATTAAAAAATTACGTTGGTTACGAAAATAATAAAAGTACAAAGCTTATATACGCCAATCGGTTGAGTGACAGTTGTCAATTTTTTGTTTACACAGCTGTACGACGTAATAACATGGCGGCTACTATTTCATGGTGTTATAAAACAGATAAAAAAAACTGAAATGTTTGAATAGAATTAAACAAAATATTTTGTTATTTTATGAACTAAAACTAACATTTTCCGACTTCTTTTTGCCTAAACTATCTCAATAATATATTTATAGATTTTTTCTCATATAGAGTAAAATACCCTATACTTACATTTGGCAAACTGAAAAAGTTTATCATAATTTAATCATAGTGAGACTGTGGCTTGGCTCTTTTTGACGTAACAAAGCACAAATTATATCTTGGCAATTTTTTAAAGTAACTTTGTTGTTGTACTTGGGTTGTAAACTTGCTAGGTTTTGGAAAAATCTGAATCCGTCAGATTTTTGACAGGCGCCTTAACCTTCTGGGCCATCACGTTCTCATTGATAAACTAAATAACAATCCGAGGCGGCAATGCAAGCTTTTGAGGATAGATGACAGCGATCGATGCGGATAAACTTTTCAACGAAATTACTTTTTTTTTTTATTAGGAATATATGGCATTTTATTGCATCAACTCGACCGGCCCCGTCGAAAATCGTAGTTTTAAAGATCTAAGCATACATAGGGACAGACGAGGCGGGGGACTTTATTTTATAATATGTAGTGATAGTGAAGAAGCAGATGATAAAATTATCCGTAAGAAAATTCATTCAAATTGCGGATAAATCTAAGTTAGCTATATAAAAAAGGTGTACTTAAGTACTTAAAAAAAGTTGCGGATAAAACATAGTTATAAAATAAAGGTATAGATACCAATGTATACCTTTATATATATTTATTGTAAGACTTGTAAATAGGGTTGATTTCAGGTTATCATTTATTAATAATAAGACCACTAGGTAAATAAACCCTGACCATAACAACTTCCGTACAGCTGCAAGAAAACAAAACAAACGCAATTCAAGATTTCGATGAATCTCCCTCGTTAGTAATGAGTCCATATTGTTTACATCGGGTCATTGACCTCTATGCCCACGTGTGGACACACGTGTGAAACTTCTTTGTCCGAATCTTTGTCCGATCTACTCCTTTCTTAAGTTTCTAAGCTCGAAATTTGGTGAGGAGGGCTTCTAAATTTGTGGAGTAGAGAATACAGGGGAGCCATTATTATTTTTTACTTTTTTGGTTACTTTCGTTTCGTTTCGTGCCATATTTATTTCTAAGATCTTTTATACCATGTTTTAGAGCAAATAAATATATTACTATTACTATACTTTAAAATAAGAATACATTGCATCAAATTACTCTATTTAAATACATACTTTTGGATATTTCAAATTTTGTGGAGTAATTTGTTGACTACTATTACTAAATATATATAATATCAGCAAACATTGTCGGTTGTAAACTTGTAAAAATAGCTATTTCACCTTCAGACATCTATTGAACTCGGCATATAAGTATCTATAGTAAGTAAATGTCCTTCACTCTTATAACAGTCTATTTAGTAACTTGTTTTTTTTTTCATTTTATAAATATTTTCACACCAGGGGAGGCCAAGTAACCAAGTTCCTATAATCATTTTGCTACCAGCTAAGCTATGAATTTCTTATAAACCTGGTATTAAACCGAGGTCTAAGTTAATGAGGTTTGCGTGTGTAAATTAAAAACACAACAAAAGTTGCTATTGTGAACCTTAAACCTGAAAAAAAAAAAGCTAAGAAAACACCTCCAATCATTTACAAATAAGATTTTTCAAAAGAAGAAAAGCTTTTCGTTTAAAAGAACCCTCAATAAACACGTCTCCACTCCATTTCTAATCTCCCGTGACCCTCCGTGAATGAACAGTGCACTTGTTTATGTTCAATACTGAACAATACGACCCCGCCATTCGTTCCTTAGTACAACAGAAACATTCGTTCGGTCTCATTGATCATTTGTATGAAGATTGTACGCGCTTGAGCTTCGGATGACCGGATTAGACAAAGGGTTAACTATTGTCGTGTAGCAACAATATATTTTCGGTGTTGAGATTTATTTGGCTATGGAAAGGAAATAAGGGGAAAGGGAATGGAGAGATTTTTTATGTGAAGTGTTTTCTTGGATATGTCCTAAACGTGACGTAAAATTGGATCAATTTTGAAAATGGAAATACCTGTTTCTCAGATAATACATATACACACGCACAGACATATACGTGTGACATATAGACATATACACACACACACGTACATACACATGCATACACACACACACACACATACATACACATACATACACACACACATATACTACTGCTCTTACTTTGAATCGGGTTCGAGTGCGAAGTGAGCGTCGAAGTGACGGGGAAATTACCTTACACGTCATCTCATACTTTATCTGTCAAAATCTCCCTGTCAATTTAGTTCAACTCGCTGACACGCTCGCAAGGGTGGCGCTAGTGTAAATTCGAATTATGTATCAACCGAGTTTTTAGAATGCCAATCAAGAAACTCACAGCGGATTCAGATTCGAAGTTTAGAATGAGGTCTTACAGAATCACACCCCTGATGGCTTGGTTTTTACCTCGGTCAGGTTAAACATTGCCATCCAACGTGGTAATGTCGCCAGTCTCTTAAGCACATTTCCAGATGATAACGGCTATATGAAGGATTTTTTTGATATTGTATTAGTTTTTTAACTTAATAGTTACTTATAGTTTCTTTTTTTATTATTCGTGTAAATATTCACAAAATATAAAGTTATTTATTTGATCGTTTTGTTCATGAATATCAAAGGGAACTAACTGTCAATTCCTAATATTGGTGAAAGCGATCTACGTTTCGATTCTTTGGCTTTCTGTGTGATCAGTACACACAGAAATTGTATCAAGATGTTGTGCCAGGTACGTCAGCAGGCAGATAAATATACTCGAAATCGATAAAAAGTATTTAGCTTTTTAGCTTTTTTTTCAAGAAATAGATAACCTTAAAGTGGGCTTTGTTTCTGTGTGTTGTTTTGAATTGCCGCAGACTTCACACATCAAAGTTATTTTTTAGGTTTCTGACAAATTGATTCATCCCTTAATTTTCCACTCTTAGAGTGGAATATATTATTGAAATTTATATGGAACCAACTTGGAGGTATACACTATCTATTAAAATAAGAATCATAGAAATTGGATGACACTGCAAGAAGCTATGCGTGGTCAAACATAAAAAAAATACGTGTCCAATTATTGAGAATAAATCTATTTTTAAGTCGGTTAAAAGTAGAAGACAGAATGCGTCCATTTCTTTTTTGAATCACCATTTGACAGGAGACTTAAAACCTATTTAGTTTTTCACATAGGTCTTATGCCACTACATAACATTGAAATTTCGTACTACGCTAATTCAGGGGGCCAAGTCTGCTATTTTTATAATTTCGTCATTCCAACACGATCCCATTGTCATTTTGCTAAAAGTTCGTAATCTGCTAAATTCATAATGGTCGATCAGTGGTCCGTCAATGGTCTCGTAATAGAATTGTGTTATAATGACATTGTCATATTGCCAATACTATGAAACCCGTTAGTAGAAATGATTTTCGAAAAACTACTACTAAATTTGAACATTTATTGATGTCAGATTTCATTTACATATATTTTTACATATTATTTTATGTGTTATAAGCAATCTGAAGTAGTAAGAAGTTCGTAAACTAAGTCAGTCATTCATTTGTCATTATGTACGAGATTACCATTCTATATCATTTCTTTCAATGGAGTTTCAGTGGTTGACCATTGGAAAGTCATAATGACGCCATTATATTAGTAGATTACCAAACTTGTCAAAATCAACAATTATGAAATCAATGATAGACCATTCTGACACTATTGTAATAGCAGACTTGAGGCCCAGCTCAAGATGAAAATGTCACCACTGACGTATATCTAACTGTACCTTCAGAGACAATTATGCAACACTACTTAATTCCGATAATAACTACAAAAGGGGGAAAAAAGGCCAACGGAAACCACAGTTACAATTACGTACAATATGGTTTCATACGAAAATAACTAAATAAAATCCAATTTAAGTGTCACATACCCATCAGCATGCCCCATTCATACTACAGTGATACGATCATTTTGTATAATGATTACAGGACTGATGACGACTCATCAACTTGTCATATTATATCATAGCTATTGCATATAATTGATTATACTGACTGCTGTACTTCTGTCTTTTGTAAAACTTCCGTTGCACATGACATTAATTTAATAAGCATATAAGTATTTTTGATTTTGTTATAGCGTTCCTAAACGAGACACAATTCATTCATCTTTTCTTTTCTTCCTCCTCTACATCCATTTACATTCATAACCCTTTTTCTATCTCCATCTACATTTATGTTCAAAACTCTTTTGGTTACATGCGTTTCGTTCCGCCTCTTCACTTGCCCATACCAAGACCAACGATTCCCTTTCAACATTTCTGACACTGGTGCAACTTTTAAACTTCCAACGCAACCCTTTATCTGTTTTTAGTTTATTAACAAATTAATCAATGGTACCTTTTTTTTTTTTGGTACGGGGTGGAAAATCCTCATGGATGTCCGCGGAGGGGTCTGTCAGACTCTTACTGACTGAAAACCACCTCGGTGTTCCATCTCACACCTACGTCGGGGGTCGCGGGAACTGGAGATACTTCCGCAACCCCCGGCTAGTGCCGGCCCGCTGCAGCGGGCCACTTCTCGGGTTAGGGGGGGGAGTGAGGTGTTAGACTCCCCCCCGGACATCTTAGAGGGGCCCGCGTGGAACACTACGCGCCGCCACCACGGGTCCTGGTGTATGTGGGGGGCGACAGACGTCCCCGAGTCTGCCGCCCCTGGACCCATTTAGGGGGGCCGGAAGAGGGCGTTGTCCGCTCTCCGCGGTGAGGTAGAGATCTCCCTCTCCCTTTCCGCAGCCTGCGACATGACACTTTCGCAGAAGGAAACCACCGCGTCCCAGGACTCTGTGCTGTCGACCATCGACTCGACCACGGCCGACAGCGACAGGTCACTGCCTACTTCTGAGACGAGGGCACGGCGCGGCCCCTCCCAAGCGGCACATTCCGCCAGCGTATGCCGCGCCGTGTCCTCCCGGCAGTCGACGCAGTGGTGACACCGGGCGTCCGGCTCCCTGTTTATGCGACACAGGTACTTCCCGAAGCAACCATGCCCCGAGAGCACCTGCGTCACCCGAAACGACAGGGAGCCGTGCCTCCTCCCGAGCCAGCGCTCGAGCACTGGCCGGACCGCCTCGATGATGGCGAGGCCGGCGGTAGGGCGTGAAAGCCTGTCCCGCCATTCCGCCACTAGGACCTCGCGAAGCTGAGACCGACGCAGCTCCATATGTCGCTGCATCGGTCGCTCGCCCCGCGACCGCGCTTCCTCGCGCCACCGGTACAGTGACGCGAATACAATCAATGGTACCTGGACGAACATATTGCTGTTCTGTTGGCCCTCATCCGCAAAGAGTTTTAAATTGTTTATTCAAGCCGACTTGAATTGTATACCCGAATCTCGCCCGTGGAAAAGCACGTTTAGTGCACATCTTGCGGTCTAGGGATGCACGAAATGAGCCTCTCCGGAGTGGTGTTAATCCTAAATCGTATTGCGATTCCAAACATCCTGCGTGCCCTGAACATTCTACGACTCTGTAACGCTAGGCTGAGTCTAGTATTTAAATCCTTTCACCACGAGAGTAAATTCAAACGGCTATCCTCAGAGTCATGATCGAACGACTCTTCTTAGGGCCAAACAACAAAGATGTCCACTTTATGGGCACCTGCCACCGGTTCTCCAGGGCCGTCCTCATTGGTAACCTCAATTATTATTGAAGGGTTTTAAGACCGATAAGTTCGATGTTTTATCCCAACTATCATCATCATCATCACCCGGAAGACGTCCACTGTTGGACAAAGTCGTCGCCTTCTACGACACCCTCGGGATGAAATGGGTTCTGGCCCAGACACCCGATGGCCAAGACAAAACACAAATTGTTACTTTCTCTGTGTCCAAGAAACAAATCGCGGCACCAAGCACCTAAGGCCACACATCGCTGAAATGACGCTAGTGTTACAGAGTTAATGATACCTCACGCACAATACGGCAGCGCCATTTTTGTGGATCCCAGACTCACTGTTTGGTCTGCAACCTGCAGCAACGAAAATTTTATAAAACCGCGCTACACCGTGTGGTACCGGTTGAGAATAGCACCACCCTATTTCTGTGTCGTAGAAGACGACAGAGGGATATTGACCAGAGGATGGGCAGCAGCGTCCTTCTGAGTACCATAACACCTACTGCGATCGCCAACATGCATCGGTTGAACCCCCCTCTTGAGGGAGACCTATGCCCAGCTGTGGGCGTCTAAAGGTTGAAATTATGATTATGGTAATGATGACACCTAGCAACATCTTTCGAATTTAACCTTTATCTTGAGTAGTTTAAGATGCATTTTGTCTGTCAATCAGTCACGATTAATAGTCATTGAGATTATATATGATACGAGTATTGATAAAATTGATATCAGCTACTTTCTTTTTCTTTGTGTATGCTTATCATGTTATCAAAAATGCAGGTAGGTATGTACTGTGAAATATTTCGCCTTTCTTTAGATTAGGTTTATCAAACATATTGGGCTTCCAGCTTACATGAAGCGACTGCCAATCTCACCTCCACAACTCAGTTACTGGGTAAAGCAATACCCCTAGGTAAGACTGGAAAGGGTTGTCAGACTTTCTGGTTTCTACGACTGTCGAAGACCTACGAATGACCAACGGAACCAACATACGTGCTTATGTGCTTTCCAAGGCACGGAGAGGTCTCGGTTGCTTACCCATCCACGGACTGACCGTGGCAAGCGTAGCATAGCCATGATTAATCGATCCGTAAGGCTTTTACTTAGCTACGACTCCTCCACCATAGCAGTCTTGCACCAAACGATAAAGATGAAAGAGCTTATTGGGTCGGCGACGTCACTCGTGTGTCAACAGCAACAGCTGCTCATAGATAAGTACCGCGCGTTTACTTAAACCGGTAGTGCTAAATGGCCGGACAGCCGAACACTAGCTTCCTTATTAATCGGACCGTAAATATTTTTTATAAAACTTTAAATTGGTACATTACTAGACCCACCCGTTTTCATTTATCGATCTTTTGGTATACAGAAAGCGACAGAAAGACATCATATTTTTTTTTTAAACGTTGCCCTACCCTAGGCATTCTCCTGAATCGTGGGTGCGTTTACAAACATATAAACTCACATAAAATAAGTACGACGGCGCAGGAGAATGCAAAAAAACCCAAATTTGCTTAAGACAATTTTAATTTAAACTTAATATTCTAAATTACATGCCAATTGTTCTACGGTAGATACAAAAGTGAATGTTGAAAATCTTTAACCTAATTACATTTCCGTCGTTCGAGCGTTTTATGCTGACGGTGCGGCGCGTGTAGGTGCGGACTTTGTAGCTGTGTATTTGCATCACGCTATCCGGAGCTACGTAGGCGATCAGCAGTATGAGTGGTCGCATAACACCTCCCTCCCGAAGTTCAGCAACTATTTGAGCACTTTTGTCGAGAATAGTGCTGAGAGGCTGGGTTGCGATGTACCAGGTGTCTTCTTCTCTTCGATCTCGGCGTATACATCTTGGTTTTCGGCAACGTTTTTATTGGATTCAATATGATTGTTCTTCCTCGTTGATTTGACGTAGTATCGGCGGATCAAGTATCCGATGCATAGTGCGCTTGCAACGAATAAGATTGTGTATATGGGTATGGTAGTGTGGTACAAGCTGTCTATTTGCGGTTGTGTAATGTCGATTCTTGGTTCCAGGGTAATCTCGGCGTCAGCGTTGTGCAATTTAGCTAGATCCATGGAGTTCAGCTTGATGGTTCCGTGAGCGGAGATGTGTCTTTGTTCTTCTATGATTGATGGGTCTAATATGGTTAGCGCCTGGCCTTTTATACGGTCGTCATGGTTGATTATTAGGAAATCCGGAGTCCGGATGGAGCACCCCTTGGGTATGGTAACTAAGAAGCTTCCGTGTATTGTAGTGTATTGATTTTGACTGCATGCGAGATGAATCTTCGTAGGTATGGGAAGATTGATTACGTAGTGTATGTCGTCTAGTTTTTCCATTGCTGCGGTGGTGATAATTACAGAAGTGTACTGGCAGGAGTCGACGATCTGTTGTCCTAGGAGCAGGTGTCGCAGGCACTCCCGTTGTTTCCCGAGGTGATGGCTGGGTTTGTCTTCACAGAGGTACCTTGAGTTGTACTTCGGGCATTCTGCCTCCATGTACATTATGTCTTCATCGTGAATTGCTATGTAGGGATAGGAAGGGATAATGGCTTTATTATTTCTATTGGGAGCTATTGCTAGCTTGTATAGGTCGTAGGGTTTAGGATAGGTTATAGGGACTTTGAGAACTATGACTAACATCTTGTCATTGTAGTAATAACCTAGTTTAATTATATCTAGAAATTCCCTAAAATTAACATCTAATAATAGGCCGTCACCCTTATACAACGTATTAAGTTTGTTAGTAATTTTCTTATACTGTTCAAAATTTAATATAGAGTGATGGCTGCTGTTAGCACGAATGAAAGCTAGCAAATTGCCTAGTTTTAAGAGTTCCTCGGATAAACTCTCTATGTTATCGCTTATTATAAGTAGGTACTGGGCCAGATGGGCGTATCTAATTAAATCAGCTTCGTAATGAGTAGTGTTGCCTATTAGATTATTTATTGCTTGCCCTAGCTTTTCCTGATTTCTAACCAAACTAGTGATTATGTCAGAATTTTGTGTCATCCAATTTTTACTAAGACTCATGTGAGAGTTTATTTCAGCGGCAATTTTATTTTAATTTTCCTTTAATAATTTAATTGCATTATCGTACTTGATAGCATCTGTATAGTCTAAATTACCGGATATACTTTTAATAATTGATCCTATCCCATCTATCAAACCCCTTTTGCTGCGGTTGGGTTCAAATGACTCTAGTAAACTGAATAACTTCTCTATTTTAGTACCTAAATATTCCAGATGAGGTTGGTAAAGGGATGACGTTTTATTATTTATCTGGGGAGCTACTTGGTTCAACTGTAATCTGACTGATTCTAAGTTCTCTCGAATAGTGTCCAGATTTACTGGCTGTATAAAGGAATGGTAATGTGAGACTACTTTTGCGGAACCCAATTTGAACGGTAGTAATCCGGGCCCATCTTCCAAGTTGTTAAGTGTTATCTCCTCTGCCCGCGCCAGGCTCAGAATCAGGAACGTCCTGTAACAAACGAGCACTGTTGGGAACGCGTTTCAGTCGCGATTTCGCTACGGGACCGCGTTTCCTTTTTGTATAAATGTGTATGGGCAGATCTGCCATGACTGTGTCGCGAGTGTATCTTGGAGCTAGTTTCTGACGTGCTGCGGCTGGATTACGGATGTATATTATTTGTTCTGGGCTATACGTAGTTTCAGGTTCCCTATTTTTGTTAGCATTTTCGGTTATTTCAGTGCGCCGGTGAAGGGATGTTTCATTAATGATATCGTATACTTTAACCATTTTATCTCTATGATCATGTATATATTGCTGTAGCAAGCGTTCCGACAAGTTTATACCAACTGGGTCCCTAGGGTCGAAGTGACCAGTTATTATATCCAAGGGTCTGCACTTAGTGAAAGAGTGTATGGAACTATTGTAAGCTAGTATGGCGTAAGGCATAAGATTGATTAAGGACTCTCCCCGTTGCTGTAGTTATAAGATTCGAAGGTGTTCTAGTAGTGTTGAATGTACTCGTTCAACTATGCCGTTTTCGTTTGGTGAATAAGCTAAGATCTTATGGTGTTGAACCTGATGTAATCTAATGAATTCCAAGAACAATTGATTAGTAAACTCAGGTCCTCGATCTGTTACAACTGTCAGAGGAACACCGTGGTGAGTACAGAACTTTAGTACGGCTTGTATTACGCTAACCGCGGTTGCATCTCTTAAGAGATAAGCCTGAGCGTATTTTGAGAACGAGTCAACTATGGTTAGATATTTTTGGCTTTCAACACTAAACAAGTCTAAATGAACTATTTCAAATGGTCTACTTGGGGGCGGAACTATATGGAACTTTTGTTTTATCGGATGTCTGTCATATTTTGCCTGACCGCAAACGTTGCATTCGTTAATATATTTAGTGACGTGATCCTTCATTTTCGGCCAGTAAAACTTGGAGGATAGGGCTAAGTAACATTCATTGATACCCCGATGGTTGGTCTTACCTTCGTGGTATTTTCTTAAAATATCTTGTTGTTTTAAGAAATCCTTAACGTTTTCCAACTCAATTTTTGTGAGGACTAAGTTCATGGAGGAGCTTTTAAAGTTATTCTGAATTATTGGTACTATTGTATACATTTCTAACGGGGGATTTATTAAAATTCCTGTCTTGACTTTAGGATTAACATACTCCTTAATGGCCTCTACTACATCATGCTCGAGATTTGACTTGGAAAGTTGTATGCTAGTTCTAGTATGGTTTTCGAAAGGTTTTGATACTGTGGGGCGGCTCTTAAT
The DNA here is from genome assembly GCA_947361185.1 of Charanyca ferruginea. Classification (NCBI taxonomy): domain Eukaryota; kingdom Metazoa; phylum Arthropoda; class Insecta; order Lepidoptera; family Noctuidae; genus Charanyca; species Charanyca ferruginea. The sequence continues at coordinate 17,317,774 of OX376065.1, read as the reverse complement.
ATCACCGACTACGGTAAAATATATTTGTTTATTAAATTTGTTCAGGGGTTCGTCTGAAATGGGCACTTCCAGTATGGGATTTTCAGCATCTGTATGAGCAGTGACAGTGCTAGACCCTATCAGAGAGGGTGGTTTTTCTGTGGGGTTCGCTATTATGGAGCTAATCTCCTCGTTGTGGATCTCTACACGGGATAATGCGTCGGCGTTGGTATTAAATTTTCCCTGTTTATATATGACCGTAAAGTCGTATTCGCTGAGCTTAAGTCGCCAACGAGTAAGTCGAGAATTGGGCTCTTTTAAGTTCATTACCCACTGTAATGGTCTATGATCTGTCAGAACTTTGAATTTTCTTCCAAAGAGATAAGGTCGAAAATACTTTGTGGCCCAAACAATAGCTAGTAACTCTTTCTCAATAGTGCTATAATTTATTTCGCTACTATTGAGTGTTCTTGAAGCGTATGCTATCGGTTTGTCAGACCCTACTGGCCCTTGAGAAAGGACAGCGCCTAAAGCTAGATTGGAGGCATCTGTAGTTAGCAAAAACTCCTTTGTGAAATCGGGATACTGGAGTATCGGATCGTTTAGTAGTAAGGTCTTGCATTTTTCGAAGCATGCTACGTAACTTTGATCGAGTACTATCTTTGACCCTTTTTTAAGACATTGCGTTAAGGGTTTAGTTGTTTTTGCAAAGTCTGGGATGAACTTCCTGTAGTACCCTAAGAGTCCTAAAAACCGCTTTATCTCCGTAGGTGTTTTGGGTAGCGGGTAGTTTTTTACAGCTGAAATTTTTTCAGGGTTTGGTTTGATGCCGTCCTTACTTATTACATGCCCTAGGTATGCCGTCTCTAACTTGAGAAACTCGGACTTATCGAGTTGGATTTTAAAGTTAGATTCCCGTAGTCTCTGGAACACTTTACCAAGGTTAACTATGTGTTCCTGGAGTGAGGTACTGAACACTATGATGTCATCTAAATAGACCAGGCATATGCTGTTTTGCAGGTCCCTTAGGACATTATCCATGACTCTCTGAAAAGTTGATGGACTGTTCTTCAAACCCATGGGCATTCTTAAGAACTCATAGTGGCCATTTTCAACATTAAACGCTGTTTTATTTATGTCAGCGGGGTTCATCTCCACTTGATAAAAACCGCTGACGAGGTCTAAAGTGGTGAAGTACTGGCAATTCCCTAGTTTATCTAACACATCTGCGATATTGGGAATTGGATATTTATCGTCTAACGTTTTCTCATTAAGTTTGCGGAAGTCGACAACTATACGCCACTTGGGCTTTCCGGAGGCGTCAAGTTTTTTTGGAACAACCCAAATTGGGGAACTCCAGGCAGAGTCAGATGGTCTTATTATGCCTTGCTGTAACATTTTATTTATTTGATCTTGAACCTCTTGTCGATGGATGTACGGATATCTGTATGTCTTAGTATAAACTGGGACCTCGTCGGACGTTTTAATAGAATGCTTTATTTTATTCGTGAATGTAAGTGCTTCCCCTTCGACATAGAAGATGTCAGCATATTGGGAACAGAGTGACTCTAAGTTGGACCGCTCTTCAGCGTTTAAATGATCCGTGCGTAGGCGTGATAATATCTCTTTTGTGCGATTATCTAAGGGCTCGGTACGCATGCATTCGATGTTGTAAATTTCACCCGAGGCCGCCCGGTCCATAGAAAATATAACGTCGCTCTTACTAGGATTCCTAATTTCTACTATGCCCCTATTATCATTTACATTGGTTAAGCATTCACTAATCAAACAATTAGAAATTATCTGCTCGCGAACTAGTGCATCCCCGTCCTTAACGTTTATAGGTATTCTAACTAATTTTGAAGATTCAGCTGGTATAACGTCTTCATAAAGATTAGCGTTCCTTGAGTCATATACGTTCAATTTATTTGTAGCGTATTTCGTGACAAGAGCCTTGTTCTTAAAATCTATACTCGTTTCCCATAAATCTAACAAATCAGACCCTATCAATCCGTCAAAGTAATCGTGAAACCTGTGTATAAAAAATGTTACATCATTATTATCATTAAGCTCTGAAAAACAAGGTATAGTTATTGAATAGTTATTTCTACTGGTTGCATGCACACTAATGACTTCGAAAGGATCATAGTTTAAAGGTATTTCACTAAAATAACGTTTTACAGCCTCCGGGCTAAGAAACGACTGATTTGCACCTGTATCTATTAGCAACTTAAGAGGTGGATCCTGTATTTGAATAAATGGCAATTGACGTTGGGTCTGTAGATTTATTTCTATTTTGACTTGTTTGAGCTTGGAGCTTTCTGAAAATCCTGGTCTTTGTTATCCGATGGTGGTTTATCAGCCACCTCGTTATTAGAAGGATCTTTAATCTCAACATGATCTGGTTGCTGCAAGTAAAGGTACTGAGGTTCGTACGGATTATAGCACGAATCAGGATATTCAAAGGACTCATAGCTCTGATAGTAGCTTGGATCATATACGTCATAGAATGGATCATACACCGCACACTCGTTAAAGTTCATTTCCTTAGTTTTAAAATAGTTATTAGGAGAAGGGTTTCCAGATTTAATCCAGTCATGTCCTCTCATAAATGAGCTTGGGGGTAAAGCCTTAGGTACGTAATGACTCACACCACTCATTGCACGAGGTTGTTGAGAGTTATTTCCAGGTAAAGTATTGCCCTGCGACATTCTGTATGCGTTGTTAACATTATAATTTGGGGGTTGGGCTCGGAACATCTGCTGAGTGCGTGATGGACCAGCCTGAGGCAATTGATTATAGTTTGGTCTCCATTGCGAGGGTCCTGGTGACATTATGGGTTGCAAAAATTGAGGCCTTGAGGGCCCGGGCATATTAAAATGTGTAGGTCTAGGTGCATTCATATTTAACCCTAGCATAGGTGGTAATCTAGATATTACAGATTGAGGTTGTGCTTTCCTATCTGAACCGTGATCACTACGCTGTTGCATATACAGAGTATTTTGTTCCTCATGTACATACTCCAGGGCCTTCTCAATACTCTCCGGTCGCATGCAACGGATTCGCGAACCTAACGGGTCCTTTAACCCACGTAGATATGCCTGCATAGTTAACTTTTTGTAAAGATCCCTTTTCGCTTCAACGGTAGTACGAACAGTTTCATGCAACGAGACGTACGTCATTATCGTACTGAATAGGTTTTGGCAACGCTCATAAAACTCTTGTGGAGTCCCAGACCCCTGAGTAAGTAAGGCAAGGTCGTTGTAAAGCGCAGTTTCGTCACGCTGGTCAGAGAAATTATTTATAAGCGCTTTGCGAATACCTGCCCAGTCCGAAGGGATGCCGTTTGAATTAATTAAACGAGCTGCATTTCCCGTCACCTTATTAAGAATACCGTTCATAAGAGCCATTTCGTGGAGCTTGTTAGATGGGTCCTTATTAACAAATTCTTCTACAAGTTGATCGCATAGATGCACGAAGCGAGTCAGCACATTTACATTCCCATCAAATTCTGGGACTAACCTAAGGGCCTTGAAAATACTATCTAAATCGGCCATCTTTATTTCCGAGTTATCTGAATTAAAACTAGAGTTTAAACTTAATTCTCTATTTAAATCTTGTAGCAAAGACCTACTACTACTGCTTACCCTACCGTGTTTCGATTCGCGTGGGTGAAAAATCTTGACTACGTTTCTAATACACTATAAAATGAAAGGACAGAAGGATAAGATTAAGGAAGCAAGCAATCACTAGAAGAGTCTAATGTACTTACATGAACATATTCGGCCTCTTTGCTGTATCGATGTCTGGATACTTCCCGATGCGCCTGCCGTAGGTTCAGGATACCCGATCGGTGCTTGATAGCCAGCCCGGGCGGCTCGCGTTCCCGTACAGCTCGATACTGTTCCCGTAATATCGCGACCCGACCCGCGAGTATCCTACCGACTGCGCCAAATAAGTACGACGGCGCAGGAGAATGCAAAAAAACCCAAATTTGCTTAAGACAATTTTAATTTAAACTTAATATTCTAAATTACATGCCAATTGTTCTACGGTAGATACAAAAGTGAATGTTGAAAATCTTTAACCTAATTACATTTCCGTCGTTCGAGCGTTTTATGCTGACGGTGCGGCGCGTGTAGGTGCGGACTTTGTAGCTGTGTATTTGCATCACGCTATCCGGAGCTACGTAGGCGATCAGCAGTATGAGTGGTCGCATAACACATACACAAACAGACATCATAATATGCATTATGGTGTGACGTCATCATCATCATCAGCTGGAACTGACTGGAAGACGTCCACTGTTGAACAAAGACACCCCCCAAAGGGGGGGGGGTTGCCATAATCCCCACGCTTGGCAGGCGTCTTGGGGATCGCAATGAGGTTGTTAAGTACACGGAAGCCGTAGCTGCCCGACTTTCGGATTTTCCCTGAGTCCCCTTCTACGACACTCTCGGGATGAAATGGGTAGGTGCTATGTCTGACCCAGACACTATAGTATTCTGTTTAACACAATACTATATTTACTCTTTCTAAGCATGCAATCATTTATCACAATTGATGTTTACATTTTATAGTACTTGTTTTTATAGATTCTTGGAATCTTTTATTATGCAAAAATAGAATAAAAGTACTTGAATTGACTTGAATTAATGAATGATACCTTTATTTGCTAGAATATAGGATGTACATTAGGTGTTATACAATTTGTTTGTTACGCTATATTCGACCTTTCGGTCGTGCAAATGTTCAGTCAAAAAATAAAATAATAATTTAGAACATACAACTACTACTACTACTATTTACAACTTACAGTCTTTATGCTGGTCGTGTCTACGTTACGTTACGTTACATTATATTCCAATTCTACATAGCTTTTTATTTCTTTAACAACTAGAATTGCTACAACACCCAACGGGAATACAACGTGTATGATGATGTAATTTATTTCAATTACAAGCGAACATTAAAATTATAAGAGTTCATTATTTACTTAATTAATTATACATGAGTATTTTGCATAATAAGTGGGGCATCTGATAGTGACAACCTTGAGCAGGAAGTTTGCTACCACTCAGTATTCTAATCTGTCTAGTGAACTCTAGAGTTAGTCAGAAATAAGCATATTTTATTGGATTCCATAGAGATTCTGCGAGTCACGACATTACTATAAGTAATGAGACTCGATTTTGACTCTGATTAGGTATACTAATTAAATTAGATCAGTACAAAGAGGTACTTTTGAACGTCAATTTTCACAAGACAAGAATTGAACATATGAATTGACATACTTTTTTGAGCAGTCAAAACGCAATTTATACTTTTGACGTCATATCCTATATGTTGTCATTTGCCAACTCAATTGACTAAATATTTATTGATTTTAAAGCTACTAAAAATTTAAAATAAATGGGGTTTTCAGGGCTAGAAACAAGGGTTTTATTTTTGTAGAGAAGGTTTATCATGAATTCAATAAATAATTATAACGCATTCATTTTATCGTCGATTATCAAAAAAAAAACGGCTTTTCTATATTTTCAAATGAAAAATTTCATCTAAGTCAAAGCATTTATTTCAATGAAACTATTTACAGGCACTTTTGAATTGTCAAGGACGCTGTTCATCATCATCATCATGTCAACCTTTAGACGCCCACTGCTGGGCATAGGTCTCCCCCAAAGCGGGGTTCAGCCGTAATCGCCATGCTTAGCCGATGCATGTTTGATGTTGGCAATCGCAGTAGCTGTTATAGTACTCAGAAGGAAGCTGCTGCCCATCCTCTGGTCAATATCCCTCTGTCACCTTCAACAACACCGACGGGTAGTAATGGGGACGTTATTAGTTTGTTAGAAAGAAGAGTTAGTTGCTGGTTCCAAAACGTAGGTCTCTATGGAGAACAACGAGTAAAAAACTCCACGGACACTCTTGTAAATCAAGTTTACATTATTCATGTGAAAACAATGTACATTATGTGAAGAGCAATACAAAACATTTAAAAATAAGGACAAAAATCAATCGCCTAGGGTCTAGAATTACATGAATGTAATTCACGATATTCCTGTATCACGATGTCCAGTCCACCTTGTATAAATGCTCATACTTAAACACATCCATTCACACAATCACTCCATTTCTTCAAAACGACGCTAAAACACAAAACAGCCAGCGATTGCGATTGTCTACTTCAAACTTCATCATACATCGTCAGTTTTATTAAAAGTCTTATTAATATGACGAAAGGAAGCATTCGTTGAACAGCAACGGCATGACAATAACATTATGGCAATGAGATACGGTTATGCCACGTGATAAGAAGAACAGAAGGTCTTTGTCTGCTGAATCAAAAGATATTTCCAAAAAAGTTGCTTGATCTTCTCAGTAGCTTTTTTAACGTCACTGCATAGTTGTCTCTCTTTTACGCTATGTCTTTCTTTTCTCTTACTCAATTCGTCTCCACCCAAGTGTCAACATCATTATCATCCGATAGACGTCCACTGTTGAACATAGGCCTCCCCCACAGAAAGCCACAACGAGCGGCAACCTGCCGCTTGCATCCACCGGTTACTGCGACCTTGACAATGTCGTCAGTCCATCTGGTGAGAGGCCTACCAACACTACGTATTCCGGTTCGTGGTCGCCACTCGAGAACCTAAACCTATCTAAAGCTCACTTCACCAAACCGTATCGAGGAAATTTTTTAAAGAATACCACTACAGGAGGTCGGTCTACTTTGCACGTGACCATACAAACCACTGCAAATTGAAACAAAACATTTAAAATCCAACCATAGAGTCTGTAATAACTCCACCTCCACCTTTAAACAAAATCGTAACCGACAGCCTCGCGCCTCAACAATTTCTCAGACTTGTACTTCTGACCCAATTCAGTGGTAATACATGCAGGGTGTGTGGTGAGGGGTCCTGTAATAGGCCTCATCCTCCCGCAATCACTGCGCAGGCGACTGTGACGAGTGAACTGATTTGTTGGGTACGGTACACACTGGTGGAAGACCACTGTCCTTGACCTTACTTTGCTTTTAATTTTGATGTGTTAAGTTAGCAAAAAAGAAATTATAAGTTGTCTGTAAAATCGGTTTACGGACGATAGTTTTACGTGATAACGTCATAAAGAAACATAATGGCTAACATATATTATAACATAAACAAATAATGGCTATCGTCGAGGTGGGCGGAGCTTATTTCTTGGGCCGATCGTGCCTCTCTATCGCTTGCTCCGCGCTCTCGCTTGCACGCTCAGGCTCAGGCGGAACGTGACACTTTTTCGTGCGTGCAGCCGGTGTTCATCGATTTATAAGATCACGTCAAAAAGTATTGGGTAGGTTTACCAATAATTCCAAAACAGAATTCCTTTAGAAAACACTTGATTATAGCCCTGAGAAAATCCGAATAACTTTCAATAGGTAGTCTGTAAAATTAGAATTTTTGTTGCTTTAAAATCAATAAATAGTCAACGGACTTGGAAAATGTCTACCTACAAGTGACGTCATAAGTATAAATTCCCATGGAAAATCTACGGGAGAAACGAGTTTTGACAGCACATAAAAAGTATGTCAATTGATTGGTACTGTCATGTACCCAAATGCTCCTGCCATTGTATCTCTTTACCAACCTTTGGTTGACTGGTAGAGAATTCCTCAGGCATTAAGTCAGCCTTTGTGCAGACGCCAGCACACTAAGCCATATCAAACTGTCAAATATTCCCAATTGAATACGAACCTTACATTTTTTAAATAAAGTTAAAAATCTATCAAAGAAATTTGACAGATGTAGCTTCATGTGCTGGCCTCTACCTTTGGTTTTATAGATTTCTCAGAGTAAGATAAGAATGAACAGAACAAAGTAGATATAAGTATGTATTCCAATCGCCTATAACAAACTAAAACTAAATATTACAATATAATAGTGCTGTACTTACAATGGCAATAAAATGGCAACACTAAACATTCATGAAAAAGTCATATAACTTTTCATTTAATATAATTTTTTTATCCGGTCTTAACTAGTTAACGTGATACTTTGAAAAATCGTAGACAAATAATGGAATTTCTTTCGAGTCACTTTTAGACGTTCAAATTTAAGTCAACTAAGATTTCGCCATTGTTCCTTACCAATCTGGCTCTACTTTGGTTTTTTTTTTAACGTCACACACATCCCAATCGTTCCATAGACAATATATTAGTCATCTTTTTATTGTTCCGTTTATACAGAATAGTTAGTCTTATTTTTCTTTCTATCCACAATGAAAGCTATTATAATGGTAAACCATTAGCACAGCATCATTGCTATTCGTAAAATGTCACCCCGTGAGCACCGAATATACCCTATGCTCCTGCGCACGTCCAAGATTGGCACCTGTCAACCTCGCCACGCTTGCCAACCACGATCCACATTATTGCCTCATTGTGCCTACATAAGTATATAACGTACCTATGTAATCACACAAATCATTAGTCTACCTATATGCTTGAAGCCCTTGCAAAGGTCTCTTACCTTTGCAAATTATTGAATATGTCTCAGTCAAAACTCTTAACAAGTCAAAACTACTTTTGACTCCAAAAATCAGTCAAAACTACTTTTGAACGGTTTAAATTTATCCTTAATATTTCGAAACCCATTAGGTTGGTAGGTTTTCTTTTTGTGACCCTTTTAAAACTTTGGTTTTGTAGTGATTCTTAAAACGTGTTTTTGATTTGCGTTTTATTTTAATAACGGTTTTGACTGAACCCAGTCAAAAGTAGTTTTGACTGGTTTAGAGTTTTGACTGTAACAGATATACTTGTAAATCCGATGATAGTAGAAGAAGCATTAGAAAATGTATTTATTTAAGCAGAAATCAAAAATACGTAGGATTGTTGGGAATGAGAGACAAAAAGCCAGTGGCAAAGTTAACTTTCATTGACCAACATAACTTGGAACGATGTCAGTCAAAAATATTGTTGTTGACATGTGCCAAGTTGTGTTGGTCAATTAAAGTTAAGTGACGTCTCTGAGTGTGGCAGATAAATAAAACAAAGTCGCTTTGAAAGTCAAAAAGCAAAGACCCATTACATACGAGGTAGTTTTACTCTTAGAGTAAATAGAAACCGAGTTTTAATGGGTTTTAGCGCCGTGTGTTACACTATACTTTTCACTACGATTGCGAGAAAATAAAACAATCCAATACAATATGAAATATGTAGTTTATTTTATTAAAAATTAAATGTACAATTTGTACAATTCTGGATATTTAACGAGATGTTTGTTTTTTCTGTAGCCGCAACACATTGCATGCATTCTACATTTCTACCAGAGATCGCCGATTTTTGTTCCATTTTCAAAATTAAAATGAGGTTCTTTTTTTATGAAACAGTAATAAGTCGAGTCTTTATTCATGATTATTCTACTTATGACTAAATTCTTTTTCTTTTTTGTAGGCTCATTGTCATATTTGACACACAAAAATAAAAAAATAAAAACATTTTCCCCTAGAGGATGAAATGCTATTTTATCCCCGCTCTGGTATGCTACAATGACGGCCTTTTTGAGCAACAGAAGTGAAAAAACTATAATTCAAACTAATCAGTAAAATAAAAATAAAAATGAAACTATTTATCAAGAATTAAAATATTGTTATTAAATAATTTCAAATAAAAAATCATATTTAAGTAATAGAAAAATTATCATTACCTATGTATTAAAATTTATTAGTTAATAATTAAAAATTAGTATCAAAAATTAAAATATCAAATTATTTATTCTATTATATTATTCTCAGATTATCAAACAAAAGGCAGATAGACCGTGCGGAGCACTGCGAGTGAAGCCACAAAAGCAAATACAAATTCAATAACGAATACCTACAATCTCGTGATTGTATTCGCTTTGGAATTTTTATGTATTTGTTGTTTTTTAACAATGCTTCGCTTCGTGCTATACTGACTCGTGTCAGTACAGCGCGAAGCGAATTGTAGGTATTCGTTTTTTAATTTGTATTTGCTTTTGTGGCTTCACTCTCAGTGTTCCGCACAGTCTATCTGCCTTTTATTTCATAATGAGACATATTATTATAACAACAATTGGAACGAACTAAAACCAATTGGAAGTTTCAGAGATTTATAAATGATAGCACTGAAGTATTGAATAAGGTGGCTGGCAGCGGATGGATCAGATGGATGCGAGCTGCCCAAGATCGGGTTGGTTGGCGATTTTTAGGGAAGGCCTACGTTCAACAGTGGACGGAAATAGGCTGATATATATAATATATATTCAGTGCTTCTAGACATCTTGAAACTGAAAGAGGACAGTAATTAAAGTCATTTAGATCGTTTAGTTTAGAATTAGAGAGACAACGTGTGCTAATGACCTCGTAAGTTTTTACGAGTACCTACTTGATTACCTACTTAGTTAGCTAACATTGAAATCTAAATACCTAAGGTAAAGTAAGGTAGTACATTTTACTTGCTTTCAATAAAACCAGGGAGGGGGCAATGTTCAGAAACGTTCTCATTATAATCTCAAAAAAAAAGAAAAAAAATCATTTTAATGAACTAACAAAATAAAACCTGCATTTATGACAAGTTTTTTGATATTGATAGTCTGTGAGTTGAGATTGCGACGACATTTTGAACATTTTAAACCACGAGAATTAGCCTTCAAAAATATTGTTTGTAAATCTTGCTCCATAGGTAGGTACTTAAGGCAGTATCGTACTTACCTTTAATCATACCTAACAATATTCTCATTACCATTGCAATTTAGTACTTATTCTACCTACCACAAATTACCACACGCAAGTATATCTTATCGGAACGAAACGATTCTCATTTATCTGTAAGGAAATGGCCACATAATTTCGAAACCACGAAATCTATACTAATGCGGTCATATTATGCTAGGGTTGCACTTGTGCGGGACTAAAGCATTTTTTAGTATTCAATGTGATTCTGAACCCTTTCCGCTTAAATCGATCTAGCGTGAACACATCTCTAGTCCTGGGGTACAGTCGGGGACAGAGTTTTTTGATTTAAAATTCATGGTATTTTTGGAGTCTTTTTGTTTCTCACTGTGGATATTTATTTATGTATTTTATAAGTACAAGGTAGGCTGCTGACTTGTAGTTAAGTTTAACATGTAATTAAAAATATAAAACTGACGAAGTACCTACCAACACAAAAAAATATGTACGTGTCTGTACAGAAAATAATATATAATATATAAAAATAATAATTATTCTATCACGAGCAGGCGAGTGCGCGCAGCAGCGGTACTAGTAAGCCGCGTTAAAGAACTTCGTTCCAAAAGTACTGGCAGAAAGCACAAAGTACCTACGTAAGGCTGCGGCCGCCCGAGCAGAGAGACCACTCAGAACAAACCGCCATTTTACTCACGCACACATTGACATTAATCTCAAGCAGTTCAAGCAGACTTCAGTATCGACTGTCACGTTTTGTCTAAATGAATAAATTCGAGAGACATTGACATTTCATGACGAACAGAAAAAAATTGTTATAAAAAAATGCAAAGAGTTCCGACCTGTGTCAATAAAATTTAATATTGTCACAAATAAAACCTACAGTCAATACAGTAGTGAGTCTGACAAGTTTAGGTAATTATTTTTAAAGATGGCGGGACCGGTCCTTCTGTACCCTTTATATTTTGTGCAGAAAGTGTCACAATTATTAAATACATATAATTATTATGAAAGGTGGGATGGGTGCTGCATGATGTGCGATGATATGTATATTTACTACATTTTTTATAGTAAAAGTACAATATGTACTTAATCGAAACACACAAAAATTGCCTTGCAGTGCTTAAGAGCGTGTATTCGACTCGTGACTAAAACTTCATGTTTTCGCGTTTTGCCTAGAGCAATATCGTCATGATGTGAGCAGATTATTTAAAGAAAATTACGGTTTTAGAAAGATTAAGTCTTGATTTAGGGAACTACAGAGTAAAAAAGTACAATTCTTGTTTATGGTTTTATAAAGCGTAGATAATCCTTTCATAACGTTTTACGAAATTGACTTCAGAGTTAACTTTCAGGACGAATACAACCATTATAGTATGCCAAAATATTATTTTTTATGCGTTTTTCCAACAGGATATACAGTCTTAAAGTCTACTACAGAGCCAAAATTACGAAAATATTACTAATATGTATTAAAAAACAATGTTGAAAAAGTACAAAATCGGTTTACTTTGACAATTTTTTTTACCAGTATTTGAATCAAAACATAACTGATAGTGATATATTTAATTTATGAAAATAAAGGTTATGCTTAATATACAGAATATTTTTCAGTTCGTTATACGAACTCATTTATTTTAGACAATCATTTTAAAAAGCACTGTAAATCATCGCGCGCTATCGTTTGCCGATCAATTTCAATGATTCGTTCTTATTTCGTGCGTATTTCTTTTTCTGATGCACACAAACAGACCATTGTATTGTTTATAGTGTGAGTCAATACTGCTACGCCGTTCTAACAATCGTTTGGATTTTGAGTTGCGCTAAATCGAATACGCGCCCTTAAGTACTGTTATTCGACTTTAGTTAATAAGTATACGTATAACTGTATACCATGTTTATAAACTATACAGGCTATTGATAAATCTCCTAAAGCTTTTATGACGAAGTACACAAATATCTCACAAGAAAATGACCAAGTCTGAATGGATAACGCGACACTTATTCTTATTCTCAACATTTGACCAAACAATCCGCTACCCCAACATAAACAACATGAGTAACAGTATAGGTACATAAACATTGCAGTAATAAAAACTAATTAAAGTCATTAACAGAGATACAACGCTATCATAATAACCGGAAACAAAGATTGAATTGAAACACATTTCCTTAGTAATTAGGTCGTATGAGTTCAACAACATTGTATGATAATAAACAATAATGTTTTATAACGTTACGACGACCAATGATATAACTTTCGTAAGATTTCGAAATTATGTGATAGAGGCAAATGTCGATATGACATGAACGTTTGGTATGCATCAAATGATGAGAAGGTACTTTACATAATGAAAGGAGGTTGCTCAATGTTTTATTATAAATTGGAGCAAATGATAATTATAAGACTGGTATAAAGATATTGTAAGCAATCAAATACCGTCTGAGATATTTAATTGTACAAATAGAATATTATTTAGGCAGGTGCTACGTCTAAAACAAATATGTATTTACACAATACAATCATCTCACAATAAAGGCCACGTAAATATTCAAGAACAATCACCTTCTTTGCATGTTCTTAAAAATAAAATATCAAAACCTCGACACAAATAAAACTCGAAAAGAGCTAATAATGTACCAACGGCTGAACAGATTTTACTGAACCATAGCTTCAAATCACCTTACAAACCAAAAAAACTTGAGAGGTGTCAAGGGACACCCGGATGGAACGAAGTTCCTTTCGACACAAATTTACAACAATAACAACACAACAACAACAACAAACAACAACAAACACAACAACAACACAACAACCATATTGTTATTGTTGGTGTTGTTAATGTTGTTGTTGTTTATTATTATTTACTTATTATTATTTACAATTGATAACTGGCTTGCTTTCTATGAGACAGACAGAGAAACACGCGCAGGCCACACGTCTTACAACTATAGCAAAAAGTGTCGTTACATTTTTTGCGTCTAGCCCCCTTTCGCAACGCGCGATAAGGAACTACGTTCCAAAAAAAAACTAAATAAAAATCGGTTCAGACATTTGGGAGCTACGATGCCACAGACAGACACAGAGATACACACGTTAAACTCATAACACCCCACTGTTTTCGTCGGTAGTTTGATTCACTTTTGTCTGCACATATCCTGCAACCAAGTCACGAGGTAATTACACGGTGATTTGGCGTGGCCGCACGTCACTAATACTGGCTCCTCCAAAAGGATCCGACAGGACGAATTGATTGTCCAGAGACCTCGCTTCCCCCCTCACTACGATCCACCACTAAACAATAAAGATTCGATTTTTTTTGTTTGTGGTTATTCGAAGTAATTTCCTTGGGGTAAGTGGAGCACTTTTTGCCTTGACTGCCCTTCCAAATCCTGGATTTTTCTGGTTCACTGGAGACAGAGCGGTTCAGTGCGTTGAAAAATATAAATAAATTTTTGAATATAAATTTGTTTTTATTTGACTAAATTGTTTTCTTTCAACCTTATTTGGTGGTAAAATTATTACGAACTAGCTTTAGACCGCGACTTCGTAATCGTTTGATAATAAAATATAGCCTATAGTACTCAGTGATAGCGAAGCTTCCCAAAGAATTTTCAGAATCGGACGAGTATAGTTCCGAAGAATAGACCGAACAAACGACAAACTCATTTGTAATATATTATGTAGTTGATGATAGAGTGATGTAAAGATAGGTGTAACAATAATAAAACTATACATGTAGGTAGGTCTTGGACTATGGACTTGTAATAAAACGCACTAACTTATCAATCTAAAACAAATAATTTTCAGCACAGCAGGGTTAGAGATGATGTTGACTGAGTAACAGACTTGCCAATAGCCAGTTAGTAAATAAATCACGTCCCATTAAAAGAATGTCATGATTGACAAGGAATAATATTGATGCGACGTGAAACAATTGAATCGAAGGTTACAAAAGGACATAATTATGCATTCCATACCTTTACCTACACTTAAATAACTTAAGTATTATAATCGTCATACGAGGAACTACAATTAGGTAAGCATTTAAAAAAAACAATCAATTTAAAAAAACCTGAAATCTAATTTTTGAAATTCGTATTTTGACGTAACACCGCCACTTCCAATATCAAACGGCGCTAGCATCGAGGTGACTACTTTGATTAAGTGTATACTTGTCAGTAGAGCTACTCTGTTACAATCTCCCTCGGTGAACACCTAGGTGAAGTGAGCTATCATCAGTCCCGATGCTAGGGATTGACAAAGCAACATTTTATTTGACTTTTGTAGTGGAGTAGGTACTTGGATATCGCAATACTGTATCCACGAGAACACTGGCGACAAACTGTACAGCAGTTTGGCAGAAGACATGTGTATCTTTTTGTATAACTTTTCGTGAATAAAATAAATAAATAAAATAGACGGACATATATGACAGCTCACTTTACCCAGGGGTTTACCAAGGGAGATTGTTTACAAAGGAATAGACATACTAGCGGGCCTGGCAGACGTTGTCCTGCAACCCAACTATAGCGCCACCTGCCGGGTCCAATTGTGAATCTAAACCATTCTTGAATCCACTGGAACACACACTAACAAATTCGTCAAAATCAATCTAGCCATTTAGGAGGAGTTCACTTTCATACACACGCATGGAAGATTTTTTTATATAAGAGTAGTGGGCCAGGCAGACGTTGTCCTGCCCTTGAAATAAAAAAGTCCAACTCGACTGCAGCGCCACCTACCGGATCCAATTGTGAATCTAAACCATTCTCGAATTCACTGGAACACACACAACAAATTTCATCAAAATCGGTCCAGCCGTTTAGGAGGACTTCACTTTCATACACACGCACAGAAGATTTTTATATATAAGATAATCAAAGGGTGAATAAAGATGCTAAAGTTGAAAACAAATGAGTTCGTTCTCGAATTCTCGATTAATTGTGTGTGGCCACTAAGTGAAATTCGGAGTAAGGTTTTGGAATAACAGTTCCTTTAGGTAACTAAGTAATTACTAAATAACTTGTACAGGACGCCTCCCACGGATGTCTCAGTGACTGACTCGGACGGTGACGGAAAAATTAAAATTAAAAACTGAAAATAACATAGAACTGGTTAGAAGTTTACTTACTGCTGACAATGAAAAAAATAACAAGCATTATGCAGAAAAAAGGTCACAATCCACAAATCGGAAATGCGTAAAATCTGTGGTTTTAAGTCGCCAGGTGGCGTTGTATTTTTTTGTGGTACTGTAAGCCCCAATGTGGTTCATGTGGTTGACATCAATCAACCGTGAGGTTCATGGACTTTGAATAATCATGTGACACCCCAGACATATGAGTTTACCGACAGAAAGGAATGGATGTTTGTTTGTACAACATGGCATCAATTTGAGTAGTTAATTATATTTCAAATTGTTTTTAATTTAAGTTCTAGAATAATCCTAGTTACCTATTTATTTTTCAATGTTATCTAACTTTATATCTTCTAAACATGCTGGTTGGCCTGTAATTGACTGTGAAAGTCCGAAAATGTACATGACCATGAGTAATCAGAAACCTTAAAAATAAAAACATAAATAACTCTCCCTTTGAATTTGCCGTTGTCGGGTTAAATATGACGTGACTTACCTGGTCTATGAAATCGATGAAGGAATATTGTTGCTTTGAAAATTTAGAGCATTAATTATATTGGCATAATCTTGAGGTGACTTCAACGATCGAATTAGTAACAAGCTTGGAAATATTTTTGGCCAAAATAAATTAAAGAAATAACGCAGGGTTCTCGTTATTATTGATAACAATTTTAAAACCATTTTTGAAATTACGTTATCCTACGGAAATTAAAACTTCTATGCTTTAAAAAAAACAGTAAAAATTCAAAAAGTCTTACACAAAGATCCGACCTATCAAATCTAACACAGACATGTCCTGATCACACAATACTTATAATTTATCGATTCTATTCAATCAATTTATGAGTATCAATTAACACTTTCAAATCAACACTCGTACCTTATCCACAGATTACCGTAACGATCGATACGCATTCTCGATTTCAAAACATCGATTATAAATCTCTTATGCCTCGTATATACGTTTTATTACGTTAACACGTAATTTTAAATCGATGCCACTCTATTCTTTAAGTACCTACATCTGGACGATCGATTTTCTTTAGTGGGTTTAATATTTCAATGGAAGATGTTTTAATATTGGTAGGTGCCTTATTATATTATCTAAATATTAATAAAAGTTAATGTTTAATGTAATTAATCAAACAATAACATAATTGTGTTTGGGAAGACTTTAACTAAAGAACTGTCTGAATTACTTATTCCACAAAAAGGAAATAATATTTTCGATTTTTGTATGACTTTCAGGCAGGAGCTATTCCATGAGTTGTAAAAGGTACGTGCAAGCAGTAAATTTTACCAAAAATATGTTTGGGTGGTTATTATAGAATAGGATGGTCAACCAATACAACCAATGTTGTTCCTACCTAATACGACACGAGCATTTTACTTTTTACCCCGAGTGCAAGGAAAGGGTTATGTTTTTTATATTTCTAGTGGATTATTGAGATAGGTAAGCACTAGGTAAGTACCTCCATACAATCCAGTACCTATTGTATGATTTATTTACTTAATAAGTTTTGCTTGATCATCGTAGCATGAAGATGACCTTGCGACTAAAAAAAGCGAAACTAAATTAGGCTACGTGTTTATTTTGTACCATTCTGATAACTTTTATTGTTAGCGATTACTACACCTTACTGTGTCATTCAAAATAATTCATAGGTACATAATAATATGTTCTATACTCAGACCAATGAGGTTCTGTCTGTATTGCCAGTTTTGTCACGCTACTTTTCCCCTGAATAACAAAAACAATATTTTTTGAAAATAGAACTCTTAAGACTTTCGGAAGATTAAAAATTAAATGCCACTCATTTTTTTTTTTAATAGATTTTTTGTTATTCATTTTGATGGCATTCGAAATTTAAAAATGCTGTGTCAATAATATTTCCTCCGTTTAGTGTTGCGCGAAATTGAATAATATATTTTTCATCCCACCATCTCGGAAAGAGTATTTTTAACCCCCGACGAAAAAGAGGGGTGTTATAAGTTTGACGTGTCTGTGTGTCTGTGCGTCTGTGTGTCTGTGTGTCTGTGTGTCTGTGTGTCTGTCTGTGGCACTGTAGCTCTTTAACGGGTGAACCGATTTGAATGCGGTTTTTTTTATTTGAAAGTAGATTCTCTAGCGATGGTTCTTAGACATGTTTCATCAAAATCGGTTCAGCAGTTTTAAAGTTATCAGCTCTTTTGTTTGCTGCGGTAGGGATCTTAGACGCATACCGGATGTTTACTTTGCTTTCAAACATATTATTATAGGTGACCACACTGACCACACAAAACCAAACTAAATTACATTTAAAAAATTTAAAATAAAAATTAAATTAAAAATTTAAAAAAACCCCCAACGCAAAACATAAAAGCGATTATGTAAAAAGTAAAAAATAATACTTTTGTTGAGCCATCAAATGTTTGTTCGTTGAAATGGCGCTATAATGTCGCGGCGGGGTACCGCTAAGTTTAAAGCAATAACTAAATATCTAAAATAGCGAACTGATGGTAACTAGATTTGCAACAAGATTAACAACTAGATTAGCAACAAAAATTTGATAATATCGAAGCAAATTGGTCGGAAATGCTGGTAAATTAATAGACAGTGAATGAAATTGAGGGACTGACTTACTTAAGCGGTACCCCGCCGCGACATTATAGCGCCATTTCAACGAACAAACATTTGATGGCTCAACAAAAGTATTATTTTTTACTTTTTACATAATCGCTTTTATGTTTTGCGTTGGGGGTTTTTTTAAATTTTTAATTTAATTTTTTAATCTTCAATATCTGAGTGGAAAAGCCGTTTTTATTCTCTAGAGGATAAAGTAAATTTATCTTCAATATCTGAGTGGAAAAGCCGTTTTTATTCTCTAGAGGATAAAGTAAATTGAATTTAGAACATCGTGTGCACTAAGTTTGTGAATTTAAAAAAAACATTAAACCTATTTACTGCTACCTCTATGGTGCCGAATATATCATACAACTTTTTTTTAATTTGTTAAAAACTCAGACTTTGTATACGTTTTTTTTTTGCATTTAGTCATTTCCTCGCAGAGGTGGAATGAAAAGTTACGTGTTGCACTCGAGTGCAAAGATTTTTCACCTCGTGCTCTTTTGATTCCCTCGCTAACGCTCAGGATTCTAATTTTGAATCACTCGCTGCGCTCGTGATTCAATTTTAGAATCCTTCGCTTGCTCGGTCATCAAAATTGAACACGCGGTTAAAAAGCAACTTTGCACTCTTGTATAACAAATAACTATTAAATGGTACCAGAGACTTATACATACAAACGTGAAATAACGGATATACCTACCTACTTGCGCAACACAGCTTCCTCATTGAGCGGCCATATGGCAAACCTCACTTTTTTCAATCGGGGTTTGACAGTGGAATTTTGACAGCCAGGAGCTTCCCTACCTTATGGTTTCTTATCCGTTTCTTACGAGGATCCCCAAGTGTTACGGCCACGTGCAACAAATGTACATTTTAACGATTTTAACAACGTATTGTTTGGTGCTTAGAAGAAACGATTTATACCAGCGTAATTTAGTTAAACGATGGATAAGCTATTAATAGACAAGTGATGCAAACGCTTGCCATACCCACACTTCAAGAAGTGCCAGTTAATAATTCTAGATAATTTACGTGATTTTTCTAATTGCCAAGGAAAGTCATCATCTGTCAGTCAGCCACATGAATTTTAGTTTAAGAGGTAAGAGACATTCAAATAGGTATACAGTTACGATAGTACTAACTTATACTGTGGTACAGGTAACTAAATATCAAGTTAAGTATAAGCATTACCTACGTCGTTATGCTCTGATTTATCTGATTGATTTGGGGTCGGAGTAGGCACGGTTGTGCGCAATTTTGTTTCACTCAGTTCTGTCTCATTTAATTCATCATGAATGAGAATGAATCGCATTGATTTGACTTTCATTGTATGTTTTTACATTTCTGAAACCGCTTTCAGTAGTTCGACAATACTTACTTCTGTATCACATAAGTAGCTACCAAGAATTACCTACCTAATACCTACTAAGCAGTTAGGTTGAAATTAAATGAAATCAGCTAACCCACACATTTTGTCGAGTTACGTGAACATAAAAATGTAATCAGCTGATTTTATTTTCATGTTGACTTTTGTTTTTCAGAGACATGCCGACAATCTGGATTTAAATTGGAAATTGACGTCTAACATGACAGGTGAGTGTCAAAAGTAAATAATAATGAATCTAAATAAGACTTTTTCCTAAATAGCAACATAAAATTGACCTTTTATTAGTAATAAAAAAAACAAAATGGCACAATGCCTTTTTATAAATTAAGAGATTTTGAGTTTGCTTACATTATCATAAAACTTGCTAATTGTGATCGTTATTATGCCAGAATGCACTCTATTCCAATGATTAAGTATTTTATCGGGCTGTAGTCATCTACATAAGACCTAGTAAGTATTTCTAGGTAGGGTAGAACAGGGTATAGAAGCGATCCAAATTGGTAGATCGTATTTATTCAAGGTTAAATCCTAGGAACATGGAAAAAAAACTGAAACTAAGTATCGATAATCGATGACAAGTTTTTCAAAATTTGAGAACAATGCATAATTCCAGTATCTATCATTGATATTGAAGTGCTGAGCAACTGCAACGCCAAACATTGCATAACATTAGGTACCAATGTATGTAATGCACGTAAACATAGTGCGATTCAAATATCGTACCTATGTTTTATTATGGATATTACGAGTATTAATGTGTGATAAAAAAAATAAGCTTTGTTGTTTTTACGGTTTAATGAGAGTAATAAGAGAGGAAGATGTTCTATGTTTAATTTGTTACAAATGAAAACTAAAAAAAAAGACAACCGCCTTCAAAAACTAAAAAGTAATAAATAAGTTTAGCACAGAACATACATGAGTTTAGTTTCGGAAGTGGGTCACGGTGGCATAGTTCTATTTGTTGTTTTGAATTACCACTTATTTTAGTTTTTGAAGGCGGTTGTCTTTTTTTTTGTTTTTTTCCCGCTTTTAGTATTACCTTATCATCCAAACTAAGATAATTTGGATGTTACGGCGATACTAAAAACCCATTAAGAAACGGCGACACAGTTAAAAAAGAGATTGAAAGTCCTCCAAAGATTCAAGAAACTAAAATATCGCTCGTTTGGAACGGATTTTGTTGATTTCTTCCTAAAGCGCTGAATCCATTTCGATAAAATTGAAATGGGACTATTTCGGAATAAACCCCTTTCGAACAAAAAAAAAATGCAAATCCAACTACATATGACGGAGTTATGCCCGAACATACATAAAAAATCCGAATTGATAACTACAAGACTGCTATAATTATAAATCTTGTTTGGTTTGAAACAAACTTTAAAACTTACCAGTTCCGGAACCAGTTCCGGAATTCCGGAGTCACATCTCCAGTATTGGAACTCAGTTCCGGAATTGAGAACCTTCCGATATTGCATGCCCTAGTACCAACTTGATACACATTTTACAACTCCAGTAATTCTTAATTTTTTTTCGTAAATTCTTCTCTTAGTCCATAACTGCAATCGAAACAACCTAATAATAAATACTTATTAAAAAAAAAAAACATATATTTTATGATTCGTCCTAGTACAAACAAAAACATGCGATATTGCAGTTCACTACAACTAAACAAGCAAATACTATCGAATGCAAATACTCACTTCCTGAAAATGGCCGCTATTTTGCACTGCGCAAGCGCAGATGGCGGTATTAGCCTGAAGGTTAAGGTTATGTAAACATAAACATTCGCGCCTTTTATTTACCCTCAAAGACGTGTTGTAATGGTGATGCGATATAGAAAAGTTGTTTAAAATTATGCCAATACATGTCGCAAATATTTAAAAGACACTGCAAATTATGCAAAAATCTTGAAATTCTACCATCCCCAGAAACCAGTTATTTTTTGTACGAATCTCTAACAATAATTATAATCATCGATTGACTTTAAATTTTATAATTACTAAAATCTAATAGATGATCAGACATGTGCCGTTGTATGACAGTTGACAGTAGGTACATGTGCAAATGTAACGAAAAAAAAAACGTGGGGCAGGTTTGTTAAATAGTTTTGAGTGTGATAGTGGCCCAATGGGATGGGAATAACGATGAACAGACAAAATTCTTAAAAAAATGAGTTGTTTAAGAACAATATTTCGTAACATCTAATAGTCTTATAAACAATAAATCTCAATTCCAATAAGATTATAATAAGATACTAAGCTTGATCATTAAATTAAACGAGCCCATTGCATTCTAACGGTTCCAAAGATTTTACCGCTCCCTTGTACCTATTCTATTTTTAAATGCACCTGCGGCTGCAGGGAAAGTAGACATTTTGTGTTTATTAGAAAAACATTAACAGAACATCTGTTTCGAACGGAAACACTTTTTGTGCTCACCACAAACGAACGCCACTGATTTCCGTTATAAATAGGTCAATAAGTCACTAACGTACCTCAGGCGATTTTTTTGAACTCAGAAGTAGGTACATTATTTTACTTCTAGCGACCCGAGGCTGGCACCATATTTATTATATTATACTGCAAATTTCTGACTGCTGCAAAATCTTTAATACAGACATTGCCCAATTATGATCGCAACAAAAAAAAAACCAGCCAAATCGGTCGACCCGTTCATTAATGACGATTTTAATTTTTTATTTTTAATATAAAAAGATTAGGTATTCTTCATCTTTAGTACAGGCTTAAAACCTAAATTATTTTTCTTATTTATAGGTACTTAAACAAAAACAACTATTTATTTGTAAAACCATTGTGTTTCTGACTTTCTAATTAAAATCTTTGCAAGTTCGATAAAATAATATATACACCGACAAATTATAGTTTAAATTGAATTATTAACATTCACAATATAGGTACCTTATGTACTTCACAAGAAATAATCTGACAAACTAATTCTAAACGATATTTTTTTCTAAAAGCAAATTTATCTTGAAAATGCAGTTGAACATTTGCAACAGTATTATGACAAAATCAAAATCATACTTATGAAAACAAATCACGGAATCGAAGAAAATCTGTCGCTCTTTTAATTGTCCGCATGTAACAGACGGAAGCTAAACGCGGCAAACACAATTTTCCGTAACAAAACTCACGCGCACCGGAAAGTGCTTCATTTATTTCCCGCCATCCGGCGTCTCGACCAACCGAAAATTGCCGCCTAAATTCTCCAAGCCAATGAGACAAATGGCCGCCATTTTCAACCAATCAGCGTCGAGCCCGCGCTCTCGCCATCGCGTCATTGTCATATCTCGAAAATTAGTACGGCGGCAGTGCAGTGAATGAATCCCGTCCGCAAATCGAAGAATTTTCCGTGAAACAATAAATAAATACTAATAGGTAAGTACCTATTCCTAATTTCAATTCACGCATGTGAATTTTTCAAAATTATTCGTTATGTCACTTAGTTTGTATTGATACGTCAAAATATTTCGCAATATATTGCCATTATTTAGCTGTGAAGGCGAATATTACTATCCATTAACATTCCGATTCTTTATTGTTACATAACATTAATAATCTTTATTTAATTTAATCATTTTTTATTACTAATATAATATAGTAACCTTGTTTTAGTTTATATTATCTAGATAAATCGTACCAACAGTCCAACACAAAAATCTAGTCAGTCGTGTTTCGGCAAAATGGCGGCGATGCTCTGTGCTATTAATACATTTTCTGTCCTTTTTATGATGGGCGGCACTAATGCGCGTGCGACAGAGACGGGTATACTTTTGATAAGCGGTATGAATTTATGCTGCACACGTAGGTAACTAGACACGTCTTCGTTCTTCGTAAACAACTCAGTTCGCAGTGTTGCCATAATAATGTTTTCGTACCCATAATTCAGGGAATTTTGAACAATTTTAGTATTATAAATGATTTTTTATTTATAAGTATGTGCAAATAAACGTGTTTATTTTCTAGGGTTAAGAAATAATAAACTACCAGAAATTAATTTACTACCTATCGAGAAAATTTATTAAAACATATCATACTTCTAAATTACAAATAAACAAATAAATTACCTATACAATACCTTTGGATTTTATTAACTGTTGTTAAAACTACTTATGAATAACTTTTTCCTATTATACAATCATATTTTTAAGTAGGTCAGCAGTATTTCATCATATTAAAATAAAATGTGTATGATAAAAATACTAGATACCCGCCCCTGCTTCACACGGATATTATCGTCTTATTTCAACCAATTTACCCAACGTAGTTTTTGAACTTATTGGAACAGAACGAATTTTCATGCGATTTTCACCAATGTTTGTTTCACATTTATATGTAACTAGTAATGTAGTGATACCTACCTGTTAGCTAGTTAGAATAAATTTACACTGTGCTATTTAGTATGTACTAATTACATACGTAATAATAAGTAAATAATTCAAAAGGTATAAATAAAACATTGAAAAATCTAAATTTCAAGGAAATACATCTAGATTTCAAGGTAATAATAATATTATTACAGGATAACATTAAATCTAATAAAATATGACACAAAAGCATGAGGTAAATATGAGTAAACTAGCTTTTGCCCGCGGCTTCGCCCGCGTGGATGTCCACAAATTATATACTAAAACCAAAATCCGTTGCTAAGTTTGTAAGATCTAAGCATACATAGGGACAGACAGCGGAATGCGACTTTGTTTTATACTACGTAGTGATAGTTCAAAGTTGAATTAAGATTCAGTTCTTTTCTAATTATTGTAACATAATGTATAATATATAATATTAGTATTATTATCGCAACACAATATATTTTTTTCAAAATGGGTAAATAAAGTAGGGAGTCGTGCACAGCATAGTCACATCACTTGACTGAATGCGATGCTAGCGCCACGCAGCGGTGAATAGTAAAACCAAAAAGAGTCGCTTGCGCTTTGGTTTCTCGTGTTTGCCGTCGCGTTGCGCCACGCCACCGCGCCGTCGCCTCCTCCTGCCGCCGCGCGCGCCGCCAGTCGGCGTACGTACTTTTACCGTGCGGACGTATTACGTCACGTGTCTCGTCGCGTTACTCACGACTTGTTTACACACAGTAAACTAACAATACGAATTCTTATTGGTGCGTGATGAACCACACACTTATACGCTTATTAAATCAATACAATTCTATCGCGTGCTTTTACTGAATACTGACCTTGTTTGCGTTAGGTGAATTCAGCGCGGATGCTATCTGTGAAGTGCGCTGTGTTTCGCTGTTCGGACTCTGTTGGAGAGATGTCGACGTTGAGTGTGAGGGCGCCGGGCCTGCAGGCCACCACGGTGTTGGACACGAGGTCGCTGCGCGGTCGAGGCGTCACCACGCTAGAAGGCGTCAGAAGAAACTTGTTCGGTTGCACAGACCGAGAGGAAAACAGACGATTTGTTGAGAGAGAGTTGGCTCGCCAATTGGAATTGGACAGCCAGAGATGGGGTTTTGACTTTGCAAATGAGAAACCTCTGCCTACTTCGCAGCGTTTCGCCTGGCAACTTGTTCCCGCGTCTACGATTCCCGCGGCGCTGAGAAGGTCACCGATCACGATCACAACTCCTGCAGCGAGCACACCAACGCAGGAGGCCAAAGTTTCCAGTCCTGAAAACAGCAAGACCCAGAAAAGAATAACAGGTAAGATTAGTACAATAATTAGATTAAAATAATGTAACAATAGCATCTTTCTCGTGGTTTTGACATTTAATTTTGACAGGTAAGGTTATAAAGTTGCGTTCTATTTCACGTTGCGTAAACAATGCGTAATATTTACGCTAAAAATGTCATCATTGACAGTTTTTAATCTATGAAATGCGAGTGGTTGAACGGGCCTCCTTCCTCATTCAAGTCTAACCACGCGTACCTACGTTCTTAACTTAACTTCATAACTTACTCGTATTACAAATCGACAACCTAGATAACGTAATATACAAAAAACTAGTAATTATGACATAGCACAGTCGTTAAGTTATCAACAAGCGAACTTCTTGAACTGTGCAATTAATCGTTTGTTAGTGAAGTAATTATTACACAGTAAACAAGCTAACAGAGCAACTGCAATTGGCTGCGTTTCGGGGAGAATAGGTATTCGTGTACTTGCCTAAAGTTGTTTATCTCGTGACGCACAGATAACAAACCTAGGTCACTTTGATTTGACACTTATTTTATTTTTAGGCATCGTTCGCTTGTTTCTGTGCAGTTTAAAAGATTTATGTTGCGGGCATTGTGTTGTTTACAGCTTTTGCAGAAATGTCTACATATTATGATAAAAAAAATTGTTTACTCTTTTTTGTAGATTAGCGTAGCAATAAAATTAGGTATCTAAAATTTAATTCTACAAAACTACTGAATACTATAAATAATGTAACATTGCAAGTTTAAAAGGAAAATAAAATATTCTATAGAAGAGTTCAATAATCTGCTAGGTCTACGTACATTGTTTTTATTACACAACTAGCATGTTGGCCGCCACTTTGTCGTTGTAGTGTTATAATAAAATACCTACAGCCTATAGTTCTCAGGGATAACGTGCTGCCTAGCTTCATAATGGTGGAAATTTTTAATCGGTTTAAGATATTTTTTTAGTTTATCCATTACAAACAAGCATAAAACAATCGTTCTCTTTTTAATATTAATTTAGATTACACATTACATTTATACAAAATTCATACACCAATCGCAATTTTAACCTTGTCCCATAGTTACGTAGGCGGGTAGGTACCTACCTAAATACTATACATAATATTAAGAACGCGTATATGTTTACTATTAATACAAATAGGTACTTAGTATTTGTACATATAATCATTGGTGTCAAATATCACACTAAATTGTGTAGGTACCTAAACAATAATAAATAAATAAAGATTTGAAGATAGGTAGCCTTTCTACGTAAGTATTGTTGGTACGTATAGCAGATATAAAAAGCAGCAAGTATAAATAGTAGATTGTTATACAAGGAGCTAACATGACCCATTATATACGAAGTAGTTTTACTCCCGAGCTTTAGCGAGGGAGTAAATATAAACCGAGTTTTAATGGGTTTTAGCGCCGTGTGTTACACTATACTTTTCACTACGATTGCGAGAAAATAAAACAATCCAATACAATATGAAATATTTTTTTTGTTTCTTCTGTAGCCGCAACACATTGCATGCATTCTACCAGAGATCGCCGATTTTAGTACCATTTTCAAAATTAAAATGAGGTTCTTTTTTTATGAAACAGTAATAGGTCGAGTCTTTATTCATGATTATTCTACTTATGACTAAAGACTTTTTCGTTTTTGTAGGCTCATTGTCATATTTGACACACAAAAATTAAAAAAAAAAAAACATTTTCCCCTAGAGGATGAAATGCTATTTTATCCCCGCGCTGGTATGCTACAATGACGGCCTTTTTGAGCAAGAGAAGTGAAAAAAAATGTATAATTAAGTAAAGGACAAAATTGTTGTGAAACTCGTAGCGCTTAACATTCAAGTAACATTAATGCGTGCAATTCATTCACATACCCAATCAAGTTTCCAATAAGACCAATGGGAAAATTGAATAAGAGATACCGACATCGTTCACGATTGATTTGACGACGACCCAAACTTGCTATAGCGCAAAAGTTTATTAAAAAAATGACACATTTCTTAAGCAACTACGAGAAGCATTATGTTATTAGCATAAAAAACGAAAAAAAAAATGTAACAGCTAAAGTACCTAAGTACGCTTGTAAACTTGCTGTTGCCATGTCCGTACAACTGAAGTTTTAATAATGTCTAGTTTATATTATACCGTATGAAGAACTGCTGAATAATAATGTCACTCCGTATGGCATCGTGTTCGTTTTGTAACTGAATATGGATCACAAATTGCAATAGGACACTAATTGACCGGTCGTAACACCTGGAACAAAATACATGTTATCGTTTTACTCTTATTAAAAAAGTCCTCGTTAATACCACCTACTTAGTGCTTTGCTATTAAGCATTATTATTTTATTGATAAGGCGCTAATGATGCCAGAATATCGACCTTTGACTTAAGATAAATGTATGTTTTAGATCCTTCAATTGCTTCTTGAGTTGCTACGCCGAATTTTTACGACTACTAAGCGGGAGATGAAATTAAATGTGTAACCCACTAAGACACTAACGTTATACAATCAAACTAAAAATTACATTTACGCCTCGTTTATTCTTAATTCGATATCTAAGAAGCCCTTTTGTGCTAACTCGGCACCCTTATAATTGGACATCAAAGAATTTCTAAAGAGAGGTGCAAAAAATATCCGTATAAGGTGCGAAAAACTTCATAAAGGGTCCGGCAAAGCTTTCATTAAATAATTTGCAGCCTCATAATTAAAAATTAAGACTGCTTACTCTGCTTAATAGATTTCTAATGATTTTTTTCTTAATTGCAGGGGACATTTTGTTAAAAAATCTGTTTGAGTACTTATTAAGTTGTTTTTCATCTCTTGTTAGCTTGTTACACGAGACCACGGCTCAGTTTCGAGTGTTATAAAAGGATAAAAAAAAAACAAAGCTATAACGGCACGTCCAAATTATCGGGCAGGCACGAATACTGACCTAGATTCATTTGTTTTGATACAGTGCTCAGTGTTAATACGTAGTATGGCGAGCCTCCCACACTTGTCCCATTTTAGATTACACATGTGTGGCTACAATTTGTAAACAATAGTTGTATGCTACGATAAAAATACAATAAGATAAAAACAATGCGAAATGTTTTGCTTGACTATTTATTTAGCAATAACTTAGAAACAATCACAAATCCTGTTAAAGGTATTTTATTTATTAATTAGGTTCTATTGACCGCATCACCATAATTCTGTGGCATTGTAGATACAAAACATTGTTATTATTATGTACGAGTCAAATCGCTTTTGATGTCACATCAATATTTACAGTAACTCATTACCTATTGTTATGTCATTCGGTGACAAAAGTAGATTAGTTTGTAACCTTCAGTGAAAGTCTGTAAAATAGGTCATCCAAATACCTAACTAAATTAGATTGTTGACTTCACGAATGTTTTTCAGAATACTTGAATGTAAATAGAACATTATTATTATCTGCTTATTAAAAAAAAGTTTAGTGCGTGTGATTCATTTAATGTTCGAAAGTACGTACCTACATAGGTAGGTAATTGTACAACAATAATGTAGAATATACATAAATGCATACCTACCTATGATTGTTTTATTGTGAGGCCTCTCATAGCTAGGTTTACGTAATGTACCTAAATAACGATCAATTCTTCTATGGTCACAAAATACATAGGTACCAAATACAAATACTAAGTAATTTTAAAACAATGCTTAGTTTGAATTATTCTCAGTCTCGAAAATATTGCGGTGAAAGTAGGAATTCGTTCAATTACAATGTTGTCAATTTCCTTTACCATTGAAGGGAAAGTTTCCTGAACTGCCGTTCAAGATTTTCTCGTTCATACCGAGCGAGCGCGGCGACATGCAATACACATAATCTACAGCTTACGTTTGTAAGTATAGTAAACGGTATCCTTGTCGCACCCACACGCGGTAAGCCGGTGACGCGCTCGCGCGCCGCGTCACCTCACTATCCATCCACGCATGCGCACACACGCTCACTCACTCACTGATTGCAAAATGGCGGCCTTTATATTCGACCGAAATGAATATCTTGTTTTGTCATCACTTAATTTAAATACTGCTTTAGCCAGTGATCTTCTCAAGTGTCAATTATTTTTTTATTGTCTTATTAATACGACTGTATTCAACGTAAAGTTATTCTTTGAATTGTTTTTTCTTATTCGGCTGGAATTACAAAATAAGACGTCAAGGTGGCTGAAATATTTTTTTTTCATTTGCTTAGTTTCAATGTTAAAGCAAAGCGTACCTACATATTGTTGGTCCATCATATTGCTGTATTCTTTATTTTTTCTTGTTTTTAAGCATATTTCGTGCCTGTTACCCATTCATTGTTTGATTCGATTCTTGTGCTATTTTTCTTAGACAACAATACAAACTTAAACATGAACACAAAAGAACCTGAATAGGCAATCACTTGGATTTTTTGTTCGTCTAGTAGCCGTACAGCTTAACAATGTACCTGTTAACTCGGTAATCGGTAGCTCACTCAACCTGGGTAACATAAAAACTCTAACTCTTATCCCTTAGTGAGTATAAGTCGCAAGAAAAAAGTATTTCATATTCGTATTACTTTTTTTTTTTAGA
The DNA here is from genome assembly GCA_947361185.1 of Charanyca ferruginea. Lineage (NCBI taxonomy): Eukaryota > Metazoa > Arthropoda > Insecta > Lepidoptera > Noctuidae > Charanyca > Charanyca ferruginea. The sequence continues at coordinate 17,287,704 of OX376065.1, read as the reverse complement.
CTGGCACTATCCCGTATTACATATAAATTATTAAATATATACCATTGCGTCCCGGTTTCCCGCATCGTATATTTTGACAACTTGAGCAAACATTCATGACCCGATTTGTAGTACACTATTAGATTTCACCAGATGTGCATCTAAGTGCTTTCTAAGAGTTCTCTAACGTTCAAAACGTTATGAATTTTTATTGTCTGAAACTGACCAACCGTACATACGTCGTAGGGGGCCTAGGGGACCGGGTCACCCAATTTCTTACTTCCCTTTCATAATTACAACTTGGTTGAGTCGTTGAACTCTGATATGTTTTGGTTTATGGGAAAGTAAGTGGACGTAGCTGCAGGGATCCCATAATAATTGCATGCTTCACCATGCAATGTTAGAAATAGTTGCAACTGTATAGGGTTTCTTCAAATGCTGCTTCCGGTCAAGACGTTATTTATTTATTGGATAAAAGAAATATTTATTTCCGTTATTTCTTACCCTTCGTTAATTGTGCAATTTTAAATCTCCAAATAATTATTTTATTGTTTTTTTTTACTGCAACATTTATTTACGTTTTACTTACCATACCTACTTATAGTTATTGTTATATAACGCCTTGAAATAAAAAAAAATATTTTTTAATGCCGGGACAAGCAATGCTTTCATTATCAAATCACTACCAATTATTGTCTATGGTTCATTACTCTGCGCCAAACAATCTTTGAGAAACCAAATTTTATTCAATTAATGAGTTTTAACAAATCGCAGTCACCCCTGCAAGCAACACAGAATAAATCTGCATTGTGTTGTGATTGTCATAATGGCGGTGCAATAACGTCGGCGCGTGCGCAGCGCACCGCCCTTTATATCGCACCCTCGCGGACACTGACTCCGTAACGGTTTTATTGATTTTTTAACTGACACTTTCCCTTGGCGTTTGATGTTATTAGTATTAATAGAAAAATGATCAAACATCATGAATCAATACTCCTTTCATGTTTAATTCTTATTTCGCCGTTCATGGTTACAATTTTGATAAGCTTAGCGATTGGCAGTTGAATACCATCAAGCGTTTTTCAGGTCAGGGCAACTATTTACAACGTAGAATTGATTAAACGCGTTAGTAAACTATTAATTTAGGTACCTGCATTATCTTAATTGTCCTACTTCAAAAACGTAAAAAAAAAATACTAAATTTCGGAACTAAAAGCGATTGCGAAAACTATATACCATGTGGGTGATTAAAAAAAGTTGTCAACACACGTGTTCGAATTTCAAAATTTCAACAGATAGGGGGAATAACGGTCGCGGATAGTTCACGACATCTGCGTGCTACCCCCGCGTTCGCACCCCCTGCGCTAGCGCATATTCCCCGTCAAATGACCGGAGGCATCATCTGGTGAAACAGATCGTTATGGGATAACGTTACTGCATGCAATTTTGTTATTGTAAATCGAGTAGTGATGTTACCAATTAACATATGTTAGGGAGATCGTTATTACGTTTATTATTGGAAGCAGTCGTTTAATTGAGGACATGCAGTATTCGATCACGCGATAAAATGCTGTCCACCGGTGTAGCATGATAACTGTAAATGAAATACCATTCAGTATTTGGTATTTCATCAATCCTATGTTAAGAAAACTGTACAACGAAGGTTGACCACTTCATGTCTTAACAACGTGGCAACACAGTTAATCACCTCTGGCCTGCAATTAAATAACTTGTACACTTGACCATACAAGTGAGTGGGTCGCGCCCATTCCTTGCACTTGTTAATGCAGAATTGTAATTGGTCAAGTCAGCGACACGAGACTAATGCGCAGGAGTACGTTATAGTTCTCACGTTGCGCGTGCGCACCGACCCTAAGGAAACGCCATGTAAGATATGGTTCAATGCGCGTAACGACTGTTCTGCACAGGAGATAAAAAACGACTTTTCACAGGTTTTTTTTTTCGGTTGGTGTCAGTCAACCAGAAAACCAAGAACGGTCACGACCTCTGATTTTTTTGCTCTGACCACCCTGTGTTAGTACGTCAGTTAATTGGCTTTTACTCTCGCAATGTTAAATTGAATTATATTAGGCACCTATCTCCGTCAATTAAATCTACTCAGCTCTATTTGTTTGGCCTCATTCAAGCATCATGGCTGGCCCTCTATTTCATAAGATGTTCCTGTACGCACATGGCTATGGTTAATTAAGCGAGCAAACAATTTGGATCAAGGACAGAGAACTATGATTGCGACATCTAGTTGTGAGCTTTTCTATTTACCGTTACAATTTAATTAGTTTCGAGGCTATTTTTGGTAGGAATTATAAGTACTGTTTTTGTGTCAGCCTTAATTTGGTTTGGTTCCGTTATAATGGCAGTTTTACGCCTACTGGCAATTAAATAGATTGTTTGAAGCGAACACGCGATTTGAAACTTAAAAAAAAAAACATAAGTACGTACCATTGTAACCTTATATGCAAAACTTCTAATATTCCTTCTTCGTAAATAAATTTCGTCAGTATTTTTTATTAAAAATAAAACGCGTGAACGTCTTTTTAATTCTATAGAGTTCTCTTTTCTAATTTATACCAGCGAACGTCTCAAAAATTTTCAAACGTCTGATCTAGTGACTGTGAAAGGTCTTCAAGCGAAAAAAAGTACAGTTAAACGAAATAACTTCTTGGCATACTTTCTAATTGCATTGAGGCACGATAGCATCACAATTCGCCGCCGGCTAACCGGCATTTTTTGTTATACTCAAAAACGTAAAATTTTAACACATGGCAACACTTGTAATGTCGATACATCTCATTATAATAAGATTTATTGCATTTAAAAAAATAAGCTCGTGTTAGGATTTTTTAAACAGTCAGCGTTTATTTTTGGATATATACGTATATAAATTCATTTTCTAGTTATTAAAATCGAAGCGAGCTGACATTAGGAAGGAAAATAAATCACATTATGTTTAGGTATTCATGCATATAATTCCAGCTATGTCTTTTTGTTCAAACCGCATATAATTGAAACGATTATTTTCCGTAAATCAGGAATTTTATTGAAACTAATGTGTCCTCCATTTATTTCCTATTTGCCTTAACGGTTAGTTAAGTAGATTATAAATAACTTTATGCATACAATTCTATCCGCATGCTGCACTATGTACCAACAGGTTACTATAAACTAAACACGTAATTATACATTAAATAACGCGCTCAATTATTTTCTAGTAACTTGACACAATTCCGAAAAAACTTGTTTTACTGCAACAAAACGATGTCATTCCTTTGACGAAAAATCACCTTCTCACGTTAGTAATTACCACCCCTTGGCAATTACGCGATTAAAAAATGGCTTCCACATAAAAACAGCTGATAAATCTGCCTTGTTCCGCTCGAAGGAGTTTGAGGATTCCTCCATGGGAATCGCGCTTGACCGTAAAAAGTGAGAATCATTCCTGTTCCCTATAAGTGAAAGTGGCATTTAGACTTTTCCTTTCAACAGAAACTATTGAAAAGAACATAGTAAAAAATATATTATTTTAACCAGTTGTTGCTCTGCGGTTCTACTAGCATCCTAGAAACTACTTTATGTAACCAGATGACAATTTCCGAGATGATTGTCCATGAGATATGTCCTGTGTACTTAATGTCGTGCAAATCTGTTTAGCCGTTTAAGCGTAATTGTTTTGCAAAAACCACAACTTTCACATTTACAATAAGGGTTGATGTCGTGGTAGTGTAGTGAAAACATCGTGAGAAAACCTGGACGTACAATCCATACTAATAAAATGCGAAAGTAACTGTCTGTTACGCTTTCACGATGAAAAAAGAGAATATAAGGACTGGTGGTTTTATAGTCTTTGGGCTGAACCCATTTTAATGAAATGACAATGCAAGATCCTGCCCCACCCATGTACAGAAAAGTAAATTAATGAAAATAATTATAATGCATATAGAACCTTTCTATAGTAAGTTGTATTTCTTTAAAACTTGCGGATTACGAAATACCTACCCACAAAATACAAACTCATTTTACCTAAAATATAATTTAACATATAATCAATGTCATTATTGTTTTTAGATTTAAACGGAAACCGCAAGTTCTACAGTCGCTAAGACTAATGTTTAGTTATCAGCAATAAATAAACAGTAAGATGCTACATATTGCACATGACTTTTATTGAGTGGGCAAAGTTCTATAGAGTTTCTGGCATTGTCCTTTGGTAACCAGTCAAAACTACTTTTGACTGGGTTCAGTCAAAACCCTAAGATAAAACGCGTTTGCGTGACAAAATCAAAATTACGGAACGCCTTAGTTTTAAGAATCACTACAAAAGCAAAGTTTTAATAGGGTCACAAAAAAAAACTACCAACCTAATGGATTTCTAAATATTAAGGATAAATTTAAACCGTTCAAAAGTAGTTTTGACTGATTTTTATAGTGAAAAGTAGTTTTCACTGGTTTAGAGTTTTGACTGTGACATAGGGATTATATTAACTTTGATGAAAACAAGACACCTTGTTTAATGCCAGTGCTTGACGCAGAATGCATAAAACCTAGGTTTTGTTTAACGTGTGAAAACACTGTCTTTAACTATTCTTGGTAATATCTCGCAACGACTTGCTAGTATGCAATGCTGGTGATGCAATGCTACTGTGACTTTCTATTGTGATGTAACGATTTATTAGGGTTCCGTAGCCAAATGGCAAAAAGCGGAACCCTCATGGATTCGTCATGTCTGTCTGTCCGACCGTATGTCACAGCCACTTTTTTCCGAAACTATAAGAACTATACTGTTGGAACTTGGTAAGTAGATATATTCTGTGAACCGCATTAAGATTTTCACACAAAAATAGAAAAAAAAAACAATAAGTTTTGGGGGTTCCCCATACTTAGAACTGAAATTCAAATTTTTTTTAAAATCAAACCTATGCGTCTGGTTTGTCTATGGATAGGCCTTCAAAAATGATATTGAGGTTTCTAATATCATTTTTTTCTAAACTGAATAGTTTGCGCGAGATTTTACCACTTCCAAAACTGGTAAAATGTGTCCCCCCCCCCCTGTAACTTCTAAAATAAGAGAACGATAAAACAAAAAAAATATATATTATGATGTACATTACCATGTAAACTTCCACCGAAAATTGGTTTGAATGAGATCTAGTAAGTAGTTTTTTTTTAATAAATCGTAATCCGCAATTTACCTTTCATTAAATGCTGCTACGGAACCCTTCATGGGCGAGTCCGACTCGCACTTGGCCGCTTTGTTTTTAGATAGGTTCTTTAACTGTCTGTGACTGCTGTTTCCCTGATTACGGCAGAAGCAATAGGAGGGTTCTGATTTTAGCAGGGTGTGTAAGTTTCAGTGTTCCCTCATAATCTCCTAAAGTATTAGTAAGAAATCTTCTCATAGAAGATGTCCAGGGTATGTATCCGACGTCGGATGTCGTATTACAGACCACGGTTATATACCATGAATATCACCGCACATATCAGAATAGTCCAGAAGAATTTCTTGCTGATAGACAGTAATATTTTTAAGTTCGATTTTTGTTTTATTTTTTACCGTTTTTCGTTAGAGACACAGTTTCTTTTACGTTCAGTAATTATTAATGAGCTTCTGATGACTATAAGTTATATATAGTCAATAAAACTGAAGTGAAAACAGACCAAGCCCTTGAAGCTATATGACTGGTCACTCAACTTTGGTTCCCATGAGCCTTTTAATAACCAGGGTACCAACACTGCAGGGTAGATAATTGATACTATCGATATATCACCCTTGTTAAACGTTTTCCCATACGAATATGGGAAAGCCAATCGATAGCTACCGTAGCGTAGTAGTGAGTGGCAGTTGTAATGACCAATGTGACATAAAAAATCTATACGAATATTATAAAACGGTAGGGTTTTGTTTGTACGCGATAATCTCCGAAATTAATGGCCCGATTCTGAAAATTCTTTCGATGTTAAGAAGCTGCGACATCTCTCGATTGTTTAGAAAAAAAATAAGATCCATAAGAAAATTCATGAATTTTCTAATTGTCTAAGTAAATATAATTAACGACTAGCTGACCCGACAGACGTTGTCCTGTCCCTATCTACCTACTTGCCTGCCTATTTACCTACCATATTTTTTTTTCTCTCCGTAAGAACCATCCTCGTACTTCAAGGAATATTATAAAAAAAGAATTATCGAAATTGGTCCAGCCGTTCACGCCAAGGGAAATAGGGATTCATTTTTATTTAGATAGATGAGAAAAATTGTTGTGAATTTCTTGGCATTAAAACGTAACGTTTATTATTGTGTGAATATCATTGAATTGTCTCGCGAGCCTGATCGAGATTTTCTTTTTTCTTTTTATGATAGATTTATTTTCCTTTCGATTGTCAAGGTGAAAATCTTAAATAAAAAGTCAATAAATCTGACATTCCTTTCTTGAAATATTTAAAATTTAATTATCTATGGTATCACTATGTGTAAGAGTGGTGATCAATGCTCGTGTCTTCTCCGTATAAGAAGAGGCCTTTGCCCTGCAGTGAGACCATTAAAGTCTGTTTTTTTTTATCAGTAGTGTCTATTAATTAATTTCAACCAATGCATGTGAACAAGCTACCCCTTACAGATGCACAGGAATAGTATCCGTTAAAACAAATGAAGGGGGATTTTTTTCATCACACGAGTTTCTATTTTGCACCGGATCAATAAATAATTATGGCTTTTTAACCCCGTGTGAATATGACCTTAGCGTGTACTACGAGCAATTTATTTTTTAGTTTTACTTTATTCAGCCTAGTTTTATCCTTTTTGAAATGTATTTTTTTAGCATGTAGCAGGTATATAAATCATAGTTTAAATTATCACAATTCCATAAAAAAAGAAGTGTAACAAATTGCAATTTTACTATCGATAAAGTTTCTCAAATTGTTTTCATTATTTTCAATTTGGTGCCGCGTTTCTTTATTGTTTTAAATGGAACGCGTCAATTTCAATTTAGGAATGTTTGATTTTTTTGTACCTGACAGCTGTCCTGAGAGAATAATGCAACGCGATTAAAAACACTCCTGACTTTTTTTTATTTAAAAAGTCGACGAACTTATATTCGTACTCTTTGGAAGAAAAGCCTTTTTGTTTTATTTAATTTAGTCTCCTTTTGTTTCGGACACTTTTAAAGGTCGTTGGTTGGTGTCTGAAATTTAAATAAAAACAGTAATGTTCCGCACTGTGAGCCTGCGCAGATAACAGCTGCAGGGTTACCAATGCATATTTTGATTAAATAGGTATAACGGCTTTTGTTACCTTCCAGCCCATATGTTATGGTTCAATAGTAAACTAATTAAGAAAACGTTATACACAAATAAATTAAGTTACTCTAAAACGGTTTTCCATAACTATGTCGTGAGCATAGCGTAACCAAAACTGAACGTTTCCTTCTATTTACCGTACAAATACTGGTACCTAGTCGCTTAAGTAACATGTTGTGTAAACTAAAGGACACTTGTGGCTACATGCAACTTACGGAAGTAAACTAACCGACTGTCCGTGGGAAAGCAACTACCCAAGGACGAAAGCATGAGTGAAACGCATTAAGAGACACCATATCCTAATGACGTCTACTGAACTATTCTCCCATAAACAAGTGTCACTTTCTTTTGTTTTTGGTTGTTCTTTTTTTGAAATAATCTTTATGAATGGTGTTACGAACAGATGGCTGATGAGGGGTGGAGGAGAAATTATGAGTACTCTGTTTAAAAAAATGTTTGTTTGAGATAGAAATACATTCTAAATTCTTAGCAATCTACGTACTAAAAATAAAAAACGGAACAAGTTCATACTTTATTATATTATACATACACAGTTTTCAAGTAGAGTATCTTGCTATTCTTATACTACTTATCATTTTATTTTGTACGAATTCAATCAAACCAAATCAAAACCTATTACTGCAAAGATTTTAATCTCCTTCCACAGAAACAGCGTCACATTCGTATTTACAAATCCCAGTACAGAATTATGAAATTAGTATGTTATCAAGTATCAAATCAGGAAACATTATACGGCACAAGTGGGTAGATAAGCGATGTGGCCTTGGACCAATTCGATAACATTCATACTCACTCACGGCTAGACGACCCGGCATTATAACTTTGTTTATGTGGGAAACTGGGAACTTTGCCTTGAAATTATGGAATGTAAGAGATCTACTCTTATATAGGATAAGGTTCTATTTTATTAGAACAATAACTTTGAGGGCTATAACACGTCTGGTTCTAAGGCTTTGGGCTAAGGGTTCTGAGCAGTTTATGAAGTCTCTTGCTAAAAACGTCAAATGTAAAGAGGACGTAATGATTGCCAATGAAACTCTATGGTCGTAAAAATATAACAATGAACTGGCACTTAAAAATAATGAGTTCGAAAATAGAATTGTCACTTCACATGAATCTTGTTCAGATCGTAATCAAAACAAATTCAAAATAAGAACATTGATCTTTGATGTCCTCCAGGTGGTTACAAATCATTACATTATGCAAATCAAATATGGCCGATTGTCGAAGTACACAGGGGAATATTCACGCCTTGATGACAATGACCCAGGGAAAATAAATCAACGGACATCGACACATTTATTTTCACCTATTTCTAAAGGACACTTCAAACGTGGTTGGATTAGTTAGACAGCTCCATTCGTCTTACATTTTAATGTTTTCTAAAGGGGAAGTATTGTTGTAAGGCGTGATCTCTTTAATAATGAAGATGTGAGGTATCGGGGTTAACCAGTGATAAATTCAAAGGAAAACTGGATGCCGATACTTTTATTTAAAAAGTAAGTTTACATTCAAAATGCTTCTATTGTTATTGCATAGGTAATTGATTGAAATAAAACCACTACCCAAACAAAGATTACTCATCAAGGTTACCGACCTCATGACAATACGAATACGTTGACAATATTTCTCCACGATATTTGTCTAATACAAACACAAGCAAATGAGATGCATTGCCTTCTCAAAGCCGAGCCCACACGACTAATTCCGAACAAACTAAACAAACTTCTCGTCAATATCGACAAGCCCTTGAATTTTCAAAATGTTTGCTCATTTCTATTTGTATATGAACATAAAGAGTCGTGTCTTTGAATAAGGAACGGTTTCACTAAGCGTAGGACCCTCCTACGCTTTAGACCTTTTCATCATAAGTCCCAAAGTCGGGTCAAAAACGAATTTAGGGTCATAACCCCTCTGTTGACACCATTGGTAAAGAAACACGTGTGAACTTTCAACCCAGTCACAATTCGATATCATTAATTCTTTTCACAATTCAAGACTTTATTCTTTTCATGAATTCAAGTGTCACAAATGTTCTTTAAGAGGACATCCATCAGATGCCCCTGGAATGATGGATGGGGCATGAAAAGAATCTATGTTAATTTGAAATTGAAATGTTAATTCGTCATAATTATTTCTTGGAGAGTACATCTGAATAAATAGTAATGCTTTTCGAGTGTTGACAGTTTCACACTTATTTGTGCGATCGAGGTCGTTTCTCTTTTATTTGAATAAAATCGTTTATTTTAGACTGTAAGTCCGTTTAGGTTAATATTATACATATAAATAAACTATTGTTTATATTTTTATATACCATAGAACAATTATCTGAAAACTACGCCACAGGTGGCATGTAGGCGTATCCAATGTCCCAGTATGGGGCTGTCCCACCATTTCATTAATTAAATCCACGGTCAAGAAAAATAACTGCTTACTACGCATTACCACGCCAAACAGAAATACATAGTACATTTTATTTAATTAATGTAATAAGTAATAAAGAGGAAACAGTTAATTTCGCAAACAAGGAAAACAATATACGATAATAATTTCCGTGTAAAGTGCTGTATTGTTATGTAAACGAAAAAATATTCAAACATACTGTTGGTACACACCTAGTTACCTACTTCTAATGATAAATAAACATGTCCTTGGATTCTCTTACAATAGGTCACATAACTAACTCTTTGAGCTGTCCGTTTGTCCGTGACATAATTTTTTAACAATACCCTGACACTTGATTGATAACGACCATTTCTTAAGAGGCATCTCCAAATCCTACAGAATCCATTAAAAAAAATCTTCATCTCAGAAGCCACTACAATGATAATAATGTATTGTTAAAATAAAAATTTCATATTTCACGCCATTGTCAAAAATGAAAATACTATATTACCGATATTGAGTTACAAATTTGAATTTCAGATTTGTTTGTATTTTGATGGCGAACGTGAACTGAATTGAATAATGTAGCTAATTGTGTGTGAACCGTACATTGTAATAAATATGAATATTTATTATGATTAGGTAATATGATTGTAGTTTGTAAAGGAAGTTTGATTGACGGACAATGTAGCAGAGGGACGAATACGTTGACCATTGAAATCTTGATGACAGCTTGAAATGAACTGAGAAATTCTATTGTTAAGTCTTAATTAGTCTAGATATAGATGTTGAATGACGCCTTCAGAGATTCAATCATGATATCATTCCAATTTCGAAACTATCCATAGACAAAAGAAAAACAGTCGATGACCTTTTTTTAATAAAAAGAAAAATCCATACCATAAATTAGATAGGTAGGTACTCCTCTAACTTCAAAATAAAATAGTACTACCTGATCATTACATCAAGAGCTTGAATTAATTAGGTAATTTGCATAATCACAACGATTAGCGATAATTAAACCTCGTTTAAATTCATCACGACATTCATTGTTCACCTACAACTGTCACGACATAGGTGTAACCGTGTAGGTGTAACTTTATACTAAGGGCCAGTTTCACCACCTCTCAATAGACAATATTTAACAGATAAGTATTCAAAAATGGAATTAAAAAAAACCCGATAATTGTTAAAAAAAATAAAGACAGTCATTACATGGAAAATAATGCACTATAGAAATTGTAACTTTGTAATATCAAGTCAATATGGACCCTATATCTTAGGGAAAAAAATCGATCTTTTCCAGAACGCGTCAGCATTTTCCCATACAATGTAAGTTAGCCAGGGAACTTATCACAATTGTTTTTATGTTCACACACAAAATAAATCTTTGAGACTGGTTCAACGACGCTGTACCGTACCACAGCCTCGAATAAAATGAAAAATAGTTAATGCTACAAAAAAGTCGCATTAACTAAGTACATAACTACTTACAAACTAGATTACGCGAGTCGAGGCTAGGTGCCGTTAGAGGGGCCATAAAGGGTTCTCGACTCGACCTTACATTTACAAGTTACACCATTAATAACGGTGCTAACATTGACCATGACAAGCATAGCAGTGATTGTAGAACTCGAGATTTCTAAACACTTATCGATTTCTTTATAAGACTTGTTGGAAATAAAGTGGGGCCATAACCTTACTTAGAACTCTTCAAGTATTCTTTTGTCGTGATTTATTTATGAAGGCCTTACCAAGAGCCAAGGGTATCGTTAATTTATTACGTTTTCGATAAAACCATCGCCAAACAAATATCAGCCAGTCATAAATTATCGTGTAGTGAAAAGTGGTTTAATCAGTAACTGTATAACAAAACTCGTTTTGATAATCTTTTAATCCAAGTTTCATAAATGACAAGTCAAATAAAAGGCACATATGTACTAAAATGACTAAACTTACGTAAATAAATAATGTTCTATCAGACGCGGTAGGTATAATTAATTAGCATGCAATGTGATCAAACACTGTATCTAACTAATAAAATACACCATTTATAAAGCTAGCTACTGCATGACACCTATCGCGGTCTAAATTGGGGGCATTGACATCAATTCTAATTAAACAAACGTTTTTTTTAGCCAAATAATGCAAACAATAAAGGCTGCGTTAGATATTCGCGAATCGCGAAACACCAACTTTCCGCATCCCCGTGTCTGAAGCGGCGCCGGCGCATTAAGGTCGTTGACCCGACGCCACGGTGTTATTGAACGTACCATAACAACACGCACACATACACACTGTAGTACGTACGGAAACATTTCGGTGTGTTGAATAGTTATTAAGTGACTACTGAACTTGCTAAGACAGACAAAGCCTCGGTTTCACTAGGTGATTCCAATTTTAAATTGCAAAAAAATGAAGTCTCCTTCAATTTATTTTTAAGTGGCGTCCATAAATAATAAAACGCCTAATTAAAAATAAACATTCTTCCCGTAATTAATAAAAACAAAAATTAAATTTTATATCTTAAACCCAGAATTAAATATAAAACAAAACTTATGAATAAAAATAATTACCCGGTCCGTAATTTATTTAAAATACAACTTTCTCTGATAACATACATACAATGCACGGAGATATAAAAATAACACGAGAGATTCCAACTCCACTAAGTACGTAATCATGGCATTCATAATTCGTACATTCATTTCCGTTTAATGAATAAACAATGGAGAGAAAGTTAACAAACAAAGCTCATTGATTGGGACAATAGAAATAACATAACAATCACAGCTATACGATCAAAATAAATGCCGTGTGTAAACATTTAGTTATGAAACTCGAGTAGGTAGGTAGGTACCTAGGTATATGATGACATTTCTTCGGATTGAGTCCAAACACATTGTGTGTCCACTGCCTAAAGCTCACGACCGCGGTAGCTCAAATTAACGGTACTATGACAGCAACTCCTTTCGCGAAGCCTCATTCTAAATTCAAATAGTGGTGCGCGTACGCATACTGTCAACAAACAACAGTGTTTTGATCAACAATTTGTTACGATTTTATTTGTCGCTTGTTCAATTGTCTTGTTGTGTCGTTTTAAATAAATTACAGCAATTGTGTTGCACCACAAAAAGACGGCCATTATTCTTTTGAATGTGTTTTTTTACAGCAGAATTTGGTAAACAAACGATTTATTTACATAATTATCTTTTTTTATTACTACAGCTATTTCTTATATCAATAAAACTCAAAAAAATAGCTATATTCATAGACAAAAAAAAATACGCCAGTCGCAAGAGCAAGTCTACAAGACCGGAACCTCGAAAACAATTTGGCTCGCTAGTTACACCCTAAAACTGTAGGCGTGAGTTGAATGAACTAAGTTTTTCACAGTATATGCGTATTGCAACAGTTCACAATAATTATCATTTAATTTGGCTTGTATGTAATTAACTCTAGTATCTAATGTGTGGTATACATTTTCAATTTATTCTGCTGTGAACATACCACTCATGCGCACGTGTTATTTGTCGGATGCCGATAACGATATCAAATAGTGCTACTTTTCAATATGTGGGAATATTATTGCAATAAAGTGTGCAATAAAAATCATTTTGTAGTACATTATTAACAAAAGATTAGAAGGTGATTAGAACTATAATTTTTATTACATGCAAACAGCTTATACATTTTTTGTAGTTTAAAAACAGTTTTATAAATTAATATAATATATAATGCTAGGTAAATAATTTATTCAGTGTTTCATGTCACGGTTCATGATTTTAAATATTCATATACCTAGTTAAATATTGCACTAAAATTATTTATAAATTAAAACCATAGATACCTACAATGATTTCTTTTTCTTTTAGCACTTTTCAGTCAGTATAAAAGTATTATAATCATTCAGATAAGGAGGGATTCCTTTCCTACAACATTATTTTTAGCACTTCAAAAATAGAAACCTGTTAGTTTCTTAAACTGATCTATGTAACGCTAAATCATCCTAAACTTTATGGAAATGTGTACAATAGATGAGTTTACAAACAAACAGAGTTCGTCGCACTCAAGCGTAGTAAGTGTGAAGGAGATAGAAATAAAACCAAGCTTTTGAGGACGCGACCAGAAAAGGTTATTCAACTTCTTTGCAAATTCGCCGTGAAAAAAATACGTTGCTGCAATTTTCTTAGATAATTTCGCGCAAAATTGCTGTAAACCAAAATATACACAGTGGTCATTGCGTTGCGATAGTGGAGAAAAAATTAATGCTCTTATTTTGTTGAAGACTAAAATAACACATATCTATTTAAAACGATAACGGAACGATGTGTTAAGAGAATTTATAGGTGTTGTAACTCGTAAAAAAATGTTTTGTATTTTTTTTTATACATCAAAATGTTTTCGAGCTTTTTGGCTCGCATCAATGAGTAACTATTTAACCCGTTACGATGCGGACGTCGATCCCAACGTAATAGTTATCCACAAAAACTGATAATTTACGCGACGACATTACGTATTTACGTTTAACTATCTGCTATAGTCTTTTGTTAATACACTAAAACATCGTACATGAAATAAGTAGTTGTTTACGCTAATGAGGTTGATGATAGCATGACTAACAGTATACCGTTCAGTCGCTTAATAAAATTTATACCTAGGAATCAACAAGCAATTTATTATCACTTATGCGTCTACAAGTTTAATTTATCGCTACAAAGATTGCTGTTTTGTAAATAACTGTCGCATCATTAACAAGGAATTGCCATTAAAATGTACTTTTGTAATCTCAATATTTTTGTTACTAGGTGCTACCAGAAGCCAGTACATAAAATACGGAAGCATTAACTCGCAATAAAATGACAGATGGTAACTCGTGAGTTGCCATGTCCAATTACGTGACTATTCGGAATTCAAGCTAATTATCGCACAGTGGTACAATTAACAATCCCAGACAAAAAGTTAAAAGAATTTCTAAAAATTTCCATTAATAATATAATCTACGAATTTCATTTCGTGTACTGAAATAATTAAATAAATGTTAATATTATCTACTAACGATTTCATACTGCCTTCCTGAAAATAATTGCGTAATGTCTATGACCGTTTATTTTATTTCTAGCGTGTTACTAATCTTGGCGATAGGATAATTACATAATTTTACGTCCATTAGATTTTCATCGCTACAATGATAATGCCATTTTATAATACAAATACCAGACTCAAGTAGACTTTAAAATTTTCCAAATTGATTTCTAATTTCAATAAAGTCTTATCCCCAATTGAGATAACCTTAGCTATATTTAACCTAACGAAAAATACTTCTGCAAAAATATCTTAAAACCTTTTTTAAAAACTAGTCATTAAACACTTGACGTTTGATAGATGAGGTTGGACAATAAAAACCAGAGACAAGATTATGTTTTTCTTAAACTTTAGCCTCGGTCCTGACATTGTCTTAACAACCTTTTTGCTGTAATAAACAACCCGTGCCGAAACTAAAAACGTCAATATAAATTATTACGGCGTCCTTACTACTCGGCTAGCGAAGCGATGCATCATAAAATCTCTTTTGTTTTGTCCTACAAATTGATCCCTGAGTACCTACTTCAGCTGTATGACTAAGTAAGTGCTATGTAATAAAATTGTATTGACTTGCACTGACAATTGCGTCGCCCAGAACGATATTTTTTTAAAGCGATTTAAGCCGCTTACTTACTGGAATTCGAAATTCATTTGTTTTTCGATTAAAGCAATGAAGAATTTATTGCACCGTCTCGAATCTGCATTCTACAAACACCACTTCGCCCGCTCATAAATCTTTGTCGGTAACAAAACTAATTATTTGGTCAGCAACAAATTATATTTTGCCTATAAAACAGTAGAAATTAATGGTCCGACTCTGAGAAACATTACGCCATTTAACTATTCTGTCCCCACCACGCGCCCACACAAACTGGATTAGAAATCAACCTAGTCTTGATTGCGTCCAGTTCGTCCTACTCAAACCACTGGGCTATTATTTTAATAACCAGCCATTCTGTCCTAAGGATAATTGCTCTAAAGCCGAGTTTTCAAATAAAAGTTTTAAAAGTAATTGCTTTTACGATCGTTACAATTTATGATAAGGTCACAATTCTATAAGTTTTTAATAAATGGATATTTTGTTTTCAGGTAAGCGTTTCGAATTTATGGTAAAGATGATACTTTTCCAGATTGGTATGTATATTAGTATTAGTTTATTATTATGAGATAGATGCTATTAAAATATTTATAGCGGGAGACATCGCGGGAGGGCCAAAAGCCAGAACTTGTCCTAATAAGGGCAAAGACGAAACAAACCCCAAATTAGATCATTTGTAACTATTAGGACAAAAAAAATGCTCCGCTGCATTCCGTCTTTATAGAGAAAATCTAATGGCAAAGCCACATAGACCATAATATTCTAATTCTATTCCCAACCCCTCTATAATTTCTTCAAATCGGTATAAAACCACTACAATTTCTATTGAACGTAGATACCAACGTAATTTGATCAATTTGAATAAATGACGGGTAATAAAATAATCATGGCTATCACTATAATTTCATTTCAGGACGTAGAAATCGTGTAATTTGTATGGAAAGTTTATGCTGACCCAAGCGTTCAATTTTGTTTTATTCAGAGGAAGACGCAAGGGAGGAAAGTATTTTTTCTGTCGTGTCCTGGGATATTTTCCTTCCATTTACGCGGCTTTACTCAATAGAAGTCAAAAATGGATCATTTAGAGCATTTCCTATTTGTTGATCAACATATTTCTTTTACTGAACAGCTACTAAGTACTTCTCAGTTTGCGCAACCAATTTCACGTGTAACTTATGTTTAATATCCACATTATGACTACCACTTTTTCTACAGGTCTACATAATGGGTTTTTGTTTCTTTCGGCTGTCCAAACACAGGAGTGTGTGAAAGGAATAGTCGTGAAGAGCTTATTTGAAAAGCATAATTTTTAGGTCAAGTGTGCTCCTAATTTGTGTATCGATTCGATTAGTTTTGGGCTCCTTAAATGGCAACACCAAAAAACTTTGTACGAACTTTTCGACCCTTCAGTCTTCTAAGTGCTAATCTTTATACCGATAAAGTGTCACTTCAAAGGTTTTTTTTCCCACAACTCTGTTCTATTTCTGTCCAAAGTAGCCTGATAAATAAGTTCAAGGGCTATCGCATTCCCAGACAAGTGGGTTACCATTACTATGAAGGGCATTTATGATTATTTTTTGTTCCACTAACCTCATTTAAAAATCCCATGACGTGATAAGAATTTCTCCTTGTGGTAACTGCCATTATGTAATCTTTTAGACATTATGCCCAGGAGCAGGAAAAAATGTTCTAATGAGTCCAAATGACGAGGCCTGAAGGCATTATTTTGTGTTTGAAAAAATAAAACGAGAATTCAAGTTTAAAAATGTTTGGTCCAGAATCTGACCTTCCTCAACACTGTGTCTTCCATAAAACAGCTTTTTATAAAACATGCTCAAGATTCAATTATAAACAAGTGAAAGCAAAACGGACCAATTTCTGAACGGCGAATGTTTTTATTAAGTGGTTGTTTGTTTCTTTGTTTTATTTTATTGCTGCAGTAATGTATTTTAAATTGAATGATTCAGGAATTATATGGAATAGCCGAGTCATTACATGCAGACTGAATCTTATGGTACGGAGTCTTGCAAGATCATTGTCTTGCAGCATGTCGTTTGGAGCCATTGTAGACAATCTAATTGAGATTTCATTGTTTAATTTGCCAAGATTATAAATCTATTACCACATAAAACGTTGCGCGCACGAATGCACTGGTTATTCCACATCCATTACCTTCTCAGTTGAGCGAGGAACATCGATCGGTGATGCAATTAAGTAATGGAGCTGTTCTATTGTGTTTTCCATTTCGTTAACTACGTCCACAGGCAATTAACGATCAAAAGTCAACTACGCTTACTTTGTCTTACTTCTAAGAAACGCAATTACGACTGTCTAAATCGAGGTGTCTTATTAAATGGGGAGCGATCACGCCAACGCAACGTGTTCTAAGAAACCTCTCAAAAGACTTATTAACCAAAGTGTCAGTCTCGACTCCAGAGATAGAAAGAGAAGGACAGTATCCCTGTCCCGGTCGCTTACTATACGAGGGCGCTCGTAAAACGATTTTGGATTCGACAAAAAATTGTTTTGGTTTTTTCATCACGGGTTTAGTGAATTACAAAAAACTACGCTTGTCTTGTTGGAAATTTTGTACTATGTCATAAATAAACTACTACACAGGCGTATAGTTTTTGTTGGGGCAGGATTCAAATTTTGTTTGGAACGAGCCAACGGTCAGTGTAACCTCGCTTCACCGGCTCCAGGATACAAATATCACTGCGCATGCGACGCGACGCCGGAAAAATTGCGTAGAATTTTTTTCTTATCTGAAATACAGTACGAGTAACTAGGTCAAACTTAATCTAATGTTTCACAAGCGGCTTTAGAAGTAAAACATTGTTACAATAAAAATGCTAGTAAACCTGGCCCAATACAGCTGCCGTATTAAAAATGTATCTTTTAATAGACCAGAAATTGTGCTGGTCTATCTGGGGGAAGCTGTAAGGCCACTAGATGCAATCTCGTCCGAGATGTGAGGTCAACGACCGGGGTGAGCGAGCGGGATAGCACAACATGTGCGAGTGCAACAGATAGGATGCGCGTACGCACAGAAAAGGAATGAAAATTATTGTATTACTGTTTGTTATCCTTTTTTTGTGTGTATGCGTGTGGGTGTGTGCGTCTAATCCTGAATCTTGATGCGTTTTGTTATTGTTTAGTTTAGTGTTCGCTACATACTTTGAAGTGATGCATATGGAATATCAAAAGAAGTTATTTTCTTTGACATGTTGTATCCATAACAAGTATACATACATACCTGTGCGTCTATGGTTGTTATTCAACAAAACTTTTAAACGAATTTTATGTCGTCGTTCTGGCCTCGCTTCTTTACAAACGACACACAATGCGTTCAAGCGTTTCTAAAAAGGATTAGGCATCACTCAAGGATTACTCGCTCTTTTATTCTGATTCCCAACGTCGCGACACGTATCGTCATTGTGAGTCTTAAAAAATGGACCAACCTTTTATTGTGTTAAAAATTATAAAAGAAAATTAACGAGTTCAAAATATTCAAACCTTTTTATATTTGCCAAAAATAACAACGAGGCATAATAAATTAATTCCATTGATAGCATAAATTAAAAAGTTGCAACTGTCATTGTTATCCGTCACCTGTCACTCGCAAACGTCACTTTTCCCGCCAACCGCGATCGGCGCGTAATTCCCATGCAATAGTCGAGAGCAAAGCTGGCTTACTCTCGCTCGGCTCGATAATTTCTAATGATTATGCATCAACGGTACCTGCGCACTGCAGTCCACGAGCTCACGCAACGGACAATGTGCATTCAGCCATTCTAATTTAAATATAAAAAAAACAGCTCACAATCGCATAAAATGCACTGTTTATTGCTTAAAATACACAAATAATGCCTTTCTCATCCATTGAGGGTCAAACGTTGCTTTGTCGCTAAGTTGTCCCATTTGAATAGGAGTAGGTTACCGCTGAACAAAGGTGGTGACATCTCTAAGACGAGAGAATAGGGAGGCTCGCCTCTAGTCCGGCAAAGGTTATGCAAATGAGATTTAATTGAGTTTATAATAGGCAGAATGATGGATTGCTTCGGGCTAGATTAGGGTTGAGAATATTAAGGCGCGAAAATTACAATGACTAAGCTTTTCTGTAACATGTTTTTTTATCATCAGAAAAGGTTAATCTGAAAATAATTGGCTTCTAGCCTTTGGAAATAATTATACAGATGTGATGTCTAGTACCTATTGCCCGTGACGGACGAGCAGTTTTGGAGATTAGCCTAAAAAAACATACATAATATAATATTGTAGTAATTAGTATACATAGAATAAGTTATTTCATTATTAAGCTCGTGATGCAAATGCTGCACTGATAAATTCGATAACAAAACAAAACATACAAAAACTTTATCAGAGCGAGCAAACATATCTTACAAATACAACCACGCTAATAAGTCAACAAACACAGAAACAATGATACACTATATTCCCGCATATCGGAGAGCAAATGAACCAAAACAATGTTTTTCTAAATATTCGATGTGGCTTGCGGTAGGTCATATACATTATGAGTAGGTACCTATACAGGAATACTGTAAACAACATGTGCTTTTGAACGATGTATCGTCAATGATGTGTTTTATAAAGTACTAGCTGATTCCCGTGACTACGTCCGTGTGATTGGTTTTAATTTATTGCGCAAAACCTTGTTCTTTTTTCTAAAATATAAGTCTAGTCCCATCAAAGGTTTAGCCGTTTCAGAGATATGTCGGAACAAACATATAGACAGACGGTGAAAAAGTAAAAAAGTTTTTTGGAATACTTCCTATGTATGTCCTATCTCGAGGTTCAAGCTTCGTCTGTACCAAATTTGATCAATATCGATTCAGTGGTTTAGCCATGAAAGCGTGACCAACAACAGACAGACGGAGTTGCAGCATTTGTGTTTGTAATATTAGTATGTACATGTCTTTTGTCTAACCCAGTTCGTCACGGCCATGTGCAAGACAATCTTTGTAACGAACATGCCCTTGGTTCTTATTAGAAGCCAAAAGTACATCTAATACATAGAGGCTTTGTTATACTAACGTATGCACAGATAATAAATCCTAAAATTTGAATAAATATTGCGCGTTGTCAATAATATGGCTGGCAAATATCGAGTGTCCAAGATAGTGGAATTATATGAAACAAATCATTTAGTTTTACGATTAGTCACGCTGCGCCGTCGCACAACTGCATTCAAACAATATCTATAAAATATTGCAAATATCCGCTAAACTCCCAGGACTTTAAATTATCAAAACAAAACATTTAAACAAACTAGGTATACATGCCAAAACTGACAAGATTCTCAAGTAATCAATTACTAAAAGCGCTTGTAGATAATTTGCGAAATCTACACTCATGTAGACACACAGTCTGGTTGCCTTACGCATTATTTACTACGCTATCAACTGATATACTATCAACTTGCGCAAGAGTCGCGCACGTAATTGGGGCAAGGGGTCAAAGACCAGCCCTTTGTGAAGACCCTCGCACAAAAGCGAACAATGTACAAAGACCATGTCTTATATTGTAATTCGACTTGAAATTATACAAAAGAAACTCGGTTCTAATCTTCGGGTATAGAATTAGCGACTGCTTTGTTCAAATGCCGATTTGAATTTTCGTTTAAAATTACGCTTTTATGTTATAAATGGTTGTGTATTGACACAATATATTCGGACACAGTGTCCAAAACGATTTTTTCTTCACTGATGATTTAGACACCAATATGAAAGCAGTTTTGTACAGTCAGATAAAAAACTGCCAACATACGAAATCAGTATTCCGCAAAGCCTATAGTTGTAAAAAAACTGTTTTTAAATGGATTTTATTGTGGGAAGCTTTTTATCTGACTGTACAAAACAGCTTCTTTATCGACTGATCAGTTAAAAAAAAAATCGTTTCGGACACTGTCCAAATATATTGTGTCCGAAGCTTCAGTAAGCCGTATTGTTCACGAGAAATACACTTGCGATAAGTTTGAACTGTGCTGTCCAGCATGTGTGAACCAGCCTATAACTGTCCCACTGCCAGAGCAAAGGCTTCTTCTCAAACAGAGAAGGCATTGATCACCACCTATCTAGCTTCAAGTTACAAACCAGGACGTAACGGTCTCTCGAATATGCACATATTTCCATAACAACTAAATCGTTGAATAGCACTTGACAACATCCATATTGACACAGATGCACCGAAATTAATAAGCTTTCGTTTACGTTTTGTTGAACTGATGTAAATATGCATCGCTTATCAGCTAACGGAACGTTTGACTTGCACAAAGTGAGCCTGTTATGCTTGTGTACACTCAGTTTAAAGGACCCAGGGCTGAACATTCGCTTATCAACTGATTAATATGCAATTTTTGTAAAACTAGCACGGTACTTGAGTAACGAGTGGCATAGATAATGAAGGAACAGAGTTCCAAAATGTATTGTCTACGGTGAAATTTAAAAAAAGAATGCTTGTTAATGAAAGAACTTATTGGAAATTCCAAGATGGAGGTGTAGTTCTGCCGAAACGGACAAATCCATTACAATATTTCCCTCGATTTTCAAAAAATGTAACTATTTATTTTTACGCTGAAATTTTTAGTAATATCATTATTTTAATTATCGATAGATTTGTTGGCCCTTTTTGACAACTAGATCAATTAGAAAAGCGTCTGAGTTACTCTTTTGCATTATATACAAGGTTTCATAGTATACTTACGTTTCTAAACATAATTTCAACAACAAAAACGTGAGAATAATTTCATAACATAATTTCTGAATGGCAGCCCTGATTTACACGGATCATGTCTTGTCGGTGCGTATGCGCAGTAAGCATGCGAACATATTATGCTAATAGCGTTTTGTTTGGTTCTTTGTCTAGAGACTAGAGATCTACATGCGTTTCCCTAAAGGAAAGTTATAGTGTCAGTAATTGTTCACAGTGGTGCCAATTAACTTAGTTCTTATCTATCGCCGTTCTTTTCTTCAGCTGCCTGGCAGTAAGAGATGCCAATTGTCTAATTTTAGTTTATTTTGTGAACAAGGGAATCGGCGTCAGTGAACATTTTTAGAATATTATTTTAAATAAGTGTTCGTCATAATGTTTTATTGATGATAGACCAATGTGACTGAGGTTAGGCCGTTAAAAATATTTTCCAGACACATTTTGATTTGACATAATTGACAAAAGCATTCGAAGCCGGACTCCCCCAAAAATTAAAGAACGGTTTACTAAAGTAGCCGGTAATTTGAATAAACAAAACACTGTCATTGAGAATAAATTCGTTTCCCATAGAAATTTGTATACGTTTGCCTATTCTAATTAAACGTTCCTCCCCCCATTATGGGGTTGAGAGATTTTTCGGTGATTTGTTTCGTGTGAACCACTACAGGTTACGCTCCGGTGACTCCCGATTTTGTCTTTGTTTGATTATGTATGTTTTGTTTTACATTGCTGGAGCGTATCAAAACGGAACTGCCATATTGTTCAACAACAGAACTAGCTACATAACGTAACTGAAATTAGTTTCTTAATAATTTCCGAGATAAAAACTAATTTTGATGCAACGAATAACCGTTTTTTTTTTAAATAATTACTAACTTCGAAATGTGCTAATTACGGTCTTGCATTATTACGTAACACGTTGTATAATATCCCATGAATTATTCAACTACTATGTAGGTAACCACTTAAAATGTTCATAAAGCTATCTACCAGTGATAACATGATTAATATTGTTCTATGCGCAGTAGCGATAAGCCCAGCCTTGGATTCCGCTCATTGTACTATATTGTACCTACGTATTGTATTGTTTTTATTACTTGGTAACATTATTACGTTAGGTATTTTACTGATAACAAGAAATTACAAACCATTATTGCAGTTTGTTATTCAACCAAATGCAGTCTCCATATTTTTCATAAATTTGCAAACTTTTATTATAATTTTGTCGTTTAAACTAACCCCCATTGTCTCAAATAAAGGGTCGAAAAATCGTTACAAAACGTATCTTATGCAAATTTTTGAAACAATACGAACCCTTTAATTATCTTAAATTGTTGACATCTATCGAGGCGTTAATGATTCTTTTCGTCTTTATTCGTAGTACATTGTTTTGATTGTTACAAGTGCACCTTGTTGTTTATATGAATGTGCGTTAATGTATGCAAATCTAAACGAAACACCCGTTATTATGTTGAAACTACATGTGGTTACTTGTGGGAACGCTATTGGTTGCTAAATGTTTTGAAGAATGGACGAGAATAAATCCCGATATTTTAGAGATAAAAAAAAAACAAAAAGAAGTTCATGATGTTATCGGTCAGAAACAGCTTTTATCTAATTACTAATAAGGGATTACACTAAAAATACACCACTCATGATACGGTAATTTGAATATTAATCGCAATTCACATCTTTGACGAAAAAAAAGATTTTTTTCACCAAAAACAAAGAAAAGTAAAAGCCTTTCAATATCCCTCGAACTACAGATACGCAACAAAAATCACCACACCACAGACTTTGTATAATTTATTTAAAAAATCCAGTTTTATCGGTCCAGTGCGATACGAATTCACAAAAATTTGCATAGATGTTTGTCGATAAACTGGTAAGTTTGGTTTACATGCACTACCCATTCCCACGGATAATATGCATTATATTTTTAATATCAGCACGACAAGTGTATCGGGTACTTGCATTTAATAAGGGAAAACAAAATTTTGAACCAGCCTTATTATAAAATTGATTATGGTACGTATTGGGATCAACTCTCCGTTGTGGTTATTTGTGTATTATAATAATGTAGGCTGTTTTTACCACCACCGAATTTAAATTTAGAAAATTTCTGTTCTTTTGTTAAAACTGTGGTTTTGTATAAATTGCAAGGGTTGGGATTTTTATTTTCTTTTTTCTTTTGAGTATTTTAAATCGATCAAGCCAAAATGCCACTTCATTTCTAGACTATTATAAAATTTGCCTAAAAAACAATTAACAGAAATCAATCAGAATTTTATATCAATATTTTTTTTTGTAATCTGTCACTCTGTATGGTCCGGTTCTATTTTCGTTGTTTTCCAAAAATCCTTTGTCCTGAAAATCAGTAGGTGAAAAAATTTACCTACACTTGTAAATTTTTCAAAAAAGTTACATATAATATTTTGGTATCAAACTCATTATTATGTATTGCTGTCAATAGCCTGCACCGTTAAGGATTACTGTGCAGTCCACGTTCCGAATGCTTATTGGCCTACTGCTTTCTGTTCGTGAGTAAGTAGTTACGCTTCGCTCAATTTGTTTCACAACGAAAACTCATTGTAATTAATATCTTTTTTATTACAAAGAATACTTTGTTATCGTTTTATGTATTTCTGTAAATCACCGAATTGCATTACAGTAAAAGGCTATAAAAGTTAAACGGCGTTGTCCAGTTTGCATTTCCTTTCCCAAGCCACCACTGACCCATATTCAATGTTTTCTTAGAACATAATTATTACGTTTGATCCGTCAATGCTTGACCAATCGTTTTTACGACGTGACCCCGGACGGCCATTATTATACACCTTTATAGCCAGTGTCAAACGGCCACCCCTTCAATGTTTTACTTTCACACGTTTTAAAACTTGGAATTTGTCGATTTCGAACGACCGGTCAGCTCGTAAAAGCTCGTTAAGAAAAAAAATATATTTACGCACCAAAGCTTCGTATAATAATGTCGTAAAAATAATATTTATGTTAAAAATATATTTCGTGGTATAGTGCTTTTATTTTCATCCATTTTTAATTTTTTATTGACGACTTAAAAATAATTTACGATCCCCATTCTCCACTTACGCGCTCATAATAATAGTATCGTTAAAAGCGTAACAAATCGCTCGCATTAATGACTCACGGCAATTAGAACTTCGTGACGTTTAAAAAACTCATGTTTGATTAGATTACTTAGTTTTTTTAATTCACTGCAGTGAAATAGATCATTGGGTCGGCTTGGGTGGTCCGTCGCGCCCCGACACACGATTGTATCAACTCACATTAGTTTTTTTGTAACGTCCCGCCTGCAACGTGACCAAATACTAATAGAAACATTAGATCCAACCACCCTCACAATCGAACGATAGCTAATCAAGCACTCTATGCATTTTAAAAGCTATGTCAAGCTTACTACTTAAAAGTACGACTTTCCATTCTAGTTAGAAACTCTAGCAGTTTAAGGAACCTAGTAATTCGAGTGCGTAACGCGAGACCGCAACCCAATAGGTCGAGTGAGAGCCACGGCACAGCTAATGCAGGCCAGATGTGCTCGAGCCGCCCGCCAGCCTGCCCCGGACTTCTAAGCCACTACACCGATTATGGTTGCCCAACCTCATCTGCCAAATGACGCTGATTATTCTCTTTGTTCCCTTCCAAATCATTTCAGAAAACACCACAAAAATAGCTGGTTTTCTATTCCACGACTCCCATTTTATTGCAATAAGAACATTCAATATTAATTCCTTCTCCACTAAACTCACGAAAACGGACGCAGCCTTGTTTATAAGGTAAATTAGTCGACAAATTACCTTTTGTTTATTGTGTCTGGCTTTACGACCGTAACTGGAAATGTATAGCGTACACGATAAACTTTCTGAATCACGACGCAAATGTTAATAACATTAATTTACTTAACAATACAGCTATTACAGTTAGCAGAAACATCTAAATAGTGCGTTTAAAAAACCGGGATTACACCGGCCAGTCCCCAAATATGCACGATTTAACATGAAACGCAAATTCGTTATACACGTATGCTTATCTTGAGAAAATACGCTGTTAACCTGTTGTGAGCATCTCATTATAGCACCGGCTATTGTGCATTATACTCCACATATTCATGGGTAAACACACACCAGGCTTTGTGTCTATTGTTGGCGTAATACTTAGCAGCAGCATCACCCCTCGTAATCTCATCCTTTCTATGGCATTGTCCCACACAATGTGAGATACCGACTTTGGTCCAGAGGTCACGCATCTTAGTGAGACCTGACCTTAGGTCATAGATGACAATGCGAGGTATCGTGTTTACCTTTGTCCGACCGATGTTTAGGCTGCTCGTGGAATTGTGTGCTTGTCTCGGATTGTTGTCCACAATGGGACTCATCTTGGGACAATGAGACCGGACAATGGCATCATTGTTCTTTTACGATACTTAGCTACCGTTTTAGGCCGTTACACGTCTTTATTAGAGGTATTATCGATCTCATTGTGTTGCCGATTTATAGAGTGGCTCCTGTTACGTGAACATTTGAATATTAACGTTCATGGGAATGGGAACCATTTTGGAGATCTGTCAGATTCTGGGATTCCAAACTAGTTCGTAAAATTACAGGCAAATAAGACGTAATAGCTGCAATGGCAATTCAGGAAGCCAAACTTCATTTGAGAACAATAAATCCCGTACTTTATTCAGAGCTTTTGTCTTGCCGCGTGTTTCGGTAGCTGCGCCTGCGACGCAACGCGACCCTGTATGATTTACGTTTATGTTCGCATAAAATCTGAGAATGCGGTTTGTGCATCCATTCCAGTGGCTGCAGCAAAAATAGTCTCGGGAACGTCGAAACTTTTATTTGTGTTAGTTTGAAGATATTGTTGAAATGCGTATCTGTTACGCTTAATTTTGTTTACGATCTCTAAAAAAAAATGATTACAATTTCAGAAAGAAAAAAAATACATCCCTTTTTGCGTTATCCGTTCAAGCTTTTTGCTAAGTACTCAGGGAGTCGCGACTACTTTTGACAAAACAGTAAATGACTAAATGCACCAAACTCTCAAAACGGTGCTATGCAAAGATAATCTGAGATAATGTAGAAGCGTATCCCAGTAGCGATGTTCTGTAAATGAGCGGTATATGTCGATAGCTCGAGTGCTCGATAACGGCGGCTTTGATCGCCGACGCGCGCCCGCGCATCCTTTGAACTCGCCGCCCCCGCGGGGCGCGCTTTATTAAACATTCATTAGGACCCATCGTTTAGCTCATACCTGCACAGTAGTCGGGATGAAGTTAAATCTTTAGAATCGACAAGTAAATAAAATATTCTTTAAGATTCCCTATGACGCTGTAAAGATTTTTTGATTGAGATCCTTTTATTGAGGTTTTATAGGGACGATTTGTATTGCATCTTAAAAATCTTGTATAGACGCTGCAGTTCTATAAAAGGATAGCTCGGTCATTGACTTCAAAGATTTTTTGTGAGTCGCTAATCTATCTACACGTTATTTAATTCTTTAATAAAAGGTATAGAAAAATAAATTAAAAATGGTGTCGTATGTCGTATAGCAATTATGATAAAGTTTATTTATTCAGTCAGTTGCACTATAGATAATAAGTATTTCTTAAAAGTGATGCAACTTTTACATGTTTACACTTTGATTGCACTCTCTCTTATCAGCCATGTGAATAAAGTAAAACAAAACTCAAACAACAGATAATAACAACTCCTGCAACGGAGAAAAAGTCATTGAAAGTTCCTCCGATCACTTCCCTGACTTACTCAACGTAATCGCATACATCCTCCTAAGTAGGTACTTAGATGCACTCAAGTAGCCTTAGTACATCCCTTACCATCCCATCAATCATAAAACTCACTATAATTCCATATCTCAATAATCAATACTTCAATACCAACGAATACAAAAAAATCTCGACATAATGACACATAGTGAGGCAATATCTTCAGTAACTGGCAGTGACTCCCTGCAATTTACTCGTCCGTCCGTGTACTCACCTAACGACACCTGGGCACTGGGCAAAGGCTGGGCACGTCTGGGCATAAGTCAACGCACCCGGGTTATCCACCCGCTCCCGATAGAATATGTTGCAAAAAACGAAATGGCCGCCAAGGGAAACGTCAATGAATTGGATTATTTTTTTCAATCTCGGGATTGCCAGTGCAATAAAATTATTTAGATACTGCCAGTGTTTATAAACATTAGCAATTCTACTTTCGATTTAAAATGTTTTTTTACATTCAAGTTGTAGTTAAAGTGTTATAGTTGTAGGAAAATTTTATTTATGAGGAATTGTATAAATAGGTACACATCTTTTTATGGCTGTTCGCTGGTACGAACAGCGTACCTTAACGTACGTTGACAGGCCATAATTTGAAGTGGTTGTTAATTACAGAATGCATCATAAATAATTATGGCTTAGCTACCGGAATAGCTCATCGCGCGGAAGCAAACCGGCTAGGTAGTATTTAACAAATCTTTTGTTCCGTATTTGTTATAAGAATAATGTACCTACTTTATTTATAAGTATAAAACAGGATAGAGGTCAAGCATTTTTTTTACTTCAGTATCTTATGTACAATGCCTGAAATTACAGGACATTGCCATTTTTGCACAATGCATCGAACTGGGGGTCGCATGAATAAATTCAAAATGGCGGTGCGATGACCTTCGCGCGTGCACCGCAATGCCACAAGTGTTTGCAATTTTTGTCGTGATTTATTTATCTCATCATTTTACGGTTCGAGAGCACTGCGAATTCTCGTCTAAAATAATTATATAATTATCCACTAGTCATTAGGATTTTTAATAACCACACTTTTTGTTGCTACGTTAATAGCTCATAAATGCGCTTGACCCTAATGACGAATGCAATTCTCGCAACAAACTATCGAGTAAAACCTCCATCTATTATTTCCTACGTTGTCTTAAAAGCTTAAGGTTAAACAAGCATAATCCGACACAACCCCTAAATAAACAATTAAATAATTTTGTCAATTTCACTGGGAACTGGGAACGCGGCACACTATCAAACAAGTTTGACAAACAACCCGTCAAAACTCCACGTCAAATAGTCGTGTTTGAGGGCGGTCCGTCATTCCGTATTCAGACACAAGCAAGATTGTTTGAAAAATAAATAAACGGACATGTAAAGAATTTTTTATTGTTTGTTAATTTTAATCAACGCTCTTCTGTTGTTTTTGTATAAAAGAGGACTACAAAAGGTGTGAAAGCTGTGCCTTGAATATTTTATCACTAAAGCTGCGGTCATTAGAATCATTCGAGGAAAATGTACGATCTCAGTTGGTTCAACACACCAGTAATTCCCGGTATTTTTTGTTCAATTTATGTATAGTTGACTGTATAAATAATACATGTTTAAACCCTATGTTTATGCTCGGGAGACTGACGCAACACGTGCAATTTTCTCAGTGAATAGATCTGCCTGGGGTATTATCTCTGCGTACCTATTGGACACGCAACAATGGCATTTCGCTCACTTCTCTTACTTTCACAATCACGCGTAGCTCGCCCACTGGCGTTTTCTAATGTTAGGTTACTTGGATATGTCCTGTGCTAGTGTTTTAGACTGGTTTACAAGCTTTAAACACTTTCACAATGTTTCTAAGTTTTGGTAAATCCAAGTTTGGTGTGGTATAGCGGGCTGGTGTTTGCAACTCCACGTCTCAGCGCGTATTTTGCGTACAGGTGGGAAGTAAATCATTGGATCCACCCCAGCTCCCCGAGAAAGACCAGCAGCGTCTTGACGTTACTGGTGGTCTCCCGTAAAAAAATAAATGTTTATTTAAACCTGGAATAGAGAAAAGAGTAGGTATGTAGAATTTGTATTTAATAGTTTAACTGTCCCGTGCTTTGATAACTGGAAAAAAAAACATTTCACAAAATTAAAATATATTCTCCATTGTTCAGACAATTTGTTAGTAAACAAAAGTAGCTCTCTATTTCAGTCTCATAACGCTTCAAAGATCTAAAAGAACCAATATTCATTCACTTGACATCGGATTATCATTCTAACATTGTCATTACCTTCATCAATCATTTCCGAGCTCATACATATACACGTCAAGACCGCTATTTTCTATGTAAACGCACTGCTATGCTGTCATTTCACTGCTAAGTTTCACAAGACAGCCAATTATGGTGTATTGCTTTTAACCTCACAGAAATATGAACTTTACTTTCAAAGTCATAAAGGTTATGAAATTATTTTGCTACAACGTGCTAAAAACACTTCTGTAAATATGAAATTGACGCTTGCATGTTTATGTTGGCAATGCCCACGTATTTTCAAAACAAAATGCACGCGAGTAAATTGTTTAGCAAAACAGTTTTAAAAGAGCCATCTGTGTGTGCCATTTTCGTTTAATTTGCTAGATTACTTCAATTGCTTTTGATCCAACGACATTGGTCGGCAATTACCTGCTGTGCCAATGTCCCTTGTAACCTCTAAATAGTCCGATTGTTTTAAACATTGTTCATTTTCACATGCAAGCAGGCAAAAAAATCTAATTCTGTATGGAAACTGACCATGTATTTACGGCATCCTGCTTCGTAGATCGAATCTAAATAATTGCAATCTAAAGACGAGAAACGTACCAGGTACCAGTTTCGTCTACCTTAAATTTAACAGACAATTTGAGCTGCAATCATGGTAGGTATAGGTAATATTATAAATGTAATTGATTGCAATTCGTTTTAATGTTGCATTATTTCAAAATGTAGGAATTCAATTTGGTAGGTAACTCATTTTGTAGACATTAGGAGAAACTTGTACAGACAGCACATCAAGCCATACCAAACTGTCAAATTTTCCCAATGGAATATGAACCTTGTAATTTTGTAATAAAGTTGAAAATCTATTAAAGAAATTTGACAGTAACTTGATGTGCTGACCTTTGTACTTCTGAAGTTGTTTTTTGATAGAATCCACGGATATTTAATGGCATAGCCAAAAGCTTACGTTTCGTTTTAACATAGGACATTTACTTTATAAAACACCTTTTCAGATTATCCCCTTAAAAGACGCTGTCTTTTTCAGTCATCATTTAAAAAAGTAGGGTATCCAATTAACCTGTAAATGGTATGACTAATAGTAAGTACTGAGTAACCGACAAAGTGGTTTCCTGTTTAGACATGGCGACATCGCATTGCAAATATACGTGCGTGACATTCATGATGACCATTTGGTCCGATTGCCCAATATCTCGGTATTAACGGTCTACAATTCAAGGCTTAAATTTATTTAATTGGAAGTCTATGGAGGAGACCTTTGCCCAGCAAGGACAACAAAGGTTAAAAAAGTTTCATGAATATCATGAAGTTAAAACTTCACTCAGACTTCATACTAAAATTACTTACCTACGAGTATCAATGTGATTGTTTGTCTACATGGTTAAATTTTAGTATTTTAGTAGAAGGTAAAACCTACTTCATTAACGCTATGAAAGTGCTCTAAAACACTGGCTCCTAATAATTTAATACGAAATACTTGAATGTGTATTATCTATCTTATTTCCTTAATAATTAGATGTTAAATTGTTAATTAAAGGTAAGTAGGTCACGCTGAACTGTACATTTTACGTACCACCTACGTTCTAAATGAACCTCCAAAATAAACTGCAGTCAATTTTTCAACTCCACTTAAGCCGATAAGGAAAGCTTGAAAAAAGTCAACAAAACACAATAAATAAAGTTTATATCAGATAATATAGAACAAAGTGTTAAGAGGAGGATACAATACTACCTGGTTGTGTCATTTATTTGTTTAGGAGTTGACTCAAAACCAGTAGCGACCAAACGTATACAAATATACAGATATATGTTGAGGGAGAGGTAGTTTTTGTTGCCTTTTTTATGCTACGTCCAGTTGTAATAGAACTTTGCCTAGGGCTGTGCCTGTGCGCAGGATTTATTTCGGATCCTTTAGTATCGATACGAACAAAAAAT
Source organism: Charanyca ferruginea (assembly GCA_947361185.1). Lineage (NCBI taxonomy): Eukaryota > Metazoa > Arthropoda > Insecta > Lepidoptera > Noctuidae > Charanyca > Charanyca ferruginea. Next base: position 17,255,591 of record OX376065.1, on the reverse strand, counting down.
TGATTGTTTTGGTTGCTGAGTTTTCTTGTTTATTTTTGGAGGTCATAAATCATTAAATATTACGTCTACATGTTGAGGACATGGTTTTTGTATAAATACGTTTATAACGTTACCGTGTTACCTATAATTTCTTTAAAATAACGTTAAAATAAAAATATAAATAAGTACTTATAAGTAAAAAAAAAATAACTAAGGTGCTTATAGTACTTTTTATATTCTTTCATTTGTATAATTACATAAACGCGTCATTATGCGCAACGAAGTACGCCATTTTGACATCGAATCGCCTTTCACTTGGCCTAGATATTTCGGAACTGGTTCGTAATCACAATGCAAACTCGCCGGCTCCAACAAACGACTCGCCATTGCTGTAACAATGTGTTTCCTGTGCAGCTGTAAAAAATCTAACGAAAGGATTCCAGTTTTGAAGTGCAACAGCCCTACATAGCTTTTGTTTGAAAATTCAATATATGGTTAGTTATTTTCATCTAATTTGAAATTAGAAACTTCAAACAGGTTCTAATAATACCAACATCACAACAAGAAAATTAATCACCAACCCTAAGGTGTAAATGAATAAAATAAGATGGCGGGCAGGAGCGTGCGCGGCAACCTGTTCTGAGCGGGACGCGCCGCCCACGCCTGACAAATCGGCGCGCGCGCAGCACACTCGATTACAGCACGAACATGTCCGATCAAGTCTGGACTTGTTCCCCAATACCCCGTACGTCACCAGTCGCGAAGAGGAAAATTACAGAACGATACGTTACCATTCTGGGAAATTGATTCGAAAGTTTCGTTTTATCGACAGAGCGATTCCATAAATTCAATTTGCCCTAAGCAACAACACTTTGGTATCGTTTTCGACGTGGAAACTAAATTGTAAACCTTTCCAATTTTTTCGTCACATCATATTTGTACGTGGAACGCATGCATTAAAAAAAACTGCATTTGCTGAATTACTCAAAAGCTATTTTAACAAGCTTTATGTGCCGTACCCACTCATACAGATGCGTAGGCACTGTCTATCGTTGCGTCTGGATCTCTGGATCACGTAATATTACGCACACTATAATGTTTACCCGAATCCATCACAAAAAGACGAGAGGAACAGACTGAACAAGCCACGTCCCTGTAATTACGTGTATGCGGACAAAAGGAGGTTCGTTCTCGACTTGCTTTCTTTGGCTGTAATGACTGAAACGTTTTCTACATGCCAGGATCGTGACCGGCCTCCTTGCGTCATTCCCACGAGCGAGAAACATTTGGACAGCATTTGTAAAGCAGGGATACAGTCCTTTGTGGGCACGCTCTCCAACAATAAACATAATAACGCAATTTGCATTTATTTATGTAATTTTCGGAGATTTCGGTAATGGTAGTGAAGTGAATTTATAATGAGTTTTACATATTGTAATTGTGTGCATCACAAAGCCACGGTCCACAATTACTTATTCCCGTTGCGCGACGTGTTTCCTGCACTCCTGCGCATGCGGCAGTATCAAAGGGCGGTGACAGACAACCCCCGACGTGCTCCCTCAGTCGCGGTAAAAAGCTAATTTGACGCATCTCAGGAAGGATCACATTTTTTCTTACTTTCCAATTCTGTCCTTTTGTTTTTTATTCCCATGCGATCACTGATTCTAGTGGTGTTGGCAGACGGATGCAAGCCAGGCCGCCGCGGCCTTCGATGCACGTGGAATATATATATAGATACCGCGCTGCTGTTGCTAGGCTGAGCAAACTTGGCACAGGCCACAGTTCCAATATAAGATATTTTATTACCTAGGCAAACATCTCAGTAGCAACGACACAATATCGATATCTAACTCATCGAGTACTAGATTTAAAATTATTCAAATCGCAAACGCTACCTTCAACGGCTTTGAAAATATGCAAATTGCTAGTTCTACTAACACGATGAATACTTAATGCTACCAATCAGTGTTGCCGGTTACTTGGAATTGCGGCAAATTATTCTTGTATACTGGTTTTCATGTTATGATTCGTATTTGCGCGGTAAACACGTGAATTATAGCGGCTATCAAAAGAGGTAGAGTTCGTGCGCCTGCGTTGATATTTAGGTCGACGAAAATAACCTCGGCACTCGAACGCCAGTTACAACCACAGCTCAAATGCCGCGTTGTATTTGATTATAAAACCAATCATCACTAAATGTGTGTTCTTTTTCGTCGACTAACAATTATTTGAATCATGCGCAACTGATTTTATCAAATAATGGCTACCTTATCAATCCAAGGTGAAATATAACTTCATGGATTACGTTGAATATACGCATGATTTTAATGAATTATTATTATCAACGATTAACTTCGTATACTACTAACAGTGCTAGTATACTATACGATAAAAGATTGATAATGTCCACGATAACCGTGTGTGAGTTGTTTGTGCCGAGACTGTGCGCGCGCGCACGCCTTCCAAGGCCATTTTGTTTACGCATACACCCGCATGTTTACGCGTGCCCAATATAATACACGGCCGACACACATAAGCCACACTAGTAAACAAACTAATGGTATACAAATCACATCGCGAATTGGTCAGGTTATATCAATATGAAAATGGCGCGAAACGCTCCATTGATCGTTTGGCGGGAAACTGTTGCGTAATCACGTGAAAGTATTTCCTCGCGTTTGCATCGAGTGTATAGCACGTTTTCATGATTATAAAGTTGGTATACTATTTTTTGTAATTTATCACTGTCATTTTTAGTGAATTTATGAAGGTCTACTACAATAATTGATTGAATATTATTACCCACGCCTGTTATCAGTCTTCTATACTGTAATAAAAATGCGCGAAGGTTTTTTACGTAACCAACAACTTCTAACGTTCAACTCTGATAAGCAGTTACTTACGTAAATATTTTTTTGTAGGTTATATTATTATGATGAACATAACCTAAATCCACGTGTTTATGAATTTGGCGGGAATCTCCGGGCGACCACCAGTCGACCTTGGCTCCATGACGTCACTGACATAGTTCCCGCCTGCACACCGAGCCTCGTTTTTTACCATGATTCAGACAATTTTATTATTACAAACGAGACTTTTACGTCGAACGTTTTTAAATGCGTCGTCTTTACTTGTTGCTAAGCTAGTCTTCGTATCACCTTGACATTTCACCTTGATTTTGTTAAAATACTGCTTGTGTCTCAACAAATGAACAAACGTGTAACAATTTAAAACTAATTTCTTTGCTTTTTTTCGATAAATAATGATTTACCTACGCAGGTCAATTTTTCAATATCGTTTAAATATGTATTTTGCCTCGAAACTTGCAATGATAACCTATGACATTTTGGTTAATTAACAATATTTTTAAGGTCTACGAGTACCGGCTTCAGTCCTCCAAATGATACTTTTAAATTTAAACAAATTATTAGATAATGTTGATGGTGCAAAGATCATATTAAACAAAATAATAATCGTTTCCAACCAAATTAATACTTTTACTAAATCCGGACCAGCTTGAAGTAAACAAAAACCAAAAACAAAACACCTAGGGACCAGGAAAAGAATCACATTCTTCAAATTCTTTGTTCAAAATGAATCACGATGAAACCAAGCTAATTTTGATCAAGTCCAAGTGAGACATAGGGCTTGAATAACGATGTATTATGGTCTGACGACCAATTCTGCTAAAATCGTTCAAATATCTAGTCGTAATGTAAGCTTCGTGACAATCAATGTTAAAATATAGGTGAAATAGCAATTTGCCTGCGACTTCTTATTTTCTCAAGGATCCCGATTTTTTTTTTTTTTCAAAATATAGTCTAAGTTACTTAGGGATAGTGTAGCATTCTAATGGTAAAAGAATTTTCAAAATTGGACCAGTAACTTTTGAGGTAAATCGTAACAAGCAAATCTTTTCTCTTTATAATATTATTATAGCATAGATAGAAAGTATACTTAGATATAGATAAAGGCGCTTTTGACAGATTTAGACTGAGATTTGAATGCAAACGGTTCCTAAAAGTTAGTTGTCCCCCAGATAAAAGTCGGACTTTAGACTTTATCAGGAGGATAACGCGAGCTTCATTTTAGCAAGTTTCATTTGACCTTGGTACCAACGGTTACGACGCCATTTTTTGTGCGTTCCGATAATTTAGATGATCATAGCGTACGATTGTTCCCGACTACTGTTTGCTCCCGTTTGCTCTTGGAATCCAATCATAATTTAAAGATTTTTCTCTAAGCATCGCGTTTGGCAACATTATCTGTTGTATTCTTGGAATCATATCCGCTTTGCTTGAAGTTATCTTTACCGACAATAATTGAGTTGAATCAGTATAATCAAAAAAATATTTTTTTTATTGGAGATGTTTTCGTGTTTCCACATCAAGACAATGCTTAACTATTTTCATGTTCGCTCCTCAAACTACCAGTTTGTTATTATAATGCAACGGATAGTTAAGTTATCTTTTAATAATATCTTTAGATTCAACAGTATTTGCATCATATACTTTATCTTCATCATCTTTACGCTCCAAATCCCTTACATTTTGTTTACGAGTAATAATTTCGTATTCAACGACTTATATAGGTGTGATAATAAAAGAGTCTACGGGCTGCATGGTAACCTTCGCACCAGTAACTCACAAGCCAACTATTATAACGCAGATTAAACAGTAGTAAAAAGATCGTAAAATTTTATAGCTAAAGGCCATATTTTTTCAAAATTAGAAATGGTTACAAAGGACGTCGCCGCCCAAAGATTTGTTTAGAAAAAAGGATTCCGTCGCCTTAAGTACTCTAAAACTACTTTTTTACAATCCTATCCTTATGGATGAAGTCGTAAAATATGGTGAGGTCCCGTAGGGCGCAGGCGCAGCATCCGGGGCTCGGTGCCCCGGGCTTCGGGAGTCTTAACGAACCTTTCAGTTTGAGAGTCATAAAATTTTTCCCAATTCACAATGGTGCCGGCCACGCCCTCTGTAATAATGTTTTACGACTGATTTTATGCATCGTAGCGACTGCGTACGTCACCCTTCTCAGAGAAATGTTAACAAGAGTCGTAAACCGCTTTCACCTTGCGTTTTATCACGACGTAGTCGTCACTGTAAGTCAATAACCGATGTATGAACACAACAGAAACGAAATTAATTTGAATTGAATTTTATTGCCGAATTCGAGACCGTCTCGCGTATGGTATTTTTTTTTATCAGCATCGAATCAGCATTTCCATTGTTCAACCCGGGGCCGAGTGAACAAGAATTCATTATTTCACGCTACATGAATCAAATATTAATTTCCATTTCTTTATCTTTCCAGATTTCCTGAAGCCACGCAAGCGGTTATCGACGAACGGCAAGAAGTCCCCCGCGCACTCGCATAAGCACGAGTGCGGGCACGGTGCGCACATCCGCCCGCCGAAAGTAGCACGACTTGCGCCTGCGCATCTTAAGCGCACCAGCTAGGCCCTGCCCACACTAGTGACAACACAAAATTGAACACACAGCTTCGGCAGCTAGAAACAGATTTAACGGGACAGGATTCCCAAAGACATGCGGATCTCAAATTCAAGAGTAACCCTGCAACTGGGTCTCGGCAAACTCGGGATCCCCAAGTGTTTATCTGGTACCAAGGACATGACTGACCAATCTATACGCCTACCGAACCGTCTTCAAAACTGTTCATTTTTGCCACACTCGTTGTCATATTGTGCATATTTTTGTTTTATTAATTTATTGTAATACCGTTTCCAAATTACTAATAATGTTAAGTAATGCGTAAGTTAGGTTAAGTAATATCTTTAGTTCAACAATTAATATATCATACAATATGTCACTGAACATCACAGCCCAAGTTTTGCTCAATGCTTCTGCATTATGTAGGTCTTATAATATTCCGTTTACATCACCTAAGTGTCAGTATTTTATGTCATTGCAGGCCGATGTATACTCTAATACTGCTAATACACTCCAATTTATACTCCATTCATTATGAAATTAGACAAATTTCGTTATAACACTATAGTTAAGTACATATTTCAATGTTAGTCGAACTCGCGCACGAAGGGTCCGTACCATTATCTTTATAACATTAGACATTGAGCTAAAAAATGGCGAAAAAACCCTTAAATATTTAGTATTTGTTGTTAAAGCGGCAACAGAAATACATCATCTGTGAAAATTTCAACTGGCTAGCTATCACGGTTCATGAGATACAGCCTGGTGACAGACAGACGGACAGTGAAGTCTTAGTAATAGGGTCTCGTTTTTACCCTTTGGGTACGGAACCCTAAAAATATCATTAAAATGCAGTTATTTTAAAAATATTACCTTTGAACTGTAGTTATTCGACTGTTGTCTATTATTATAATAAACTGAGTATAGTAAATACAAATAGGTACACAAATTCACGAGAGCCTCTTTCAAAAGAATACCACAAAATCCCCTTTCTATTAGCGTTAACGCCAACGGAAAAATCAAATTGTATGGAGTTGACGTTTGCTTACCAGATGTCACGTGATGCAGATATGTCAACTGCATACAATTTGATTTTTCCGTTGGCGTTAACGATAACAGAAAAGGGAATTTGTCTACAAGGCCAGTACACTATTATTTTCCTGCCGCGCAGATTTGAATAACAAGCTTTAATATAATTGCTTTATTAATAGGGTTTAGTTCTACCAGATTGAGCCATCCCACGTCAGAATTTCACCCATTTTTCGTAGTAGGTAATTGTAATGTTTTTGGAAATTAAACGCCGATTAATTTTAAATCTATTTTAAGCATAAGTTTTGGACGTAAGTACAGAAGGCAGCACATCAAGCTTCCCTAATCTGTCAAATTTCTTTGATAGTTTTTCAACTTTATTACGAAAGAATAAGGTGCATGTTCAATTGGTTTTTTTTTACAGTTTGGTATTCGTTTGGTCGTCGTTTGTACTGTCGTCTGTACATTAAATTAGTTTGACACAATGTCTTTTATGATTTAGAGATTGTGGGTTAGCCCCTTTTGGCAGAACTAGACTTTGTGGACTTCTAGAACGAGTCAAATCTTATGCTGGCACTTCACATGGCGTATTTGTGCAAATATTCGCCATATTTGGATAATACAAAATCGAGTTTATTTTAATGACGATAGGTTACATTTTGTATTATCCAAATAACACGAATATTTGCACAAATACGCTATTTGAGTGAAGTGCCAGCTTTACACTGTGAAGAAAAACTGCGCTTTTTACCATTTTCACTACAACAGACATTCACAAAACTTGCTACATCCTGTGACAACTTGAAATAAGTTATGATTATATTATATGAATTATGATCTCTTTGAATTAAGTTATTTTTAGATATAGCTTCGGTTTAATTATAAGAATATTTACACTTTACGTCGAAATGCTAAGGTTACGCAGTCACAATAACAATGTCTCGCAAATGCTCACACGCAGCGATGGAAATCAAATTTTCGTCGCGAAGCGTCGGGGCATTTATGACGCATTCTTCTCCTGAATATCACTTTCTAATCTTCCGTCGCCTTCCACGAGGAATTTGCGAAAGTCATCACAAACAGTTAGACGTTTTAGTATAAAACAACACAAATACTCAATAATAAAACACGTTGTTACCTTTAACACTGTAACAGTTTTTGCAATTTCTAAAGTTTAAGTAGTCCAATACAGTTGAGTTTGAGTATTTGTGTTCAACAGCAATATCTTCTCATATTGCAAGCTTAGGATATTTGTTTTGTTGTTGTATTTTAATGGTTTATAATATAATTATATTGAAGATTGTTTTTTTTTTTCGAAATTTTGGTATTCTAAATTTTGTTCACAGTTAGTAGTACAGACAATTGGATTTATCTAACCGCGGCCCTTTGTGAAAGTACAAATTCTCTCATCAGGTTTAGGTCGAGGGTTCGCGGTGGCATCAAAAAGACATACCATTTTATCATTATCATTACTCATCCTATTTTTAATTTTCTAACATTTTATGATAAGTTTCGGATATACCTACCATACATCGTGTATGTTTATTTTTTGAATACAACGACAGTTGTAGAGCATTATTTAAAGCTAACCAAAGCCGCTGTACATTATCGCGACGATTCACGCAAATGAAATTAAATAAATGAACTTTTATGACTTGACAGAGAAATAATGAATAATTATTATATTGTTGTAAAGGTATATTGTGACTACAGATGTAGTTTATTGCCTGTTTAAAATTGACGTTCGTGATTTATGAATTTTTGTGTTTGCTTGTGGTCTTTAAAACCGATGAATCTTTGATAAGATTTGTGTTAAGTACAGAAAATCTTTAACTAAATATCTCTTGCAATATAATTGTAGCTAGCTACAATCTTCTTTCTTTAATCCATGGTTTTCATTCTGCTCTTATAAGTTTCCCCAGAAAAAAAAATTGCATTCATCCAAAATCTTCAATTACCGATATGTCAAAGATACCTCAGTTTGTGAGACCACATCAGATATGGTATAATTATGTTGTTTGATTCGGACGAGATTGTTGGCCACGCTTGGCCACGACTGTCTGCAATATATAAAAGTTAAGTGTCCTTTAAATGTTTCTGCGACTGTACCCAGCACAGCGAAAACACTGAAAAAATTAAATAGCCACTATACACTTTCCATTAGATACTCGTGACGCTTCTGCGTAAACACATACCAATAACGTCATTTATTGTTATTGTCAGCTTTTGTTTACACAGCAATTCCATTATTATTCAATTAATTAATGCAATACAAACAAAAATAACACTGCACCTTACAATCTACGTAATAATTATGTAGTTCGCGCCAATCACTTGGTAAACAAAACATTTGGAGGACACTTGCATAATAATTTTAATATTTTTTTCTCTTTAACACCTGTGATGTATTAAATATGATCTCGAAACATAATTTTACTACCTTCATATTTAATTATTTTATAGAGTTAGTCCCGGTGTCTGAGGTGGAATGAACAACCTTGTATCCCTGGAGTGTTTGATTTGAGAGATAATTTAATACATCAGTTGATTTACGATTAGAGTGACATAATATTGTGTATGGGTCGAAGATAAGGAGATGGTAATTGTAAAAAAGTGCAACGTTCATGCTGCACTGTACATAAAGTGCACTTAGTATGTATTTATTAACAGCAGAACGTATTCGTAGGTTAAAAGGAAATTATAGGGATACTACAAATATTTAACGTAATATATTACTACGATTAATTATTTTATTGGAAAGTTGAGAGGCAAATTATTAATTATGTGCCAAATATTCCACTATGTAGTGTTGTTTGGTTTGTGAGCTCGGACATGTAATGTGGTAGTCGATAAATAACTTGTATATTTGCTAACAATTTGCTACAACTTGGACATAAGTTATTGCAACTTTGAACAGAACTTTTGTTTCTGTGTTAATCGAAGTGCAACACTGTGCAAGTGCAAAATATAGAAGCAATAATTAACAACTCACCGATTGTTTATGCGAATATAAATGTATTTATCGTGCTCAATGACACATTGTTAATCACAACACAATGCAAGCATTTCTTGAAACAAATGTAAATATAAAACGGAGAAACAATTGATAATTTTTATACTATGTGAACTCTTAGACATTGTATTGTAAATTTAGTTGAAAAAAAAAGCTTCTTTCGCTCGATTTCTTGTTTTTTTTTTATTAATTGATCCAATTCCTGGTACCTACAAGATAAAAAGTAATTTAACGAAATGCTGAATCAAGTTTGGCATGTTAATAACTAAGTATTTGTGTACAACAAAATTGGCAAAAATGTCCAATCGATACTAATGAAAACTAAATAACGGCCTATTATTGTCCCACGACAAGACTCTTCTCGTACATACAGAGCAGGCAGGAGCATTCATGACCACGCTTTCTCAAAGCGAATTCAGACTTATTTTATTATAAGACCAGGGGGCCTAAAAAGGCCACAATAGATGTGTCATAATATGATTATATGTTTCATTTCATAAATCACAAAATTGCCACAATAGATGATTCATATATATGTTTTATTTTTAATTACTTCGCGCCATGACAAGATACACGCTGATGTGACCGCCCATTTATCGGCTATCGTTACGAACATTCGGGCTGCGTGTTCGTTATCGCGCGGATGGCGGTACATCAAAGGGTTGTAGCGCGCTAACACATCGTTTAAAAATACCACTTTTGGTGAAACATCTGTAATTTGAAGCATTTGACAGATCGTAGCAGCTTCTGCAAAAAGTCGTAAAATGGTCGTTTTTATAATGATTCATGAACGATTTAATAATATCATCTGCCAAAATGACGTATAGAAACAACAGTAACCTAGCAACGACATACACACAGATCTTAAATAAACCTGGAAGGGATGACTTCATAAAATTGTACTGGAAGTGCTTTCCTAACATTATGTACTAAAAAAAACACGTCAACATACAAACAATATATAGTTATACTAGCTGCCCCGGCAAACTTTGTTTTACCATATAAATAAAATAAAATAGCCTTCGACTTATTCTCAGGGCTACCAAATATACACAAAAATGTTCAATTATAAAGATTTATATTTTTTAATAGAGTGCAACGAAATCTCGATCCATAATTCCATCATTTCGTAGCATAATTCCATGTTTCTCACTCTAGCCGTGAATTGTCTGTAGGAAAGAGCTTCCTCCAGATAACCGCGTCCCAAAAAAATCTCGTACAAACCCAAGTCTGCCATTAGTGTACGTCACTACAATGTTTTAAATCAATTGACTACAATTTCCATGCGAAAATGAACTATAGATGTTGCTTCCCGAGTACCTTCTAAAATTTCATCTATTTGAAATTTAAGCAATTCTCCTTATTGGACCATTTTACGAATTTTCATCAAAGCTGTCAAATCTAATATGAAACATATGTATATCGAGAAGTAAAGAAAGTCGTCGTCCATAAAATAATTTCGCCCATCTTGGATTATTGCACAGAAGCATAAATAATATTGTTTGTTTGGTAACATGATTTCAAAAAACGATCATTTCACGCCTTTTAGCAGAAGCTGCATAAGTTCTGCTACGATCTGTCAAATGATTCATATTACAGATGTTTCACCCAAAGTGGCCATTTTAGACCCCCAAGATTTCGTCACGATATTATCCATCACCGATGTCAGTGACGTCCAAGATAAAATATTAAAAAGTACCTACATATTTAATATGAAATTAAATAAGTTACATAGGTGTGTACTTGTGCTTAGTTCAGAACCAACAATTTTTGCATGAGAGGCGGTCGCCATAAAAATCATGCATCAGCATTATATCGTCGTTGAGCGTGCAATTCCGCGAAACTAACATTTTGAAATACCGTAAATATCGACCTAAAGTGTACTTTCGCGGGTTACGCGGGATTGCACGCTCAACATAGACAAAGAACACCTTCTCTGTATATGACGCTCAACGACGATATGAAAACTAAGAAGGGATATTATATTTTAAGCCACATTTACACTCATCCCTGTTGGGCAGGGAACTGGGCAGCGCGAGAATGTAAACAAGTCACTCGCGCTGCCACTGCTCATGCCGCTGCCATTGCCTGGCGCTCCCTCAATTGTCGGTTTTTCGCGTGGAAGTCAAAGGAAGGGCATCGCGAGTACGAGTGAGTGTTTACATTCAGCACTCGCTCACTTACCGCTGAACACGAAATAACGTGTTTTGTATTGTGATAGGTTTTGTTTCCTTTGATAAATAGTCGTAAATACTTTAAAAATAACTATTGTTAAAATGAGTTAATTCCATAGTAATAATAAATCAGTGCATCTATGACTCAGTGGTTAATTCCAAAGAGTATTTATTTTATATAAACCCACCTGATAGACGTTGTCCTGTCCCTATCTACCTACTTAACTGCCTATCTACCTACCCTACGTAACCTACATATTACCTACATAGAACCGTTGATACCCTACATACTTACCTTGCGAGTCGTTCAATAACAAAATATGAAAGCTGAGTGTGAACACTTCGGTACTCGCGCAGAAGTATTTAGGGCAGTACTCGCGCAGAAGTATTTAGGGCAATATTTCCGGCAGCGGCAGGAGCAGTGGCAGGGGCTGAGTGTAAATGAGGGGTTACAAGCTAGTCACACTACTCCCAACCACTGCAACTCCTGAAAGCTAAAATCAACAGTGGCAAGTGTGGTGACCATCAGAAAAGCGCCTAGGCAATCATATTAATATATTGGGACATTTCACACACGTCCATCTGACCTCAAACTAGGCAGACCCTGCAGTAGGGGTGTCAGATAGCTGATATACATACGTAATTGATAAACGGCAACCAAACACTCAACACACAGATGTTTACCCTGATCGGGATCCGTACCCGCAACATGCTGCGCAGCAGTTTAATCGGTCAGCCACTGCGCCAACTGTGTCGTGCCGCAATGAAGCTCGACGAATCCCGGAGAAAAAATTCAACTGTCTCGGATCCTGCAACGGAGTTGCTCAGAAAAGGACAGAGAAGTAGTAACAAAAACTTAGTAAGTAGGTACTTAGCGAATCTATATCTATAGATACTATACTATAATATTATAAAGCTGAAGAGTTTGTTTGTTTGTTTGGTTGAACGCGCTAATCTCAGGATCTACTGCTTCCAATTGAAAAATTAATTTTAAAAACCCTTTTCTTCATAATTCAAAGCAAAGTCAACAGATAAGGTGGTGCGTCGTTCAATAGATAGGTACATCGTGTAGATAACAGTAACGTTCTCGCTAAAGGCTAAACAGAAGTTTCCTAATAATAGCCAAAAGGCGAGATATTTGATAAAGATCGCGTAATAATATCGTGTCATGAAAAATATTTGTTCCTATGATTTACTCGTACTTTTTAGGATACAGAGCGCGTATTCGATTTGTGACGAAAACTTCATGTTTTTGCGTTTTGCCCAGAGCAATATCGTAATTATGTAAAATTAGGCAAAAATTCTCTAAAAAATTATAAATAACCGGCTAATTAGTTATCTAGATAGAAATGATATTCTTTCTAAAAACCAATTTGGATTTAGGAAAAATAAATCGACCATAGATGCAGTTGAAAACTTTGTTGCAACTGTAGCTGGCAATCTTGACTGCAAGAAAAAATGCCTTGGTGTCTTTCTAGATTTAGCCAAGGCATTCGATACTGTCTCAATTCCCCTACTCATATGTAAATTGGAGGCCATAGGTATTCGAGGAATACCACTTAATCTTTTCCAGGACTACCTGACAAACAGGACACAGACTGTAAAAATTGGTAATATCTGTAGCTCTAAGAAACCTGTTAATTTCGGTGTTCCTCAGGGATCAGTCCTTGGACCACACTGTTTCTGATTTATGTAAATAATCTTTGTAATATCAAAAGAGCCGACGCTAAGGTGACTACTTTCGCTGATGATACAGTAATCTTATTCCAACAAGCTACATGGAACGACGTCAAGTTGTCAGCCGAGCACGGGCTTCAAAAGATAATTAAATGGCTTGACTACAACCTACTTACCTTGAATCTTTTAAAAACAAAATATATAACTTTCAGTATAAAAAATAATTTACAACCTCCATCAGATTTCACCTTAAAAACTCATTATTCTAATTGTGTGAATACTAATAATTGTGATTGTTCATTGTTATCTTCAACTGATAGTACTAAATATCTTGGCATCGAAATCGACAAAAATTTAAATTGGAAACAACATATTAGTACTTAGTTTAAAATCTCGAATACGCAAACTGATACCAATTTAAAAAAAAATTAGAAATTTAAAAGATAAAAACACTAACAGAACTGTTTATTTTACACTGTGTCGATCAATACTTTCTTACGGTATTTCTGCTTGGGGTGGTGCTAAGAAAAGTATTATCATAAAAATAGAAAGGGTACACCGATGTATTCTGAAAGTTATTAATTTCAAAGGATTTAGGTATCCAACTACTGCACTATACAAAGATTTTGAAGTCCTAAACGTTCGTCAACTCTTTATACAGAATATAGTTCTAAAACAACATAGCCGTGAAAGACCAACTAATAAATCTACCAGAAGATCACATGAGGTGTACGTTGTCCCAGCATGTAAAACAACTTTTGCGCAGAGTTTCTCTTTTTTCCTGGCTCCGTTATTGTACAATCGTATTAGTAAAATAAAACCCCTAACAGATATGACTAGTTATGTTTGTAGAAAGGCACTGGATGAATTTCTGGGTAAACTAGATTACGAACTGACTGAAATATTCATAAAAATATGTATATAAGATATAATTATGCCATGTTATTTATTTTAACCCCTATATTTTAAAATATGAATATTTATCATTTTAATTACTACCATGTTTTAAATAATTATAATATATTTATAAAACATAATACAAATATAAGTTTATTTTAGTATCCAATGAATGCATGACAAAACAAAATATTGAAGTATCTATAAACATAAGTATTACAAATATAACATACATACATATGTACACAAAATGTCGTACGTTCATTACTAAACTATATTTATTCTAGCATTCACATTTAAATCTAATATCGTATTTATTTTATTACGCATCATGCTTGTCTAGTTATTTTACATATACTAGTTGCTTACGTTAAACCTGTAATTCGTCATCGACGTCTATTTCTCATTGTAAGAAAAAAACTTTTAGCAAGACGGTGTTTTATGTTCATTACGATACGATTGAAAATTAATCATCGAACGAGAATCTTACCTTGCCGTAACACAGTTTTAACTAGCGCGGAAGGTAATGAACTTTATTTATGTATACCGTCAATGGACATTTATCATTCGTTTACGTTAATAAGCAAGTTTATTTACATAGTTGCATTGTTATTTTGTTATACTTAATAATCCTGTTATTATCTAAGTTTTGATTTTATTGTGTATTTGTGCAAGTGTAGGTACCATATAAACTTAGTGAGTGTACATTAAAAACTATGTAAGTACTTTAATTATAACTACTAATGTTTTAATGTTTACTACTGGTGTACTGTTTCTAAGATAAATAAATTCTATTCTATTCTATTCTATGTGAGCAGATTATTTAAAGTCAATTTACAGTTTTAGAAAGATTAAGTCTTGATTTAGACAGCTACAGAGTAAAAGTATAATTTTTAATTATGGTTTTTTTTAAAGCGAAGACAATTCTTTCATATCGTTTTACGAAAATAGACGTCAGAGTTAACTTTCAGGACGAATACAACCATTAGTGTGCGTTACCCCAGCAAAATAATGTCGAAAATAGTAATTTAAATGTTACAGGCAATTAGTTCTCCAGCTTCTGTAATTGTTGCGCACATTTTTAAATTTGTTGCACATATAGATTTTGAGTTATTCCACAAAAACATTTCCTTGCTGGGGTAACGTTACCGCAGCCAGACATTTTCTTTTATAATGGGAATATTGAAATAAATATTAGCCATATAATTAGTAGTCTAGACGAGGTAAATGTTGCAACTTATTTTGTATTTGTTCTTCCTTCGACTGCGATGTTATCCAAGATTTTGCTGGAGTAACGTTTGTGGTTTTGCTGGATCTCTGAAACGGATAAGCAGATTCTTATCATCTTTTTTACATGATTTCTTAAGAATTAGTTTGAATTAGTTGCGTAATAAAAAAACAAAATTAATGCACCATTCAAAGGTTAATTAATTAAATATAAAAACACTTCAATAGGTCCTAACACTTTGAATAAGAGCTCGAAAGACTTACTTTAAACGATGTTTTGTAGCTTGTATCTGTCTTCAAATGTATGTGAAGTTATATTAGTATCCTGTTAGTAATAAACAAATTATGATGAAATTCAGTTCTCCACTTTGACGGTCATAATGCGCGCTTAGTTATTTGGCCTCCGATAACCCTGTATGTGAATATATAAACTAAATGATATATCAATAATTAGTTACTTAGTTCAGTTATATTCCTGTTAAATTTCAGCGTAGTACATACAATAATTAACGAGATAATAAAATAAAAGCCATTAGGAAGCGCAACACCGTGATAACCCGACTATATTAAGGTGGTTACAAAAAAGCGACCGCGCAGTACATTATGCTACCTTCTAAAATGTTTAGTATAATACACCTTACAAGTTCGGTACAGACGCGTACACTGTTCAATATTCGATGTGATTTTGAAATAATTAAGTCATTTTTAGAATACAACTATCCGTATTTAGCTAGGAAAAACTATTGTGATATTTGAAATAAGACTATAAAACAGTGGGGCTTACCGTAAGCACTTTACTACTTACATTGTGATGTTATATTATATTACCATCACTTTGTGATTTTTAAACGATATATGTAAGTATTAGTAGGCATAATGTGAACTTAAAACATTTATTCTATATCTGTTATTTTCTGCGATGGTTTTAAATCTTAATTTATATTTTAAAAGTGAAGATTTGTATTACTAAAGACAAAGTGTAAAGTAAAATTTAAAAAGTAATGGAAAATGCCATAAGAACAGTATTGCTACCTATGATTGTTTTAAAGTTTTATCAATATTTTGAAAGTTTTATTGAAATGATTATTTTACCTGTAAATAAAATTTTATAACACAAATTCAAAACACTTGTGTACACATCCGTACTAAACTTGTAAACCTATCCTACATATTTAAGAAGGTAGCATAATGTACTGCGCGGTCGCTTTTTTGTAACCACCTTAATATGGTCGGGTTATCACGGTATTGCGCTTCCTAATGGCTTTTATTTTATTATCTCGTTAATTATTGTATGTACTGCGCTGAACTTTTACAGGAATATAACTGAACTAAGTAACTAATTATTGATATATCATTTAGTTTATATATTCATATACAGGGTTATCGGAGGCCAAATAACTAAGCGCGCATTATGACCGTCAAAGTGGAGAACTGAATTTCATCATAATTTGTTTATTACTAACAGGATACTAATGAAACTTCACATACATTTGAAGACAGATACAAGCTACAAAACAACGTTTAAAGTAAGTCTTTCGAGCTCTTATTCAAAGTGTTAGGACCTATTGAAGTGTTTTTATATTTAATTAATTAACCTTTGAATGGTGCATTAATTTTGTTTTTTTATTACCCAACTAATTCAAACTAATTCTTAAGAAGTCATGTAAAAAAGATGATAAGAATCTGCTTATCCGTTTCAGAGATCCAGCAAAACCACAAACGTTACTCCAGCAAAATCTTGGATAACATCGCAGTCGAAGGAAGAACAAATACAAAATAAGTTGCAACATTTACCTCGTCTAGACTACTAATAATATGGCTAATATTTGCTTATGCCTAGTATTAGTAGGCATAATGTGAACTTAAAACATTTATTCTATATCTGTTATTTTCTGCGATGGTTTTAAATCTTAATTTATATTTTAAAAGTGAAGATTTGTATTACTAAAGACAAAGTGTAAAGTAAAATTTAAAAAGTAATGGAAAATGCCATAAGAACAGTATTGCTACCTATGATTGTTTTAAAGTTTTATCAATATTTTGAAAGTTTTATTGAAATGATTATTTTACCTGTAAATAAAATTTTATAACACAAATTCAAAACACTTGTGTACACATCCGTACTAAACTTGTAAACCTATCCTACATATTTAAGAAGGTAGCATAATGTACTGCGCGGTCGCTTTTTTGTAACCACCTTAATATGGTCGGGTTATCACGGTATTGCGCTTCCTAATGGCTTTTATTTTATTATCTCGTTAATTATTGTATGTACTGCGCTGAACTTTTACAGGAATATAACTGAACTAAGTAACTAATTATTGATATATCATTTAGTTTATATATTCATATACAGGGTTATCGGAGGCCAAATAACTAAGCGCGCATTATGACCGTCAAAGTGGAGAACTGAATTTCATCATAATTTGTTTATTACTAACAGGATACTAATGAAACTTCACATACATTTGAAGACAGATACAAGCTACAAAACAACGTTTAAAGTAAGTCTTTCGAGCTCTTATTCAAAGTGTTAGGACCTATTGAAGTGTTTTTATATTTAATTAATTAACCTTTGAATGGTGCATTAATTTTGTTTTTTTTATTACCCAACTAATTCAAACTAATTCTTAAGAAGTCATGTAAAAAAGATGATAAGAATCTGCTTATCCGTTTCAGAGATCCAGCAAAACCACAAACGTTACTCCAGCAAAATCTTGGATAACATCGCAGTCGAAGGAAGAACAAATACAAAATAAGTTGCAACATTTACCTCGTCTAGACTACTAATAATATGGCTAATATTTATTTCAATATTCCCATTATAAAAGAAAATGTCTGGCTGCGGTAACGTTACCCCAGCAGGAAATGTTTTTGTGGAATAACTCAAAATCTATATGTGCAACAAATTTAAAAATGTGCGCAACAATTACAGAAGCTGGACAACTAATTGCCCGTAACATTTAAATTACTTGTTTCGACATTATTTTGCTGGGGTAACGCACACCAACCATTACAATATGCCAAAATATTTTGTTTTATGCGTTTTTCCAACAGTATATACAGTCTTAAAGACAGCTACAGAGCCAAAATTACGAAAATATTACTATTATGTATTAAAAAACAATGTTGAAAAAGTAAAAAATCGGTTTACTTTGACAATTTTTTTTCACCAGTATTTGAATATAAATATAACTGATATATTTATTTTATGAAAGTAAATGTTATGCTTAATATACAGAATATTTTTCAGTCCGTTATACGAGTTCATTTATTTTAGACATTTTAAAAAGCACTGTAAAACATCGCGCGCTTTCGTTTGCCGATCAATTTCAATGATTCGTGCTTATTTCGTGCATATTTTTTTTTCTGATGCACACAAACAGACCATTGTATTGTACTAGTGTGTGTCAATGCTGCTACGCCGTTCTAGCAATCGTTTAGATTTTGAGTTGCGCTAAATCGAATACGCGCCCTTAAGTTTTTCATTTTGCAAATATGGGTTGTTACTTACGTACATACAGTACACAGTTTTTGTTATATATTTTTGTTAAAAAATATTTGTTTTCTTACTTCTGGAAGCTTATAAAAAGTTATATACTTATATGTACTTACAGATGTTTTATTTTAAAATTGCACTCTCCTTCACTGCTTGTTGCTAGGTTCGCTTAAGGGACTAACTACAGCTCAATTCAGCTTTTGCAGAAAATATCAATTTTGTATCGCATCCGTTCAGACGCGGAAATCTCATCGGATGCGTAGGGTAGGTTGATGTAAGATTGCGCGGTCGATAAGACTGCGCACACACACGTCATATAGAATCAAAGCCGCCAGGGCTTTGATAAGACGTGTTGGAGTTAGTAACCAACTTCAGTTGTGTTTTACTTCTTACACAAGTATCGCTACGTACTCATCATCATTCCCCTGGCGCATTCCCTATTTGGGGTCGGCCCTCCTGATACTTGATCGCCACTTGTTGCGATCTTGAGTCATTGCTGGCGTTAGGCCTAGCATCGTCATGTCCTTGGAGATGGTTCTAGTCCAGGTAGTCGGCGGGCGACCTCTGCCTCTCTTGCCCTCGTCTATATATTCATCACTCGTCTCGTCATGTGGTGTTCGTCCCTTACGCATTATATGACCATACCAGCGTAACCGGCCTTCCTGCATCTTATGGTGTATATCAGCAACTTTAAAAGTGCCCCCGAAAATACTCATTCCGGACTTTGTCTTGTAGAGTAATACCTCCCGACCAACGCAGCATTCTCATTTTAGTGACATGCATTTTCTGTTCGTCACACTTTCTCATTCCCAACATTCTGATCCGTAGAGCAAAGCCGGTCTCACAGCTCGTTTGTACACGATGCCCTTGGTTTTAATTGGCATTTTTGCGTCACAGGGGACCCCGGTAAGAGATCTCCACTTGAGCCAGCCTGTTCTTATTCTATTTTGAATATCACTTTTGGTATTCATTTTTGTGTTAATAACGGACCCGAGATATTTAAATTGTTCGACCTTTTTGTCCATTGTTGCTCAAGGGGTGCCCCTCGATTGTGGGTGGTGACTGGATGAATGTGTCTATTTCAGAGAAATTGCAGTGCATATATTCAGTTTTCTGTCGGTTCACTCTTAGACCTTTACCCTCCAATGCTACTCGCCATGCTTCGAGGTTCCTTTGAAGTTCCGGCAATGATTCCTCTACTAAAACTACATCATCCGCGTACAGAAGTGTCCATGGGGCCCGTTTTTGAAAGTCTTTGGTGATGTAATCCATGACGATATTAAAGAGCAGGGGGCTCAGGGTGGATCCTTGGTGAACGCCGACTTTCACTTCGAAACTGTTAGGTGCTCATGCCAGCAGGTGAAACAACTCGTGTGGTCACGTTTTTATACATGTCCTGAATAATACTTATGTACTGTTCTGGTACTTATTGGGCCCTTAGTGCTTGCCATATGAGCTGACGCGGTATTCGGCCAAAAGCTTTTTCCAGATCTATAAAGACCATAATGCAGGTCCTTTTTAAGGGCTTTGTATTTGTCGCTACGTACTCCCAAAACAATATTGGAATTCCTTGAAAAATGTAGCAGATACCTATTTAGTTTAAAGTTTTATTATACTTTTTGTCTTATTTTTCATCAAATTAAATGTGTTCTTACTATAAAAGTTATTGAAATATTTGTAACTTATAAATTTTGTACAAAGTATCTGTTTGTAAGAGATAATTCTACTGGTTTCTGACAGGATGGTAGTAACACTGTAGTGTTTAGTGTGTAAGATTGCGCTCGCTTGAGTGCGTGTTTCTTCGCGCAACCTGCGCGAAGAAATGCGCTCAAACAACGGTCTTTGTCAGAAAATTTAAAAAAGTGAGGTGATTAGTGGCTGAATAAATTAAAAATGACCTAGAAAAAGGAAAACATTTGAAACATCTCTACTTTGCCTATGTATAGAGTTCAGACGATTAAATTATATTATAAATACTTCAATAAAATAAAACAACACATTTGATGCTCGTATGAAAATGTTTATTGATATCACAATCAAGTCTACAACACTACCCAATTAATTACCCATCATATTCGTGTACACGGCGAGTATGGATGATACACAAAGATACATTTTGACCAATTAGTACATTCAAACGCCGTAACAGTGCCGACATCGCTACCATAAAATGTTATAAATCTAATATACAATTTTGTAATACCCAATGAAACAGTGATTAACCTGGATTAAATGCAAAAAGGTCGTTTTGGCGTGCTATAAAAACTTTAACGACTATTACCTAGTGTACCACGACAGTTGATACTAAAGTGTTCACAATAGTTTGTTAGTGACGAGAAAAGAAAAAATCTACCGATAGAAAATTACTCGCTAGTCAGTACAACACTATTTTGATTTGTGACAAATATACGGGAGATTCTCACAAAAGTGGAATTACAATTATTTAAGCGATAATTGAATATGGTAAAGTTTAAGTTTCACATAAATTTAATTTGAATTTCAAAAAAAAGTGCTTTCAATATGACATTAATGCAAAAGAATTATTGTCTCATTTTACGTTTTTTTTGGAGTTATGCAAAGTTTCCATAAACACAATATGACATTAATGCAAAAGAATTATTGTCTCATTTTACGTTTTTTTTTGGAGTTATGCAAAGTTTCCATAAACACGAAATACAATGGTTGGTTAATTTTAAACAAAACCTGCACGGTGCGCAGGCGCAGTGCGACACGTTCCTGAGACTTGTAAGTACGTTAACTATTTATTAATATATACAATTACAATAATAGAGTATTACACTTAGGCACATCAATTGTTATAAAATACAACTTTTTTGTTAATTCGAAAATGTGATCCTGTCGTCGATATTTATCTAAACTACCACAAACTACTTAGTACACGTAATGTGATTATAAATTACGTCGGATTTAGATTATCATAAGAAAAAAACCATTCGTACAAGGATTTTAGAATTAAAATATGAAATAATCGATAATACGAGTAAACTACGACAACATTCATTTAATTTTTGAATTATTATTTAAACAATAATGCAAAACGTCTTTCTTCTGTAGAACGCTAATTATACAGGGAAAGAGTTTGAAGCCATCGCGACGGTCGGGGGTTTAATGATAAATTTGTACTTTATTTGTCCCCCCGCCACGGATTAATCGGTAGCATTTTATATTATTATAATAAGGTACCTATATTTGTGTTTTAGGATATTTTAAAGTTACGTTTCTAATTTGGTCGTAATCCTACGTTACTGAAACTAGTCTAGCATAAAATAGGTGTTAGATCGTAACAATAACACGCACCTAACGCGTAACATCGACACACTCAAATATGTATTTGCTGGACATACATTAAACATTTAATCGTAATGAAATGTAGTATAAGAAGACAGTAAATCTCGAATAAATTTGGACATCGAAACAATAACATTAAATCTAGAAAATGGCGCTCATCTAAGTTTTCAACTCGTGTTAGCTCGACGACAACGGATTCCGACATGGGATTGTCTAACCGTCTTCCTAATTATTCTAATAAGTATAAGGAAATACAGTAGGTAGTATGTAAGTATTATGTACGCAGTCAAAAATAAACATGAATCATGATTGCATCGTACGTGAATCACTCAAGTTCTCAACGATTACAGAATAATATGAATGTGTATTAGCTATATTAGAATTGGGTTACGTTCAGGTACATTTCGCCGAGGTAAGTCCTATAATTATTTGTTTGCACAATAAAACACTTAAAATCTTCTTTGGTCAGCCTTCGTTGTCATCGAGTCAATCACAGATAAAATGCGGACATAGACCTAATTCTACGCAGATACTACACCCATAGCTTGTATAAATCTTTGATAAAGTTTTACTAAGTTAAAAAGCTGTATCTACCGCTATACATCCCTGATATTCTTTTGTAGGCAGCGGTCTGCGTATGCGCATATGTTCTTATTAGACGCAGACTATCACGCGACACGCAGCTCACTGCCACTTATACTAACTACAGCCCTAAACACTCTATAAGCTCTAGAGATAAATATAAAATATTTTAGACATCTATAATATAGTCGGTTTGGTGTCGAAATATGCGATTATAGTTAACGAAATACATCGAAGAACAGTCCAGCTGTTATAATGTACTCGCAAAGGTACTGTTATCATTTGGACGGCAAAACATTTTGGTAAAAGGTGCACTACCTAACCAACTACTATTTCTGAAGCTGATCATAATAGGTAATATCTCGTACAATTGACTTGACACGATATACACGACACACCTAAGCATAGATAAATTGAAACCTCCGAACGTTCCGGTTCCTCTGAAGGAGTTATGTAACTAAGCGACATGACGCTGGACTGCAATATCTAAAACTTTACTCACTCACTACAGACAAAATCACATTCATTTTTAATAGACAGTGTAAAAATAATGTTTATAAACATTGGCCTATGAGTTAGTCATTAGAATTCATTGTACTCAATCTAGTTGAAAAGCTTATTGTTATTATCACACATATAGTTTACCGATTAGGTAGATATAGAATGAATATACAAAAGTTATTACTATAGAGCCTAACCAGCAGCATTAACTATATCTATTAACAACGAACTTGTGACGTCAGACTTGTAAAATTAGAGTACATAATCTTATGTTATGTCAAATACAAATAGCGACTTGATCCCTTTCCACCCTATGAGGATTGCCGCGGCGCCGGCGCAGGCGCAGGCGCCGCGAGCACCGATAGTCGCCAAACTTGCTAGCTATTATCATTATCTTAAGTAACGCGGTGCTCAACATCGAAACATTAAAATCGTAATAACACTATGACTCCATTGAAGTTACTTACTTACGTAGCATTGTGCATTACTACCATCGGATACAAGTTGCGGACTAAGCACAAATAACGATTTATTATAATCTAAATGGTTAACAGTCAGTCGATTTGGAAAATCTATTATTTATACAATTAGATTTATGTGTAAAAATGTATAACGAATAATTAAGAAGTTAATTATGAACAAGAAAGTTTGTAATAATACACTCTAGAATCGTGTTGTCTTATCATTTATAAGATTGCTAATTCGAACTCAAAATATTCTTTAAAAATTTCAAACTGGCCTCTTTATGGCCTTATAAGGAATATATATTAAAATGTAATATTAATAAGGAATACATTCTTCAAAGACCATTTGCTGAATCTTTTTATATTAGTTAAAAAATATTTAGATAAGTGCTAGCTGTAGAAAATGGGTGATAAGATCACTTCATATAAAAAGAGTATTCTATGCACTTAGTATTTCGTAATATTTAATATTTTATAAAACCTGCGACAAAATGCTACTAGTGTATCGAAAGGTAACACTGACACTCACTCCACCCGATATAATATTAAAATGGATTTCTAATGCACATCAAATACACGTTAATTATTTATAAGATATGCTATGGAAAAGATTTCGTACTGTGAAATACATTCACCATCTGTTGACGCAAATTGTGCTAAAACATGTCACACGCTACATTCTAAAGGCCTAATCGTACACACGTAGATACTATGGTCACTAACAAGGGGCCAAACCAAAATGTCTACTAACTGGCAAATGATAAGAATGATTATTGTCTGACACTGGGTTATTGTCGAGACAGCAGCTCAGGCGTCTTTCGCCACGCTATTGACTATAGAGCGCGCCACCATCGCCTCACACCGCCGACGCTCTACTACTACACCGACGATAATAATGTCTAGCAATGCTTGGTTCCACTAATATAATATTATAATTAAAATTATGTTATAAACATTACAAAGTGTCGCGGAGTGAGACAACGACTGCGCACGAGTATACTAGTTGCGATGCACGAAGACAGGCCCACAGATACGCCAAAAAACAGAGAAAAAAAAAAGGAAAAGGTACAGGAAAAAAAATAAAAATAAAATAAAAAGGGATATTTGGATGTTTATTTACAATTTTTCATCTAATAATAAACTATTTGATTATTATTGAAGAGAAACTTAAGCAACATCAGTGCTATATCCCCTGATCACCCACATATCGAATTTAAAACATGTTAATAGTATAAACTTGTTTACACAAGCCCCTAAAGCTAAATTAAAACATAAAAATACCCATTATTGTAGAGTTAGTTCTCAGCTGGTACCGACAGGTACGTAGTTAAAAGTTAGATGAATTAAACCAAACGTAAGCCTATCATAACAGTTTCACCGATACAGTTCATCGAACGTAACATAATCACAGTGGAATATAATATGTCCGAGCTTACAACGAAACAACGTAGATATTGATAGCAGTAGTTGGTGCAGGTCATTACCTTCTTACGAGGAGTATTTTGTACATTTAATTGTTACCATATAGAACAATAAATTATTGTCGACACTCGAATTAGCTAATCGCGACTTTTTTTTTCGTATAATTCCTCTATAAATATAATCGGTATCGTGGTTTGGTGAAACCATACACAACTAAACTAAATATACATATACACGGGGCATTTCATACAGCTGCTTCGTAAAATGCAATTTTATACAAACAAAAGAATTTACTTATTGCAACAACCCAACATTTACAGTTTTTCGAACTAATATTATAATGAGTAATAATCACAGAATCACGTCGACAAACAGTCAGTTATCTTGTGTATTAAATGCATCGACTTATCGATTGTGTCCGCTACTCGTCTGACCAGTAATCGATTGTTCAGCGAAAGCGGAGTGAGCCGTAAGTCGATACAATTAAATTGAATGCGATATAATGGGTCGAATGCGCCGCGACAACATGCCCCATATACACACTAAAACATAATAAGGCAATTTCAAACGATACCGTAAGCAGACGTACATGAACTAGGACAAAATTATTATAGAAAATGTGTTAACATTCCATTATGTTAATACTCTTAAAAATAAACCCCAAAACTCCAATAAAAGCTTACGAAATAATAAAATCACTAAAACAAAAGATTGAGACGAACTAACGCCGTGCTACATCGCGATACGTAGGGGGTAATAGTTACAATATGTGCACGTTTCAACAGAGATCAATGACTAAAGCCTCGGTTGAGGGGCAATCTCGCTTTCTACTGCGCGGACACAGCGAGTGGGCGGGCCTTTGGACGACCGTCACACAGTACCAGTGCATTTAACACATCCAGCTTTAGAAAGAGACTGTCGCACAGGTGTGACAGAGACAATTCTTTACAAAGCATTCTTTTTTCTTTCTTAAATCCGATGTGCCTTTGTAATCGCTGCGTACTGTATCACTTATTAATAATTTTATTAACATTCTATGTACCAAGATGCTCTTAGGAAAAAATACGATTCTTATAAAAAATGAAATAAATATCCAATATTATACATTCGTATCTAATTCAAAAATCAATCGCTATTGTCACATAAAGAAGTAATTATCAATATAATTAGAACTGATTTCAAAATAGATAATTGTAAAATGCTCAGCATAGTAACTAAACTTGGAGAATTACACACATACCTTCATTTAACAGATAGTAATTATGCAATAGTTTGTGGATAAAGGCCCGGTCAGCCGCAAGCCCGCGTTGCATCGGGCGTCGAAATGACTAGGTGTATTAGTTTTCACATACAGAACGTCCGGTACAAAGGACATGAAAAAGACACATTTCCTCGTCAATTGTAAAAACATTCTGTTCGACACATTGTTATATACGTTGAATATTTTAATCAATGATTGGATGAGACAAGTACAGAGAATCGGAAGTTGATGAGTTTAGAAAAGGAAGATTCGAGACTTTTGAAAATTATTGTTCTTAAATATCAACGTATTCACTACGACGCCCGAAATTAACTAAGCAGTTGAGAATAAAACAAAATAAAGTAACATACATAGGTTATAACTAACAACCGTTAGAAATCCAAAATTAAACATAATAATTATTGTCGGGCAGCAAAACTAATGTACTAAGTTTATGATAAAAACTAAATATTACATAGTAGTCTTGTCATATAAAACATTTTTAATATGAATTTAAAATAATGCAGTGGTTCATAGAATCTTGCGATAAAATGGTGGATATTTATAAATTAAATTAAACACTTAATACTATATGATAATAAACTAAATTGTAATATACTAAATCAATAATAAACTTACTTAGTATACGCCACGGTAAGCATACGGGACAGCGATAAGTTCATAACGATTTCTAGAATTGAAAGAGGTTAAACATCCTGAATGGGATAATTTCGTAATAATTAATATAATATAGACACATAAGCACATCCGTCGATATTTCCCGTTGCATGACACCAAAAGCTCTATAAAAACACGCTACATGAAAGTTACATTTAATAAGATCATATAATTAGGCATTTCTAAAGAGAGTTCGTCGTTTGTCCAAAGAAGCATAATATTAAACTTCTAATCAAGATCGCTGTTATTAATTTACTGCTATACATAATATATTAAAAGTGATGCATCTTATGAATACGATTTAAGGAATATATTTAGCAACCGAAGCGGTTATATACTGTCGTATTCCGTAGCGTATACTAAGTAGACATACCGCGCGCTATACGCCGCCCGCGCAACAGAACCGGCATCTATCGATCTATTCTTTATAATGACTACGAAAGTTGTACGATATGACTTATTTATTTAATACTTATGTACAACGCGCGCGGCGTACAAAGCACGGCACAGGTTACACTCCTGGGGCGGGGATACAATCGGGCCTGTCACACCGGACGATAACATGTTACAATTATGTTCATAACTGTGCAAAACTGAAATACCCAGTCGTATACCGACGCGTATTAAGTCAGCAAATAATAGTAGCTCTAGTGTCACTAAACACTTATCAACATATTAAACTAAAAATCAATTGCAGTCGTAAAAATAATTGCATAACATTTTTTTTTTCATCTTCTATAAAGGACATTATTATATTTTTTTAAACAATTTCGTTCTATCTAAAATGATTATACATGCATTATTACAATCTTAATTAATCATTAGTGTGTACTAAATGTTTATAAAATATCTTAGATAGTTTTTTTTTATTTCGTTTAATATATTCGAATCTACATCTATACAAGTAGTCCATCACCGCGCCCTACACATTTAATTATCTCTACGTAATATAAAACCCTTTAATTTTGAATATACGATAGTAAACACAGCAATAAATGTTTGTGGTGTTACAGTTACTTGATATGGAACGTAACACAAACGTATCAACAAAAATCTCAATATACTTAAAGCGTATACTCACTACTACAAGTAAAATCAAACTTTATAATTGACAAAAAGTGTGACGTAACTAAACTGTACCGCGCATGCGTCGCGCGTCAGGTACGCGACGCTCGGCTCCGCTCAAACGTTACATAATATTATATTCGCTATATCAATAAATTCCCCATTAAAATGATTTGGTACAAACACTAAACTATGATAAAATATTAGTAAATGCAACCTACTCGCTTTATCAGCAAAATATAACGCGAAATTTACAATCCATATAATACATGTGAATAAAATTGTCTATATACGTGGCCGTACAGACATCAAATGATGCAAAATAATGCGACACTAATCTATTATACATACATTTATAAGCGCTTACATAACGCTATTATGTAATAAATTACACATATCTAAACAAATAATGATTAAACAATTTATACTCGATTAAGTATAACTCGAATTGAGCGACTACTGCCGTAGGTCGCTGAAAAATATAAAACCCATCTTTCTAATTATAATAATAAGAAATAAACATCACAATTTGTACAAGAAAGTTATCGTTTCAACTATCGTATAGCGTTGAACGTGAGTTGTGTTGAATAAGGAACTTTAAGGTTCACACTAGTCATGGATTTATTTAAAAATTGCAGTGTGATAGTCGAGTTAGGTTCCCTCGTCACTCGCGCGCCCTTACGGGAGGGCGGGGGTTTGGCCAACCGCGCAGTGCCGACTCTCCCGTAAGGCACGCGGAGTGAGCTTACACGGAGTTAGCTAATGTCTTTTAGTTAGCGGCCAACACTACCGCGGTCACATGTGGACTGCCCCGTCAATTCTTCACGTATACTATGACGTCACAGGTCATGTGACATTGCTCGACTGATATGTCATCAGTGTTATCAGCTCACCGGTGGTGACAGTGGGGCAGCCGCTCGGGTGCTCAGTCGGTGTACCACAGGTGCTGCTGATGGTGTTGCGGCACGAGGTAGGTGGGAGAGTAGGGCTGCAGGTAGCCCGGCAGCCGGGCCCCGCTGGCGTGGTGTGCGGGAGGGGGCCCACCCACGCCTGTCACGCCGCTCACGCCGCCGCTGGAGTTACAAATGGGAATGTTAAGTATTGATATATTGCGAAGGTCCGATAGGCAGTCGCTCCATGTAAAACACTAGTATTCAGCTGCATCCGGTTAGACTGGAAGCCGACCCCAATATAGTTGGGAAAAGGCTGGAAAATGATGATGATGACATTACGAAGTGCTATACATGATTGTGGTACAAAATATTATCACAGCCAAGTAGTATCGGAGCGAAGGTTCTGTTCAAATTTATGGCCAAAATATTGTAATTATGTATTCGTAATAGTATTATTTTGTAATTTTGTAGTGATGTATTTGGATAAAGGCACGATTGGACAGGCATACGCTGTGCGTAAAGTCCCTAAAATGATTGTGAAAAAAAAAAAAAATTGTGGTAGACGTGGCGTTTGTCTATTATGTAGTGAATGACTTTCCAGATGATGAGGTTACGAAGTGTTCCGACTTCTGATATAGTCTCTTTAGATAAAATATGAAATGCTGGACCTATTTGGCTAATTTTGGACTTGAAATATTTGTGGAAGTAAAGGGAAAATTTAAATGGTGTCAAAATCAGAAAAAAACACGAATAAGGGTAGCTAGGTAGGGTAGGTAGGTTGGAAGGGTAGGTAGATAGGGTAGGTGGGACAAGACAACATCTGTTGGGTCAGCTAGTAGAAACTATTTATTACTTGTGGTCAAAAAGACAATCGTGGATGGATATTTGAGAAGCGTTTATCATACCAAACACATGTTATTATACAATAGGGTATTTCCATACAATACAGCCGCTCTTGCTGAAATTGACATTAGGTTGAATGTAGAACTCACGTGTGATAATGATAGGTGGGCACGTAGAGCGGAGGAGGCAGGTACCCCGGTGACACCCCGCCACCCGGAGACAGTACACCGCCGCTACCCGTCCTGGAACAAATACCAATTTTCTTTAGTTCAAGCCGTTTGAAACCTATCACTTGTCATCTATTTGACGCAAACGTGAACCACTGTTTTTAAATTTGGAATTGTTTGTTGAATTAATTGATTTAAGTCTGATATTTTGATAGTCAGGTTGACTACCAAAAAATCACGGAGGTAGACTTTTATGGCTAGCATAAAAATGTCAGTTTGGCATATTTTCTTGCTCAAGCTGTCAAACCGGCCATTTTTATTTCTGTTAAGACTTATGCGACTATTGGAAAATCGGCCCTCGTATAATCATATCCTTTTAAAAAGCACATTTCCCTGTAACGTCTTTTGTTTTGTGGCGCTATCTATACCCAAAATACAAACTACGACTACAGTTTATTTCATAAGGACGCTCCCACTGAGTCGTGACCAAGAAGCTTGTAGATAAAAGTGGAGGCAACACTCTAAATACCTAAGTGAAGCCAACTGTGGGCAGACGCTCTGTTTCTGAATGCATACATAAGATAAAGAAAACACATATCACTGTCTCGTTCTTATGTATGCATTCAGAAAGAGAGCATCAGCCCACAGTTGGTTTCAAGCTTATGTTCTAAGTGTTGGCTCCATTTATACCTATATCTTCATGGTCGTGACGACAGTAAAGTAAACGATAATGGCTCTGTAATATGTTTGCCGACATATATTGTGACGTGGTTTATGTAACGGCTGTGCTAAACTACGGTAGTGAGTAAATAATAATCCATACAGAAAATGAACTGAAAATAAATCTATACCGATCTATACTATAGTAATATTTTAAAAGTTGAAGAGTTTCTTTGTTTGTTTTCTTGTTTGAACTCGGTTATCTCCGGATATACTAGTCAGATTCTAAAAATTATTTCGCTAATCGAAAGTAACGTTATCCTAAATGCTATAGGCTACATTCGGGATCCGTTAGAAAATTGACTCGAACGAAGTCGCAGGCAAAACCAGGCAAATAAAATATAAAATAGGGTATTTTACCAAAAAAATCCAATTATTCCGTCAGATAGATTCCCAAAAAATATTGGACACGTGCTTTTTCTTTTTTCACGTAAACAAAAAATGAAAACGATACAGTGCATCGAAAACTCGTGTGACATCACTATGTCAGTACACTTTTACTGACGAAGTGACGTCACAAACCCCCACTCATGATCTTTGATGCGTTTTATCTTCGTCAGTTTTTATTGATTTGATAAAACAAAAAATACATATCCAATATTTTTCGATAATCTGACGGTCTAATTAGATTTTTTTGGTAAAATACCCTATTGTCTGAGAAATTTTGCGACATTGGTTGCCTCGTATGAAATTCTGCAATTTACAACTCTATTAGTGTTGTTTTTTAGCTCATTATCAATTATTCTGTCTCTATTGCTTGCTCTGTTTAAGCTGACAGTGAGACGATCTAGTGGGTCACACTAAATAAGCGCTATTTGTATCAATACAAATAACAGATGTTTTCAGTTTCATATCGACTTTTCTCATAGGACCAACTTTATGGTACCGTGCAATAAAATGCGATCAAAGCAGCAGTTAACAACCTATTCGCTAACAATAAAGTTAGCTCCAACATGCTGCAGAAAAAAAAAACTTTGACCATAAATCATACTAAAAAATCATAAACAATACTCGAAAAAAAATACAGGCATAAAATAAAAATAAAAACAATGACACGTGCAAATCGCGTTACTATCTAATTAATAATAAAAAACTGGCTCAAAATATGTTCTCGACAGTATAATCTTACAATGTATGGTTCCTGTAATCCGCGATGTTCGTCCTTTCCGCGTTCATTGGTCTATTGGCAATGAACTGTTCCATCATAATAGTTTGTATCCCGTCGAGTGACGAACTGTGTGCAACGTCGGGCGGTCTGTATAGAATGTATCAGGAATGATATAGATGTTGGATTTTTGAACCTTAGGTCGTTATCATAAGTAAGCAAATGCTTTACCTAGAAAAGCAATAGATAATGCCTTTCTGTTACACAAAGCATAATAATTTGAATATGTAGTTTCTTTTTTTCAAAAAGATATTTAAAAATGTTAATTCGTAAATATAATAGTGAATAAAATTAAGGAAAGAATGTGAACATTTATTATCATACAAACAAGACATGTCAAACTGCAACATTTCCAGTATAAGCTCACCTCTCATTGTATGGCCAGCTTATGCAATGAGAAATCAGCATATACTAATGCTGTTGGAATCAAACATAATGGCGGCTGTGAAGTGCCCTACTGCCTGCGCAGTACCGCGCCCTTCCCCCCGCTGACACGTGAAATTGTAACTGCGCAGCCGCTCGTCTCGTGTTCAGAGCCGCCATTAAGTTTAAATCGTACTGTTCAAATGTATAGCATAATACGTGTCGTCGTTTGCAAATTACTGCAGGTGTTTATAAATTAAATGCCAATACAATTACCAAACAAAACAAGTATTACGCTAAGTAATACACAGGCATACCACACAAGACAGACATCGAAGTGATGCCATTTTTTATTAGTATAAGTTTTCACACTAGTGCTGGTTATAATAAAAAAAGTAACAAATAGACCAGTTAACTGAAGTTCAATAATCTGTAGAATGTGTACTAACTTGTAATGCGGATGCGGATGATGATGCCACGCGTGCGGTGCGGCGTGTTTGTGGGCTGCGGGCGGGCCCGTCACGCTGACGCTCACGCCGCCCACGCCCGTCACGCCACCCACGCCGCCGGCGTTCGTCAGGTATTCGCGACAACCGCCGCTCTGTTAACAATAATGGTGCGTTAGTTTTGAGTTCTGGAGATGTCCTTAGTTCATGATAGAATTTATTTACGAGCTTGCGGATATCGGCGATGTTATTATCAGACAAATAATTATTGTAACACTACAATAATACATTTAATTTAAAAAATGTAGTACCATTGGGTAGCAAAAATTGTGTTATCGCTGCCAATAGTGCCAATAATGGCAGTAACGACATCACATAATTAATTATGCCTAAATTACCTTTACTTTTAAATCTCTAAAGGCGCGATCTCATGAACTGCTATTAACTATAAAACTGGTAAACTATTAGTCTAAACTTGTAGATCAAATTGCAGTTTACTCTTCTCGAACTACAAAAATAGCTCCTAGCTGATCAACGTTATTGAAATGAAGCTAAAATAAACACTTACGCTATCCCTCTTATTATGTTGCGCTGGCACGTACTGATTACACTGATAGTCGTTCGTTTGGCGTACCGTCGACCCACTCTGCAATACCAAATAAAACACACTTCAGAAATATCGTTTCAGAAATTAACGTTGATTGTTAGTACATCAGTCATGGTAAACCTATGTTAATTTATCAGTATTTCTGAAAAGGAAAGCAAAAAATAACAAAGGTACAATGCAGTTCCTCTGTTAATAATACTACTTAGCTGTGTCAAGAAAGTACCGGGAATTATTCAATAAAATATGTATTAAATATCTAAATTCATTGCATCGCCTTCAAAGTAGGTCTATTCCGTAATAATACACTAACGCCAACGAATAATCCAATAATCAAAACATTTTTAAGACTTATTTTTAGTTGCCGCGAATTTCCTTTTACATTATCTTTTTTCAGTTAGAAAGCGCCATTCTGATTTTTGTTGACTGGTTTGCATGTCAAACTAGTATACCCATGTTTCGTCCAGTAACGATGCGATTTATGAATGTGGGGTTGGAATTGACTCTTTCTAACACGTCTTCAGCAACGTTTACGCGATTGAGATTTTGCAGACAATTCAAATCTTTCGGTACTAGTCGACCGGCAACGCAATTCATGCCAAAACAATGGTTTAAAACGGTACGAATTGATTCTTAAGATATTGAAATATTAGCAGCTTTCTCTACTAGACTAAAACGACGATTTTTATAGCGATGTTCAATCAGTGAAAAACGTTGATGGCCGACCAAAACGAGGCAAATCTAACATCACACCTCGACCACATTTAAATGCATTATACCATTCATACGCACGTGTTTTTGATAAAGTCGATTCACTAAAAGCCTTATGTAACATTTTCAGTGCTTCTGCACACGAAATTCTATTTGCAATGCAACATATAAGACGAATTACTTCATCGATATTTTTAACTATAGTAAAAATCGCAAAACAAAGTTGATATAAACCGACGAAATGGCGCACTGTAAACAAACAGAATGACCAGTGACGATCGAGCTCCGCGTGAGTGAAGAGGACAGTTGTGCCAACTTAGCGTCAAAAAGGATTTAGACAATCCCTTTAAATGAGCTTTTTACATAATTCATTCCCGGTACTTTCTTGGCAGAATGTATGAATCTCCGATCGAATTTTGCTCACGGCGATCAATGGAAACTAGTCAAATACACAGATTTTAAAGTGCATTAATGAATGCGAAATTTAGCAGCCCTGCCTCTTCCCTCACTCTCATATTTCGATGGGACGGCCATCCGCCAGGACCGAGGACAGATAAGGCGCAGGACCTACGACATAATTTCAGAGGCACGGGGATGGGAAGGTCCTCGGTTATTGGAATTATAAACGTGGCATTGACACAGTGGTCATATTAGTAGAGCTCATTGAAAGAACTACCAACACATAATATCCACACATATGACAAAACCAAGATTATATTTGCTGTGTTACTTACGAGATAACTGTCAAATAAAAGTGCTTTATTAGTAATGCAATACTAACAGGCGGCAGGTGCGCGTGCGCATGTTCGTGTTCCCTCTTGGCCTGCGCCTCTTGTTGTGCGAGCGCTAGCAGTCGTTTCTTCTGGCTCTGAGGCGTGGCTACTGTGGTGTTGTTCGCACGGGTGGTCTGATTCGTCGGCTGTTGTGGTACAGCTTGCTGTGGAGCTGGCTGTTGTTGTTGTTGCTGCTGCTGCTGTTGTTGTTGTTGTTGTTGTTGTTGTTGCTGTTGTTGTTGCTGTTGTTGTTGCTGCTGTTGTTGTTGCTGTGGAATGAGAGTTGATGGTTAAAGTGGTCTAAGAGTGAAACCACAAGATGTGGTGCGAATGCGGCGAAAAAAATGACGCAGCAAGGCAACGTATCGCGCATCCTGTATTAGCCTGATGACTTCTACAGTTCCATTCCATCAAAATATCGATTATTTGCGAAATAAATCAGACCTCAACTTCTTCTAGTCCAGAAAAATTTATTATTGAAATTCTAATACTCAAGTAGTAAGAACCTCCTTTTTTTTGAGGTCGGTTAAAAACTGGGCGATTCGCACTTTGATTATAAAAATATAAACCAAAAATTTCAAGAACCCGACACAGAAAACCGCTCTGAAAAGTAAAAAAAATAAATGTGCTGGCCCTTTTACTTTATTGTATGTACATAATATTATGATCCGGGTATCGTTGTGTCGGTAGGGTT